>CAIIXF020000004.1:17853976-19066976 GCA_903813345.2 Owenia fusiformis
ATCCAAAGTTTATTTATATTTTAAAAACAAAATTCCAATAAACAATTTCATAAGCCATACCACTACCCTTAAGGTAGTCTTTTCAGAGAAAATCACGAATATTACAGTACTTAAGAGATATTTGAATTAGTGGATCTTTATACACTGAAAGTCACTAAAATGTACTGCCATGCCATCTTTGTGACGTAAATAGAAATGTTTATACACTTCTAGATAACAGCATCGGCAAAACTGCCTTAATTCACGTCACCATACTAGTCAATGGGCAAAAGGGCAAACGCCTGATTTTTTATCTCGAGTTATGGATTTATATGGCCTCACTGGCCTATCTGAGGTTCTAAAGCTATGTCTAAGCTACATCTTGACACTAAACTCAATAGGGGCCAAACATCTACTTTTTAAAATAATTGGTCAATTGTGACACTACCCTCTCTCTGCCGACACAAATTTAAATTCACAAAAATGAAGGCAAAATTAATACGCCACTTGACTCGAAATTTTCCTTCAGATAACCCAAATAAACGCATTTTCAGAAGAAATGGCATGTTGTCATTGCAAAAAGATGACAACTGTGCCTACATACTAGCTTACTGACTCGTCATGTTCACAATTGTGTTGGGACTACATTTATTTTTGAATACTACTTTTTTCTATTCAGCGGAAGTGACGTATTAGGGCATTTTTGCCATCAATCTTACAAACCATTTCTTAAAGATAAAAGATACTCCATTTAACATATCATGGCAATATAGTTTAAACCTCTACACAAAAATAGAATAAAAGTTGAAATAATTAATTTCAACATGCAAATAACATTCTAATTGTAATAACTAAGTTATAATATACACATATATACAAATCTGTCTAAATAGACTAAAATGCTGCCTGATAAATATTTCCACTGGTCGGTTTTAGGTTATTAAACTAGCCTATTCAAAAAATCACTTATTTTGGATTCCTGGAGTAGACAAAGCGTGCTGGTATTCCCTTGTATAACAGTATGAATACACAGTTATTTACAATGATGATATAATATTTAAAATCTCAATAACCATATTCTTAATTAACATAATAAATTCAATACTTCAAAACTCAGACAATATATGTATATGATCTTCCCTCCCCCTCTACAAAAAATAAATAAAACCAATTGCACAAAAAGAATACCTGCAAGATTCTTCTTCAAATATCAGTTCACATGTAACAAATCCTCAAAAAGTATTACATCATTTCCAAAGCAAATTAATGTACACATAATCACAAGAGCCAATGAAAGCGCTTAATGTATTCAAAATTGCATCAAGGGTACTATCCCACATAAGGAACCAGATACTAATAACAGAAATAGACCATGCCGATCTTCAAGCAGCCGTTTTACCCAGCAAACCAGAAGATGAGTTATACACATTTTTACTGACCTTTACAGAAAATATAACAGTATATTTCACTGGTAAGGCTCAAAGAAACATCCCTATCTTGAAGAGTGTTGATGACGTTATTTTACAAACCCTAATGCAAAGGGTGAAAAACGGGTTTATGTAAAACACCGACCGCCGACCACCGACCACCGACCAGTCACCCTCCACAGTTGGGTACATGTGGTCGGTGGTCGGCTGACGGTCTTTTACATAAAGATGAAAAAATGCAAAATTAGAAGTAAAACTAAAACTGGGAATCCAATGACTATAGTACCTTTACTAGGTCGTGATTTAAAAACGTATAATTAATCATTTCAAATCACGATGAAAACGTTACATCGTCGTGGTGTGTAATGTCATATTTTTAAGTGATGTTTCAGTTGTTAGAAGACCAATTTCATCCTGGTTAGTCACTTTGGAAAAAACGCACGTAACATTGCATTAAGTTCATTCATATGAAACGCAATAACAAAAACACACAAACATCGTCGATGTTGACGTCGTAACGTTATGTTTGATTTCTCAGTTGTTAAACGTCAACTGGTAAAAACTACATTTGATATGACAAAAAAAGCTTTCTAATGGTGTACTGAAATGGTAAGTCACTTTTAATCCCGATAAGAGAACGCATGTAATATCGTGTTCAGTATTCAGTAGGCTATGACGATAACAAATTTGTTTCGAAATTGTTAAATTTCAGTAAAAAATTAGGATAGATTCCAGTAGAAACGATAGGTTGGTTAATGATAGGTTAGGACCTAAGGCAGGACAATTAATCGAGAGGAGACGGTCATGCCCAATTTGTTTGCTTGCCATTCGTTGCAAGGTACAAAATCGGTAAAAACCGTTGCCTAGTCCCAACGATTGACATTCAAAATCAAATTATTAATATTTTAAGGCTACAAATATGTTCGGTCTTTTACATGATATGGTCGGTCTTTTACACTTTTTCTTCAAACCCTGTTTTGAGGCTACCAGTGGAAAACACCGACCGGTCGGTGGTCGGTGGGTTCTGTCTTTTGCGTAAACCCGTGAAAAACCGTTGCATCGGTCAGCTAAATTTCCTAAAATGGTCAGTGCTAACTGGACGTCATCAATGCACTCTGAACTCTTCAAGAGAATGCAAGAGAGCCCGCTTATTAGTTTGCACAAAGATTTTACATCTGCAGCAGGGAACACACATTTTTAAGGAACAAATGAAAACCTAGATTTAAAATTAAAATTAACAAGGCACAGACATGAACAATATCGTACCTAAAACACAGCAGTGTGACAGTGAAGAATTTAGGACAGAAAATCCAAAATGGCCACCTTAAAATTTACCCAGAATTCCCAAAAACTAATCAGTTCTTAACTTTGATACGTAGAAACATCCCTGAAAATTTCAGATGAATCCATCAAATGGTTTGGCTGGAAACCTGTAGACAAGTCTTGAAAGTGAAGATTTTAGGACGGAAAATCCAAAATGGCCACCTTAAAATTAACCCAGAATGCCCAAAAACTAATCAGTTGTTAACTTTGATATGTAGAAACATCCCTGTAAATTTCAAATGAATCCGTCAAATGGTTTGGCTGGAAACCTGTAGACAAGTCTTGAAAGTGAAGATTTTAGGACGGAAAATCCAAAATGGCCACCTTAAATTTTACCCAGAATGCCAAAAAACTAATCAGTTCTTAACTTTGATACGTAGAAACATCCCTGAAAATTTCAGATGAATCCGTCAAATGGTTTGGCTGGAAACCTGTAGACAAGTCTTGAAAGTGAAGATTTTAGGACGGAAAATCCAAAATGGCCACCTTTAAATTTACCTAGAATGCCCAAAAACTAATCAGTTGTTAACTTTGATATGTAGAAACATCCCTGTAAATTTCAAATGAATCCGTCAAATGGTTTGCCTGGAAACCTGTAGACAAGTCTTGAAAGTGGAGATTTTAGGACGGAAAATCCAAAATGGCCACCTTAAATTTTACCCAGATTGCCAAAAAACTAATCAGTTCTTAACTTTGATATGTAGAAACATCCCTGAAAATTTCAGATGAATCCGTCAAATGGTTTGGCTGAAAACCTGTAGACAAGTCTTGAAAGTGAAGATTTTAGGACGGAAAATCCAAAATGGCCACCTTAAAATTTACCCAGAATGCCCAAAAACTAATCAGTTCTTAACTTTGATACATGTACGTAGAAACATTCCTGAAAATTTCAGATGAATCCGTCAAATGGTTTGGCTGGAAACCTGTAGACAAGTCTTGAAAGTAAAGATTTTAGGACGGAAAATCCAAAATGGCCACCTTAAAATTTACCCAGAATGCCCAAAAACTAATCAGTTCTTAACTTTAATACGTAGAAACATTCCTGAAAATTTCAGATGAATCTGTCAAATGGTTTGGCTGGAAACCTGTAGACAAGCTGAAAAGTGAGACGCCCGCCGCCCGCCGCCCGCCCGCCGCCCGCCCGTCAAGCTGACGACAATATCGTACCTTTATTAGGTACGATAAAAAACAAATGTCAAAAGGATTTAATACAATTAGTTACACAGACATCCAACAAAGAATTTCTCAACATGCATGACGTTTAATCTGATCTTTAATGCATCTCTCAGAGAGCATAGATGGAAGGAAAGGCGTGGCCTATCTCTAAGAACTATGACGCGGTATCGCCGCCAGAACCGCGCGAATTTTACAGTTGCGCGATCATAATCAACCAATAGAAAGCGATAATTTATTCGCGCGATTGTTTCTCAAGTCTCAACTTCGCCCGACTTAAATTAACCATTTTTTCAAAAGAATGCCACCATTTTGATTAGAAGTCCGAAATATTCGATTCAACCACTAGATCTTCTTATTCGTTGATCTAATTGCTTGTAGGGGTGCCGAATATACCAATACGCGATAACGTTTAATTTCGTTCAGTTTAGCTGCCTCCCGTTTGAAGAGCTCTCATGTATGGTACAACTACGTTTAAATCCGGGTTCTTTCCCATTGGATTACACAGTGGTGCTATTTTCAATGCCGCACTGCGCCTCTATTAAACATTTATCTAGAGTTTCATTTGCACAAACGATATGTACGTATGTAATTAAGATATATGACAAAGCTTTTTGAACTATAATCCCCAAATCCGAAGAAATCTGTAGATGAAAATGCCGTCCAATTCCAGTGACGTCACTGATATCCCAGAAAGTGCTCAGACGCCATCGAAGATCGAAAAAATATAAATAATATTACTTTGAATCTCCGAATATCTTTCTGATTATTGAATAGATTGGATTATATAACTGTGCTTGAGGGCTGATGGAAGATTAGAAGCTGAGAAACGTTCAGAGTAATCGACTCGTTCGGTGGGCCAATGAAAATTTGTCCCTTCCAAAGCGATGCATCATGGGAGATATTTATGTAAATTACCACCTGAACTCTTATCGCGAATAGGAGTATTGAAGCAGTTTATTAGAGGAGTTCGGCGAACAGTTCATAATGCAGCTAGAACCGTTGAAAACGGCAGTTTGGACATAAGTAATGATATTTACAAGTCTGCCTATCCATAGTACCCATCACAAAATCTTTAATTAAATATGTAGTTAACCAATATTCATTAGTCGTGTTATTTGGTTTTGACTTTCTCCATTTGCTCAACTATTTATTCGGAAATATTACCAACATTTGAAAATACAATCATGTGGCTTAAAAATAGTTAGGTGAATTTAGTTTTGTAAATATTTAACATTGTAATTAATCATACGCATGGGATTGCAATCCACTGGATATTGTTCCAGGTTTATACTAGTACCACTTTTTGCAGAGAGTATGGACGGGAATTTTAGATTATGGTAGATAACAATATTGAAGACAAATGGCAAAAGAATCTATTAAATATGATCTTAATCTCCCTTTATCCCATTTATAACACAACTGAAATAATTGAATAAATTTTCTTAAGCCCTTGTGGTCGGGGTACTAAACTTGAAATTCCTTAGGTTAATTCGAGGAAAGTTTCTAATGATGCATTAATGACCCCGTTCAAGTCATCCCTTGCAAAAATCAACCAAAACAACATAAACAGAATTATGTCTAACATTAAAAGAGCAATAAACAAAATTTAATAATATCAAATTCTGCCAATTTTTCTTTTATATCTCTTGAACTGAAAAAAACTTTTAAATGTTTATCTTTACAATAAGTTCCAACTGAGACAAGGCATCATGAGCCGATTTAGAAAAGCGAAAGGGCAAAACCAATTAAACACTGCGTCAGTGAGCGTTCTACACTGCATCAAATGTGGAATTTCTAGTAATTTCTAGACGTGCTTAGTCGGTCTAGAAACTCCGTGTATCTAGAGATTTCTAGGCGTGCTTAGACGTGCTTAGAGCTGGCGTGGACAGAGCGTGACTAGAGTCTAGAAATCTCTAAGCACGCCGTGGTTAGACACAAGACAAAATTAGTCGTTATTAAATTGCCATGTGAGATTTTGCGCTATATATGGAAACTTTTAAATTATAATTTACCGCACGTGTTAATATTTCGTGTTTTGCTTAAATTAGCTAAATATGGGATATCAAATTAAAAAGAGTATGTTTTCACTTTATATCTGACTTGAGTCACGAAAAGTACATCGCAACATGGCTTCTTAATTGTTAACTTGTTATAAATTAAGAGGGTCTGTTTAAATGGGTATTTCCACTAATCAACACCCATTATTTCGCATTGACAAGTACCAGGGCCGAATCCAGCATTTGCTAAGGGGATGACTTTTGAATTATTCCAGGGGTGAGGTCACATTTGATATTTGCTCAAAATGGTGAAAGAATTATTGGCCAGGGGATACAGTATTATTTTAAACTAGACATCTAGTATATCGGCGAGGGGGGGGGGGCTAACTTATTCCAGGGGTGGGGTCACATTTGATATTTGTTCAAAAATCACACGAAAACTGCTAAAAATGGGGAAAGAATAATTGGCCGGTGGATGCAGTATTATTTTAAACAATACATTACTGTCGGCGAAGGGGAGGGAGCTAACATATAGTTGAAATTACAGAATACGCTACCTTAATTTTTGATGATCTATAAACATAATCTTGTTATAAACAACTACTGATTTATATATGTGAACGGATATTTGTAAATTTGGTTTAAAAAGAAACTGAATATAGGGTAAAAATGAGGGAGACACGGACGTCGGAAGAGTGGGGATAAAATCTAATCAACACTAAGCTGAGACAGAATGAGAATCATATGTCTGGACTCACAAGATTTTCATAAACATATTTGTTGATTGCTCACGAAAACAAAAACAAATTTCAGGGTTCATTGGCATCACACAATATTTGCAAAATGGGGGAGTGCATTTTCCAAGGATTTAAAACAATGCTTTACTTTAAATGTCGCCCCTCATACTAGCATACGCTTTAACTATCAGATTCAGTAGCACCCTTGATATATTAATACATAGTTTTCTTGTACCCCTTTTCAAAAATACAACGAACTAAATACATAGTAATAATGATCTTGTAATTGATTTCTTTGATCTGTAATCTAGATCACACAATAACTAATTAACTGTTTGATTGCGTTTTTGCTTCTTCAAAGACGGGATATCCCAAAATTACCTTGATTACAGCATTACGCTTGAAAGAGAGTCCATGATTGCAGTCTACATTGTCTATGGGCTATTTTTAATTCTTCGTTATTTTAGTTGTGTATCTTTGAATCTGATTATCATATACAATTAACTTTAACCAATTTTACCCGTTTTTTGAACTTCAAAACTGTTACATACATATTGGTGGTCCCTAATCATATTCGGACCAAAAACAAATAACATAATTAAAACTGGAAAACATACAATACATATTCATCATCTCATCTATCTCCCGGTAATCTTTATGCCTTGAGCCACTCCCCCCCCCTCCTTACAGATACTTTAAATACACTTATTTTTACGCTACTTAATTTGACGAATTTGCACAATTTCAAATATTGGCGGCTATTTAATTTGGCGGAATCAGGACTGAAGTTTAATTTTTGTCTATGTTTATGCATGGGCTATCAAAAGATTCTCTTGAAAGCCCATGGTTTATGTCATTAGGACGGGTATTTACTAAGATATTTTCTGTATTTCTTTTGGAATAATGTATGACATGTTGATGACATGCTCAGTTGACAGGAAAAGGGCCCCACAAGTTTAATTTCTGAAGTGCATTTGACAAAAATTCCAAACTGAAATTTGACGGATTTTAATTTGGCGGATTTTCTGACTTCGTCAATCCGTCTAATTAAAACGGGAGCCAGATTAAGTATCTTCAGTTACATCAATATTATTTTGTATCTATCTGACATTATAATTTCGAAGAGAGATTCTCCCGGGGACATTCGGGATTTCGAACATAATAAACTTAATTTGAAATTGAATCCGAAATTCTGTCAGAATGGAATACATGGACCTGGTTACATGGTTTATCTTATTCTAAATAGACAAATAAGATCGCAGGGGCAGGAAACTCACCCGTAGTTGACAGTTTGTTCATATAAAAGGCATTTGCATTAATCCTTTTGATAACTTTCTTTCGTAGTTGGTCCCTTGACCCGAAACATTCTGGCTACAACAATACAATTGAATTTAGAGAAAAAATTGTGACTAATTGAGGAAAATGTAAATATACAATTACAATTCAATACATAATTTGCACGATCGAGTCTTAGATTTGAATGAATTAAAATGACGTAAAGAATAAGTGATTAATTATTCGTATTGATCTTGCTATATTTTACCAAATATAGTACATTTCTACCTTATTTCTCATCTTGTTTTTCCTTACTATGTATTATGTGCAAGTGGTATCTTGGTATATAATACTCAGTACCGCACCTTGCTAATTGATCTCTCATCCAGTTGTTTTTCACCAGTGTGGAGCATGTTCCATCTTACTGTTTTATTATATCAAATACAGTCTTTGCCACTTGATCTTTCAATTTGATCTCTTATCTCGTGCTTCACCATTGTGGAGCATGTTCCTTTTTACTGTATCTCTATAACAATTACAATACGTTGCTTCATCAGATCTCTCATCTTATTCCACACCAGTGTGGAGTATGTCCCATCTAACTGTATTTTAGCAAATACAATCAGTGTGGACTATGCTTTATCTTGCAATATATGATTATACTTTGATCTCCCATTTTGTATTGTTTTTACCAGGGAGTACTAATTTGAGACATAATATTTACAGTACTGTGTGTATATAGAATTTACTTAATGCAATTTATTCTTACTGTTAAAGTATGGAAGCAGCTTCATTCCAGTGTCTGACTTACTAAGCATACAATGATAAGAACTCTCAATATCTTTGACATGAAAACTGAAATAGGCATTTGGGGTTCATTTTTCATACATCTTTTATTCTTGTGTCTAGTCAACTCTCCAGTGAGGGATGGTATAGGTTAAAGGTGCAGGTATAACATTGCAATTATGGAGGGCCCGTATAGGATCCTACAACAGTTCTACTTATGCCCCTTCATCCAAACTTAAGACAGACTTCACCCCAACTAATATGAAGTCAATGATTATTTTCATACTCATGCTAATGGTAATGGGTATACTATCTACAATTCTGATAGTAACTCTGAAACATTTTGCATACTGCTACGTAGTGGTAATAACACTGCTATTCATGTCACATTTTGTGCTCTTCTTTTGTGCTCTACCAATAAGTATTATTCTCTTCATTATTAAAAATGTTAAACATTTCAATCCACTTGCCATGATTCAAGCTACTGCATTATTTAGCCTATTATTATTGGTACCAGGCTCAGCAATATACCTACTGAATCCATCACTTGTTTGTCTACTTATTCTAGCGGGTGACGTACATCCTAACCCAGGTCCCAAAACATGTGAAAAAATTTCCTTCCTCTTTTCAAACATCAATAGCTTACTTGCGGATTCAGGCTCCAGATTTGAAGACCTGAAGCAAAGAGTGACTGACTTGAATCCAAGCTTTGTAGGGTTGTGTGAAACTGGAAATATTGAAAATAGCCTTGATCTTCCTGATTTAAAGTTAGAACACTACCGGAATCCACTTTTCACTCCACTAGGTCGAGGACTTGTCATATATTCTCATGAAGATATTTCTGTTAAGCCTTATAATCATAATCTCTACATTAATAATCTTGATATCTTATTAGCTGAAATCTCTGTTGACCACAAAAAGATCATTTTCGGCATTTGTTATAGATCACCAAGTCAATCTGCAGAAGAAACTCGAAATTATTTTAACCGTTTACATCAGCAACTTGATATCATTAAAAATGATGCAAATAAATATGATCAAGTTTTACTCATGGGAGATCTCAATGCAAAAAATCCAGCTTGGTTTCAGAATGATGAAAATCTTGCTGGTGAATTACTTTTAGACTGTCTTGATGCACATAATTTTATACAAATAGTTGACAAACCAACAAGGATAACTAGCACTTCAAAAACTTGCATCGATCATATCTTTACAAATTCACCAAACTCTATTGATTCTTGGTCAATCGATGCTCCTATTGGAAGATCTGATCATGGTACCCTTTTTACAACTTTAAATCTCAACTTTACAAAGAATCCTCCATTTAAAAGAACTCTGTATCAATATGACAAAACAAATATAGCAAATTTGAATAATGAAATTAGACAAACTGACTGGGATAGTATCTTGACAAGCTCAAATGATTTGGATAAATGCACTTCTGATTTCATAGAGAAACTCAAATGTATATATCATGACAAAATCCCAAATCACACTAAAACAATAAAATCAAATGATCAACCATGGTATAATGAGCATTTAAAGGTTGAAATGAATAAAAAACGACAGTTATATAAACGTAATGAAAAAAAACCATGTCCTTTAAATTTTGAACTCTACAGAAACCAGGCCCTTAAAGTTTCAAATCTTATATCCTCAGCTAAAATTCAACATGAAAAAAATGCCATACAAAAAGTTGAATCCTTAAATAAGAATGATAAAAACTTTTGGAAATTGGTAACCAAATTAATAGGGAGAAATAACACTTCAAGTAGTATTCCAGCTCTTTATGATACAAATGGAAAAACCTTAAATACAAACACTGACAAGGCAAACGGCTTTCTTAATTTTTTTGTGAATAAATATGACAACAATATCCCCGATGATTACAAACCCACCTTTCCAATGCGAACAAATTCCTTTCTTGTTTCAATTAGAACAGATGTATCCGAAGTTATGAAATTGATCCTAGGTCTAGACACATCCAAGGTTTGTGGCCCTGATCTCATTACTAACAAAATGCTCCATTTATCCGCTCCTTCAATCTCTTATCCTTTGACTAAATTATTTAACATGTTATTACAGCATAGCCTATTTCCAAAATCTTGGAAGATTGGTAGCATTTGCCCAATCCACAAGAGAAATAACAAGTCAGACCTGTCAAATTACAGACCTATAACTCTTTTGGACTGTATATCAAAGCTTTTTGAAAGAATAATTGCAAACAGAATAAAACAACATCTCATTTCAAATGACCTGTTATTCAAATTTCAATCTGGATTTTTGCCGGGTCACAGTACCCAATCCCAACTTGTTGCCATTGAACATCTTATCCAATCAAATCTTGATCAAGGTAAGGGAGTTAAAGCTCTTTTTCTTGATATTGCCTCAGCCTTTGACTGCGTACCTCACAATCTTCTACTACTTAAATCAAAATCATATGGTCTGCAGGGACAAGTTCTAAATCTCCTTAAATCTTATCTTTTCGAAAGAAGAGTCAGAGTGAACATTTCAGGATCCTCATCATCTTTATCACAAACACATGCTATCAAAAGTGGAGTGCCACAAGGATCAATACTAGGTCCCCTTCTCTTCTTACTATATATAAACGACCTACCCGATAATATGAATACCGATTGCTTTATATATGCAGATGATACGTCTATATACTTCCCGTTTAGTACTAAAAATCCTTCAGAAATTGATAACAAAGTAACCCAAGCAATAGAAAGAATTGAATCATGGTCTATTAAATGGAAACTCAACTTTAAACCTGAAAAAAGTGTCGAAATAATTTTTCATAATTCCAGAATTAAACTTGGCCAAGTGAACAATTCCTTTATGAATAATGCTTTAATAAAAAGGGAAACATCGCATAAACATTTAGGCTATACCTTTGATGAGCACATGTCTAACAAACAACATATAATTGCCATAAGAAACAAAGTAAACAAGCTCCTGAATCCTCTCAGATCACTGCAAAAGAAACTAAATTCCAATGTCCTCGAAACAATTTTCATGTCTTTCATTCGACCACACTTTGAATATGGCGCAATACTCTACGATTCCTCTACTCAAAGTGTCCTTAACATATTAAATAAATTATTCTATCAAGCTGCTCTTATATGCAGTGGATGTTTACATGGTAGTAGCTCAATTAAGGTAAAGAATACACTCACATGGTCTGATCTAGAAACAAGGCGGTCAATGCAAATAAATAAATTCATGTTTAGAGTTAAAAATAATCTCACTCCAAGCTATGTGAAAGATATCTTTGAACCTCTGAGGATTCAAAATCCCCGAAAACTCCGATCAAATCCTGATTTCAAAATACCTGCCAAAAGCTCAACCAAATTTAGAAACTCTTCTGTCCTCAATGCTATCTCCCACTGGAATAAGCTACCAAAGTATATTCGAGAAAGCAAAACAATTACCAGCTTCAATAACTTACAAAAAAATAAAATCCCTAAGCCCTCCTTTTTACCAACTACTAAATTAAAGTTAAAAAGAAATCAAGAAATAATTCTCAATAGATTCAGAGTTGACTTGCTCACTAAAGCTCAGCTATATGGCCATAACTTTACTTATATTGAAACACCAAACTGCGCTTGTGGTGTGCCTGAAACTCCAAAACATTTATTCTTTTATTGTCCAAATAAAGCACAAAATAGGAACACCTTTCTTGCACTTGTAGAGACTTACAAGCCTTTAGCTATAAGGAACAAAAGCCAATTTATAGATTTTCTGAAACATGGCAGTGACGATTTATCGCTGGCACAAAATAATGAACTTTTTGCTCTTGTTGCCAATTTTTTACTGGAGAACTCTTAACATAATCATAATTCTCTATGGGACCCTCCAAGCAAGTATTAACTATGCCTACTATTCCCTCACTGAGACTATGACACATGACCCCAGCCTGTCCTATTTCCCATTTCTTATCCAAATTGCTGCTATTCTTCCATACTACATGCATTTACATTTGTAATTAAATTTATGTATTTTCTAGCTTAGCCTATAATGCTTTATAAGCGATTGGCAAGCCATTCTTGTAAAACATGATTATGATGAAATAAATTGATAATGTATAAAAAAAAAAAAAAAAAAAAAAAAAAAAAAAAAAATGACGTAAGCTAAGTGTAAAATTTTTGAAAAAAACATTATACTGTTAAAAGACGAATTGTTTTTTGAATACTTTGCGAGGAAATCAAAATTGATGTACCGTATTGAAGTCATAAACAACAGCTTCGAGATGTCAGCCCAAAGACTATCTCCCGGTTGTCATGTTTACCTAGGAAACTGCTGGTTGTAATCATAATAGGACACACGGCAAAAAATGTGTATCAAAATCCGTTGAAACCTGCTTACAGGTAATACATTTGTATTATCAAAAATACAATCTTGTTCTGACCATCGTGAATCCTGAACATAGGGCATATTTTGTATTCACCTTGACATAATGTACATGTAACTCTGTCTAGGTGATCTTCAGTCAGTGACAGTTGTAGAGACTAGTTGCAACTTTAAAAAGAAAAAAAGACACTAGTTGCAACTGGTTATGTTTTCCATGGAAAGCCGTGAGCACGCTTTGCAAAATATCTCTGGACTCTCTCTCTCTCTGGACGGCAGAGGGGGGGGGGGGTTGCGATGAGTGCGAAGGCACCTCCCCCCCAAAAAAGCATATAAAAATATAACCATTAGATAGAAGAAATGAGCTTTCAATTTTTTTATTTGAAGTTTCAATCTCATTTTTGAAGAATTTTGAGATGCATCAATTTTTGTAAAATTCAAAATATGGGGCTCGCTTAATAAGTTATGCCACGATCGCACATCATGACACATCTCATTTCTTCTCAGTCCTGAGATGATGTTTCAGGTGAAACAGAAAGATGCTATGAGTATCAGAATGGGATCGCACCACATGGGGAGTAGTTTCCAGAAAGATTAGAATAGGGTGGATGGGGTAGCCTTGCCCAAGTCGTATCTTTTTCCTATCTTGATTTCTATTATTCAAGATCAGATAAGTAAAAAATACCGACTTGGAAAAGGCTAAGGATGGGGGTGCAAGAAGGTATCCCGGCATAAATAATGTCAGATCAACATCCTAGATATAGTGATATCTGGACACCCTCTCCCCCATCTAACGAGCTCTTTGAAAGTGTCCAAAAAATGATGAAAACTTAATGTGTTCCAGCCCCCCCCCCCATCTACCCTTGGCTCTTACCATGGACATGGAGGAAATTTAGGAGTCGTTTTCAAATGCCCGATTACAAGATTACAGTGATTTATTTCCGCTTTTACATAACAGTGTTATTGGTGGGCAGAGGAAATCGAGTATGTATTGATCTAGTTAATTAGTGATTACAGATAGATTAAAGGAAAAGTGACTTGAAAGTGAATTCTCAAAATTGAGAATTCTGATTGTAATCAAAACTATATGAATTGATACTAATCGCACGGACATGGACTAGTATTTTCAATCATTTCATATCCTATCCAACAGCAAGTGAAATCAAATGATCAAGCTACACTATTTATTGAAACTTAAATAAGGGACAATATTTTTTTACCTTTTATGTTAGTCTCAGATGTTGCTTGCAATTTTTTGAGTTTTTGAAGCAGTTACCATATTCGGGTGGGGTAAATCTTTTACTTTTTACATTTAGTATTGATCATATTTTTGCCCTCCGGCATCTGGGCAAACCCCGATTACTGGTACAGTGAAATAGAGCCCAATCTAGAAAATAAAAGATGGAATCATTACCCCCCCCCCATACATTCACTATAATTAAGTCGTTGGTGAGTTCGGATGTTTTTCAAGTTTAGTTTATGCTCAATCCAGATAACATCTTCTTTATAATAAAAAAAAAAGTACTTTTATGTGGATATATATCTCCGATATCTATACATTTCCTGTAAGAATGTGGCAACGAAAATGGGGCAACAAGACCTGGGCCTAATGCATTTCTAGTTATCTGTTTTCCTGGTTTGTTTGTTTGACACAGAGACATGTTTGAAATGGGTAAACATTGCAATCGGTATGTTTCAAAGAGGCTTCGGGGGGAATGACCACCCATGAAACCCAGAACCTAGAAAATCATGTTTATAAATTATAGATCAAGATATAATATTTTCAGGCCCGTAGCCAGGAGGAGCGGTTTTACCAGGGGGGGGGTTGCCAATGGATTTGGGGGGGGGGGCTTTTTGACAGTTTTGGCAAAACATCATTTGGCCAGGAGGGGGAGCGGCAAGGAGGGGGAGCGGCCGCTCCCTCCGCTCCCCTTGGCTACGGGCCTGAATTTGGAAAGCAGCTAAAAGGTCGTCGTTTTGTGAAGAGGGGATCGGTGATTAGCAGCATTAAGTCGTACGAATGCAAGGGTAGCCATAGACTATTATGTAATTATGCTAAATCATGTCATCTTATACATTGGTTCACTTACAAAATAAGGAAATAAATTGTTCAATCAATCAATTACTTTTTGCTATCATCTAATGACGCTACAGAACAAAATAATACATTTGTCTCCGGAATTACTGGAAGTTTTAATAACATGTACAATTTCCTGGGAACGATAGATGTATGTGCAATGTCCGAATAAATGATTGTGGCAAAGATTGCGATTTGCTAGATTCTGATTATGGAATTTCTTTGATCAAATTGTACCTCACACGCAATGTCAGAAGTGAGATTGAATGTCCAAATAGCATAGTAAGAGCCCGACTAAGAGATGCCATTCCATTTTCTTGACGGGAGATGTATCGCTCAATCCCACACTAGACATTTAATGTTAAATAACAGTGAGATCTAAAATTCATATCTTAAAATCTAAAGTCGAGTTTAGTCAGAGATTATAATTTCATTGGTAAAATCATGGTAAAATGCAATCAGAAAGAACCTTTAGTAATAGTTGTTTATTTTAATAAGAGATTCATAAATTGGAACTTAAGTTGTAGCCACCATTTGTGAAGATTGCTGGGTCTAACACCTTAGTAGAGTATACCCCCTCCCAAATCACAACCACAGTCTATTTTTTAATTAAAACTCTTTCCCTATCCTATAATGAAAATAAATATAATTGGAGTGAATTGCATGCATTTCGAATGAAGTTCATATTTTTAGTATTTTATTAGTTCAAACAGGTTTACATAAGATGCATAAAAGTGACAAAGGGAAACATTTCAATTTCTAACTCTACAATTGTAATCATACATGTACATACCAGACACATGTATACATGTGCATCATCATGATCTTCACTGGACATTATAAACATGAGCGAATAGGGGAGGGGGGAACTTGGATTACGTCCCTTAGAATGCAGGTTTAGAAAACTGCAATAGATGCCATTTTTCATGATAGGGGGGTTATGAAGGAGCTTGTTCGTGAACGTGCAGAATTATGGTCCTCTTGGAATAAGTTCTGCCTTTCGTAGTATGATTTGTCCGATTACTAGTAAGTATAAACACAAGGTGCCAACCCCGACCGTTAATTTGAATTTTATACCTACACCTGTTTGGAAATCAAGGATTGTGAATCAATATACACTGCACCGTTTTTCTTCAAATTTGTTCCATTAAAAGAAAACAAATTTTTCTGATGGTTACATTATACTGTTATACCGACTGAGAGTCCCTCCTTTTAGCGGCGTTTGGATCCCCAGCTGTGAGAAGCGCTTCACACAGCTTGGGACCGGCCCCGACAGCAATGCACCGACAGAGAGGCATTTTTGTTTAGCTTTTAATGGAACAAAAACGGTGCATTATGAGACTCATAATCCTTGATTTTTAAACACATGGTAGGTTTGAAATTCAAACTAACGGTCGTAGTTAGGACTCTGTGATAAATGTTTAAGGCCCGGGGTTTAAGGGATATTGAATTATTAGGGGCCCGGGAGAAACCAATGTGGAGGGGTCATAATATTACAAGTTCACGTGTACTTTGTCTCTAAAACGTGTAGCTTAGCTCCTCTCAAATGATAAAGTTAATACATAGGGGTTATGCACTGGGATGTTTTGGATATAGGGAATATCCCGAGGGATATACAATATATCTTCCCGAGGGCCCAAAGAGACAAAGGGAAGATATATTGTATATCCCAAGGGATATAATGCGGGACATACGATTTATATGTCCCGGATCCTTGCTGGAGCGGGACATACGAGAAATATTTGCCCGGATCTGAAATATATTCCCGGTTGATATGTCTCTGAAACCTCATCAGGTATGGAATACGTAGTATTATGTACAGCAAGGTCTAGAATAATTTGCGAATCTAGAAGGGAGAGATTGACAAGGGGACATCCCAAGGTGGTTCCGAAGCAAATAACTAGGGGTGGAATTAAACATCGTAATGGGTAGGGGGTATCTGATCTGCAAACCCGTCTTTTTGGCTCGGTCTTGAAATTCTTTAGCGCAAATGTTTTTACGATGTTAGTCCCCGCTTTTTGAAAATTGTTAAAACACACTCAGACCTGAAAGTGGCATGTGCAACAACATAATAAGGAAGTAAAGAATAAAATATCTCATTAATACGGTTGACTGTATAATTCTCTCAATTTGCCATTTCTCATTGATGTCGAGTGTTATACTGTGCGTTGGTGGTTTTCAATATTGATGGACTGGTAAGGATTATGACGATGACAGCATTTTTAAAGCTTTGACTTGTTTGAATTCCCCCCTCATAAGTCATTCACATCCATTCAAAATATGAAAAAGCAAAAACTTTGGAAAGCAACTGACTACAGAACAGGTGTACATCGATCAATATGCCTTTTATAAAATGCCTCTTATAGCAATGCCCCGAGCAATGCAGTAAAACGGTTGAAACTGGAAGCGTAATTGAATAAAGAAGCACAAAAAGTATTTAGCTAAGGTTAACTAATAAAAACAAGCAACATTCTATCTACAATCAAGCTGTAATAAACATGTGCAATCTCTTAGCCCGGAGGGGGAGGGGTTAAGAGGATGTGGGCGACCAAACGTTTGTACAAAATCATGGCGTTTTTCTCAGTGATTTGGGGCCAAAATGTGACCTCTTCGATTTTGGATTAAAAAGCAAACCACCCCCTTGGCAAACCTGACATTAATAAGTAATAAGAAATCAAAACAATAGATACTTGGAAAGAAATAGAACTTATCATCACCGCCAACAAAGAGAGCTACATTACTAATTATTATAAATATCTAAAAGATAACGCAAAGACCATAATTATGAACTTTCAAGTCGTATAACGTCATGTAACTGTGTTGGCATAACATAACGTATAAACGCCATGTAGTATAGCCCTGTAACGAAAGATTTCAAAACAGCCTTCGTTAAGCTTTAATCAATCGGTCCTAACTTCGACAGTTAATTTGAATTTTTGGCCTACCAGATGCTCGAAAATCAAGGATTGCGAGTCTCATACTGCACCGTTTTTCTTCAAACTTATACCATTAAAGCAAAACAAAATTGCCTTTCTGTCGGTGTATTACTTTATTGTAACGAGTCCCTCGTTCTAGCAGCATTTTGGTCCCCAGCTGTTCGAAGGCCTTCTTACACATGGGGAGTAATGGGGACCAAAATGCCGCTGGAAGTAGAGAATAGTGTACCAACAGAAAGGGATTTTTGTTATGCTTTGAATGGAACAAGTTGGAAGAAAAACTGTGCAGTATGAGACTCGTAATCCTTGATTTTC
Source organism: Owenia fusiformis (assembly GCA_903813345.2). Classification (NCBI taxonomy): domain Eukaryota; kingdom Metazoa; phylum Annelida; class Polychaeta; order Sabellida; family Oweniidae; genus Owenia; species Owenia fusiformis. Next base: position 17,872,355 of record CAIIXF020000004.1, read on the forward strand.
AAACATCCGATAGGCCGAAAATTCAAATTAACGGTCGAAGTTAACACCGCGTGTTAATGTCCTGTTTAAAAAACAATAGGCGTTACCAAGTGGGGAGGGGGGGGGTACGATGGGTGCGATAACCAATAATAGAACCATGAGATAGTTCAGAAGAAAAGGGTAAAATGTTTTTTATTTTGAGCCTCTAGCTTGAAAGAAGTTGCATCAATATTTGTAAAATTCAGAATAAATTTATCGGTCTGTTTAAGCCACAATGGTACCCCCTGACTGATAACCAAAATTCGTTTGGGCATCACCCCCCCCCCCGACTGAAAGCTGGCATGATTGTGCCTTTTGAGATTCGATCAACTTGAGTTCTTCTGGGAAAATGAGGAGTCTTCAATGGTGCATCGACATAACATGGACTGGTGAAATACATGATGGTATCCCGATCATTGGAATGGTTAATGGTGTATTTGAAAAGTGCTCACAATGGTGAAAAGCTGCACGCTTTTGAAACATCTAGAATTTTTGGCCGGGGGGGGACTTTCACCAACCCTTCCAAAGGGACACGATACATTTCTCGAGGGCTCAGAGGTCCAGGGGTTAATATCATGTTGTCACAGGGTATAAAACCATAGGCCATATTCAATTCCAATCATGATATTCCTAACTCTCTTCAATGAAATCTGAAGTTCGAAGTCCCTATCTAAACTTTGTATGATGAAACAAAACCAGAAGTCTTATATCATAAGTCAACAAAATATCCGATGACTTAAAATGACATTTTGAAATATAAAATTTTATTGAATAATATAAACACACCATCATCAAAAAATCAACGAAACAATATAACAGCGGCCAAACAAAATCGCTTGTTGCTCAGATATCTATGACTTTAACTGTGTCAGAGCATAATGATGAAATTACCATTCACATGTGTTTAATAGGCTCAAACAGAGCTTCATACTCCTTTCGTTTCCAAATCTCTTAATTTTCAAATGGGAGAAGAATTCAATTTTGTTAGCGAATTTTGACATGAATGCGATTTTTGTGAGAGGGATTGGTCAGGACAATGCGATTTTCTTTTCGGGCGATGGACGATGGGCGGTAAACACGATATCGCGTCTTCATTACGCACCCCTTCCATTAGATTGGCAATCGTGTGTTTTCATTTCGAAGCATATCGATGTTTAAATCTAATTATTTCCTCAATTGCAATGCTAGATCTAGTAGTTCAGTTATTTGTGATATTTGACGAATTTATCTAAATCGCCAATCATAATCAGGCTTTGATTAGATAGGTGGCCGAAAAAGGGATCCTGTTACTAATTGTGTGGAGGGGGGGGGGTGTATGTAATATCGACCACCGTCCAAACAATTATTTCCTGCAGTATAGGAGAAAGTACTCTTTGAAAAAGGGTTTCAAAAAACTATTTTGAATCATCGTTCTGTAATTGTGCAAAGGAGTTTTTGTTTTTAGCGTAACGTACACTGTATTTTAATTCTTGTTTGCTTAAAAAGATTAATTTCAATATGATTCGCAAGTATGATCACTGCATCAAATGTGGAATTTCTTGCAATTTCTAGACGTAGGATGGTCTAGAAACTCCACGTATCTACCGGGAGAGGCAACTTAAATGAATATGCTAATTGCGTCCAAAGGCGAAGCAAGGGGGGGGGGGGGGTGCAATAAAGATAAAACCATGAGAAAGAAAAAGCTCGATTTTGAAGAAATTTTTGTAAAATTCAAAATAAATCTTATTTTTATGGCTTGTTCATGCAACAATCGCAACCCCGTGACTGAAAACCGAAAAGTTTTTGGCGATCGCACCCCCCCCCCATCCTGAATGAAAGCTGGCTTCGCCCCTGCCCTATATCAATTAGTAATGATACATTGCATACACAATATGAACACATAGTTTTTTCATCCATTTGGTCAGACGCACAATAATAATACTTTTCTAGTATCTTGCTTGATACCCGGGGTTTGATGTAACAACTTGATAGATGCCCGGGAAAACATATTTTTACTAGTTATCAGTACAGCTTGTTTGGTATTTTACAAGCTTTAAACAGTACGTGATTTATTATTCAATCATATGTAAAACGTCATGGTATACGTGAACAGTTCGTTATACAAAATAATAAATAAAATAGATAAAAGATAAAAAGAAATTAGTATATTTCAGTGAAAATATGTCTAAATTATGAATGTTGATCATAATTGCTTATAACAATATACATTCACCTGATTCGATAATTACTTTATTCTAGATTTCAATCATTAGTCTCAATGCGTGCCAAGACTTTTGTCACACTCTAAGCACGTCTTTGCACTGCGTGTGCTTAGACGTGCCTAGAGATGTCTAGAGTTGGTTTCATCGCGTACCTAGACGTGTCAAAACTAGTCACGCCTAAGCACCCGGCGTGCTTAGACTTAGTTTCTAGACGTGCTTAGTCTAGAAATTCCATTTTTCACGCAGTGCTACTACCTGTTGCCTAAAAATTAGTCAGACGTATTTATATTAAAACATCTAATAGACATTTTTATTTATTTTTTTATTAATTTATTGCAATCACTTTTAGATCAGTGGCACATAGTTAAACTAGTGCAGCAATTAAAACATACAATACATGTGTACAAGTACAATTCTAAAGCAGAGCTAAAAACATTTGCGCAATAAGACATAAAAACAAAACTAAAACATTTGCAATACATTAACTTGTTGGTGCTACATATATGTTTTTTTGATAAAATACTTTGAGCATGCATCAAAAATATAACCTTGTTCTTGACCCAAGATAGCATAGGCCGCATCCCCAAGCACCCATTCTAAACCATTATTGGGAATACATGTCTTAAAATAATTATAAATGTGTGGAAGTCTATTCTCAATGCTATTATAAAATATAAACCTTTCCTCTTTAAACTTTGGGCAGGTAAAAATCGATGTTCAGGAGTTTCTTTACAGCTCATATTACAAAAAGAACACATTCCATCACTTATACCTTATCTCTCAAGATCAATGGCGAGACCAAAGCATTCTGATCTGGCCTTGAATTTAAGTTTTTGAGCATAGAAGTCAAAATCAGTTTTAAGGTGTTTTTTTAAGTGTGTTTCTTTTAATATTACTATATCACGCGATACAAACTCTCCGGGGCGTATCGAAACCAAAACGCCCCGCAAAACCGTTAATTTGAATTTCAAACCTACCCTGTCTTTGGAAAATCAATGATTGTGAGTCTCACACTTCACCATTTTTCTTCAAACTCGTCCCATTAAAACCTTTACAATAATATCTTTCAGTTGAGACATTGCTTTTGTGTTCAGATTCCGTCGTTTTAGCGGCGTTTTGGTCCCGAGATGTGAGAAGATGCACATTTTCAGAGATTTCAACCAAAAGCCTCGATATCTCGCCAGTTCTTCTATCACTCTCCTCCATATTCTGCGCAAGGACACCCATTACAACGGTCCATAACTGCATCAACATATTTATTACGTTAAACGCAGCAATTTTGAAAAGTCCTACGCAACTGTTTGAAATTGACCAAAACGCCCCGTTGTCTTCCAAAACGCCCCGTTGGATATTAACACCTTATCTAGATATTGAAATATGATAGGTTCTTAGCTGCTGGTAATTTTTTTAAAAATCTGACCAATATTTTTCTTTACTAACTAGTATTTTGGAAAGATTCAGTCATTTTCCACTTCATAAAAAACGTACCGAGGCCCAATCATTAAAAACGTGAAGAGAGAAATTCATTCTGCATGTTTTACTCGTATCTTGCATTTGGTTAAAATGGCTCTATCTTGTTTAAGCCACGAAAAATGTATCAATACTATATAACCCATGAATATATATATGTATATTTATTTATTTATTTATTACAGTGTCACTCGTAATTATACGGCCAGCCTCCAAAGGCTTATGGGACACAATTACAATCATATTATAAGCAGATAAGTCAGAATTAACACTTACTTTAATCTATCTTTAACCTCCAAAGACAAAAGCAAAAAATTTGAAACATATTTACAGAGTGATTTAGAATTCAATAAGTACATTGTTTTCTTTTCATTATCACAAGACTCAAATAGATCATATATACCTTTTACTTTACAAAACATTTCCTCTCTTAATTTATGATTAACTTTACACTCTTGACTTGGTATATTCTGCCACCTACCCGTTTCAATCTCTAAAGGTAAAGTGCCAGATCGAAATTTAGCTAAAACAGATCTTTGTTTTCTATTCAAAAAATTACAAAATAAATATTCAGACCTTTGAAAAGATAATTTAAAGCTCTTATAAAAAGTCAATTTTCTTTTTTCCCTAATTGTCTCCAACCATTGAGTTTCATGTAATTTCATTAATTTTCCTTTCATTTGATTCGCAATTTTTTTAAAATCTTTACATTTTTTAATATCATCATACATATTCAGCATGTCGACACTTTTACATATGCTCTGGATTTCTTCGTTCCAGGTAAAATCACATTTCAATTTGGCTAAGCTTAAATCCCATCTAAATGCTTTCTTTGCCATATTGGCCTCTTCACAATTAACTAATCTATACAATAATCGAATACCTTCTATATAATGTCTTATATAATTTGGGGTCCATCCACACTCGCCTTCTAAAAAGCTGATAGGGCATTTTTTACTGACACCCAAGAAGGTCCTTATGGCATTAAATTGTACTTTATTGGTAAAACTATGAGTTTTTTCTATGCAGACCCCAGATTCCAGATGCATAATCCATTACCGATGCGACTGTGCTGTGATATAATTTTGTGTAAATATCAAAGTGTAAACCTTTCAATTGTAGGTACTTTGACCTCATAGCTCCAAGCGCTTTACTTCCAGAATAACTTACTTTTTCAGCAGTTAAGGAAAAATCTAAGTTATATGTAATATCTATACCAAGATAGTGATATTTATCTGTTACATCAAGTGAAGATTTACCATATTTGAACTCTAAACTTTCAAAGTTTTCATATTTCTTCTTTGATACCACCATCACCTTGGTTTTATCAGTATTAATTTTCAACTTCCAAGTATTTGACCAACGATATAATGTATCTATCTGTTTTTGCAAACCATCTTTACTACTCGATTTCAAAACAACATCATCTGCATACATTAACAAGCTTAACATGCCTTCATTACCCATGTGTACACCACATTTTAGGTTGTTAATACTTTCACTTAAATCATCGATATAGATAGAAAATAGGGTCGATGAAACGCTATCACCTTGTCTTATACCCTTTTCCATCTCAAACCAATCAGTTTCTGTGTCATTTAGTTTAATGCAACCTTTTACATTTGAATACAGGGTCATTATAATATCTAACATTTTTCCGTTTATACCTTTCATCTTCATTTTATGAAACAATAGATCCCTATTTACAGAATCAAATGCACATTTGAAGTCGACGAAACAGATATTGAGAAGTTGCATAAAAAACAAATACCACATCGCCCAATATACTTATAACAGATACTATTTTCTACGTACGAAGGAGCAATCTGGTGTTGAAAATTTAAAGTACACAGTGGCATTTAGACCAATCCTCGTGTTCACGTCACTATGTAAATGTAAGGCATCCAACTCATGTATTGCTTTGAATAAGCTTACCCCCAATCCCTACCTAGCATTTTTAAAAAGAGTGCCCCCCTTTTCATGGGTTAGCTCCATTATAATGACTTGCATAAAGTATCTACTATAGTTGAAATAGTCTACTATTTCAACTATATTTTAAATTACAATAGAAAGACTATAAGGCTCAACTATGACCCCGGTAAATTTTGTCATCCGATTCTCCATCTTTACCTACAACCACACAACCCAACATCTTATACATTTCACATACATTTTTGAGTCACCCTATATCTAATTTGAGCCAAATATACTTCATTTAGATACAGTTAATTGTGCATATTATTAATGTAATGTACAAAATGCATAATACACTGTGTACCCGTGACTTTGCACGTGGACTTATTTAAACTTTACATTTTCAGATTTTATCCAATGATAAATTATTTCTGATGAATTATACCAAAGAATGTACATTGAAGAAATCCCTCCTCAAAAATATTATTCAACCGACTTAAGTTCTTAAGCTGAATAAGCAAGAGGTCTTACCCCCCCCTCCTTGGTTCAAGAGTATTTCACTTCCTCCAGAATTTAAGCATGGATGAAGTAGGCCTATTTCGGGGAAAGATGTTATCCCCTCATACCGTGAAATCTAAAGTGATATAGCCCTATACAGTGTTGTGCGATTCCAGCCGATCCGAACACATTATCTAATCAATAACGCATTCGTTGTATGGTTATCAAGCTTACAATTGGATTTACGGATTGAAATTGATGCTTTGTCCACTTGATCCTTGCGAAGTTTCACTGAAAATATGTTGTTTTAGCGATCTGAGCCTTTTTTAAAAGTGAAAGAGTAGAAAATATTTTGCAATGCGTGATTTGCAATGCGTGAAAAAGATTTAAGCCCAATTCTCAATGCATTGGGAATGACCATATCCTTCAGGCGTTGTTTCTTAAAATTAACACTCACACATCTCGTGCAAAATTTGAAAAGCAACACCTTCGAATTCAAGGTAGGAATGCTCATTCCACATTCCACACTGGGGGAAGGGAAGCGGAAGTGATTGATCAGTAGCGTTAGCGGATAATTTCATTACAATAAAAATCCAAATTTTGGCTTCTCTAAATCGTGACACTGTTGCTCCTATTAATTGCTACCCTTTTCAATCCTTACCAAATAAACTCCTAGCAGATTTACAAGGTTGACAAAGTCGTCTCCGCTTAGCGATTATACGCATATTTATTTATTATTAAATTAAAATCCGTATCATACGTAATGATACATGATACGTATTGCACGACGCTTGTATATGTACAGTGTATAAATAGCCAGATAATTCGGAGAGAATACGCTGGACAGTAGAACAAAACTTGTCCTCTGTCAAGTACATGTATTTTGTAAAGATGGCCTTTATCTGGTTACACTACTGATAATTACCAAAAACTTGTCCTAAACTTATATTGAATGAAATTAGAACACAAGTTCAAATCTAATGAAATGCTCTACTGCTAAGACAATAGTAGATGCAAATTGTGTAAAATGTGTTTACAATCCTAATTTTATTAGTGCATTCTGAAAAAAAGAATTCAAATCAAATAATTGTTGAAAATAAGTAAGAACGAGGAATTTCAGAATGTTTTACTTAAAAAATTACAAATAAGTCATCTCTGGTCTTTGTTTTTCCCCTTTAAAATGTGTTTAAATCCTGAAAACCACTCTGTTTAAATACATGTGAATAAGCATCTCTGAATAAGTAAATATAAATATGTTGCGATGAAATGTGTTGAAGCTTTCTGTCGAGAGTACTAGTGATCGCACCAGAATATCACTTTTCAATTACACCAGAGCCATCATCATGATAAACCATGGCATCTCATTTCTTCTCAGCCCTGAGATTTCAAGTGAAACAGAAAGATGCTATGCGTATCAGAATGCAGAGCCATCAGAAACATACAAAATATGTTTTATATGTCTCTGGTTGACATGCTATAATCGTATGTATTCTAAACTTGAAGACGTGATTCTTATGGGCAAGACAGGATAGATCTTAACACACAAGTCGATTGGTGTTTAGAATCGACCAGGGCAAACCTACAAACGGACACACCGATGGACAAATATTTAAGAATGAAACTACATTTGTAGTCATAGACTCGGCGGGGCGTTTTGGAAGACAACGGGGCGTTTTGGTCAATTTCAAACAGTTGCGTAGGACTTTTCAAAATTGCTGCGTTTAACGTAATAAATATGTTGATGCAGTGATGGACGGTTGTAATGGGCGTCCATGCGCAGAATATGGAGGAGAGTGATAGAAGAACTGGCGAGATATCGAGGCTTTTGGTTGAAATCTCTGAAAATTTGCATCTTCTCACATCTGGGGACCAAAACGCCGCTAAAACGACGGACTCTGAACACAAAAGCAATGTCTCGACTGAAAGATATTTCTGTAAAGGTTTTAATGGGACAAGTTTGAAGAAAAATGGTGAAGTGTGAGACTCACAATCATTGATTTTCCAAAGACGGGGTAGGTTTGAAATTCAAATTTAACGGTTTTGCGGGGCGTTTTGGTTTCGATACGCCCCGGAGAGTTTGTATCGCGTGTATATACTGTAAAAAATGCATTTTAATTTTACAATTACTGATTACTGTATACCTCGCGAAAACGCAAAAATTAGACGTGAAATATAAGTGTAACATAGTATTATATGGCATGCAAATATGAGTTTTAATAAAATTCCTGATGATATAATGATTTATTTCTTCACGATGAGAAAGAATTCCTATCATTTGTTATCATTAACTCATCTGCTTATTTGCATTGAAAACTAAGTGAGTTTAACCTATATAAACCAAATGGAGGAATAACACTTAACACTTATATACGATAGTATATATTTGTATTTCAAATGAGTAATAATCAGCTTTTTAACAACGATATAAACTTCAGTTATCATAAAGAATTGCATGTACTTTCTTTAAGGGCTGGAGATAACACGTGGTGAACCTCTTGTCGAGTTGTGACGATGGATTTCATTTGTTGGTATGACATGGACGAACTTAACAATATTAGGCCGCATTTTTGGGCTACCCCATTGGTTGGGTATCATCGGGCGACGGTAACACAATTTTCCGGGCGGATACTAATGCAGACGTGCGATTTCTATTGGTTAAAATCAATCGCGGGAATAATTGTGAAAATATAGACAAAATTTTGCTCAGTCTACAATCAAAGTTGCAATTGAGTTATTAAAATGCAGTCAAATTCATATTAAAATCAAAGTAAATTCATAGTTATCATATATTATTAGAATCTCTTATCATGAAATGTTTTATACATGTATTCTTTAATATTATGTTTCCTTTGTGGGGACACAAAGCTTTCAAATGGAGGGGGAGTAGTGTTATGCCTATTGCTTATGTGTTTTTAAATAGTTTCTTCAGTATACTATCTGTAACTAAAGCGGCAACATCTCTAGCTAACATCTTCTGATCTTGGGTTGCAGTAAGGAGATTCAATGCTTTGCATTAGATGCTTGTTTTGTATATCAATAAATATGAAGTTGGAACATCACCTATTTAGTTAATTGTCATCATGGATTATTCCACACGAGCAGCGAAACGTAACATTGGGGGCCTACAAGCCGGGAATCACGGTAGCTCTCTGGAGACATAAAAAATCTTCAGAGGGTGCGAGATGGTAAGAACATGGGTGAGTTTCAATAATTTACAAGAGGATAGTCAACTTGAGGTGATCGACAGGACATTTTCAAGTACGAGATGAAAGTCTACAACCTAATTAACTTTTATATTAACATTGACATGTTAAAATTTTATAACTAGAAGAATGGACCATATTTGAACTTTGACATATTTGATACGCAATGGAAACCTGCATATTTAACAAAAGCAACTTTTGGACAGCTATTAACATTAACACAACCCGATCGACCCTAACCAGAGTGGCGAGTGTCGATTAAATTATATATATATCTTTTATTGACTCAATTAATCATGTCATGTAAATGACGATGTAACGGATGGGTGATTTTGCAATGTCGTTTTGCTACCTCCACTGAGACACAAAATAAAAACAGACGTCTGTATTTCCCTGATTGACACATCGATGGATATACAGGATTACTACAGGATGAACATTTCAATTCTATTGGAATGGAGGCAATGGTCGTTTTTGGAACTTCTGAACTCATCAGCATGATCAACTGAACAGTTCCGGAATCTGACAACTGATCGTGGCAATCGTTACCAATCAGTCCTGTCTGCGAAATTACATATGGACATTGGCACCGTCCGAATAGTGGTAAAACGGACTAGTGAGGAACAAAGGGACAAAGATCGTAATCCAGTACTTTGCTTAATATGTTGGTGCTGACTAAGAGGGAAAACATTCGGAAAAACACCTAGTATACGGTGGTATCAATTTTGATTATCTAGGCATAATAAAGTATCATTAATGATAACATATAAGATGCTAAACATACATTCGTTCAAAAAGAAGTCAGAACTTTTAAATCAGTAAGGGTTTGACAAGTAATGTGTATTTTGAAATCGGTCAATTGAGTATCTGTTATGAGGGAACTTTATATATTGATATAATGATTCATAATCCAGGTGTGGTAAAGCTTTCTATCTGTGTATTCATTGGTATTTCTGTGGTATGGTCTTGTTACTTGACCTTATGGAGAAAACAGTGTTAAAAAGGGAAAGTACAGGGTGTCCCGAAAGTATGGGGCCACCCTAGGCAGACATATACCAGTGTCGTCATAGTAAGTGTCATATATCATTTTAAAGCTTATCCAAAGTTACATTGATTCACCAAGTATCATGGTTCAACTCTGTGAAAAAATTACAGGCATTTCAAAATTTAGTGTTTGGTCAAAATTAAGTTCAATTTTACGCCAAATCACTAGTCAATGTGTCCTCCCGGGCCATCTTAACAGCAGCAATTCTTTTCGGGTCAGATGGTTATTGAAAAGAGAAAAAGAAAAAGAGAATGGTGAGTGTAGAAACTCTAAGGAAACTCTTCTAAAGTCCCTTAACAGGTTTTAAGAGGGTTATAGAATTCCATAATCCTATTTGAAGGGCTTTTAAGGTCATATCTGACCAACGCCCGTGTTTTTCTTTTTTCCCCATTTTGTGCGCGTTGACGAGCGTTGATGAATAAAGGCCCGGTCACACCGCCCGGACGTTGCTGGAGCGTTCCTTGAACGTTGAAAAAATTCATCAACCACAAAATGGGGAAAAAACAAAAACACGGGCGTTGGCTTGGCGGTGCGGCGTTGCTTTAGCGTTGGTTAAGCGGTTGCGAGCGGTAGCTAGCGTTTGTTTAGCGGTACTGCGAGCGTTGGTATAGCGGCGTTCTGCGCATGAGAGCGTTGCCTCGGCGGGGGTATAAATAGCAGCAGCGTTGGTTTAGCAGCATATCGCGTTTGACTACTGAGCTGAACGGATCTATTCAGTTGAATAATTGAAGAGCTCGTGGTGCATTTCTCCACGTATTTATAGCCAAATTCTGGTCCCGCTCCGACACCTCTATACCAACGCCAAAGCAAAGTTCATCGCCGCCATGGAACGCTGCGACAACGTCCGACACCGTTCCAACAACCCCATGTACGCTGATAAAACGCTAACAACCGCTCCACCGACGTTTGTGCAACGTTTAATCGCCGCCCGGGCAACGCTGGCGAAGCAGCGGCGAAGCAGCGGTGGTCCAGCGTTTAAAGTAGCGGTCACACTAGCCGTGTAGGCCCACCGTTCGCCACCGTGTGGCTAATTATGGCCAGACGGCGATGGCCGGCATGGTCACACGGTGGGCCGTTTCCCGGCCGTTTGAAAACGTCCAGGGAACGTTGCCGGCCATCCACACCCGGCGAATTTTTTGAGCATGCTCAAAACTTTTTCCGTTTGACTAACGTTCGGCTGCGAACGGCGATAGCGGTATGGGAATGGTATGAGAACGGTGCGGCCGTTAAGGACACGTTCACAAGGCGGTGATGGGACGATGGGGGACGTTGACTCAATCAGCGACGGGTTGCGAACAACAGTTTACCGCTTTGGTACCGTCCAATAAACGGGCTCCCAACGGGTGTTTGAAATGTCACATTAAAAGCGTTTTCACGGTACCAGCCGCTTAACGCCTAGGTAACAGTCCATTGACGTGTTGACGGCCTTATAACGGCTTCATAACATCCTCCTAACATCCTATTACCGTGAATTCGAAATCGTACCGTCTAATGACGCAGCTTGTCACCGTCTTCTGCAGTTTCTGCAGTTTTTTCCTCTTCGATTTATTCACTCCTGACTATGTGACACTTTTGGTCGTGTCAGACTGTCAGTCTTCACATGGATTGTCCTGAAAAGGTTCGTTTAATGTACATGGTTGCCATTACTCAGAGAGAGCGGGATGAAATTGACTTAGAAATTGGCAATCACATTCGTCGACATCAGCAGGAAAGGGCAAGGAAAGGTAGAAATGTATGGTCGAGAGAATGGGTGAAACGTCGCAGACAATTTGGCTTGTATGACCAGTTGATGGTAGAGCTTAGGAGGGAGGATCCACAAGCCTTTAAAAACTTTCTCAGGACGCCTCCGGAGATGTTTGATGAAATATTGAACAGAGTTGAGCATCGCCTTACCAAACAACATACCAGGCTACGAGAGGCTCTCGAACCAGGCCTAAAGTTATCAGTGACGCTCCGTCATCTGGCATCGGGTGCGAAGTACAGAGATCTTCAATACAGCTGGAGGATACCCCATAACTCAATCTCCGTTATCATCAGAGAAGTGTGTCAAGCGATAGTGGATGAGCGACGGATGGTAGTGGATGATAGTGGATGATAGTGGTTATCCGACCTGGATGAGGTGATGATGCCCCCGACCACTCCTGCTGCATGGCAAGCGATAGCTGACGGGTTCTTGAGTCGCTGGAACTTCCCAAACACCATAGGTGCCCTGGACGGGAAGCATGTCGCAATGAAATGCCCTGAAAAGTCGGGTTCCTTATACAGTCAATATGTTACAACGAAAATGGGACTTCTGCGCATGTAAAAATTTTTCGTCAAAACTCAACTTTTGTTCAAGTTGATACGATTGTCTTTCGAACTAGAGACTTACCTCATTCGAAAGATCATAAAAGACTTTATCTATACTGAAAATCTTAGATCCAAACATAGTAGAATACGCCGTCAGTCCGCATTTGATTTTTTGAAGTGAGTTTCGTAGATCGTCAGATTTCTCCGACTGATATCGGGTTATCTCAAACTGGTTCGTTTATAAATACGAATTTGTTTACCGTTGTAAGGCGCATGCGCAAAATTGATTTATAAACCTTATTGGTTGATGGTTTTTCTCCTGCGCATGCGTGAAGTCTGATGAACACTTATGACGAAGACCGGAGCAAACATTACTAGCTCTTGAACGGAATTCCAAGATTCAGGTCATTTCGCCGTGTTTGCTAAGCGTGTATACGTGAATGACAAGCTGTTTTGAGTAGATCGGGTACCTGTTTTAGACACAACATTGATTTAGCTTGACATTGATGTGCACATTGGCACTTTTGAGCATGTTAATACAAGTTTTTACACTCTTAGCACGAGACGGGTTTTCGAAAAATCTGTTATCTGATTCACTCGATTATCGTATGGATATGTATTTCTGCTGACATTTCAACACCACATCACATAGAATTACGATGCAGAATGATAATAAAACACAAAACAACTACTAAATTCCACTTGTTATTTCACAGGAGGTAAAAATGCAAACTGCCTAGATTCTTTGTAAGGGTCGTCAGACATCGGATTGGCCGCCATATTTGAAATGAAAATATCACTAAATAGAGGTCTGCGCATGCCTCAACATTTCGACTGTATACTACAACTACAAGGGTTTCTACTCTGTTGTGTTAATGGCGTTGGTAGACTCTGACTACAAGTTTATCTGGGCCGATCTTGGTGGTAAGTGTTTCATGACAAAAAGAGACCATTTATAAACACAACGTCTCTTAATTCAATGAAATTCAGTTACACATCGCAAGTTCGTCAGTTTAAAAATAAAATGATTTGTTTTAGACGACCATTACATAATTTACACAAAACAACATATTTCTTGAAGACAATATTTCGTAAATGTTTTTGGATTTTGAGAGACGATCGGTGAATCAAATTTAACCTAGAGCGAGCATCAACATTCCCTGGAAAATTTGTGAAATGTCAAGATAAAGTATGCTTAATACAACTTTTTCTCAGACATTCAATCAATCAATCAAAGGCCACTAAGTTGGTTGATGATGGTCCATAAGGAACAATGATTTGATACGTAAACGTACACGTTCTACACCTAATCTATGAATATGTCCTCCAAGAGCAATACAATAAACCCTTCTAAGCCCTATTTATAAACAATTTAATGTAAAAAATCACACACACACACAATGTGTTCATTTGAGTTCGTCTGTATTATTAAAGACTACTCAACCTCTAAATTCAAGGCTTTCTCTTTCTGCTGAAAGCGTGCTCTTTTTTTGTCTGGTAATCTGTAATCTGTTCTTCTTGTGTTCCATAGGAAATCGTTCTCTTCTGTTTGTATCCACTCTAGTAAATCTTCCTCAATTCCAATGTCGTTAAGTTTGTATACCTTTCTGGGTACAGGTATCTTTTGACTCTTTAGTTGAACCTATCCTAACTTATGCTTCAGAGGTGTGGATTAATGAAAAACATCTTAAGACAATAGAGACAATGCATTTATCTTTTCTTAAAAGTTTATTAGGTGTTAAAAAATCAACAGCAACACCAGCAGTCTATGGAGAATTAGGACGTTACCCATTAAAAATACGTTTTGAAATTAAGTTAATTAAATATTGGCTCCGTTTAATTCATCTATCACCTGGAAACATTCTTCATAAAACATATACGCATGACCGTGAAATGAGCCAACTGGGTTTTAAAGGCACTTGGTCAAACGAAATCACTGATATTTTGAAAAAATGTGATTTATTCTCATATTGGGAAACTCAAGATGATAACAAAAAAACTGTATCAGAATTATAAGTCTCAGTGGCAGAAAGATATTTCCAAATATCCTGTTTTAAGAACTTACATAACATTCAAAAATGTCTTTGAAAGAGAGGGTTATTTAGATATACAAAATAAAAATTACAGACAAGCAATAAGTAGATTTAGGCTTAGTTCACACAAATTACATATAGAAATTGGTCGTCATTTGAAGCCTAAGCCAAGACCTTTGGATGAACGTTTATGTAATATGTGTGGTATTTAAGAAGATGAACAACACTTTATCATGGTGTGCAAGAAAAATACAACAGAGAGAAAACTTTTGTTTGACACCCTTACGCAATTTAATTTTGTAGGAAGTCCTAACTTTATTTTCAAAAAGCTTTTGTCTCATAAAAATTCTTATGTAATTTTACACCTAGCAAAGTTCATTTATCATTCATTCAAAAAACTGGATTAATATTGTAACAATGATACATCACACTGATGTTTTAAATTCTGTCATGTTGTATCTGTATTTTACAATTATCTCATTTTTGTATTTTACATTTTGTGATGCTGTAATTGTATTTTACAACTTTGTATATTTCCTATGAAGTAGTTAGTTTAGTCTTCGTTTAATTTTGTATATTGTAGTTTGTAGTGACTAATATGTCATTGCAATGACATCAGAGAGTCAATAAAAGATATATATATCTCCGGAGAGGATTTAGGAGTGGATTTCTCTTCATCTTCAGATGATTGGGTGTTATTCTCATCAAGCTGTTTATTTTTGGTTTCTTTCATCTCCTCATTAACTGGCTTTGTTTTTTCCCCTTTCCACGTCTTCCTCGGGCAGACATAATGTCACTTATCTGATACAAAGCTGAAAATTATACGCACAGGTATACCCACAATAAATTGAAAAGAGTAGACAGATGTCCAAACTTATGTTCACATACAGACTAGTCCCAAAGATGAGTGATTTATAGAGAGCGGTTTCATGACGTTTTCAATGCGGTTTGGCGGTACCAATGCGTTATCAATGAGTTCCGACCGGTGAAAACCCGATGAAAGGAAGGTATAAACCCGTTGAAAACACGGTGACAATGGTAAGCCACTACTCTTTAAACACGTTAGCCCGGTACTAAGTCGGTATAAAGCCGGTAAAGACCCGGTATAGCACGGTATAAACCCGGTCATAAATTCAAAAAGAAATGCGACCGTAGCTGAATCGTCACCGTCTTGCCATAATTAGCCACACGGTGGCGAACGGTGAGCCTACACGGCAAGTGTGACCACTACTTAAGATTTCTGCGTTGGTCTAGCGGATTCAAGCGTCCACGAACTTGCGTCTAGCGTCTAGCGGTGCCAAACTTTGACTGGGCGTTGGTGGAGCGGTGATAAACTTTGCCAGGGCGTAAAATTGTCCCTTTTTCAACGCTCGCAATATTTTGAGCAGCTCAAAACCTTTGGAGCGTTAGGATGGCCACTCGAGAAACATCCGCGTTGGCCGAGCGTTTACAGCGTTGCTTTAACGGATGCCAACTTAGATATTTTGAGCTAACGTTATGCAGATTGTTTTTTATCATCTATTCATACCTACTACAGACACTACTATGAAGGAGAATAAGGTTATCTTATATATGAACGTGTTTTAGTACTTTTCAACATCAATTAACACTCTATTCATGTTCCAAGTTCATCGGGGAAAAACTAACTGTCAATTTTTAATGCCCCCACGATCAACTGGTAACTGCTATATCAAGTCTCTCTGCTATATCGTTGAAATATTACCCTTTGCATTCGTTTGACTTCACTTCTTAAAAGAGAACTTCGTTTTTTTCGTAGTTTAACTAGACTCTGCACGCAGGGTATTGAAATATCCTACTTTCATCATGCTGACGTCATTTTCAATTGGTTTCAAATATAGGCTACTGAAAATCGACGCAAATGTGAGCACGGCACTGCACCGGTTATGAAAGACACGGTCATTTAAAATTTGAATATAAACACATAAATATATAAATATATATGCATCATTATTGTAGAAAGTACTGCTAAACTGGATCAATTCCCCAAATATCAGTTCACGAAACTCGTTTGGCGTTCCTTAGGCAATATCTCTTTCTTGGGAGGATCCGCGTATAAGTGGTCATGGATCCGATTGTAGCTCACGACACTGATTCAAAACTTTGAAGATTTAGTTATATCATGGGGTTTCAACTCTAAATGCAAGCCCATGGCTATATATTATAAATTGTATGTGACAAATTTGCTAAACTACGTTTTGTTGTACAAATAACATAGCTTGAAATCAATGAATTACGACTTCAGCTATTAACGTTCACTTGCTTAATGACTTCGATGACACGATCGCGATTGACAATTTATTTGCTTAAAACACCATCCTTAATCCAAAAAATGGATGGAAAATGTTCGAAAGTATGAATAAAAGAAGATACTTACCTTGTCTTTTTACAAATGTAAAACTGGGGGAAACTCGGATTTTGGGGACAGGTTACTCATTTACACTGCAACAGCTACCCCCCCCGTGATTAGTGTGACAAGGTAAATCGGTGAAAACTGCGTTAGTTTTTTGGGATTAATGTTTGGTAAGAGACAACTGAGAGGTGCAACATCAACACCCTACAGTCCAGTTTGATGTTAAAATTGATCATTGAGATTATTCACGCTTCAATAAACCGGAAGTGATTGTTCTGCACGTGCGCAAATTTTGGGCAATGACCCTTTAAAAATACCAATTTCGAGTGCTAGATTGATTACAAATCATCATTCACAATCTTTAATTATTTATTGAAAGTGTATTCGTTTACATTTCACGATTAATATTTTATTAGTGGTCAAAGTCTCGAAGATACTTATGATAAGTTTTATACACAAAA
The DNA here is from genome assembly GCA_903813345.2 of Owenia fusiformis. NCBI lineage: Eukaryota > Metazoa > Annelida > Polychaeta > Sabellida > Oweniidae > Owenia > Owenia fusiformis. The sequence continues at coordinate 17,889,858 of CAIIXF020000004.1, forward strand.
TACGTTTATAACTGATTAACCTTTCTAACACAAGTAAAACATAAAACAAAAACAAGATCTAAGATAAATATGACCGTCTTTGTTTCAGGAAAAAAGAATAAAACATAAAGATTTGGAGAACACTGTATGATAGGAATACACATTGTTAAATCGGTCAAACGTGAGTAATTTGGTTTCTTAAAATTATGCGAACTCCTGTTAAACCTAGATACAGTTCAAATTAAAATTGATTATCTCTTAAAAAATATACCCCCTGTAAAGATAAAGGTGCATGGTCCTTTATCAGTCATAACATTTTATAAATTTTGTATAATATTACTAAACTCTTGGAGGCACATGGCGTGAATATTGTGAATAACTGATGGAAATTTGAAAAACATAGATGAAAATTAAAAAAGTTAGCAATGGTTAAATACATTGTCTCACAAACTCACCAATGTTAATTTTCCATTGAGACTAAAAATATCTACCTCGGAAGGTACTTTTTGAGAGTAACATATTAGGTATGCTCAAAATTCCTATAATTTTTGAATCGAATAATTTTAGTTTGTTCTCTCATGGACTTCGCTTCACGTTCTGTATATGTAGCTCTTCTAGAAATCATTTAGATGTAACCATAGTACTATATTTTTTTGGAGCTTCATGATTTTATATTATCTAACTCAGCCGGGGTTTCCCTACATAAATCAATAGATATATATAGGATTTTCTGTGCCCTGGGCAAGGTAAGAATCTCAGCCCTTGCTTCAATATTCGACAACGTGCATCTAAAGTGTACACCCGTATAATTTGTCACTGTACTTTGTCGATGGTTAGGCGTGATAAATTAGATTGCTTATAACAGGGCAAAAGATGAGAGAAAATGGAAAGCGTGGAATTAACCGAACCAATATTAATCTAAACTGTATATTGTATTTGTGAAAATAAATAAATCCAAATTGGACATAACACATTATACACATTATGTAAACAGATTTATCTTATTTCAGAATTTTACATTCATGTCTCATAAGTCTGTCGAATTTGACAAAAATGAGGGATCGGGAGGAGGCAAGAAAGCCAGCAAGTCCTCAAATAATCCATGGGGTGACCAATTACTTAACGAGAAGGATAAACCCACAAAGACACAAACTGTTATGTTTGAGAGTAGGGAAGACTGGGACAATTTACTCAAATATGCACGCAATGGAAATACTTCGTCAATTAAAACACCAATCCAATCTGCAGCGCCATCTGTGGCAAGTGCTAAGTCACGCGGCACAAGGTCAAGGCCGGGGTCAAGACGAGCCTCGTCTGTGTCTGTTTTGTCCGAAGTAGGTTTTGTGTTTTCACCCCGTCAACGTTTGGAGTCTCATGTAAGTGTTATCATAATGATTTATTTGATTTAGTCATATTTTAGTTTTGGTGTTAACGGAATTTACACAGGGCCTCCAAAAAGTAATGTAAACCTATGTATGACGTGCACGGACCTGGGGACAATTCGGGAAATACGGGCTAATCTCAGCTTTAAGCGTTAATATCTGCCTTATTTAAAAAGCTAACTATGTGCATTATATATCATTTTGAAGTGTTTTTTATTCGCATTTCACTGAAATAATTTTTCCTTGAAAAGTTTGATGAGATCTACCATATTTTTAAAGTTAAATGTACTCCGACATCGTCAAATACGCTGTAAGACGTAACATTCCATGCTTACACGGTTCGTTGAATTCGGGATAACTTTTGAAATACTGATCAGAATTTTACTAAAATTTCACATTTTATTCATTGAAACATGTGCTTTTATGACGTCACAATTGCCTAGCGGCTACAGTTCAAATCGTCTTATATGAACGCTTGTAAAATTTTCAAAATTGTGTAAGGTTTTGAAGACGAAGGAGACAAGCAATAAGTTTACCTTTATTTAACCTTCTAATTTAGGTCTGATTTCAAAAAAAATTTAACTGCACAATATTGTCATGGCGAAATTTACAAAACAATAACCGATTTTTTTATTCTTCAAATAATAAAAAAATAAGAGTTGCTTTTAGAGACTTGAAAAAATGTAACGCATCGATTTTTTACCACAAATCCCATACATATCAATTTTTGCTAACGCCCCGAGTGGATTTCCTGACCGTTTTTCAAAAATCAAAAACATTTTAGAAATATTGTCTTCGAGATCTTGTTGCTCTGTGAATTTTACCAGGATTGAATAAGAATAAAGCATCTTATTTCTAGGTTGACTAAAATTGACAAAATGTAACGCTTGTCGTTTTTGACGTTATAATGCTGATTGCGCCCTATACTGCCCATTGTATTGTTTGGTATTTTGACGCCATAATGTTACTCTAATTGTCCCCAGTTTCGTGCGACGTGTAATGGCATTATAATGATACATCAATCTTTACTCTTCAATGCAAGTACCAGTAACACTGGTATTAATTAATTAATTAAATTAAGTATCAAGCCAAGGTTACGGGGATTTTAGTTTCATTACCATAATCGTTTCATATATTTCCAGTAACATTCCCTTAATCGGTGGAAGATATCGTTGAACTGTGGCGCCCACGCATGGTATATGAACTTATCATACTCCAGAGTTTCAATATCATATAAGTCTGGTTTATTTCAATTATCAAAGCATTACGTCAACTATAAGTTTAATTCAATGAAACTGACTAAAAATATCGAAATCGACACTTCCCGTCCGCCATCTTGATACGAAGTTGACGACCGTAACCTCTTTCCCCCGATACCATGGATTAGTGAATAAGCTAGATGGTCAATAATAATAGTACAATACGTCATTTCTAAGGGCAATATAGTGAAATATTGGACCAAATATTGGACCTTGGGCCTTCGGCCCTCGGTCCAATATTTCACTATATTCACTGGGGGGTATCGTGATGCAACAACACCGTGTTGTTGCATCAAGATGGCCAGACTTCCGGTGATCGATTTTCGTACGATGTTTTGTTTTCCCAATTTACACCCATTTCTAGGACGAGTTGCTCAATAATCATACACATGCTGTTAGCACATGATCTATATTTTAAAAAACTGTCATTGGTATACATGTAGCATCATCAAGAAGCGATAAATTCGTGGTTTTAATTCCTCACTATTGATGCAACAACACCACTCTGTTTCTTATCGATGATGCAACAACACCAATGTGCTGATGCAAAAACGCCAATATAATGTATCATTGAACAACAAGAGAAACTGTTTTATATTCTGTTTACAGGTGTAGGTCGGGACATGAATAAAACGCGTGAGTCAGTGGTCCATGAACGAAACGTATTTTGTTTGGTCTCTTTGTCTATATCAAAGTTAAAAGGATATACAAGACAAACTAAATAAAGTACAGAATCCCCGGGAGGCAATCTCATTGATATTGTATCTGAAAAATAAAGATTATACATTTTCTAAATTAAATGCCCTTGATTTACCGTATGGAAATTGCTTACAAATAACTAATATAATTTTGGAAAGACAACAGATATCAGTCATTTTGTGTTGTTAGTACCTCAATTGAAATACTCAATTCTGATTGGTTGATGAGCGGTCAACAAAATGTAAACTGTTGACCACTACTAGGTACTGTTGACCCCTATTTTTAAAAAAAGTTTTTTTTATGTTGAAATTTTTTTAATTTTGAAAAAATAAGTTGTGTAAAAAATTACAAGTATTCGACGGTTTGGGGATTTTTTGCTAAAATATGATACCTTATCAAATATGTTCACGTGATATTCAATTATATATTCGTCCAATTATTATATTATTTGGACTAACAGAACAATTGTTAACCTCTCTTTTCGGTCAACTGGCAAAAGTGTATACCTCAACAGTAAACCCTGAGAGTACTGTTGACCTCGACCTCCGAACTTTCAAGGATTACAGTATCGGTATACAATTTTGCCAGTTGACCTCAAGAGAGGTCTACAATTGTATATTGTATATCCTTTGTTATCCCACCCAAAGTATGATGTCATATATCAAGTTGAATAGTTGTATACGCTGCTCAGGAGTTTACGCTATCCAGGAGTTGTACATAGTTCTCAAAAATTGTATAGGATGAGTGTTGGTCTAATGATATTGCAGTTATACAATGCTATTATATAAAGGTTATTTACTGAGAGGGATTCAATATTGGTTTTATTCCGAGAGACAATATGATATTTCCCGAGGGCCCGGGATATCTGGAATAACTGTACCCCTATCAATTTACCTTTTTGGCCCCTTAATCTTATCACTTTTGTTTACCTTTTTACACAGTCGGAGAAAAGGAATCCAAAGAGATCAATAATTCTACATGTGCGTCGTGCAAGATTTCCATTAAACGTGTAACTGAACGGCCTCTCTAATAAAGTCAATTAGACGTTTTTACACGTTGGCTCTCCAAATTGGAGGAAATACAGAATCATATCATATTATATCATAGATGAAGCAATCATCCCATCAACATAGGCTCACGAATGTCACAGTTAAACTGTTTTAGTTATAATTTGATAAACAGTGGTAACATACATCTACTAGTTTATCACTGTTCCACAGATGGATGACAGATAATTTCCAATAGCTCATCATGTTTATCGAGAACGAAAGATGTTTGTCCACCATTTTGAATGATACTAACTGGAGTCAGGGTCATCAAGCTATGGAACAGTGGTTTATGAAAATAGATTGGGTTACTAAAGCTTGCCATGTTAAAGGCGATTGAACTATGTTATAGAACAACGTCCAGTACATTATAATATTTAAAAGTATAAATTTTTGAAAAAACATATAAAGGATCTTCGCCCGCATGACGTGTATTTTGAAAGCCTTGAGAAGAACGCAAATATGGGTAATGGGTAACGGTGTTGCAATAGTAGCATTTAAAAATCTGTTCCTCTCGAGATTTATGGTCTTCTGAAATTATACTATTAATTGGTGTTGCTGCATCATTGCTCAAATCTAGAGGAGTGTTGTTGCATCTTCGGTTTGGTGTTGTTGCATCAATAGTGAGGAACTAAAACCGTGAAGTTATTGCTTCTTGGTGATGGTACATGTATACTAATGACAGTTTCTTTAAATATAGATCGTGCGCTAACTGCACGTGTATGGTTATTGAGCAACTCGTCCTAGAAATGGGTTTAATTGGGGAAACAAAATATCGTACGAAAATCTATCACCGGAAGTCTGGCCATCTTGATGCAACAACACGGTGTTGTTGCATCACGATACTCCCCAGTGATATTGCTCGCAGAAATGACGTTATTGGTATTATTACCACCGTTAACGACCAGGACTGAAACAGCAAGAAAATCTTACGCATTGAACGATATCTAATTTCCCGGGGAAAATTGCCGATCCAGAATATATTCTAGACCGGTCCATATGGACCACCACTATGACGTCACACATTTTTCAGGTCGATACAGTATTTATGAATGGCTTCTTAACTAACACTAAAACCCCTGGAACTGGCCCGGCAAGGTGGTAATAATTCCTGTTACACTATTGCATGCCACTGAATTCACCGTAATAATCGTAAATATTCAGAAACTAGCATATACTCAGGGACCCAAGTTCTGAGAAACAGCTAGAAAGTGAAAATGGATATTGGAAAGTATTACGCGAGATTTTTTCAGTTCTTGTTCGAAAATAAGTTACTTTTATGATGTGGGGTGATATCTAGAGTTTGAGACTTGCGAAAATAAGATATCTTCATCTTTATACCCCCCGCCCTATAATTTTAGGGGGGTCAGAAGAAAATAGACTTTAATTCATAACTTTAGAAGTATATGAGATACAAACTTAATTTTTTCACCAAAATTTATGAAATAACATCAGTAATGAAAAAAAAATATTTTGAATGAAAAAAAGCTAATTTGCATAATTTAACCCTTAAACTGCCATAAAAACTAGTAAATGACGAAATGATGTTATATCACATTTACTGTTATTGCCTTCATATGAAGTTATAACTTATGAAATAATTCCTAAAAGTGCATCTATATATGTTTAATAAATGTGCAAAATATTAGAATTGTATCTTACATAAAGACTGTGAAAAAAATTCTCCCCCTATCCAGATTTTTGAGGGGAGGGGTCAAATAAAAATGGACTTTAATTCATAATTTTAAAAGTATATGAGGTACAAACTTAATTTTTTCACCAAAGTTTATGTAATAACATCAGTAATTCAGAAAAAATATTTTTGATATGCAAATAAGCTAATTTGCATAATTTAACCCTTATACAGTCATAAAAACTGTTAAATTACGATGCGATAAAATACGACATTTACTCTAATTGACCTCTCATGAAGTTTTAACAAATAAAGTAATTCCTAAAAATGCATCTATATATGTATAACAGATGTGCAAAATATTAAAAGTGTATCTTACATAACGACGCTGAAAAAAATTGTCCCCCTACCCAGATATTTGAGGGGGGGTCAAATGGAAATGGACTTTAATTCATAACTTTGGAAGTATATGAGGTACAAACTTAATTCTTTCACCAAAATTTATGTTATAACGTCAGTAATTTGGAAGAAATATCTTGATATGAAATTAAGCTAATTTGCATAATTTAACCCTTATACAGTCATAAAAAACGTTAAATGACAAGGTGATGAAATATGAAATTTAATTTAATTGACTTCTATGAAGTTATAACTTGTGAAATAATTCCTAGAAATACATTAACAACGGGTATGCACAATATAAAAAGGGTATTGTATATAATGAGTGTGAAAAAATCTCACACCCTACCCTAATATTTTAGGGTTGGGGGAAGTTAAAAGAAAATAATAAACTTCGATTCATAACTTTGAAATCGTATAAGAAAGAGCTTATACATGTATTTCTTCGCCAGAATATTGAGAAATCACATCAAGAATGAAACAAATATTACATGGAAACAATATTATACTAGTAGTAGTAGTAAATTTATTAATTAAAGTCTAACACACTAAAGATGTTACATTAAGATACATACATGAATTAAAACAATTCCTGGTTGATGCCGACCTATTAGAGACCATCGCATGTAACTATTTCACGCCTTGTGACTAACATATTTATCATACGTTTTCCAAGTGACTTTGAACAGTTTTTTTCATTCATTATTATACAATATTTTCCTAGACTTGTATACATGTAAAAGTCACTATGGATATCAGTCATTTAGGCAAACAGACTTAATCGTTCATTTTCAAACATATGACATTCTACTTTAAAGTGAGTTTCTGTCTCCATTGACTGTCCATATGGGCAAGATCTCTGGTCTAGAGGAGTTGCGTTATTTTTGTTTATATTTCAATGTAAAAACAAACTATCATTGGATGTATTACACTTGTTTGCAGCATCCAAAATGATATTAGAGCATTACAACTAACTATGGATGCATTTTTGGTTTATAACAATTATACATTTCAATGAATGCTGACAAACCACTTTTTGAGATTCCAGAGCCAGGGAATGGATTTGGATGTCAAGTGGTTCATATTACTCTTGAGACCATTAAAATGACCAAAAAACCGAAACTTGATATAACAAAAATCCCAAAGTCATTTTGCACATGCAAACGATACAAGGACAAAGCAATATGTTAAACCACTTGCTCATGTGGCATTGCAGGTACAGAATGTTTTGCTGCATGTTCATGCGGCTCAAAGGAAAGTGAGTGTGGACGGGAATAAGTGGATTAACCCAAACATATATGATGACATTTTCACTGCATCAGGTACCTACAAGCTACAACCTAGAATATGACACCAGTCCCCACAGTGACTCTGAATATGGTTCAATAAACTTTAGAATTGTTATGGTTACCTTTTTAAGGGTTATTCTGAAACATTGCAAGTTCAATTAAACTCAATTTATTCATACATTTAATCATTATGTGTACACATATTAATAATAGGTGGCACCACAGGTGATGCTTAAATACCCGTACATATAGTAGTTAAATCATGAAGTATATCATTATGTTGTCAACGAATCAAACCGGAATGTAATCACAAAAGTTAGATTATAATAAATAAAGGTATGGGGGATCCATGATGCTCGTTTCATTTGAAGCCAAGAAGGTGCCATATGCCATGAGGAAATTTTATGAATGTGTAGCTTCATTAATTATTATTTAAAGATACCAGGCTACCGCATTGACGCAAATAATCGTTAAAAGTTTGATTCTTATAAAATATTAGTTATTATTTTACCTTCCCCAAGGTTGGTATGGTCAGAATTATTATTTTAGATCTTAAGTAGTTTGGAGCAGCCCCCAGGTTGGCCCATGTACCTCCCTTGAGAGCCTACCCTTCTTACTGAAGAAACAAGAAATGATATAGTCAACTAATGATTAATAAGCTAAGAGAATATGCTTCTTCAGTTTTGATTTAAGAAAAGAAATGGAATTTGACTTTTTCTTTATTTCTTCTGGGATTTGTTCCATATGGAGTAACCACTAAAGGCTATTGTTTTTTGCCATAATTTTCAGTTTTGCTTTAGGAAGGGTGAAGTTTGATTTGCCTCTAGTATTATATCTATGAAAATCTCCATGGGCATTGAAATAGTTGGGAAAAATAGCTTCATAATTGTTGATATCATTTTTCCATTTAAATGCTAGTATTAAGAAAGGATATATTGTCAAAGTCCTTGCTTCATGTGAAGTCAATTTCAGTATAATTTAAAACCACTTTGCCTTATAATGATTCTCATGACTGTTTGAAGCTTAAATTATGCAAATTAGTTGAAATATAGTATTGTCCCCATGTAATATAGAAATATAAGCTCTTTCTTAAATTATTTCAAAGTTATGAGTTAAAGTCTATTATTTTCTTTAACCCCCCCCCGAGCCCCCAAAATTATTAAGGTAGGGTGTAAGATTCTTTTTACACTCATTATATAAAATAACCTCTTTATATTTTGCATATCTGTTGTAAATTTTTTCTCGAAGTTATAACTTCATAAGAAGTCAATTAAAGTAAATGCCATATTTTATCACTTCGTCATTTAACGGTTTTTATTACTTTATAAGAGTTAAATTATGCAAATTAGCTTATTTGCTAGCAAAAAATATTTTTTCTGAATTACTGATGATATAACATAAATATTGGTGAAAAATTAAGTTTGTACCTCATATACTTCCAAAGTTATGAATTAAAGTCCATTTTCATTTTGACCCCCCCTCAAATATCTGGGTAGGGGGAGAATTTTTTTCACAGTCGTTATGTAAGAGACACTTTTAATATTTTGCACATCTGTTATACATATATAAATGCAACTATATGAATTATTTCATAAGTTATAACTTCATGAGAGGTCGATTAAAATAAATGTCGTATTTTATCGTTTTGTCATTTAACGGTTTTTATGACTGTATAAGGGTTAAATTATGCAAATTAGCATATCAAAAATGTTTTTTCTTAGTTACTGATGTTATTACATAAATTTTGGTGAACAAATAGGTTTATACCTCATATACTTCCAAAGTTATAAATTAAAATAAAAGTCAATTTTCAGTTGACCCCCCTGAAATATCTGGGTAGGGGGAGAAATTTTTTCACAATCTATATATAAGATGCACTTTTAATATTTTTCACATCTATTATACATATATAGATGCATTTTTAGGAATTATTTCATCAGTTATAACTTCATATAAAGGCAATTACAGTAAATGTCGTATATTATCATTTTGTCATTTAATAGTTTTTATTGCGGTTTAAGGGTTAAATTATGCAAATTAGCTTATTTTTGTTCAAAATATTTTTTTCTCCATTACTGATATTATTTTGTAAATTTTGGTGAAAAAATTAAGTTTGTATCTTATATACTTCCAAAGTTATGAATTAAAGTTTATTTTCTTTTGACCCCCTCCCTTCAATTTTAGGGTAAGGGGAGAAATATTTTTCACAGTCGTTATGTAAGATACACTTTTAATATTTTGCACATCTAATATACATATATAGATGCATTTTTAGGAATTATTTCATAAGTTATAACTTCATATGAAGGCAATTACAGTAAAAGTTGTTTATTATCATTCCGTTATTTAATAGTTTTTATGGCGGTTTAAGGGTTAAATTATGCAAATTAGCTTATTTTTGTTTAATATATTTTTTCTGCATTACTGATGTTATTCTATAAATTATGGTGAAAAAATTAAGTTTGTATCTCATTTACTTCCAAAGTTATGAATTAAAGTTTATTTTCTTCTGACCCCCCTGAAATTATAGGGTGGGGGGTATAAAGATGAGGATATCTTATTTTCGCAAGCCTCAAACTCTAGATATCACCCCACATTATAAAATAAATATATTTTCCAACAAGAAAATGAAAAAATCTCGCGTAATACTCTCCAATATTCAAAAACAAAAATATTCAGGCTGGGTCCCTAAGTAATAGTTCATGTAAGTTCAATAAGTTCTGACTGTCAAGTGTTGCTTATTGAAAGTAAAACCAAGTAGTAATAGATAGCCTGGCTTATATGAAACAATGTATCTATTTTGTTCGACATTAATAAGTATTTGAGACAAATCTCCCAGACAAATCTTTGCAGCACATAGTCTTTTTTCGCGGTTAACAAGGTGTACGACTTCCAAAGTTCATCCAGACAATTATATTCTTAAGTTTAAGTTACTTAGTTTTGATCTTGAATCATAGAATGTTGGTACATCCTCAAGGGAGGTGTTCACTACCTCTATCAATTTATAAATAATGTTTAATTAACAAAACCGGCTAGAGTTAGGTCACTTTGACAGCGTTCATGAAGTATGAACTGAGGGTAAGTACTTTTAGCCTTTGTTGAAGGTTCAATGTTTAGAAACTGAAATATTTTGGAAAGATGGCTTACTTTTTAAATTACCTCACATATATTAGAATTAATATTCAATCAAGATGATATCCATCGGGATATAAATTCCAACCTCTGAGGAGGTTAATGATTCCATTTACACTGAACTAGTTCTCTCTACGTTCTTGAAAATCTTGCAGAGTGACTTTAACTTTTTTACAGTTGAGTGAAAACGTTTTAAAGGAAGAAGGACACTGTATGTACAGTGATCGTCTACTATTAAAAGTGCGTGATCAAAGACTCGACAAGATGCGCAAAATTCAAATATTTTGTAACGGTTATTTTTTAAGATTTATTTGTGTTTATATTACAGGCTACTGGTGATTCAATTAGGTTTTGTAGGCACTAGAACACCCATATGCTTTGAGAAATATGTATCACTTTGACCATTTTTCGTAAATGTTATTGATTTTGCGATGTAAAGATATAAATGCGATGTAATATGCGTTATTTTATATAAAAAGCTAAAAAATATCAAAAACAACAGAACATTTTTACTCTCTTTTATTTTTCATACTTAGGTAGGGTCTTGGGCTTCCATTTGACCATGATGAAATTCACGTTTCCTTTTAAATAACATGGAATAAATATTTAACACAGAAACAAATGGATCAGCCTATAGTGTGAGTTTCAGCAAACCATACGCCCTTTTCATACATGCTTTTCACGAGAAGAAAAATGGGGTTTCTCTCGCAAAATGTCTGTCCAAAAACATGTACATCACCGTTCACTGATTCAGTCAATTAAATGGTCACTGTGTGTGGGTACATTTTGTTTCTGCCTAGGTTTAAATAATTACCATTTAATGATTTGTACACTGTACAGTAAACCTGCTAAGCGAAACACCTCTTGAAGCGTAGCACCTTATAACTGGAACAGTTTTTAAAGTCTCATTTCAGTCCATTTATTTTACCCTCTGATTCCAAGGAACGAGAACTTTACACCTTGGTATCCAAGATGATTGTCGAATTGTAATGCAAGAATTGAATAAATTATAAAAGAAAATGCATTTCACAGTATCGCCCATTGTCATGATTGTGCCTGTTTTGGACATGGGGTCTCATAATAAACTTATAAAATATAAAATCTGAATTGTACATTATCTATTTAATTGGGGAGTTAATCATTATTTTGCAGCAAGGTATCAATAAGTTATATTAAAATGTAATGACGTAATAACCTCCGGTAGATGCCAGTAGTCAGTTCCCAGTTTCACCACGAGGTGGCTAACTTGGGTCATATATAAATGACAGGTATAAGGGAAAGCTCCAATATTCAGTAGATTTATTGATCAATTTTCAACTAAGGTCTATCGGTGATTAGCTTGAGAATTTTAGAATTGTATGTAATCGACTTTCAAAATAAACGCCAAGTGGGCCTTTTTAGGGAAACTCTACAAAGTGTGAAATAAATACCATGCTATTATCTCTAATGATGGTAATTTTATTTTATTTTGTATCAGTTGAATCAGAGATTTTGGATGATTTCATTCGATCATTGTCAATCACCGAAATTGTCATAAATTCAATCCTTTCTACAAGTATATGTGTCACGACCCTCGTGTGGTAGCGTGGTTTGGGGGTCGTAAACAGAATACAGTCTAAGAATCAATAGTTTGATTTGATGTTTTCATTAACTTAGTTTCGGGACAAGTTCAAGTAAAAGTTGAAATGTGTATCCCTATTTATTTGAACAACGTCCGTGTTCACAGTATCATAACAAAATGGGATCAAATTGGGATAAATTTTGCGATGAAAATTTAGGGATAATTTAGGGATAAAAATGTAGGGATAACAATTTAGGGATAAATTCTGGGATAAAAATTTAGGGATAAATTCTGGGATAAAAATAAATGAGATGAAGTGGGACAATTTCGGGATAACAATTACGGGATAACAAAATCTGAATATAGACTAAGTAAGATTTGTCAGTTTTCAATGTGAGTTGTATGTCTCATAAAGGCAAATGGCAACAGACTCTAGATTCTGAATGTGCCCAGTGTTAAGTTGTGTTAAGTAAGTATAATGTTAGGGTGTGAGTATAACCAGGTGGAAGTCCTAGCCACTGGAGGGCTACGATGGACCTCAAGCTGTATATTAAGCTCGCTAGTCACAATAAAAGCGGGAAAGTTTGTAAGAATTAAAGTTGGGCTATTTCAAATCAGGAGTCTGTCAAACTCATCAGGGGATAATATTACTTGTAAACCATTTAAACAAACCAGTAACAAAACATTGGAAGTAAATGATGTTTGGGGTAATGACTAGGAACCAGGGTGAATGAAATTCTCACTAATATTATCAATAAGACAAGGGTTAAATAAGAAAGTAAGATCCTGGATTGTACTTTATCTGTGCACTATTGCATAGTTTCTGGGGAAATAAATGTATGACTTATTGCGAGTGATTGTTATTCAAAGAAGCCCTTAGCAAATATGAGCTAAGATAAAGCTTGTTGCTTGAATGTTAGTATCACTAAAGTCACCTGGGATTTAGTCGGAATCTATTTTGAATCCAGAATCTACTTTAGATAAAATGAGGGGAAATTTTCCAACATATATATAAACAATTGAACACAAGAAGTGATATTCTGTGGATTTTTATATAATGTATAAAAACGACTCTATTTCTGTTTATTAATCTACACAAACATTACACAATTCAGTACTGCCGAGATGGTATATCAAGTAAATAATTTCTCAACCCAGACATGCATAAAACAGCACAGCTAATGGAGTTCAGTTAAACAATTTGCAATAAAGCCTAAAATGTGTATTTTTCCAAAAATGTAACTCAGCAGTGCAATTTTATATCATCCCTGGTGGGGTTGAAATCAGCTCTCTATACTACTCACATGAAAAGTGGAACATCATTTTGCCACTATCAGACTATGGTACAATTGGCAAACAAACAGGAAACAGTGTTTTGAAAATATTCTAGTATCTATACTCAATGAATAAAAATGTGGTTAACATAGAATTAGACCAGACATGGAAAACTAGAAGGGGAGGGGGTGTCTTAAGTCCGAAAATGGGGTTCGAATGACCATGACCCTTAAAGTACTTCAATGATCAGTTGTTTGACAATGGTCCCATAAGCCCGTTATTTCACCTTTAAATTACCCAGAATTTAACATACAAATATACAAAGGAGTATTTCTAGTGTATCAATGAAATTTACCCTGTGAACAAACTAAATACAGTCCCAAACTGGATGGGGGGGATGTCGTATAGAGGTGCCTATGAACCCCAGGAATTTGCAGTTGACTCTGGTTTAGAGCAAGTTACATAAGGTTCGTAAGGACCGTAACTTTTCGTACACCTTGTCAAATATTCCTTAACGATTCCCTGTGGGGATGTTGTATAGAAGGTTTCATAAGAAACCCCGGGAACTTGCTTTCGACGCTGGTTAATAAGTTACATAGGTTCTTTAAGACAAAAACTCTGTGTGAAACTTTGCGTTAACCTTGTCAAATGTTCCTTAACAATCCCTGGGACAATTTTAACATGGGATGTTCACAAGGCAAATAAATAAAATTAAAGAAGAATCAAGTGTACAGATAATTCTTTTCAAAGACTAAAACTCTGCAAAAATACAATTAAATCAAGTCAATTACCTTTACCAACTCGTACACCTAAGTTGGTTTATCTGCGGCAATATAAATATCCAATTTTAGTGACGATTTAATGTTTAAAATTCCACAAAATGTTTTCCTTGTCTGGCCGGCTTGAATTCGAATCATAAAAGCACAGAAAAAGACAATTCACTTAAATCGTGCTTATTTACTTAAATCAAGCTTAATAAGCCTCACTTTGGATTTTGAAACAAACCCAGACAACTGCCCTTTCTAAAAAGTTTGTAACATAACATTAAACATGAAACTGGGCCTAAAACATTCACATTAAAGTCTTATTATGAACAAAATATATATGTTGACATTAATCCTGTAAATAATATTACATTAAAAACACAAGAGAAGGTTAGTAAAAATAAATATAAATATAAATATAGAGTAAAATGATTAAACTCTAACCATACTTTAAGAGTATAGCCAAAGTAGAAATACTGACTACCCTTTTACAGAATTTAAATTATTTTATAACTCTTTAAATATTGAGTCACTAAAAGCACAATTGATAAAGTGAAGAGCAAAAAGTTGAACAAAGTGACAATCCTTCAAGGCAATTCCATTACCATGCTCAAAGTAATCTGAAGGATCGTCACATATGCTTATTTTTTGATTTCACTTCATTTGGTATTATTCCAGAGAAATTTCTTGTTATCATTCTAAATTTGCGTCTATTTTCGGGATTTCTTTCTCATCTTCATCTATTTCTTCATGATGTTCTACAAGGTGGTTTATAATGATTTGAAATTTAGGAGTTCGAAATGAAGGACAGTAAAATCATCTAAACCACACCACTCTGAAATGCAAAGGACATGTCATTAGAATCCACATGGTAAAATCACTAACTTGGCTGATCATAAATTGTTTTCATAGCATCCTTCTTACTCGATACTGAAGGGGAGTTGGAACGACTGATATGCATGTAATGTTAAGTATTACGTACATTAACCATAGGCATGTCAATTTTGTGGTTTTGGTAATCTAAAAACAGAAAAGGTGAAATATACATTTTCGTTCGGCGGGTTTTTGATTTTGCTTCATTTATCAACTCAGTTCAGGTATTTCGGTTGAGCCAATCACTGAATCCTGTTGCCAAATGAATCTTGAGTCTCTTATACAGCATATGGAATACCATCTGTAGGTAAAATGACGTTAAGGTGGTAAAGAGAAGAGAAACAAACATACCTTTCCTCCGACATTTCAAATTTTGCGCATCTTGTCGAGTCTTTCATCACGCACTTTTAATAGTAGGCGATCACTGTACATACAGTGTAAATCAGCGCGAAAAAAGATTAATTAGCGCTGATTTAGCATGGAGTTATTTTGGCAGTGTACATTGACACTGTGGTTTATTAAACCTAAAATCAACGGTTATGTTACGTAATCCATAGTAATGCAGTGCACCCACGTACAGAACCATTTGCAAAAAAACTGAGGATCTGAAATGAAATTACTCAATTTATAAAAAAGGGATTTTCAGTATCAATTGAAAGAGATAAAACATAAGTAATCATGGTAAAACAAAGGCCCAATATTTGGCATGGACATGTGGAGGTAAAACAGTTTTTAACTATTTCATATCTTTACTAAGAAACGAGAAGTACATTTTATATGATAAAATACGGAGGAATTATTAAAATTACTTTGTCTGTTATGTTCAATACATTGTCAACACTATAAAATAAATCATGTTAAAAATGTAAACAATGTTACTGCTTAATGGACTATAATATGTCATTATAATGACATTGGAGAGCAAAAACAGGTATTTATTCATAATTAACCTGATATTTCTATATATTCTTAATAACCTTCAAAAGAAGTAGGACTGACTGATCATTATCCCAAATTCGAAATAATAGATCCCCGAAAAGTTCATACAAAATTTTAATCATGAAATTATAAGACTACAACGGCACCGTACGGTACCGTATCTCCAATCGGTACCGTATGGTACCATATTAAAAATAATAAAAAAGCAATACGGTACCGTACGGTATCGTATTCTCACGGTATCGTACGGTACCATCTACACGGTACCGTACGGCACCGTGTTCACGGTACCGTACGGTACCATGGCTAAACGGTACCATACGGTACCGTTGGAGATTGACTGTGTACAAGACCGATAATAGGGTGAATCGGAGCTGCAGGCCTTACTATTTATACACGTTTTTTCTGTTTCGGAAAATTCGATATGTGATGTAAATTTCCTAGTTTTTCAAAAAAATGTATATATATTTCGTCATAGTTTTATCTTTACATCGAAAATTCAATCACCGCCATCACTTTTGAAACGAGTTACCTTGAAATATCAAGATGTCATGCTATTCTCAAACTTATAGAACTTAATGTGACTGTCATTCACCATTGATTAAGCAGTAAAAATTTATTTGCTCAATGGGTGACAAATTATTTTAAGTTTCCTGGTGAATGTAGAGTCTGGCATCATACGAATGTGATTTTAGGCGATCTGTCGCCATGGGGTGAAGTACAGACGTAGTAATTTGCAAAAGCTTTTGCAATATGCAAGAATTTAAGCACATGATGACTTAATTAATGAATTATGGATGATTTATATGGCAGGTACTCATGTATTGCATCCTAGACTTTGACTTTGGACTGCCACCCTCTTTCAAAGGGTCTCGATCTTTCAAAGAACATACATGACATAAATCAGACTACAATTCATTGAGTACTGGGCTTAAACTCATATCATGCTGCATACTGGTCAGCAATTATGTCAAGCCTTAAATGCAGGTGTTTATGATAATTTTTTTTAGATATTTGGTCTTAATCACTGTTGTACTACTAGTTACTTTGACGGAACGTCAATGTAACAAAATGATTGAGGTTCCTGGTTACGAGTTTTGTGTTTTCTCGATTTAAACCTACTTATAAGTCAAGTTGCAGATTATAATTTGGCACAAAGCTAGAAAATATAGTCTAGTCCTAATAAGTTTCGTTGATTTGGACTTTGTTTTGTAAATGAAGTTGCAATTAATATATTTGGCCCCTCGCTTTTGTTAAAATGACGACAGTCCGTTCCAATGTATGTTACTTTAACAACTTACATCAATGTAACAAAAACGATGGTCTAAATGCCTGAATTACAGCTTTATTTAAAAATCAAAGTCCAAACCGAGAGCATTTCTAAAAGCTAGACTATATTGTCTAACTCTGTGCCAAATGATAATTCGCAACATGACTTACATGTATACGTAAGCTTAAATCGAGAAAACAAAAAACTCGTATTCAGGAAGTTCATTCATTTTGTTACATTGACGTTCCGTCAAAGTACCTAGTTGTGCCGGGAACAGTGTTAATAACGAATGTCACGAATTTACATTGTTTGTAAACTAAAACTGCCAAAGAATCGGTACAAATCAAAACGTTTTAGTAAAAATCAATATGGGCATTTTGACTCCTTTATCTGTATATAATGTATTTCTAGACCGAAGCTGGCACTGGTGACACCCTAGCAGACGATGATGACGTCACTCAGAGAACGAATGCAATTGGTGCCAACGAGACAGAGCCACTGATTCCAAAGAGAAATGATGACCAACCAATAAAATGCATTGATTTGTGTACTTTGTTGACTCTTATTTTCATTTTTATTGGTCGAGTAAGTTATTTCTTGATATTGACCTAAGGATTTTTATAAAGGTCTCATGTTTAGAAAGTGGAACGATTTTGGAATACAGGGTCTAGTTTTTAATGGTCTAATATGTTCAAGAATTAGTTTTCAATCAAAATGATTTCCATCGGGATATTCAAAGTTAGATTCCATAACTGTTTTGATTCACATGTTTTTATGATATCATTTTAAGTTATATACCATCTGATTTAAAATGTAAAAACGTCTTTAACCAGGGTTTATTCCATTTTGAACGACCCTGAAAAATTTCGGGATAAAAATCCATGACACAATTGAGACAATTCGATTTACGTTTCAGGGTTTATGTTTAGACTCTCTCGGACCCACTCTCCTCGATTTAATACAAATATCGGGAACCGATATCTCAGTTTCCTCGTATATATTCATCTGTCAATCGACAGGGATTCTGTTCGGCTCACTAGGTAATGTGTCTATCGTCAAGCCTATTAACCCAGGTCCCTTGCCTAGTTTACTACATGTAATCAGTCAATTCAATTTAAAATGGCGGTATAACATTTTCTAATAAAATGTCGTTCATAACCACATATCTAAATTAAACCTTTGATTAAACATTTTTTGAAAGGACTGGTATCGATATGGTGAACTTAATTCAACAATAATTTTCTCTTAAACAAATTGTTGAAAACATTCCGTAAAAACACGGCCCTTATGTTGACTGATTGACAACTATTAATTGCGAAAATTATTTATTAGATATATTTTATATAACTGATTTTGTTAACATTTTTTTTGTTTTTTTTACTGAATTGTTTTTTTTCATTTTTACCAAATCTTGAGAATGGAAATAAATATCTTTCCGAACCTTGTTGGAACAAAATAGCATATACAACATTTTCTTAGACCTCTCAATATTATACAAGGTTATACAAGGGAAATTTTGGTTGATTTAACAAAAAGTATTCAAAAATTAAAACAGCCAAAATAGATAGAAATTAAGATAAACATTTTATTTCATTAACAAGATACTTTTTTTAAATCAACCAAACTTTCCTTCGTACAATTACAATGTTGAGAGACCTAAACACGCTGTGTTTATGTCGTTCTGTTCCAACGAGCTCGAGGTTCGGAAAGATGTTTCATTTCATTGCATCCCGAACATATGACACCAAGAACGAAAGAAGTGTCTGATGTGTTTTCTAAAAGAATATAGAGAAAAATATACATTTGTTTCAAATTATATTGACACCATTCAAAAGGTGACCATCACAGTGACGATGTGTAAAATTTTCAGAATTTTTTTTGGTTTAAGTGAAACGTGTGTTCAAAAATTTCACCATATCGACACCAATCCTTTATCAAGTAGACCACTCACATATCAGAGTGGTTTAAACTTTCTTTGGGGCCTTCACGAAATGTCGCACTTTGCTTTATTTTATAGTAAGCCCGTATATCTATGGCCGGTTTAGGGAAGGAACAGGCATGTTTATCGTGCTTCTGCTGCAGGGTTGCTGCACTGCAATTGTTCCACTCTTCCGAAACTTCATTGTGATGTGTTGTTTGTTCCTTGGACAGGGAATCGGGATTGGCATCACGGGAGTAGGTAAGACTACAGATATACTTTAGATCTGTAAGACGACCGATCTGCTTTAGATGTGTAAGATAACTGATCATGATCAACACAAGATCTATATGACAACAGTCAAAGATCTTTACTCTGCAACGATCCCTTCTGGATCAAATCCGTAAAATGTACAGGGTGGCAAAAATGGAAACTCTAACACCATTTTCATCATATCTTTGTCATTTTAAGAAATAACTCCCTGATATCTTACACACTTGGACATCATTCAGTTTGCTACACCAACCTACCATCATGGCCATCAGATTGATATAGTCACAATGTTACAGCACTTTAAAGGACATGCCCCAGTGACCACTATTGCGCTGTCGGGAAACCTGTACTCGTCGTCTGAAATTTCCCTACCTGTGGGGATATGACAGAGATATGAGAATGACCTCAGGACAATTGCAAACCTCAACAGTGAGATCATTAGTGTCATTCAGGCCATATCTGCTGAAGAATGCATTTGGTCCATTGACAACTGTGCATGTTTGCCTACAGCGCCATGATGGCCAAACCGTAAGCATGTTATTCAAAGTGCTGTAAAATTGTGACTATCAATCTGATGGTCATGAAATATGATAGGGTGGTAGGAAAGTGAATGATGTACAAATGTGTGAAATATCGGGGTGTAACTTTTAAAATGACAAAGATATAAGGAAAATGCAGGGTTTTCATTTTTACCACCCTGTACAATATTAACTTAACATTTTCCATTTATTATTCAAGTTTTAAAGTCCAATTTTTCTCGGTTGTGTTTCAGGAGTATGTCAGATCTGTTTAAAATTAGGTGGGCAGAGATATAGTGGTACATTCCTCCAAGCTGTTTACTTCGGCGTTTCCGTCGGAGGAATAATTGGTCCACTGATGGCAGAACCTTTTTTATCCCACAAAGTCAACCTGACAGAATCCATTCTAGAGGTGCCTTGGAACTTGTCAACCAACAACACCAATGCAGTTATCGAAAGAGAAACCCAGACAAAGAGCAACGTGTTGTGGTTTTACATCATAGTTGGGTGTATTGTAGCCCTACCTGGGATACCGTCCCTGTGCTTGCAGTATGCCATACGACTCAGAGGCGACCAAAATAACTTGGATGACATGGATGCGAATGACGAGAAGCCAGCTGAACCAGAGGCAACGTGTGCAACTTATGTTTTACTCGTTCTCTTGTCCATGTTCGTTGTTCTATACTACGGGATGCAGGATTCACTGGCCAATCTCTTGACGGCATTTGCTGTTAACAGCAAGCTTCAATTACCCAAATCAACGGGCAATTTATTATGTTCGATATTCTGGTTCTCAAGTGCTGCAAGTAGACTATTTGGGATATTATTCGCCGGTCGCTTCTCAGCGCTTAGTATGCTTACAGTTGACCTAACACTTTCCGTTGTTGCAGGGGTTACAATGTCATTCTTCGGGGATTCCAGTCCAGAAGTGCTGTTAGCATTTGTGATAATGTTTGGCATCAGTTGGGCAACTATCAATGGTGCCATAGTGTTTTGGGCTTCAGATCACATCTTACCAAGCATGTATAATGTACGCGTTGTATTCGTCTCCAGGTGTTTAGGGCTAATGATTGCGCCATCTATTGTGGCAAATTTGTTTGATTTACTTGGGCCAATGGTTTTGATGTATACCATTGCCTTAATAAGTATTACCATTTCAGTCATATTTATTATAATGCAAATTATTTATTGGAAATATATTAAAAGAAATTGACGTTGTATGAATAGGCTATAACCTTAGTTTGTGTTAACATCGCTATGATTTGTGGTAGCTTTTTAATGAAAAATATCACGAAAGTGTGACTTCAGTTTTAATAAATGAACACAGTCGACCTAAGAATTGTAAAATATTATTAGAAGAAATGTGTTTACATATAGATTCAATATGAACCAAGAAGCAACATGTCTTTTGATTTCATTATTCTTTTTTAGTACAATAACGAGTGACATAGCTTTTTAGCTCCTAGTCATAAAACATTTGCTTAAATGTTTTTAAAAGAGCCACAGGCTCTGATTCGACATAATATGTTGTAATCTCAAACTAGTTCATCTTCAATTTTGAATAGTGTTTTTAAGACGCTTAACATATTCAAGATCCAAGTTTATTATTGAACTTTGGTTACCCTAAACCTACATGTATTTTAGAAATATTGTCATCACAACCGTTGTTGACATACTGAGCCATACTGTTATAGTCTTTAACTTTTTGAGGACAATGTTCGGCGGTTGGCGTCTAGTAACAAATATGGCAAGTGGTGATATTTCGTATGTTAATGCTTTGTAACATTAATGTTGACTCTATGATCAACTGCAGAGTTAGTTTCGAATTCTATTCCAACAATAAATCATCGAAAAACAAATAACCAATACCACGCATTGCATTCGTATATGTTGCAAGATCTCTATGGTCTTACCGGGGGTCTTACCCTTTGCATTCGTTTGACTTCACTTCTTAAAAGAGAGCTTCGTCTTCAGTTTAGTTCAGTAGTTCTTGTAGTTTAACTAGACTCTGCGCGCAGGGTACTATGGTCTCAGGGTTTCAAAACAATCTAACATCATTTTCATTTTCATAATTGTCAAAGTATAACCTCCGGGTTTGTTGTGTAGCTATAATAATGTTATCGATCAATCTTCTTGTGTATGTCTTCTCTAGATCTATCTTTATATGAGATGGTTTAAAGTCTAAAACTGAACTTACAAGTACAAGAAGAGCGTTTTCACAATTTCAATGTGCTGCTGTCAAATCCGAGGCACTATTTAAGCATTTATATATTGCAATATACCCCAGTGTGTTCATCCAGGTTGGCCAACATAAGGGGAGTACATCCTCGGTCCAGGGGTATTTCACTTCTTTCTGAATTAAGTAATAAATGAAGTCCTTGGAATGAATTTATTTTTTCATCCTTGCCTCGTCTTGCAATGCACAAATGAAAAAAAGTAAGACCCTATCAATTTATACATCATTGATTATTAATAGCGATTTTTGTATTATTTGGAATAGATAGGTAGTTGTCTCTTATCTGTCAATATTCGACATTCTTTAAAAGATCGACACAATATTTTCTGTTTTGGTCTTAAAATATACTCAATGTACTGTGGTGAAGGTAGCAGCATACGGTGACACAAATAGTCCTCGGAATCGGAGTCCTCTTTTATGACAGATTGAATATATTCATCTGAAAGTCCTAAACCTTCTGAAGTATACCTGCATCTATTTTGTAAATTATTTAGCATTGCTTCAAATTCACTCAACTTGTCATCAAAGCTCTTTCCCATTGCGCTAATTTTTCGCCAAAGAGTTTTGTTAAAGAATTCAAACATTGCATAATCCGATGGACTATGCATTTGGTAGTTTTTCTCTGCGAGGGTCATGTTTGAACTGTGTTCAAAACTAGTTGTTGATTTTCCCCCTAGTTGTCCGTCAGTAGATACTTTATGGGAGACATATAGCATATCCTCCATTGACCAGCAGAGGAGCTCGCCTAGCAGTACTATCGATTCCTTCATATGGTCAGTTATCAGAATCAAATCAAACATAGAATCGACATGTAAAATAAATTCATCTATTCCTTTAGATGTTGTATCTTTATCCAATTGTCCATAATATAAAGATTGACGATTGCGTTGCACTTTTAGATCTGGATACTTCCAGGGATTTTCTTCAAAATCAGCCAATGAAACGTTGTTCCCTTTCGTTATAATGCCCTTTTCGGCATAATTATAATATGATTTGAGGAACCCAATAGGGTTGCGTAGCACCCCGATATATAAAGTGTCTCTTGGCATTAAATGCTTCATGAACTTTTCATTAAATCGTACATGATTTACAATAAGGTTGACATCATCACCAATGTGATCCCTTATTTCTGTAGAATGAATGGTCGAATTTCCAGCTTTTGGGAATAAGAATCTCAGATTATGTTTTTCACCATAGCGTTGAAATATGTTTGTTATTGTGGAGCCACCACATTTTGGAACTTTGATAAAGACAATATTTCTAGCTGGTGTACATGTTGATCCAAAATATCCATATGCAGAATGGATAGACCTAACTATATTGACGTCGGCATCAAATATTGATCCAACAAGATATACCTGTATAAACAGAAACGTTGCACTCAGAAGAAGAAAGATCCGAATTGGAGTCAATCTTGCCATTTATTGCGTCGGTTTTTAATAAATACACACATGCGTTTAATACCAGACGTTTAAAACTTCAGTATGATCTTCTCTACGTCTGTTACTCCAAGGATGTGAAGGGTGGCACTTTTGAATCTATTTAGAATTGATGATTAGGTAATGCTTTTAAAAGCCAAAGTAATATCTACTATTATTCGAAAAACTAAGCGTACTCACAAAATATTTTGTTGTTGTAATAAACGGTACAATATCATTTAGATATTAGTATGTAAATCCATCACTTTCATCCATATGCTATCCATAAAATGGAATTCCAATCTCGTAAAAAATAACGTACTTTGTGCTTATTTATTTGTATAAAAAAGATATAATATTTACATATTTACCATGTACTCAAAGTGAATATCTTTTTATGTGTACCACTTTTACATCCAAATGCTATGTGTAATTATAAAAATGTTATGCCAGCCTTGTTACTGTATATCTTTACAATCCTGTCATTGTATTCACGATTCATAACACGTACGATAATGCAGCAATTACACTGATTAGTAACAGAAGGTGACGTCCGTTATGTACACTCGCTTTCAAAATGGCGGATATACATGTAACTTATAAAGTTTGTGTTCTTCGTTATCATTTTCGCGCATCTCTATATATACGTCCATAAGAAGCCATTGATTAAAATAATACCATGGCTACTGGGTTAACAGGGTGAAAGTGCATTAAAAAGACCATTTATTGCAATAAAAGTGGTGGCCATTTTTAATTTTACAAGATATTTTGCTATAAATTAGCTGCTTGTTTAATTTCAAACAAATCAATGCAATATGTTTGGATGCATAAAATAGAAAAAGAAATTTCGACAATAAAAGTCGCAACTATTTCGAATCCTTGCGTGTTTTGTTGAAACTTGTAAACATTAGAGAGATTTCGCAACTCACTATATGTTAGAAGAGTTTGATTACATGAATACTTTCTGGCCATAAATACAGTGGTTTTTATTAAAACAATATGTTTTCTCATGATAGTAAAATATCAATCCAACTCTCTCAAAAATTATGGATTAGGACCCCACCTTGGCACTTTTTAAAAAATGTTAGGCTTATTTTCTAAAAAGAGGATCTTGTTTTTCTCAATTCAAACATATCGAAAGTTTGTTCTATACTATGTCAACAATTTTTTAAAGGGGGATGGGTATTGAAATGAGTTAAAGTTAAAAACCCCATTTCCCATGTCATTTTCAACGAGTTGAACTGTCTGAGGACGTACATGTATTGAGAACGAGGTAGAACTAATTGCAAACGGGTTAAAACTGATCAAGAACGTATTTATCAACGAGTTAGCAAAACTATAGCTATCACACAAAGCAAGTTGCCACTGCGCGTTCTTCAAAACTGGTTATAAACTGTGTGCGAACGGAATGAACGTAGCTACAACGTTCTACGGTCTGTTTACGAACTTCATGGACTTTCCCGGACGGGGAATGTGAATTAGAATTTTGTATCGATTCAAAATTCGATGGCGACCATACCGTTCTGTTATCAGGTCATAATGACCTTCTAGACTAAGGGACGCGTTATACAACGTTACACACCGACGTGGTGCGACCTGAACGAACTGCGAATGAGATGGACGTATTGAAGACTGTTTATGAAGTTTATTTTAGACATATTTCCCGACCACAGCCAGATTGAGCCCGTTTTAAGACGTTTTCGTAGGACTGGCAAGAACGGGTAAGAACTAGTTTGGTGTGATAGGGGGGTAATAGAGAGGTCTACAATTGTTTTGTTAGTCAGAAGAAACTTATAATACACATATAGACGACAATCATCAATCATGGCTTCATTTCACAATATCTTTTCTCCGACGCCAGCGATACTTTTTAAGAAAATCTGAAGACATTGATAGGTAAATTCTCTGTTTTCGGCACATTTCTGCGGACTCACTTGTAAATCAATGTTAATTTTACGTTTATAATTGTATTTTTGCTACTTGTCATCTAGCAAAGTCCATGATTTCATCAACGTTTACAAAATGCCCGTCTACCATGTTTTTTTTCTGTAAACATTATGACGTCATATTCCCCATAATTCAAAAGTGGAGTGCAGTAACATTCGCGGTCATTAATATGATATCCCATGATGCACATGTGGGGTAAAGGCAAAAATGTTGACCGCTAATTGACCAATCAGATGCGAGTATTTACACTGAGGTACTAACAATGAGGATGAAATAATTTGGAAATACAAAAGCACCAACACCTAACATTGGGTTCACTTTATAAACTGATCTTATTAACTTCATTCATAGAAAAACTTAAGAGCAAGTTATTTGGAAATGTAGGTTTTTATGACATAGTTCCATTTTGACATAGTTCCATTTGGCTTAACAAACAAACATCCTTGGCCTTGTGTTTATAGAGGCATTCAGCTTGGTTTTAATGAAACGCCTCATATGGCACGTATCATTATGATACCAACACGTAGAAGACATCCAGGTAGGGTAGGTACATTACATTAGATTACAATCCAATATGGCACAGGATTACAGCAAATGCTATCAAGGATTCCAAGCAATTCTGGATGGTGATAAGTATGAGTGTAAGCTGGTTGAGAAGTCCAAGAAGAAAGCAAAGGAGGAACTCCATGAGGATGACAAAGAAAGGGATGCTGCAGTTGAGCAGTTGAGAACTTGGATCAAAGAGCAGCCACATCTAACTGCATGCACAGGTGAGAGTTTATGTTTTCCATTTTCCTATACTACATGTACTATATACCATGGGCGTAGCGCTATTTTTCTAAGTAGTACGCCACCACCACAGGAACAAGGAGTTAAGTGAATCAAAAAACGAGCATTCAGGGGGGTCTGGGTCAGGAAAATTTTGATGTATTTGGTTGTATTCGGAGCGAATTTGCAACCATCTGGTACGCCTGTGCGTCTCCAGCGTACCGGGCGCTACGCCCATGTATACTATGAATTGAAGATGTCCGAACTATTTTGTTTTAAAAACAGTTTTTTATGTATCCAAAGTACGACATAAGTCAAGAACTAGAAAACAGCAAATACGGATTAGTAAATCTCATCGAGCAGGAAATATTTTATTAATACCTCGTCATTTTTGGCATACCATGATAGAAACAACCAGGAAATAGTACAGTATTGCCTTGGCAAAATTGACACCTATGATGTGACGTGATGATTAAATTCTTTCTTGAGCAAAGGTCTTTTAACCATAAAACATTGGAGTACACAGTTTGGACCAAACCTGGTGACTGCTAACTTCTATTTGAGCAGAGGTCATTTGCCGAGAAATATTAGCCTATAAATGGTTTCACCACTCAAAACCACTTAAGTGTGAAATTAGATTTGTTAAAAAGTGAAAAAAAATCTAAAATATTTTTTTCAAATAGACATATAGTATATATCTGTTTCTTATCATTCCCCGCACTTGCTCTTACAAACTGAGCAAAATAATCATTTATTTAGCAATGGCTGCGTATAGACCATTTGTCATTTTCTTAACGTATGAATATTTAAAAACATGATGTTTTTCTGTGCAAATACTATCGTTAGGGTTTATTGGAGTGATTTAGCTGGGTTGCCAAAAAATTAACAACGGAGAAGTTTTTTGTATCTATCACCATGGTAACATACCAGGTACATGTTGGTATCCCGACACTAAGTCAATAGTCAACGCCATGTTAAGCCAATGCACCCCTCCCTAATTAGCCGATATACTTTTTTCCCCAAACTAACTTTTTGTCCAACCCAGTTAAATCACTTCAGAAAACCCTTGTTATTATAAATTTACCATAAAACATCGTGTTTTTAACAATTCATAGGTTCACTATAGTATGTATAGGGGTGACAAATGGACTAGTATGCCGAGAGTAACGTTTAGTGATGTCTATGTGAGTACAATGAAATTTGGTTATATCGTGGTTAGCTATTTGGTCCCGGAGACCGTGTTAACGTCTGAAACTGCCTCTGACTCAACTTCGGCCTACCAACCTGAAAAAACCCTTTATAGGGAAACATGCAGGTGGTTCACCCGCCTGAATGAAGCTTATTTCCTAATTAAACAGTCTTCACCACAAACCACACAACATAATATCACATATATTATAGGATTAAATTCGAGCCAGCAGCCCGCGTTTATTGGAATAGCATTAAGTACATCTGATACAAAGAATGAGTGAAAAAAAGAAAAAATGTAGCCAGGTCGCGATGCATCCAGGTACCTATGACGGCCACGATGCCAATGTCATAGCGGCCACGATGCCGATGGCATTAATGCCAGAAACCTCTTAGGTTCAAATATACCCAACATCCGTCCTCGGCTCCCAACCTCGCTGCTAATTTACGATGTTTAACTGCCTTCAAGGCATCAATAAGACACCGTGTGCCTAATTAAAACATCTAAATCCAACAACCCATCCATATCTAATGATCAACTGTCATTAAAACCATTGTGGCTACACGTTTGTTAACACGTCAAAGATCTCAAATTAATTCACAAATTTCGGAATAAACCAATTCTAAATTGTGACTATCTGTCAACTTGCAATATAAAAAACTTGTATAAGGACCATACATGTATATAGTGCCTTCTAGCACTATGCAAAATCTGTGAGTAACATGCCTCACTATCTAATACAGTAATCACGCACTGTCATTAATACATAACAATAATCTAAATCACTGTCTACAGACTTGCACTGTAACCATAACATTCCCTTTTGGCAAAACACGTAACTCAGAAAGTTAATGAAACTTCCTTCCTTAATAGACTGTCGTAATATGCGACATTGTTGGTCACAAAAGACAAAAATTCCGTGATTATCACAAGAATACACGACCGGACTACAAAAATCATACGATCTTCTAAAACTATTGTGATGAACAATATAATATCTGGAAAGCACCATGCTTTGCAAACCTTAATACAAACTTATCTCGTATTGCAACAAAAGCAAAAGAACAATTCTTCGAAACGTTGTAAATCTAAATACTATCTGTTTAATATAAAATGCAATTAGTTGACAAGCACTTCTCTAATGTGTTTGTCACACTGATATAACACAACTACTGTAAATGTTGTAAAGGAACACAACTATCATCTTAAATTACCAAAATTGATGCCCTTCTGGATATAGATATTACATATCTAATAAAAATATGAAGGACTTTCGGATATAATCAATATCTTTAAAAGCAAAACTTTGTGCCTTCCTTGAAACAATATGACAGAAACGCACTTAAATACATATTTATTCACTTAGATTCAATGCGCTGTCAGTAAAAAGCCATGCCTTGAGTTTCAGATTTATATGCACATTACATAATTGCTTCTTAGAAACCTAATATCTAAATGTTTTAATTAACTTAATTAACATCCTATGCTATGCAATGCTTTGTAATAATTGCAGAAAAATATACTTCCCAAAATAGTAATTATTGGGAACAGGTTACATCAACGTCAGAACATGTATACTTCATTCACAAACGTTGATTTGGTCAATAGCACTAAAGAAAGTGTTCATTGACTTCAATATGAAAAACTTTAGTTGATCGACCTGACACCGTTAAAACCCAGATCAAAATCTTTGTGACTTTCGAAAGGGAAAAAGGTATGCCTCCTCGAACAATAAAACTAAATTTTCGAATCGGTTGTATGACAACTTACAACATTAACTAAAACTGTGTATAAACGCTTCGGTTGCTACTCGCAGAATAACACGATCCCATCGTGCATCCACTCACATAACCTACTCATGATCACATCATGTTATCCAATCAGTTGAAATCGCGTTCGATTTCACTAACGCTAAGACGTTATATCAACCGGAAATAAAATAATTCAACTCTAATTTCAAACGTGTTGAATTTTAAAGAGTCACTCTGTAAAACAGAGCGTGGGATTTAGTACTTGGCAGAAAGACGTGTCAACCCGGGGTGTCAACTTTCACTCCCGTTAAACTACTTATAAAACCTGAATAATGTTCATTGGTGCAGCCCCAGAAGGCTTCGTATGATACAGCCCCAGAAGGCTCAGCCCCAGAAGGCTTACTCCGATACAACCCAAGAGGGCTCAGCCCCAGAAGGCTTTATAATACAGTCCAAGCAGGCTCGGCCCCAGAAGGCTTCCTAGTACAGTCCAATAAGGCTCAATCCCAGAAGATCTCGTGTAATACAGGCCCAGAATGCGTTCTTTAACACGGCCCCAGTAGCCTCAGCTATAACCCATAAGGCTTTACTGTCCAGAATGGTTTGTTCTGCCCCTGAAGGCCATGTTCTCTGAAAATAAACTATAAACATGTTATTTTATGATATAAGAGCCATTTCGTATATTCTATTTTAAAATGCATAACATCTTATTAATTTTTGTACAATTTTTGTGGGTGAAATTTAGGTGTTACTCGTGTAGGCAAAAAGCCGAGAATGACTACCTTAGTTTCCTACTACCCTTTGTTCAAAATACTACTTTTCTATTGGCTACTACTTTACACTCAGAATCAAACCTCGTTCTATTTCAGCAACTGCTAACAAAATGATCAGAAAATTATTTTCAATCTCATTCATACTTCAAAACGATAGAAAATATAATTTACAATTGTACATTCGTTACCCAAGGCATTGAAGTAAACTCCAAGGAAAAATAGGCGAATTTTCAAATTGAAATTAGGGTCCGTCTCAAACATGTCGATTTTCACATCTTGACCCCCTGATTAATATGTCAGCTTTTCCTTTTTGATGTGCATCACTTGTCAACATGAACCAATAAAATCTATCATTTTTTCTCGATTTTTTTAGTTATCTTTTGTTTTTCATTTGAATAAATTTGAAAGGGTCGACTTTATTGAAACTTGAATCGATGCGATCATGAAAAATGATGCTTAAGACGATAAGAAAATGATAACAGTTTTATTTGGGAAGAATTGATCATTACGCTATTTCACTATTCAACCGCATGTCGATTTTCACAAGACAATTAGAAACCAATGACAATGATTTAGAAAGTTCATTTTAGGAGCGCTTACTTCACGAATCGACATTTTTGATATGTAGGATATAACTAGCTGAATTGAGACACACCCAGTTTGTATTTGTATAGTATCCAAATATGACCACGTTTATGTAAAATTTCCCGTCAAAACCCGACATACGTAAAACATGATTTGGAGAATCCTGTCGTGTTTCACATTTTATTCTAAAATATCGTCAAAGAAAATAAAATTAGGACATGTAGGTATTACGTCCGCAAAGTTTATATGCACTGAACACATCTTTTCTACATCCTTTTCACACCAACTTTACCAAAACATTGCACTGATTCATGAGACAAGGGTTTACATTTTTAGATTGAATGAGAATTGGTTGACAGATGCCATGTCGTTAAAATATTTTTTGACACCCATGGTATATGTTTCCCTTTTATCTCATATACCAGGTATGGTACCTTGCCTTGTTTTTACAATTTGAGTAATTTTTCCTTTGGGTTTAGCTTTTAATGCAGTTAGACCAGTTGCAGGTTGACGTAGTGACGTTTTTCCTGCATGTATCGCAACAACAGGACAACCATTTACGTAATATTGGAGTGCAATCAGCATCTATCTAGATTTCTAGATCTGACCCGGTCCTTATTCTACTCGAGTGTACGTTATCAATTGAAATAATGATATTGTTGTGAGTCGAGTCCAGTAAGGCTGACGTATACGTTTAGTTCAATCATTAAAATCATCTGCACCGGTGTAGAGATGTTTCTCTTGACACCATTATCTGCGGAGCGCTTCGCCGATAACCCCCCCCCCCTCTCTCCAAGTTCCTATCACAAGACTTTTTTCCATGACCACCGGAAGTGTTTTTATAACTATGCTTTGCTTCATTCTGAGATTTTTGTTTTAGTCGCTATAATTTCCGCTTTAGAGAAACAAATTTCTTTCTTGTCAGACTCGATCCCTTTTCCGGATTTCTGATTTCACATCTCATAATTAACTTTCGCTATTAAATTTGTTTCTTCTGATGTTTTGTTTGAAGCTCTTGAAGTCTATATATTTTAGTGGTCTACCCCCGGTTTTATTTTCGAAGAGGGGAAAAATCATCTCGCTTTTGTTGCCTCTATCGTCGCATGCGCATCTTCTTTATGTTTCTATAATGCTAGTTAATTCGATTGGCGATATTTTTCAATGAGGAACGTACTCTTATGCACCTCATCTTTTGATTTTTTGATTTATTTTATTCTCGGACATTGATTTGCTACGAATTACGTTTGACGAGGGCATTCCAAATCTTGTACATCAGATCGTAATGTACGTGTATGTAGTAGATCAGATCGTAATAATGAAATTAGGAAGTTACGATAAGCAAATAAACGTCGTTGAAAAGCTATAGAATCGTTCATATTACAAATAAGAGATGCCTGTTTATGCTGTTCACCATTGAGAATGATGCATTCATTGAAAAGGAAACTGAACCCAAACGTTCATAGACTTTATAGTTGAAGTCAGCAATCCCCGGGAATGCACTGAACGAAACGTTATTTACAGAGGTTGACACATTTTGGGCTATAATGGTCTTCATAATGATTTTTGTAGTGAAAATCTTTCGGTAAATTATGCTTATGGAAGTTCCAAATAACTTATCATCTGCTTGCATGTAACGCATTTTTGTAAAGACGTATAAAATGGAAAAGGGTACGCTGAACAAAGAGAAAACTCTTTAGCTGCTATCTTTTCATTGTCTAGTATCAATTGATCTTTATGCGTAATTATCGGAAAACTGTTATGCATGTGTTATCAGTGTATTAGTAATCATATAAAATCAAATCAATCTATTTGTGATTTATAGAAATGACTAATTCACTGCTTTGAGTTCAATGGTATAACCATGTCGATTTTCACCCATGTCGATTGGCACAGTTTCACACCATATTCGCTCATAGATGGGACCGTCGTGCTGGTTATTTCGTAAAATGTTTTCGTAAAAACAGAGTGGATACATTGTTTTCTTGAATAGTGTCCGTCTTTACGCTAGAATGCTGCCCATGTGTGAATTACATCTTGGTCGTTTTTCACAAGAAAAATGGTGAATTTTCAGAAATGTTCAGATAATGCTCATTATAATTCAATCACAATTATTATCACGATTTGGAACATGCTGGTCTGATAAACTGAATCAAGGACTTGCTAACCACATGTAACTTATTTTTCTCGGATTTCCCTAATGCCGTGTGGGTGTGTTTAAATTTAAACGACCATGTCGATTTTCACAGAATAAACTTTACATTCACTTTATTTGGCCTATAATCGGTAATAGGTTGAGATCAAATACAGTGCTCTCATCACACTCTGAATGAATGTTCTCTATGCCAGCATAACCAAAATTAAAAGACGCGACCATTTATTATTGAGATATGACATGTTTTCAAAAGCGTATTGTCCTGTTACATTGACAATCTCACGTAATTCACAATTTTGAAGCCAGATATCAAAGCTACTTACAATCGGAACGATCAAAAAAGTATGCTGACGTAGTTCATATAAAGGCATTATATTTTAAAATACATAAAATGATGAGCAAACATAGGTTTAGTTTCAGCTATGTTCAAATACATCAAAAATGTCAATTTTTAACACTTATTGGCTCGTGCTGAGGCAAGAGCCATATCTCACTTGGATATAGTAGTAAGTGATAACGACTATGGACTGAGGTTTAAACGTTAGTTTACTAGTAGAAAACCTGATGGGTTAATATTTGTTGATTAAAATGAGTTAATTCCTCGAGCAAAAGTTTAACCCTAAGGTGTTAGTTTATTATAAAATTGCGTTAGAGAGGTTTTCAAACGGCAATATACACATTTTACAACAACACCATGAATTCTGCGCACTGATTTTCGGCAACATGATACGACAGAAATACGAGCGACTTCTTGATTTAGAATTGTGAACAGTTTACAGCATTAAAAAAACTCCGAACATTTAACTATTATATTAATATCTTCGGAGAACGAGAATCAAATTGACCCATCTTCACTTTTAGATATGCTCGGATGTTTTCTAAGAGGTCCAGGTACCCAGACCTTCACAATTTAAAGATCTTAATCAGTTCAAAATGTTCGGATTTTTTCTACTTTTGCTACTTTTTTCTACGTTCGGTAAATTACAACCGCGTTAAAAGTAAGGATCCCTATTTATCAATACAATTCATTAAAACACTGCAAACATCTCCTTCACACGAGCCTTCATTTTTTTAAATGATCTCTTGTTTGTTTTCACTGTTCACGAATTACATTTTATGAGAAATGTTGGCTACAGTGTGGTGACCATGTTGAATTTAATGGCCATATTGAAAATTTCTTCTCGAACAGAGGTCCTACACCCCTAAGGTATAAGCCTATTATGTTTGGACCAAAGTCGTCACCTGGTATTTGAGTATTCGCCTGAAAAATACATTTTTAAATATTGGAGGCTCTGCTGTCTCAAAATACCATATTATGCAATTTAAATCCATTACTATGTTTTAGAAACTACCTTTCTGCTACAATTTTTGAGACGTTGCAAATTTAGTCAATTAGAAGCCAGAAAGATGTTTGATAATTTCCACACCAAAATTTGCGATCAGCTGCCTTTTTGGATGTGCAACATTGATGTTCATAAACCTGCTCTGAGAGACCTTATTACAAATCAAAGGCAAGTACATGGTGAATCCCCATCCATCACCAGTCACGCTTCCCCAGCTTTGTCTTTTACAGATCGGTATGTCATTCTCTTTCATTATGATGCCCAAGGATGAAGTCACTTTCAAAGTAAGTCAACCAAGTGATTTGGGTTTAAACAAATGTGGCAGATGTCCCATTGTTTGATTGTGTCACTCATTGGATTAATATTTTGCACAATACAACATTTAACAATATTTTGTTTGCATTTTTGACTTGTTATATTTTATATGTTTTCGAATGTTTCCCATTATGCTTTGTCACTATTATGTAAGATGATACCAACAGGATCAATTAAAAAGTCTTAAATGACTGAAGAAAATAATGATTATTTTGATAAAAAATAGAAACAGTGACAATAATGCTGTGAAAAATGATTTTCCATGAAAAGGTCATTTTATACACGTTCATAGAATGACCTATATTTTGAAATATGAAGGTCAGAATGACCTAATTTTTGGATCTGGTTGTCAAACAAAGTCTCTTTTTTGATATCCTGTACATTTCTTTCTAAATATCTATACAGTATCATCGGACGATGATACTGTATAAAACACGCTCAAGGGAAATATAATGTACTTTTTATAGACACCAAATACATCTCTGACGATACAAGAATAAAAAAGACTTTTCATGGAAAATTCTCCTTTGTTTACATTCTCAAAAACGTGAAAAATGAGAAAAGTTGTCACAACTTTTTGAAACTCCTAAATCGAAGCTAATTTCACATGCAGGCGACGAATTTTTAGCCTCACACGAATTGTACATGCTAATACGGTTCGTTATATCTGGAAATGAAGGATTTTAACAATTTAAGAAATTCGACTAGCATTGAGTTTTTAAAAATGTTGAAATCGTATATTTGGAGAATGAACCACCTTTGGTTCAACTCAGTGCCACCTTCCTGTTGGAGTTCATACTTGTAACTCTCACAGTACATCGGTACAATACTCAACAATGTACAGTAGAACAATTAGTCAGGAATATACAAGATTAAAAAGTCATACCATTTTGATCATAACGTATAACTTATTGAACACTCTGTATGATCAATTTATTGTCCTAATAAAGAAACATAAACATATATAAATAAAACACGCAGCCATTTTGTTTTCTTATTTCAGAATATATGTTCACTTACCGCACAGGGATGATGAGGGAAGGAGAATCTTTTTATGTCAATTAGGTATATCCATCTAATATAAATGATATATAATTGTACACAGAGCTTTCATTCACTATATACTGTCATATGACAACTAAAACTCCATCGTGGGAGAAAGGGGAAAAAGGCACTAACATCTGTTTCTGCAGGGTGAGCCAAAAAATGTAACCCAATCAAATTTTAATAACTCAAACATCCAGTATGGGGTTTCAGTCATATTTGGTACAATTGAACCTTGTTCAATTTTCTTTCATTCTACTAAGTTTCATTGGGAGTATAAGGAGTGAACATAGAGTGGTCAGAGCAAGTCGCATATTACTGAGCAGTGGATAGAGTGGATATAGTGGATAGAGTCAACAGTTTTTGATAATTTATGGACAACATGCTACCTAATGTGTTAGAGAATCTTATTGATGTGTTATTTCAACAAGGACAAGGATTTATGGACTACAGAGCTATAAACGTACCTCCGCACCCAATATTTAGAGGGGGCTCATATCTGAAGAACATTTCCGAATTTTAATAAAATCACACAGATACTGCCTGGCTTCCAAGATGCAAAAATAATTTGCATGGGTAGTGTATCTTGAACACCATTTTTTATGAATGCTGGGGACGCAGTATTAAAAGGATAGTCTCAAAATATATAGGTCTGGGAAATGTGTAAGGCATACTGCGTCGCTATAAAATGAATTGCACTACTATTTTCACAATTTTATTGATATTTGGTTTCAAATACACATATCTTGGTATATTTGAAGTCCCAAAACGGCTTAGTTTCAGAAATATCCCAATTTTAAATTCAAAAATGACCGTTAGCTCCGCACCCTCCGCTCATTTGCGCCGCACCCAATATTTCCCACAGGCTCTGTCTGCATAGGGTGCAATGAAACTGATTGGAATAAAAGAACATTAAACAAGGTTCAATTGTACAAATTATGACTTTAAACCCGTACCAGATGTCTGAGTTGTTTGGGTTTCATTTTTTGCTCACCCGGTATGTTACACCGACTATTTAAAAAGGTTGCAATGAACCAAGACTTATTTACATATTTCAGGTCGTTTTGATGTTGGCAAGGATATTTTGTACAATTTTCATGACTACATTGCTTATAGTGGTGTTACAATGATGGTGTCAAATAGAGAGGAAGAGACACAGGTTAATTACATTTTTTAGTTGCAACGAGTCTCTGGTCACCCCAACCACCCATTCATTTTTCCGCTTTGGTTCGGTGTTGTGGTGATGTACCACACTAACTAAAAAATGTCTTCAATATTCCTCATTCTGCTCACTAATATATATGATATATACACTACATTACTAGTATATAATCATTTATAATTGACATGTTCACCATTTTGGAACCATGCTGCAAAAGCGACCAATGAAAAGAAGTTCAGTGAAATCTATTTTATTTGAAAATGTTTATTCGATGAGAAAATTGCTTAAAGCTATGTGAAATCTCTCTATGCGACCCCGGCTGCGACCCTGCGATTGAAGAGATTCTAAAACCCACTCAGTCGTCATCCATCTTGTGAAGCACATGTTTACGCATGTGCATTATGAAAAATGATTTGGAACCGATCATTTTCGTCTTTTTTGTCACGTATTTAGCTATGTGAAATCTCTTCTGCAGGTTAATGGCTATGTTATATTTCTGGACCTAACAGACCAGACAATGAAGCATATGACTTTTATGCCAATTGAATTCAGAAGAAAACTTTTCGGCTTGTTCTCGGTAAGTACTCACTCTTTCCAACATAGTATTTGGCTGAAGAAAGACTGACAATGTTTGATTAGGAAAATGAAAAATCGGATAATCTGTGCATTTACAACGATATGGACATTCACATAGCGTGACATTTATGTTTTTAGGGTGACATTGAGGTCAAGGGGTTGACTATGTAATCTCGGGGTTTACTTTTGGTTCATTGGGTTTACAATTGTTATAGCGTTAAAAATGGGATCTTGGTGTTGATTGTTTGGGTATGGAAGTTGATACTGTCGTCTTGAGCCGAAGTTGGGCATTTTTCATTTGGAGGTTGGCGATGGCAGTTCAATAAGATTAAGATAATATACAGAGTGTCCAATAGATATGTTCTCCCCTTAATTTCAGCAACTATAACTTTTTGTGCATAAAAGTGTTCTAGTTGAGCAAGTCATCTGAAACTTCTTGTGGAGTTACTCCATGAAGCCTAGTTTTATTATGCCACGGAATAATTCAGATATCATGCAGACAAAATGTACGACTGATACATTATGTAGATGTTAAAGTTAATGGGGAGAATATATTTATTTGACACCCTATATGCACGTGAACGTATCACATTTACAGAACCAACTGCCTGCCAGAATAAAATCAATGATTATGTACAATGCTGGACCTGTGTGGGAGACAATGTGGAACCTTGCAGGTCACTTTGTCTC
This sequence comes from Owenia fusiformis, assembly GCA_903813345.2. Classification (NCBI taxonomy): domain Eukaryota; kingdom Metazoa; phylum Annelida; class Polychaeta; order Sabellida; family Oweniidae; genus Owenia; species Owenia fusiformis. The sequence goes on from CAIIXF020000004.1 coordinate 17,928,016, forward strand.
TGCCAAAATTAAAGAAAGGGTAAGAGCTATTTCTTATATAAATGGTACAAAGATCAAGGCAACAAGGACATGAAAGATAAAAATTAACAGACCATTATCTGTATTACTGACACTGAATTACTTTTTTGGTTCAAAAAGTTACATTATTTACACAATATACAGGGTGTCCCGAAAGTATGCCCCCCAAAGGCAGAGATATACCTATGTCTCCATAGTATGTGTCATATATCATGCTAAAACTTATCCAAAGTTACATTGATTTGCCAAGTAGGATATACAGGGCGTCAAATAAATATGGTCTCCCCTTAATTTCAGCAACTACGAGTATAAATGTTTGTTTATAAAAGTGATTCTAGTTGACAAAGTCATCTTAACATTTAGTGTTTGGCCGTAAAATATAGTTTATTTCAGTATCTTGGAAAAAGCCCTGGCATTAATTTAAAGGGGACCACCACCATGGTCACATGATCAGTCGTGTGGAGGTAAGCTCCCAGTTGAAATAAAAGCACTGTCCTCCTTTGGTTTATGTGAAAAGTAGCTAATACCCTCATGTATTGGTCAGTTTGTGTGTCACACGACTAATCCACACCATATGCTTCATTCAACATATTTTATGCTATTAAGCTGCATATAAAAACACTACTTTGCAATAAAAACGTACTACTGGATGAACTAAGGTTAGGGTAATTAAATTAGTTGTTTCTCATTCTTGCCCCCGTGTGGCCCAATCCCCCCTCCACCTTTTTCTGCCATTTCTGAGAAAAAACACCGTACCTCGCGCGCATCCATGGCGTGTGAAACACTTTTTTTTTACTTTTTATGGATCAGGATAATTGACAATATCGTGGTACTGATATATAATCAAATATACCAGTAAAGTAGGCTAAATTCAACATATAAATTCAACATAAACTCATTTTATTTCCTTCAAAATTAGTTTTTTGTTTTTACAGTTCTTTTAAAGAAGAAAATTATCCCGTCCCTCATCAGCATTTTAGATAGACAAAAAAGGTAATATAAAAACCGTCATTCCCGTATCAATTTTGAAAATTAGAAGAAAGAGAAACAACTAATTTAATTACCCTGGCCTAACATAAAATACTCATACAGTATACTTACCCCTTGCAAATTTTAATTTATTGAATTCACAGTAAACCCATCAATTTAAAAAAACAAAGAATATTGTTCTCATGGATCTATTATTCATGTTAAACTAACTATGAAAATATAAATATGAAATAATATGTTAGCTTGAAGTCATATATAAGATGAAAAAATATGTTCATGCATTTGCATTTTTCCATAAGGGAATACATTCCCATGTAAGTAAATACAGGTGCAATATATAATTTATATGTATATCTATGTCATCTGTCTATACATGCGCGTATTATATAGTGATACATTTGAACAAGATGGTTCTGGAAAGAAATGAGCGTGGCAGATTTGCTAAAAAGCCACATACACCACAAAAGCAAGACCAATTTGAAAGTAAGTTCAATATTCTCAAGGGTACACTTCAAGTGAAAGCTACATTGCTACAGGGTGGCCTATCATTCTGAGACAAATGTATTATCCAACGATTGTGATTTTCAAAGCTAAAATATGATATCTTGAGCAGATGGAAATACATTCCCATGAGATATGTATATATAGTCAAAAGTGATAACTATTATTGAGTGTAATGAAACATATCCTTAATTCGCTAACTGCTTTTGTTTGAGATAATTATCATGAAATATTTTTAAATTAATTTTTATGTGTGTCATTGATCCTAATCTACCCTGTAGTCTGGTGTTTGTAGAGCATTGCACCTCGTACAACTTATTCTCACAAATATCAAACCTCATTTACTAATTAATTTTTTGTGTGAATATGAAGAGTCCAAGCATTGCTTTTTTATGTTTACTGTATAGCTATATTTATCCATGATTTTTTAAAACAAAATCTCACCGTTAGATTTCGAGCTATTCATGTTTACTTATTTTCTAATTGGAAAACAATGCAAATCTCATTTTTTCAAAGGAAAAATATTGAAATTCTAAGACGGTGAAAAATCATTAAAAATACACAGATTCAGAATCCGGCAAGCATTTTCCCTTATTCCTCTCCGTTAAGAAGTTTTGTAAGGTGTTGGATCCCTTTAAACGAAAATACGGGTGCTATTGTCGAAGTTAGGATGGCTATTGAGTTCTAAAAAGAGAGCGTTGAGAGTAGATACTCCAAAGAAACTCTTCTAAAATGCGTTAAAAGGCTTTATGAGGATTACAAAATACGACATCCCTATTTGAAGTGCATTTAAGGTCATATATGGAAAGCATTGCTGCTGTTAACATGACCCAGTGAGACACACCGACTATTATTTTGATGTAAAACTGATTTTAATTTTAGCCAAACACTAAAATGCCTGTAAATTTTTCACATTTCACATGAGTTGAACCATGTTAATTGGCAAATCAATGTAACTTTGAACGAGCTTTAAAATGATATATGACACATACAGGTACTATGGAGACATTAGTATATGTCTGCCTAGGGTGGAGAGGGGGTACTTTCGGGACACCCTGTATATAATGAATTTGAACATTTGTACTATAATATCTTTTAATGTGACTGACAAGACTTAAATAATCAAAAATCTCTCGTGTAGAAAGAAAATGAATAGTCTTTTAGAATTAAAACAAGTAGAATCAAAATAAAGTTTTTCAAAAGGATGACTTTTAAACGTCAAAGTATGAATAAATATGAATTTTGTAACATGCAATCAATCTGTAAAAGTAAACTGTAAATGTATTAAATCAATTGAGTTGCGAGAGTAATATGCATCTGAGAAGGTCTCTTCTTTATAATAATTTCCGGGAGACACGGATGCATATAGATAAAGATATAGACATCACATGTAGGGATTTTGAATTTGAAATAGAAAGTCGTTTCAGATGTCATATTGCAAAACTATGGAGGAAGTATATAAGTTGATTCCAATGAGGTGTCTTCCTCGAGAATACTTGCCAGATGACTACAACGGACCATGTGCTGGAAACCTAGCTGATATTGCCAGTAAGAAAATACAAGAAAAAAAACAAAACTCCAAAGAGTAGTAAATCCCACCGAACAAAATATATGTTATTATACAGTGGCGGATCCAGGAACCAACAGGGGGGGGCCCAAATTTGAGGTCAGTGAAATTTTTTTTTAGGCCCCTAAAACCGAAAAGTGGGCCCTAATTTTGAAAATTTGAGGCCCATTTTCTTCAAAATTTGGCCTAAAATTAAAAAATAAGGCCTTAGAAGGCCCAATAATGACCAAAAGGCCCACTTTTTGGGGCCTTTTTTTGGCCCAAAACTTTTTTGGGCCCAACTTTTTTTTCTGGGCCAACCTTAGGGGGGGGGGAGGGCCCCACGGGCCCCCCCCCCCCCCGGATCCGCCATAGTTATATACCTCGTCATTTGGGATATTATATAAGATATAGATAATCAGATTGCTATGGCCACATGACATCAAATCTGTAAAATGGTAGATTATTTGAGTTATCAATGATTGCATTTTCTGACAAAAATTGAAATGGCAACCGAATTTAACTGAGCAGCCATCTTGAAATTTCCTTCTTAAGCCTTCTTTATGTCCCTAAAGCATCAGCATATAAAATTTGAACCGAATCCGTCAACTGGCATTTGAGATGCCAAACATTACATTTTTAGGAAAAATGGCGGCCATTTTGAAATGAACACCCATATTGAAAATGCCCCATATATGTCCTTTGCTCAAAGAACATTAGCCTTTAACATTTGGACCAAATTCATAAATGGTATCTATGTTATCAAATATTACATTTTTATGAAAAATGGTTGCCATTTTGAAATTCGGTGGCTTTCTAGAATTTTTTTCTTAAAGGCCTACTTTGCGTATTTTCAACCTTTTTGGGCAAAATAAACACAAACATTTGAATTTCATAATATGTCCAATGGATTGATAAGAACTTCATCTTTCATTCGACACCAAAAGCAGCTCAAACGGACAACATCAAAGCTTACATACAATGAATTATCAAAAAATATTTTCGATCTGTCTAGCTTTTTAAAAATATCAAGTTTTTATCAATGTCATTGAAAATGGCGAAGTTGTTTGCATTACATGATACATTCATTTTTATAGAAGTGTCGCCATCTTTTAAATCAAGAGTAATTTAAAACATGCTCTTTATTTAACATATATATGCGTGCACTATTATGATCTCCGAACTTCAAATGCTGTTTTCTATGGGAGTTATTTTTCTTGGTTCAATATTAAAGCAAATCAAGCTTTGTGTCATATTTGAGTGAGTGTAGAAGTAACATGTTTCAATGATTATTTTTTTCCTATATTTTCTTCTTAATTAATTGTATAGTGGGCCTTTAAGCTGAAGACACACAGATATAAATATAACACTCAAAGAGCCAAATGGCCACATGATAAATTTCCAAGCATGCTCATAATCAGATCATATCTTAGCACTTGTCGGTCTATTCATTTGTATAAATTCCAGGTTCAATGGATGAATTGCATGATTTAATTACTGTTCCATTTTCAGGTTACCTCTACAGTGAATTAAGCAAACCAGTTGTTAGAGACAGAATCCTAGAACTCAGTACAAAATATTTCAAAGTTGATGAATCTAAACGACCTGTTATTACAGACGCAGAAGTTGCTTCATTTAGGAAGCTCCATGTTGATTAGGAATATCAATAATTCAAATAATAGTGAAGGATTTGGAAAAAATAAGTAAATTTTATATTATTCTAGATTAATCTATGTAATTAACGAATATTTGTTGACTAAAAAATAAATGGCAATTTAGTTGATACTTTTATTATTTTTACGACCTGAAGTGTAATTCGATGTAATCGGGGAGATTTTTGAAGCAAACGTTTCAACTGTAAAAATAGACATGCATGGTATTGGGTTATTTCTAGAGATCATTACAGACACACACCCTTTTCATCTTCACCACCAACGGGGAGGTGTGTAGTGGGGGGGGGTCACAGGGGCTTTAGCAAGACTAATAGGTACCTTTTTTATCTGCACTTGATTCTACTTCTTACTTCTTTAATAAGATAACAAATATTTTCAAAATGAAAAATAAGCAAAATCAAATTAGCTTATTAACACAGTGCACACAACAGTTGTTTTCATTGAAGGTAAAAATTAATCATTATCTATTTAGTTTATTTTAGTTTCGAGGCAATCACACCGAAGTCGTGTTTTCCAAACAGTTGAATAGTTATTAATAAGTTTATTGGTCTCTTGAACATCTAAGGTACATCGAGATATAAGTCCAATAAAGCAAATAACAAATAAAAAATTCATGTACATGCATGACAAAACATAATAATTACAATCTAATTTTAAAATCACTAAGTACTAAGTAGCATAAAATGATTTTGTTTAACAACTCTTTTGTAATATTATGAACTCTGATTTTTCCAAACAGTATATAGAGTAAACCAATTACATCATTCACATGAACATCTCAAACTGAGCAGTAGGTTCAATTCTTTGGGTTCAATAAAATGCTACTGTAGAATAAAACATAGATAAGTAAAGACCAAAACGTAAGTATGGGTATCTCACAATTTCATCCCATGCATGTTCTGTGCCTTTGGGGTTCGTCTTCACTTAAGCCCGGACTTAAGCCCGATCCAGAATGGTCTTACCCGTCCATATTACTACACGCCATCTTTTAAGCACCGAGTCTTGTATTTTTCGAAACACTGGACGTAGATTCAACTTAAAGAGGGCAGCACTGGATTTACGTTTTTGGATTTTCAGCAACGCATTCAGTTACTCAGGCCGACATGACCTTAAGTGTAATTGTAATTAGTTACTATTTTATTGAATTTTATTTTGAGTTGTTTTTATTGCTCATCTCTCTGTATGAGGCAGCTTGGGTTCTGCAATATTGCATGCTAATGTTTGTTAAAAATATTTAATATACAGGGTCATATCATTCCCTGTCATGCCTACTCTCTATAAATCCCCAATTCTTTATTTCTGGAAAACTAAAGAGTTTTAGTGTATATGTTTTTGAAGTGACTATTAAGATACGTACCATAATCTAGTATTAAAAGTCCACCCCGGACATTCAATTCTAGCAACCGGACTAAAATACCAGTCTATCGGACTATGTGCTGCACGGGTCTATATTTACGATGACACCGTTTGAAAGATGATAAGTGCTTTCAATATCCAGAGGCCTTTTTTAATTTCTGTTAATGTTTCTTGAAAGACGGACAGCATTTACACCTAATAGCAATTGTTTCAAATACTATCTAGTGAATCAAGACAGGACGTGAATCTAAGTGTTATATTTTCTATATAAATGAAGTATTTATAATTGTAGGACTAGGACTAAATAATATTCTGTTTTGGTCTTAAAATATACTCTATATACTGTGTTGAAGGTAGGAGCATGCGATGACACAAATAGTCCTCGGAATCGGAGTCCTCTTTTATGACAGATTGAATATATTCATCTGAAAGTCCTAAACTTTCTGATGTGTACCTGCATCTATTTTGTAAATTATTTAGCATTGCATCAAATTTTCTAAATTTGTCATCAAAGCTCTTTCCCATTGCGCTAATTTTTCGCCAAAGAGTTTTGTTAAAGAATTCAAACATTGCATAATCCAATGGACTATAGATTCGATAGTTTCTTTCTGCGAGTGCCATGTTTGTAGTGTGTTCAAAACTAGTTGTTGATTTTTCCCCTAGTTGTCCGTCAGTAGATACTTTATGGGAGACATATAGCATATCCTCCATTGACCAGCAGAGGAGCTCGCCTAGCAGCACAATCGATTCCTTCATATGATCAGTTATCAGAATCAAATTAAACTTAGAATCGACATGTAAAATAAATTCTTCTATTCCCTTAGGTGTCGCACCTTTATCCAATGCTCCATAAAAAGAGGATTGACGATTTTGGCGAACTTTAAGATCTGGATACTTCCAGGGATTTTCTTCAAAATCTGCCAAAGAAACGTTTACCCCTTTTTTGGTGATGCCCTTTTCGGCATAATTATAATATGATTTGAGGTACCCCATAGGGTTGCGTAGCACCCCGATATATAGAGTGTCTCTCGGCATTAACTGCTTCATAAACTTTTCATAAAAGTGTACATGATTTACAATCAAGTTGACAGCATCACCGATGTGGTCCCTTATATCCGAAGCATCAATACTAGGGATCCCAGCTCTTGGGAGTAGGAAACTTAGATTATGTTTTTCACCATACCTTTGAAATATGTTTGTAATCGTTGAGCCACCGCATTTTGGAACTTTGATGAAGACAATATTTCTAGCTGGTGTACACTTTCCTCTTCTTGTAGTTGATCCAAAATGTCCATATGTGGAATGGATAGATTTAACCACATTGACGTCGGCATCAAATAAGCATCCAAGAAGATATAAGAACAGAAATGTTGCACCCAGAAGGAGAAAGATCCTAATTTGAGTCAAGTTTGCCATTATTCAGTCGGTTATAGTAAATGTACATGGCGTTTAACACATGACGTTTAAAACCTAAGTATATTTCTTCTTCTGTCCAAAGATGTGAAAAGAGTAGCTCTATTTACATTACATTTAGCTAGACTTCAATGGTGAAAATAATGCTATATCATTATCATATTTTCTAAATGTGATGATGATAAGGCGATGTTTTAAAAGTCAACGTCATATTTACTATGTACTCAAAAGTGAAATCACATTTTTGATATTGTGTAAATCCATCGCTTTTACATCCATAAGCTATCCATAAAATGTAATATATACTTCTCATAAATTACGTATATGTTGTTTAGCTTTCAATTTCAAATTAGTGTACTTTCTTTCTAATCTCCTTTATATACAGCTGATCAACACACTTGGAATCAATGCTAAGCAGACGTACTAGAAACTTAGGATAGTTCACATGCGGCTGAGATTATTTCGCGATTTCTGTTTAGTTCTTAGTTTGAAGTCGGCATTTTCGCCTCCACTTTTTTAGAAAGGGTGTGTAAAACGATAAAAATTTAAGTCACGAATATACTTGAAATATATGCTATGTTCAACTAATAAATATGCAAGAATTGTAAAAATGAAATCATAAGTTTTCTCCTCATATTTTGTTCCTGCTATAATCATTGTTAACTTAGATTTCCCCCTTTTGCAATTATATTACTCGCCATGTAATTTATAGCTTTCTCAGGATCAAGTTCAAGTTGATTTATAAAAGTGTTAAACAGACAGACAAACACACATTGCATCAAAGGAAGATGTTTCGAACAAATGTACGAACTTAAGACGCTTGTGGATATTCTGAGTGACTTTTTAACTAAGGAGACAAAGACTTTTAGCAAAATTGCACCCATGATGTTTTTTTGATGCCAGGTTATAACTTCCATCTGCAGGAGATGTTATGTGAGCTTATGTGACCACGAGGCATTAGCCTATTGAATCCCCATCTGTCAACTGGTATCTTAGAAGAACCGTAGGAACAAAGGAACCGAAGAAGGGAGGGACGGACGGACTGACGACTTTGCTATATCCCTCACGAGGCTACGTTCTGTGGCATAATTAGGCTAAATATAGGGATCTCAATTCTTAATTTGGGTAACTTGGTAATTCTGGATTAGTCGCAGTATAAAATATTTCACGTACAATAGGTGCGAAGGATTGATATTTCAATACATGACATAGCCGGGTCTAGGTTGGAGACATCCGACATTAAATCTATTTCCACATGACACTAGGGAATTATCTGGTGTCACATCCAAATCATAATTATAAATTAAGGCATGAGTTACATTTTGTCATGATCACCGTTTATATTCGTCATACCACAGTTAAGTGGCCCATCCGCAGCAAAATATCATTGTCTCCCGTAGGAGAACCCTCCCCGGGACTATTGTCTCCCGTAGGAGAACCCTCCCCGGGACCATTGTCTCCCGTAGGAGAACCCTCCCCGGGACCATTGTCTCCCGTAGGAGAACCCTCCCCGGGACCATTGTCTCCCGTAGGAGAACCCTCCCCGGGACCATTGTCTCCCGTAGGAAAACCCTCCCCGGGACCATTGTCTCCCGTAGGAGAACCCTCCCCGGGACCATTGTCTCCCGTAGGAGAACCCTCCCCGGGACCATTGTCTCCCGTAGGAGAACCCTCCCCGGGACCATTGTCTCCCGTAGGAGAACCCTCCCCGGGACCATTGTCTCCCGTAGGAGAACCATCCCCGAGGAACAATTGTCTCCCGTAGGAGAACCATCCCCGAGGAACAATTGCAGATAAACATTGAGCTTGTATTCGCGAATGCAACTAACGCCTGTCGGCTACCGGATTAACTTATTATTTTAATACCAACTCCTTTATTTATGAATGGAATAGTGGCAGGCACTTTTCATATTTAAATGAGTTGCCTATAAAATACTAGGTTAATCCGGTAGCCGACAGGAGTTGGTTGCATTCGCAAATATAAGTTAATTAAGTTATCCAATAAAAAACTCCCCTAAGTATGAATTACATATCAATCAAGACGAGGAAATACCTCAGAATTCATAGATGAATTTATCTCATGTAAATAACCTCAAGTTCATCTTTTATGAGGTTACAGTATGCTTATCCTGGGGTACTCCCCTCATAGAAACTCATAGAACATCGGGAGTGTAAGGAATTACTAGAACAGCGAAAACAACATATTATACTATAAACTTCCGGGTTGTGAAAAAACATAGGTATAGTTCATATTGATAAAATCACTCTCATTTCGAAGTAAACGAGTAGCCTGTCACAGTCACCTATTCCAGCGGATCATCCTGATTTAGAAGTGCAACAGAACCCTTTGTCGGGAATTGCTAACATGCCCGAGGACGCGTCCATTCCTTTTAAGACGAGGCGATCTTTTGGTGAGTATGCTTTACAGTACGTTGCATCCCCTGGGGTTACTTTCCCGGGAGAATCATCCAGACATATTTGCCACAGAGTATTATCATCATTAACAAGAATATTGGACAACCTTACCTGTTGGTTGAGTGTTACACTGTATGTATAGTTAATGATGTCATTAGCCTAAAATATCAGTGATCGATTGCCAAAATATTTTTTCCCCCTCCCTTGCCCGTGCTCCCTTGTAAGCTCTGCAAGTTCAAGGTCCATCAAATTAATGTCGGACTTATTGTCTGGATTATCGGTCATTTACATCGTAGCTTTATAAAACATACACACTTGGAACCAAACAGTCCATAATGGAAACTCGGATGACAATATTATCCGTTACACATACCGTTGTGTTAAATATTTATTACACCATTGACTTTCTTTTAATTAAAGCGTTATTTTTCACAATTTGTTTATATGACCCAGGGCTAAATGTCCCAGTTTATATTGGACTATATTGGATGGCATTTTGTGTACTGTACAATCACTGTAAATAATTGGAATATTTTCTTTTTCACCTAATATGTAAAAAATATGAACGTCCATAGACTGGTTTCGGGAATTTGTTTATTAGTAAATTTATGTGTTTACATTATTCGTGTCACCGATTTCAACATATGTCGTCCTATTTCAACATTTTCAACATAAAATCCTTGAACTTCGGTCAACTTAGAAATTGGTATTCCCACTTAGATTTTAGTCATTATGAGGTTATGGCAACCAGACAATTTAAATCTTATCAACGGCATGTGTAAAAATCCTAAAATATTTCATGGTGAATAACACAGGGAAAATAATTGCTATTGAAAAAATTCCTCCTCAAAAAGTCGTTCTGACTTGGTCATCCACATATTGAAATCGTATTCATGGGCTTTTCCAATTACAAGAACACAAGTTTTATAAAAACATTAGCGGCAACTTCGAATTCATTGAGAAGAAAAGAATAAGGTTCCCGTACTGATTTAAAGTATCATGAAAATTATACATGATGTACTTAGTTTTCTTTTAGGATATGTGATATTTGATGATCTGTAAAGGAAAATGTGATACAACTTAAACCATTCAATAAGACGCTAAAAACACATATTCTCTCGTCGGATAAGCATGAAACTTCCCTAACTCTAACGTGTATTCCATTTGTACTTATTAATTACGTTTATTCTGTTTTCTAGAAACCAGGCTTAAAGACGTAAAGAATGTAAGACAAGCGAATCCAGACAAAATACCAGTAAGTACTATTTTTATATGTGAACAAAACTCAAAACATATGTTTTAAACTATTTTAAACTCACCCGTACAAAACATTATAAATGATCATGCAAATGAAAACGACACCATAACCGAGAGAACATGTCGTTATCTATATTTATTTCAATGGACAGATAACTTATACTGTACTTAGTCTACACTTAAGTTATCGTAAACTCAATTTGTTTTTTAAAACCTTGAGGACCTAATCAATTATTCATAAGTTGTTCGAACCTTGGACATATTTTTTGATCGCCCACACATAAGTTGTTCCTCTTCAAAAACCTTTTCGTTGACAAAACATAAAAAATATCGTATAACATCTTCATTATCCTCTTTGAAATATAAGATAAGAAAATTGTAGAGAATACTGGAATTCTAGTCAGTTAAAGTCCAAAATTAGAAACAAGTGGCCATCAAAATCCTTGTGAAAAACGAACATTACATGTATAGGCCCTTGTCGACTTGCATATCTTTAAGGGCGTCATTGCAGTGCCCTTTAGGACATCAAATACATGTTTGTGATAAAAAAAACACACTGCTTCACTTCTATTTATGTAATGATTAGCTATTATAATATACAAATTGGCCAATTGTAAATAAGTTTGAAGTCAGATATGAATCATTGGGATTTGCAGTCACAGTCAGCGCCATGGCCACATACTGTATGTGTAAGGGGAAAGCCGACAAAGCCTCTTGGCCAATTCTCTCAAACTTAACGATTTCTATAAAATGGGGGTCCAATAACGTAAACTAGCCAGGGAGAGTATCTGATCTTACATATTTATATTGATGTTAACACGCCAGTTCTGGTTTGATTCAGGTGATAATAGAGAAGTATGCCTCAGAAAAAAGTTTGCCACAGTTGGACAAGACGAAATACCTGGTGCCAGAAAATGTAAATATGTCTGAACTAGTCAAAATAGTCAGGTGAGATGACATATTTTACAGAACCTTGGTAAAGAATAGGGGATTGTGTTCTATACTGCACATGTACATTTCAGTGTCACATTGTATTGTTTAGTGTCAAAGTATGATGTAAAAGCAATGTCAATGTCACATTGCATGTGTTGCAATGTTGGTAAAGAATAAGAGATTGTGTTCTATACTGCACATATACAATTCAGTGTCACATTGTATTGTGTAGTGTCAAAGTATGATGCAAAAGCAATGTCAATGTCACATTGTATGTGTTGCAATGTTGGTAAAGAATAAGAGATTGTGTTCTATACTGCACATATACAATTCAGTGTCACATTGTATTGTTTAGTGTCAAAGTATGATGTAAAAGCAATGTCAATGTCACATTGTGTGTTGCAATGTTGGTAAAGAATAAGAGATTGTGTTCTATACTGCACATATACAATTCAGTGTCACATTGTATTGTTTAGTGTCAAAGTATGATGTAAAAGCAATGTCAATGTCACATTGTGTGTTGCAATGTTGGTAAAGAATAAGAGATTGTGTTCTATACTGCACATGTACAATTCAGTGTCACATTGTATTGTTTAGTGTCAAAGTGTGTTGTAAAAGCAATGTCAATGTCACATTGTATGTGTTGCAATGTTGGTAAAGAATAAGAGATTGTGTTCTATACTGCACATATACAATTCAGTGTCACATTAATTGTATTGTTTAGTGTCAAAGTATGATGTAAAAGCAATGTCAATGTCACATTGTATGTGTTGCAATGTTGGTAAAGAATAAGAGATTGTGTTCTATACTGCACATGTACATTTCAGTGTCACATTGTATTGTTTAGTGTCAAAGTATGATGTAAAAGCAATGTCAATGTCACATTGTATGTGTTGCAATGTTGGTAAAGAATAAGAGATTGTGTTCTATACTGCACATGTACATTTCAGTGTCACATTGTATTGTTTAGTGTCAAAGTATGATGTAAAAGCAATGTCAATGTCACATTGTATGTGTTGCAATGTTGGTAAAGAATAAGAGATTGTGTTCTATACTGCACATATACAATTCAGTGTCACATTGTATTGTTTAGTGTCAAAGTATGATGTAAAAGCAATGTCAATGTCACATTGTATGTGTTGCAATGTTGGTAAAGAATAAGAGATTGTGTTCTATACTGCACATATACAATTCAGTGTCACATTGTATTGTTTAGTGTCAAAGTATGATGTAAAAGCAATGTCAATGTCACATTGTATGTGTTGCAATGTTGGTAAAGAATAAAAGATTGTGTTCTATACTGCACATGTACAATTCAGTGTCACATTGTATTGTGTAGTGTCAAAGTATGATGCAAAAGCAATGTCAATGTCACATTGTAAGTGTTGCAATGTTGGTAAAGAATAAGAGATTGTGTTCTATACTGCACATATACAATTCAGTGTCACATTAATTGTATTGTTTAGTGTCAAAGTATGATGTAAAAGCAATGTCAATGTCACATTGTATGTGTTGCAATGTTGGTAAAGAATAAGAGATTGTGTTCTATACTACACATATACAATTCAGTGTCACATTGTATTGTTTAGTGTCAAAGTATGATGTAAAAGCAATGTCAATGTCACATTGTATGTGTTGCAATGTTGGTAAAGAATAAGAGATTGTGTTCTATACTGCACATGTACAATTCAGTGTCACATTGTATTGTTTAGTGTCAAAGTATGATGTAAAAGCAATGTCAATGTCACATTGTATGTGTTGCAATGTTGGTAAAGAATAAGAGATTGTGTTCTATACTGCACATGTACAATTCAGTGTCACATTGTATTGTTTAGTGTCAAAGTATGATGCAAAAGCAATGTCAATGTCACATTGTGTGTTGCAATGTTGGTAAAGAATAAATGATTGTGTTCTATACTGCACATGTACAATTCAGTGTCACATTGTATTGTTTAGTGTCAAAGTATGATGCAAATGCAATGTCAATGTCACATTGTATGTGTTGCAATGTTGGTAAAGAATAAGAGATTGTGTTCTATACTGCACATGTACAATTCAGTGTCACATTGTATTGTGTAGTGTCAAAGTATGATGCAAAAGCAATGTCAATGTCACATTGTATGTGTTGCAATATTGGTAAAGAATGAGAGATTGTGTTCTATACTGCACATATACAATTCAGTGTCACATTGTATTGTTTAGTGTCAAAGTATGATGCAAAAGCAATGTCAATGTCACATTGTATGTGTTGCAATATTGGTAAAGAATAAGAGATTGTGTTCCATACTGCACATATACAATTCAGTGTCACATTGTATTGTTTAGTGTCAAAGTATGATGTAAAAGCAATGTCAATGTCACATTGTATTGTTTAGTGTCAAAGTATGATGTAAAAGCAATGTCAATGTCACATTGTATGTGTTGCAATGTTGGTAAAGAATAAGAGATTGTGTTCTATACTGCACATATACAATTCAGTGTCACATTGTATTGTGTAGTGTCAAAGTATGATGCAAAAGCAATGTCAATGTCACATTGTATGTGTTGCAATGTTGGTAAAGAATAAGAGATTGTTTTCTATACTGCACATATACAATTCAGTGTCACATTGTATTGTGTAGTGTCAAAGTATGATGCAAAAGCAATGTCAATGTCACATTGTATGTGTTGCAATGTTGGTAAAGAATAAGAGATTGTGTTCTATACTGCACATATACAATTCAGTGTCACATTGTATTGTGTAGTGTCAAAGTGTGATGTAAAAGCAATGTCAATGTCACATTGTGTGTTGCAATGTTGGTAAAGAATAAGAGATTGTGTTCTATACTGCACATATACAATTCAGTGTCACATTGTATTGTTTAGTGTCAAAGTATGATGCAAAAGCAATGTCAATGTCACATTGTATGTGTTGCAATGTTGGTAAAGAATAAGAGATTGTGTTCTATACTGCACATATACAATTCAGTGTCACATTGTATTGTTTAGTGTCAAAGTATGATGTAAAAGCAATGTCAATGTCACATTGTATGTGTTGCAATGTTGGTAAAGAATAAGAGATTGTGTTCTATACTGCACATGTACAATTCAGTGTCACATTGTATTGTTTAGTGTCAAAGTGTGATGTAAAAGCAATGTCAATGTCACATTGTATGTGTTGCAATGTTGGTAAAGAATAAGAGATTGTGTTCTATACTGCACATATACAATTCAGTGTCACATTGTATTGTTTAGTGTCAAAGTATGATGTAAAAGCAATGTCAATGTCACATTGTATGTGTTGCAATGTTGGTAAAGAATAAGAGATTGTGTTCTATACTGCACATATACAATATAGTGTCACATTGTATTGTTTAGTGTCAAAGTATGATGTAAAAGCAATGTCAATGTCACATTGTATGTGTTGCAATGTTGGTAAAGAATAAGAGATTGTGTTCCATACTGCACATATACAATTCAGTGTCACATTGTATTGTTTAGTGTCAAAGTATGATGTAAAAGCAATGTCAATGTCACATTGTATGTGTTGCAATGTTGGTAAAGAATAAGGGATTGTGTTCTATACTGCACATATACAATTCAGTGTCACATTGTATTGTGTAGTGTCAAAGTATGATGCAAAAGCAATGTCAATGTCACATTGTATGTGTTGCAATGTTGGTAAAGAATAAGAGATTGTGTTCTATACTGCACATATACAATTCAGTGTCACATTGTATTGTTTAGTGTCAAAGTATGATGCAAAAGCAATGTCAATGTCACATTGTATGTGTTGCAATGTTGGTAAAGAATAAGGGATTGTGTTCTATACTGCACATGTACATTTCAGTGTCACATTGTATTGTTTAGTGTCAAAGTATGATGTAAAAGCAATGTCAATGTCACATTGTATGTGTTGCAATGTTGGTAAAGAATAAGAGATTGTGTTCTATACTGCACATATACAATTCAGTGTCACATTGTATTGTTTAGTGTCAAAGTATGATGCAAAAGCAATGTCAATGTCACATTGTATGTGTTGCAATGTTTATTGACACATTATGTCGCAATGTCCCGTTGTGTTGACTTTGTAATGTTAAGTATTGTATTTGTTATTGTCCATCGTGTTATAGTGGACATTGCGTTGTAACGTTTAGTGTCACATTATGTAATTATATTCAGTGTAACATTGTGTAATGTTTAGTGGCACACTGTGTTGTAATGTTAAGTGTTACACTGTGCCATAATATTTAATGTCACACTGTGTTGTAATGTTAAGTGTCACACTGTGCCGTAATATCCAGTGTCACACTGTGTTGTAATGTTAAGTGTCACACTGTGCCGTAATATTCAGTGTCACACTGTGTTGTAATGTTATGTGTTACATCGTGCCATAATATTTAGTGTCACGGTGTTGAAATGTTATGAGTCACATTGTGCCATAATATCCAGTGTCACACTGTGTTGTAATGCTTATTGTCACATAATGTCATAATATTCATTGCCACGCCATAATATTCAGTGGTACACTGTGTTGTAATTTTAAGTGTCACATTGTGCCATAATATTCAATGTCACACTGTGTTGTAATGTTAAGTGGCACATTGTGCCACAATATTCATTGTCACACTGTGTTGTAAGGTTTAGAGTCACACTGTGTCATAATATTCAGTGTCACACTGTGTTGTAATTTTAAGTGTCACATTGTGCCATAATATTCAGTGTCACACTGTGTTGTAATGTTAAGTGTCAAGTTTTGTTGTAATGTTAAGTGTCAAGTTGTTATGTTAAGAGTCACATTGTGTTATGGTCAATATACTATGTACTGTTTTGTTGTTTTAGGAGGCGATTACAATTGAACTCGAATCAGTCCATCTTCCTGCTTGTGAATAACCGCTCCATGGTGGCCAATTCTACATTGCTTTCTGAGGTGTACGAGAAGGAGAAAGATGAAGATGGATTCCTGTACATTGTGTATGCATCACAGGAAACATTTGGTACATGAGGCAATGTATATTGCCATACAACAATTTGTAAATAGCTGAAGAATAGCCAGGGACGGTTATCATTGCTTGCCATATCGTACATTCCTCAAACAACCTGTTTTTATAAACATTGTCTTTAGAAACTTTTATTTTGTACGGCCAAGGAGTGTTTTGTCAAAATTATGTGTTCAAAAAACTTTCTTTTTTGTACTGCTGACTGAGACTTATTTACTGTACGATATATGTAAAACTAATTGTACCTAAATACACAATTAGGCAGGTTATGGGTCTCTACTTAATGAAATAAGTTTGAGGCAGATTTAAAGATTGATGAAACCATATATCCGTATGCTTGCAAATGCATACTATGTAAGAAGTGTACAAATTAATATGTGTCTAGAAGTGTTAGTAGTAGATAGCCAACAAGGACATGCTCACAGTTTCAAGACAACCCATCCCAAGACAACTCATCCCTAAGACAACTCATCCCAAGACATCTCATCCCCAAGACAACTCATCCCAAGACATATCATCCCTAAGACAACTCATCCCAAGACAACTCATCCCTAAGACAACTCATCCAAAGACATCTCATCCCTAAGACAACTCATCCCAAGACATCTCATCCCTAAGACAACTCATCCCAAGACAACTCATCCCTAAGACAACTCATCCCAAGACATCTCATCCCTAAGAAAACTCATCCCAAGACAACTCATCCCAAGACATCTCATCCCTAAGACAACTCATCCCAAGACAACTCATCCCTAAGACAACTCATCCCAAGACAACTCATCCCTAAGACAACTCATCCGAAGACAACTTATCCCCAAGACATCTCATCCCAAGACATCTCGTCCCAAGACAACTCATCCCAAGACAACTCATCCCAAAGACAACTCATCCCTCATACACCTCATCCCTAAGACAACCCATCCCAAGACAACTCAGCCCAAGACAACTCATCCCAAGACATCTCATCCCAAGACAACTCATCCCAAAGACAACTCATCCCTCATACACCTCATCCTTAAGAAAACTCATCCCAGAGACAACTCATCCCTAATACATCTCATCCCAAGACATCTCATCCCTAAGACAACTCATCCAAGGACATCTCATCCGAAGGCATCTCATCCCAAGACAATTCATCCCTAATACACCTCATCCCTAAGACAACTCATCCAAAGACATCTCATCCCCAAGACAACTCATCCCAAGACATCTAATCCCAAGACAACTCATCCCAAGACATCTAATCCCATGACAACTCATCCCCAAGACATCTCATCCCAAGACAACTAATCCCAAGACATCTTGTCCCAAAGACAACCCATCTCTAAACAACTCATCTCTAAGACAATTCATCCCACAACAACTCATCCCTAAGACAACTCATCCAAAAGACAGCTCATCCCTCCCTTAGACAACTCATCCCTCCCTTAGACAACTCATCCCTACAACAACTCATCCCTAAGACAACTCATCCAAAAGACAGCTCATCCCCCCCTTAGACAACTCATCCCTCCCTTAGACAACTCATCCCTACAACAACTCATCCCTAAGACAACTCATCCAAAAGACAGCTCATCCCTTCCTTAGACAACTCATCCCTCCCTTAGACAACTCATCCCTACAACAACTCATCCCTAAGACAACTCATCCAAAAGACAGCTCATCCCTCCCTTAGACAACTCATCCCTTCCTTAGACAACTCATCCCTACAACAACTCATCCCTAAGACAACTCATCCAAAAGACAGCTCATCCCTCCCTTAGACAAGTCATCCCTCCCTTAGACAACTCATCCCTAAGACAACTCATCCAAAAGACAGCTCATCCCTCCCTTAGACAACTCATCCCTCCCTTAGACAACTCATCCCTCCCTTAGACAACTCATCCCTAAGACAACTCATCCAAAAGACAGCTCATCCCTCCCTTAGACAACTCATCCCTACAACAACTCATCCCTAAGACAACTCATCCAAAAGACAGCTCATCCCTCCCTTAGACAACTCATCCCTCCCTTAGACAACTCATCCCTACAACAACTCATCCAAAAGACAGCTCATCCCTCCCTTAGACAACTCATCCCATGCTCACCATGACAGTGCACCACAACTATGCACCATGACTAACTCTGTTATGCAATAACATATTTTTAAAGTCTTTAAATAAATCAAAAGATAACAAAAGCATTAATTATCAAAAACAACTGCCATGAACCGTCTGAATGTACATATAAGTGTATAGCCACTTTTAACACATCTCGTTCACGTTGGACATGGGCAGTAACAATTTAAAGATGGCTGAATTATTTCTACAACTGAGATTTTTAAATACTAGAAATATATTTTAAAGCTCTCTAAAAGTAGATTATTTTTCAAAAATATATTTTAATATATATATTCTTATCTGTTGTATTGAGTACATGTATTGTATTGTATTGCTTTATTTCCTTCATATTGAAGATTTACAACATTTAATTAAGAGTAAATTATATTTGTCAACAAGATACAACAGAGTACCCCCCTTAACTGTAGAAGATATTTATAGACGTTTGAGAATTTTCTTCATCCTAGATATGTAGTCATGTTTTCTTCAATTGTCAGCATTAATGATGGTGGATCTTACTCATCGTATTGTGTCTTACAGTGGCCCCATATAGTTTCAAAATAATCTATTTCTGTTAATTGTATTCCATGACTTAAAAAGTTGTGTAAGGCAGTTGTTAGCCTTTTATTTGAGAAATATTTGTATTTCCCAAAGTGATCTAAAAGTAACATGGATCTCATAAGTTGGCAGCATTATATATGAATATTATAACATTATATAACACTGCCCTTAATAACTAAGACAGCTCCCAATATATAGAGCACTGTACTTTAGCTCCTATAGAGCTATACATTAATTGTATCAACGTTGGTGCTATTTTTGAATCAAGATATCAAAATTAATTTAAGTCTTTTTCGTCTTCAATCTTCAATTTTTGGTGGCAAAAAGTTTGTTTAACAATACAACGACAAAAAATTCATGATGTAATTTATATATTTCTAAAACATATATCATAGTAGTACATTATTATTTTAATCCCAACAACCAGCAATTACTTTTCCGTAACCAATATGTAATGGAATTAAATACATAATAATTGTAAAAATAAATATTACATATAAAATATAGTAATTTGTGTCAACATCTCAGTTTGCATTTTAACTTTACACTCAGTCAATATAAATACACTTAAAAGTAATCTTCTTAGATACTTCTGAACTAAAAAAATAAGATAATAGACGTGGCATCTATTGATCCATCAGAGAAACTATAATATATTGTCTAGATTGATGATGTCATTGGTTGTAGCTAGCAAACTGTCAATGCAAAAATAGTATTAACTTATTGCTAATTTTGAACAATTACAACCTATGACATCATCAATCTAGCCAATATATTGTAGTTTCTCTGATGGATCAAAAGATGGAACAATTTAGTGTAAACGTCTATTCAAAATTAATAAATTGAATTATTTGTTGTAGCAGTATGTAGATACATGAGAATAATCCAGATCCACAATACAAGTCAATGAGGAATTATAACAAACATAATTCTCATGTAAAACCTGTATAAGTGGAACAACCTGGTACCTCTAAAAATGTCTAACTTTCAGAGGTGTTCCACTACACAGGTTTCACTGTATAAATATTGAATTCAATTAACCATCACGTCTATGTTTAAATAAATAAGTTGAAATTGTCAGAAAACTCCATGTATGTAATGTTAAAGATTAGAAATCACAGCATTGATTCACAGCCATAGTTTGTTCCTTTAAAGAACTGCATTCCATATTACATATATAGCTACAGATCTGTTTCAATATCAAACTGTCCACTGGATAGTAATAGGAGATATAAAGCATGATTATTCAAGAAGTGGTCCACATTATATTTAAAGGGAAAGTCAGTCCTAGAGTTGAATAGATTGCTAGTATTATTCCATATGGTAAAGCGATAATACCAATTGTGCTGAAATATTAAAATTGCAGCTTTTCAAAGCTTAAGAAAAAACTAAAAAAAAATTTTTTAATCATGGCAATTTATGTCTCATTTTCCCTTTATTTGCAAATGAATAATTAGAGCACCATACAATTGAAAGTGAGGGCCATTTGTCAATGATTGCGCTTGATCGTATTAATACTGTATCATGACCACTGTTAGTGTGATGTTCTATCCTCAATATGAGATCATGGACTTGTAGAATTCACAATTGATGCTGTCACTCCATTTGTTAATGTTGTTAACACGTTTGTCATTGTCATAAGCATTGGTGTCTGTGAATGCAATGTCACAATTGATGAGTTTTCAGTTGTTGCTAATGGACTATAAGTTGAGTCTTTAGCCATTGCATTTGTTGAGATTGACATTATTTCACTTACAGTGGTTGTAAAATTGCCTCTAGTCAAGTTTGCTGTCATAAAGTCATCAATATATTGCGTTATTTGAGGCCAGATTATGTCGTGAGTTGAGACGTAGATATCGTAAGCAACAGCAAAGCCAAAGTAGACAGGCAGTAGATGGTACATGTAGTAGACACACTTTGGTAGTGGGAGGGGGATACGTAGCTTACTGGAAAAAAAAAAATGTTTTCTAACCTCATAATTAATAAATATATCTCTTTTGCAATCTTAGTGTACTATAGTAGGACAATTGGATTTTCTAGAAAACCAATGCTATATAACAGAAATAACAGAATAACCTTTTTGAATATTTTTGAATTTTGACATCATGGTTAAATAAAAACATATTTATCAAAATATTATCAAGCCAATATTGAATAATACATTAACCAGCATCGATAACATAGATATCAGTGTGACATTTCAATGTTATTGCATTCATTAATTCCTGCAATAATCACACATTTTACATACATTAAATGGTCCTTACATGTATTCTGTGTTAAGGGAGGTCCATATCATAAAGTAAACAAGAATGCCTTGTTCAAGGTTCATCAACAGGGACACTGCTTTCTCTAATACTATTGCAAAACTCTGAAATAAAACAACAACATACAGGTAGTGCTACATACAAGCCTTTGTAATAAAACAACATATATGTAGTGCTACATACAAGCCTTGGAAATAAGTCCTGCAGTGATTACATTTGATTATGGAGAATGGCAATTTAAATATATTAGGGGGCATCATTTAGGTGTTAGTACATGATACAGGCAACTAGCCAGGATTTGCCAGGGGGGGGTTTCAGTTTTCAAAAATTTCTAGGGGAGTTCACAATAGACAATTTTGGCCCAAATATGGCTAAAATCACTTGAGAAGTGCTCAAAATGGTAAAAAACGACATGATTTTGAAATAATTTCTGGCCAGGCGGGGGGGGGGGGGGGGGGGGGGGGTTCGCCGCTAAGACCCCCCTGGCTACGGGCCTGTGATGTACATAGCACATCAACCTCTAAGGTACAACAGTAAATTTTAATCAATGTTGATTGTCAGTTCCTTACCTTTGGGTTATACATTGCAACACAGAATACCAAAGTAAATGCAACCAGGGACAGCACAGATGCAACAAGGCTGCAACACACAATATACATGATTGCATAAATTACTGAAATGATGCCAATAATGTAACCAGCATTACATTATAAGCATATCAATGGGAGTCTGGACTCATATAGATGGCAGTTTGCGCATTTTATCCAGTGTGGTTTGTATGTAATATTGCTATATGGAAACATCATAGAAATGTCATAAATAACATTAATGTTACCATTAAAAGATTCTTTGCAAACATTTTTAACATTCAGTATATCTGCATGTAACTATTAAGGTCCTTCAAAAGTAAGTAATACTAAGTATCTTGAGAAGCTTTTGTGCAAAATCTTTTGAACAACCGTTGTATAATTCTTACAAATATGTACATGTACATGTATGTCTGTGGTGAACTCACCATTGCTTACTGCAGCCTTTGCATCTACCTGATTGTGGGGAATATTTGGAGTTAGATGATGTCCAGAATGAAGAGACTATACCACTCACTGGAATAACACCAGTTGAAATATTTAAGATTTACAATGACTAAAAAAACAAATCTGAAAATTATGTCTTGGTAATGTGCAAAAATCATGCATAACATCCAAGATGTGTGAATCAATGTATAGATAGGCCAAGTGACTTCAAATCTAGAATTCTTGAAGAAACTGTATATGACTTACATGTATGATGTAAGGCAGCTCCTATAGTTAGATATGACACTGTAATACTGATCATTATGAATAACTCCACCAGGAGGGCAACCCAACTAAAGGACGGATACAAACTTTGGATAATCTGAAATAAAATACATAATGTAGTTAATCAATGCAAACATTTTTCACCTAATTATCTTGAAAACAACATCTTAAATATTAACAGTTGAATATAATAAATTGTACAAGCATTGATAGGTTCATTGCATAGGGAAATTGCTAATCAGGTTTTACGGTACAATATATTTTAGATACTGCATACATGCAATTATGTAAAATCCAACATCATTAACATATATACTCACTTTTGTCAATGGAATGGTTGAGATTTCTCCATTTTTCTCAGCTCTGAAAAAGTAAATATATTCTCCTTTAGACATAAGGAAAAAACAAGAAATACCAGTGACATTTCATTTTTTGAAATCGAGAGAAACAAGATTGTTTCTAAATTTTTGGTATTCCTAATTGAAGGTTTTGATTGGCTTGGCCTGCTTATGACATGTGATTGAATGTGCATATTTACAAAGATCTGACTCAAGAATTTGATTATTGGAACCAATAGCCCCTTCAACATGATAATAAACATATAATAAATAGCCTTACTCTTCTAGACTGAGATTGTGGTAACAGAGCATCCTCTGTTGTGTGGCTTGTCCTGTCATTATGTGGAATGTATTGTTCTCCTTCATGTTGTATGAGAAGCAACTGTTTAACTGTGGTACTATATCCAACACTGACCAGCACCTGTAACCATAGAAACAACATTATTAAACAAAAGAGAATATGATGCAATATTGTAAAAATACAGTCCCAAACCCAAAGAGGATTGGCTCCCAGAGTGCAACATCGATATTCTGTCCAATATATGGTCATGATGTAAAATTCGAATCCAAACAGCCGCCATTTTGTTCACTTCAACATTTGAATTGTGAATTTTGGTCTTATTTCCTGACAAAAAATTCCAAAATTCACAAGAAATGATCGAGATATTAGTTCAAATCTTTTGAACTGTTTATTTTGAATTTATAGTCGACAGACATTTCCACATTTTCATTGTTGGAAAATATCGAGTTTCGATCCTGGGAGCCAATCCTCCTTGTCCCAAACCCCAAAAATCATACATGATGCAATTGTGTATTCTTTGGGCTAAGTCCCACTTGGATGAGACAAATCACCATCAAACAATGTAACAAACTCTAAATCACTCTTACTTATGATGTTCTGAACAAGAAGAATAGCTACTAAGCAAACTGACCAATGTGTACACATAAACTGAAAGATTTATCACCAGACTTGAAGGAGCTGTTTATATAGGTGATAGAATGTCTTACCAGAGTATATTGAGTATGGCACATGTACCTAGGCCTGCTAGAACAGCTGTTCTGAATCCCCTCACCTGGGACCTGACAGGGGCCACCTTCCCATACAACATGGGCATAACATTAATCACACCACCTACAGTAATGGAAAATAAAGGTTATCATAAGTCTCATATTTTAAACGTTCATTAAATGCTCATTGCGTTCATACTGATGATATTGCCTTCTCTGCTTTCTTACTACATTACATTGTATTTTAATGATTTTATTATTTGTCAGAAAAATGGTTTCTACATATACTATATACACTTAAGCCTTTATCACAGACGGTCACTACCATTGTTAAATTGTCGTTTTTTCACTTGACATTCAATGCCTCTATCAACTGCAGCGCTATAAGTAGCCATTTAATAAACATTATCAATCAAATGCAATACAAGTTGACAACTGTACAGCATGCCACTCACCCAATGCAACTGTTCCCATGAGGAAAGGAGCCCCAATGTAAGTGAAATCATTATCAATCTAATGCAATACAAGTTGACAACTGTACAGCATGCCACTCACCCAATGCAACTGTTCCCATGAGGAAAGGAGCCCCAATGTACGTGAAATCATTATCAATCTAATGCAATACAAGTTGACAACTGTACAGCATGCCACTCACCCAATGCAACTGTTCCCATGAGGAAAGGAGCCCCAATGTACGTGAAATCATTATCAATCTAATGCAATACAAGTTGACAACTGTACAGCATGCCACTCACCCAATGCAACTGTTCCCATGAGGAAAGGAGCCCCAATGTACGTGAAATCATTATCAATCTAATGCAATACAAGTTGACAACTGTACAGCATGCCACTCACCCAATGCAACTGTTCCCATGAGGAAAGGAGCCCCAATGTACGTGAAATCATTATCAATCTAATGCAATACAAGTTGACAACTGTACAGCATGCCACTCACCCAATGCAACTGTTCCCATGAGGAAAGGAGCCCCAATGTACGTGAAATCATTATCAATCTAATGCAATACAAGTTGACAACTGTACAGCATGCCACTCACCCAATGCAACTGTTCCCATGAGGAAAGGAGCCCCAATGTACGTGAAATCATTATCAATCTAATGCAATACAAGTTGACAACTGTACAGCATGCCACTCACCCAATGCAACTGTTCCCATGAGGAAAGGAGCCCCAATGTACGTGAAATCATTATCAATCTAATGCAATACAAGTTGACAACTGTACAGCATGCCACTCACCCAATGCAACTGTTCCCATGAGGAAAGGAGCCCCAATGTACGTGAAATCATTATCAATCTAATGCAATACAAGTTGACAACTGTACAGCATGCCACTCACCCAATGCAACTGTTCCCATGAGGAAAGGAGCCCCAATGTACGTGAAATCATTATCAATCTAATGCAATACAAGTTGACAACTGTACAGCATGCCACTCACCCAATGCAACTGTTCCCATGAGGAAAGGAGCCCCAATGTACGTGAAATCATTATCAATCTAATGCAATACAAGTTGACAACTGTACAGCATGCCACTCACCCAATGCAACTGTTCCCATGAGGAAAGGAGCCCCAATGTACGTGAAATCATTATCAATCTAATGCAATACAAGTTGACAACTGTACAGCATGCCACTCACCCAATGCAACTGTTCCCATGAGGAAAGGAGCCCCAATGTACGTGAAATCATTATCAATCTAATGCAATACAAGTTGACAACTGTACAGCATGCCACTCACCCAATGCAACTGTTCCCATGAGGAAAGGAGCCCCAATGTACGTGAAATCATTATCAATCTAATGCAATACAAGTTGACAACTGTACAGCATGCCACTCACCCAATGCAACTGTTCCCATGAGGAAAGGAGCCCCAATGTACGTGAAATCATTATCAATCTAATGCAATACAAGTTGACAACTGTAC
The DNA here is from genome assembly GCA_903813345.2 of Owenia fusiformis. NCBI lineage: Eukaryota > Metazoa > Annelida > Polychaeta > Sabellida > Oweniidae > Owenia > Owenia fusiformis. The sequence goes on from CAIIXF020000004.1 coordinate 17,954,609, forward strand.
AGCATGCCACTCACCCAATGCAACTGTTCCCATGAGGAAAGGAGCCCCAATGTATGTGAAATCATTATCAATCTAATGCAATACAAGTTGACAACTGACTGTACAGCATGCCACTCACCCAATGCAACTGTTCCCATGAGGAAAGGAGCCCCAATGTACGTGAAATCATTATAAATCTAATGCAATACAAGTTGACAACTGTACAACATGCCACTCACCCAATGCAACTGTTCCCATGAGGAAAGGAGCCCCAATGTACGTGAAATCATTATCAATCTCATGGTGGATCTCAGAGCCAACAATAAATGTCACAATCACCTGTAATAATTTAGTGCATATAGTAGTTTTATATCATTAGCAATTGTCATGGGTCTCTTTAATTCATTTCTCATAATGGTATCCTGGTTTGGATGTGGGTATTATTGCTGGTAGAGGGGCATTTTTGGGGACGAAAAGTGGGTTAAATAGATCTTGATGTGAATATCAGTATACATATAGCTACATTTCTATGCATAGAACTACATGTATATTTTTCTTAAAATGTGTTAATCATATGACTGCAAGATTATAATTGTTAATCCTCAATGGTTCTTAAAAAAGGAATAAAATAACATTATTTTCTATTTTTCATTGGTGTAAGTCTGTAAGACATGCCATTTTATGGTTACACTTACGGTGCCTAGCAACAGGGACCCCTTGGCAAATGTAAGAATGGATACTATTGGCTGGATGAGTTGTAAGGCAAATACAATGGCTGCAGTGAGCACCCAACAGAATACAGGAATCACATAGATAAACCTAAAAAGCAAGAAAACATAATGTAAAAATTCACTTTTTATAAATATGAGAATTTGAAGTTATTAAAAATTAGAATATAACATCGGTCTTGGACATTGATCTACTTTAAGTGGGGAATTTTGTAACCAGGAGTGTACTTTAAAAAGTTCAAGGGAACAACATAATACTTACGGTATTCCAATGACTTGAGCATAGGCCTCACTGCCAGCCAATGCATAGCAAATCAGCAGTGAAATACTAATATGCAAATAAGAGAAGACATGAATCATAGACATATCACAACAATTGTCACTTTGGCATATTAAAGCTGCAATTTGAATAGAATTTAATTTATAGGAGATGTGACATTTCTTTATTACAGTATTTAAGTATTCCAAATGTATCTAATCCAATTTTGACAATTAAATCAAAACCCATAAAGCACACTAAAAAATGAGTATAGATGTCAAATAATCAATGCACCAGAGACAAATAAAAAAATTGTTATTACATTGTATTATGCGTCTCTATTTGGACTGATAGAGTGTAGATGAAACATTGAATATTCGCTGATTGACTTTTGCACAATTTGAGAATGATGATATACTTACAATTGTAGAAGAATGACTAGATCAAAGAACTGCCTCATCCCACAGCACAGAAACAGCTCAGCTAGCAGATGAAGGTTGGGAGCCTGCACTTCACTCTCTTTGGGAAGAATAACATGGCCAGCTAGTACTGCATCTATGGGAAACATACAGTCTTAATTCATTTGTCTTTCTAGATGAATTTTGAGCAGCTAAACTGCTTTTTTATATATTGTACTTGAATCATGTTTAAATACTGAAATAAATGTTCAACATAATCAGGTCAGTTTAACATAATCTCAGGCTGGAAGAGCAAGGCTGTCGTTTATCTAGTATTAGTTCACCATAGTCAATCAATACATGTATTAATCTCAAATTCAAGATTCGCTATTTTTGATATTTTTATTGTAAAAATGTTTGCTTCGATAATTTCTTTAAAATATTTTACAAACTATCCATAATACACACACTCCACACTTTGTTTGTTTTATATCATTTTCCCAACATCAAAATAGATTTTTAGTGTTCCTACCACTAGTTTCTGTCTCATCATCTGCCTCAGAGAATGTGTCATAGTCAAGTTCTGTCAGTGGCACTGCCTCAAAGTCTGCTCCTTCCTCCTTTTAAACATTAGTATGAACAGAATTAATGGAAATAGTGGTAAATATGAACAATATGTTTGGTAAATGTGTACAATATGTTTGGTAAATGTGTACAATATGTTTGGTAAATGTGTACAATATGTTTGGTAAATGTGTACAATATGTTTGGTGAATGTGTACAATATGTTTGGTAAATGTGTACAATATGTTTGGTAAATGTGTACAATATGTTTGGTGAATGTGTACAATATGTTTGGTAAATGTGTACAATATGTTTGGTAAATGTGTACAATATGTTTGGTGAATGTGTACAATATGTTTGGTAAATGTGTACAATATGTTTGGTAAATGTGTACAATATGTTTGGTGAATGTGTACAATATGTTTGGTGAATGTGTACAATATGTTTGGTAAATGTGTACAATATGTTTGGTAAATGTGTACAATATGTTTGTTCAAGGTTAAGGTGTAGATCCTTGAGTTTAGATTGGGGTTGAGAAAGCTTGAGCTGAATCAACTTGTGTTTGAGAAAGACAGAGTCATACTGGGTTGAATTAATATATCATGGACTTTCTTCACTGGGGATCAATTGGAAACGAAGACAATTGTCTTCATTTCAACATGGCCAGACATTCCTGAGCTAATTGTCTTCTTTTACAGTGATCCCCAGTGCTGCTTGAGAAAATTGGCTCACTGGATGTCAGGAAAGCAGAGACATGCACAAGGTATTTAACTCCAAAACCTCTCAGTTAGTTAAAGGAAATTTTACATATAGTTTTACTATACTTACCTTTTTATTTAATAATTGTGCTGCATGAGCTCGCTGTAGAAGGTCCACGAAAAACACAATCAGAAGGGCCTACAATATATGTACAATACAATACGATATGAAATAATACAATACATGTACAATACAATAGGAAACAATACATTACAAAACAATTGTTTTTAGTTTAGCTAATTTTTTGTATATGCTTAAGTTCAAGTAATTATTTGGTTAATCATAAAAAATGTACAGTCTTATACATTAAACGTGACACTTGATACTGGCGAGAAAGTTTTGACTAGTTCAAAGTTGGTTCTAAGTTGACATAATATCATGTGCACTGATATCATTTTTTCTGCGTTGAATAATGAGCAAAAATAACAAAAATGTATGATATTTAATTACATGTATGTTCACAAAACATTCACTCTGAAGATTCTGTCATTTGTATTGTAGTACTGTAGATTGGGTTAATTTGGCGCCCGCTTTAATTTGGCGAATTTGGCGAAATTGAAAAATTCGCCAATATAAATCTTCGCCAAAATTTAGAATGAATCCCCGGGAATTATCTAGGGTATTTCGTCCAGTGTATTTAGGTCACTTCAGGTTAAGTTTTTTCCAAAAATATGAAAAAGTGTCTCTCATAAATTGGCTCAGAACTGGTCAGTCACTCATTAATACTCAGTGAAAAACTAGAAAGGAAAAGCGCGGTATAGTAGCAGCATCGGTCGAGGTGCAAAATGTAAAGGATGATCTCACAAAAATGTACAAACGTGGTGAATATCGCCAGTGGTCCTCAAAAGAAAAAATGAACATAGCCAAACATGCCCATTTACATGGTACAGCGTGTAAGTTTAACATTTTTTTTGCATATCCGTCAAATTAAATAGCCGCCAATATGCCAAAAATAACAAAATCGCCAAATTAAGTAGCGCCAAATTAACCCAATCTACAGTATTATTGTCTATGTCTCATGACAAATAAATTGAATTTGATTCTCATAAAAAACAAATATCAATATCAATGCAGTCCAAAGTTTGGCACATCATCGTAATATTAACCATTTTGAACATTGACAAATGGCACTTTAATCACCTTTGAAACTTTGTGTACCTTGTAAATATAGTTTTCATTATATTGTAATCATACATTTATAATTTACCTGGAAGAAGAACCCCAGTAGGAAAGATACAAGGAATGGGTAGACTCCCGATTTACTAAGTGTCACTGGGAGACCTGAAATATAATATAAACAGAAAATCATAATCAACTTAATGAAAGAAAGATTACTCTATAATGTCAGACCTTAATTCATCAAAATAGTGTCTTGAACAAACACATTCTATAAACATGTTTGAAGGGTACAAATCAATAAGCATTTCAGTTAAATTAATCATCTAGTCTAGACTAGTTTATGACCTGGGCTCCAAAAATCTTTGTTATTTAAGGATGCATATACTGTAACTATCAAGGGCTTAGAAAACAATGAAAATGAGTTTTTTAAGAATATCATCAATTAGATTCATTTGAACCCATCAATTAAATCCAATAAATACGCTTTCGCTATCTTATCATATGTGAAAGTGCTCTAATAACAAAAGTGAAAGTATTTGGCCGTTGTTAGGAATTCCCCAAAACAAATGTCACAATGAATATCTCCATACCATCCATCGCATATTGACGTAATATTTGTAGCCCTCTCTTATGAAAAGCCAATTTAATTGGACGTTATTTCCCTAACAACGATAGAGAAAAAAACCAAAATGTTAGTGGATTCCCCAAATTATTTCACATTTATAAACAAAATTAACACTCACTTGGGTAAAATAAGTGTTTTATCATATTGGAATCGATTCCTCATATTAATTCAAATATATAAATTTAATAGCATATAATGCTTTCAAGAAATAAGCCCAAAAACTGAAATTTTATTGTAATTGAATTAAGGTGGCCCCCTCATTAAATACAATGGTCGAAACATTCTGAAAATTGCTAAAAGTAGGGATCATAATAACAGCTCCCACTCCATCAATATTTTATCAATTTCTATTTTCTTTATATGGAATGAAAGATGAATATACACTCTAAATGCGTAAGTAAAAATCAGATATGCACAGCAACATGCTGTATTAAAGCTTTGAATAGGAGTGAAAATCACTTTAATAGTTACATATAATTATACAACCATTAAGTAGAGAGCTGGAACATTTATGTTTTTCCTTTCATGTTCAGCTATAATGTGGGACTGAGTGTTAAACTGTAATTTACAGATACCATAGGAGATAATGGAGAACACAGCTTGATATACAAGTCTTCATGTTACATTTGCATATGCACTGAACAATGAAACTTGGATAAGTGAACACATCTTACCATGAACACCTGTGTCTAGTGAACACCCCTTCTCAGCACATACTCCACTGACTTCTGTATAAAATTGTCCCTCTGTAGTGAACACCTACCTCTGCAGTGATCACATTTTTTGTGGCTCCATGGGTGTTCACTATACACAGGTTTTACATACACACATGTACATATACATGTATGTACTAAACTACAACAACCAACAAAAATGATAAATGAATGTGTATTTTGAACTGCTAAGAGGGATTATATGAGTAGGTCTCTAAGTACATTTATTGCTTATCTTAATACATGATTAATCTTTTTACTTGATGCAATTGCCACTTGAAAAGGTTTTATGATTATGTTTAATAAGCTTATATTCGCGAATGCAAATATCCGCTACCGCCTATCCTGTTTATTGCAGTTTGAGGGCAAAATATGAAGAGTACCTGACATGCTTCCCGTTAGCTGCCACCTCTCGCTAAAAACCCAGTCTCTGACCTTAATAATGGATTAATCTGCCTATTCAACAGCATGTAACAATGACCTATGGTCTGTTTGCCAATTCGACCAAACGGCTTTATTATAATTGATCCTTTCATTGGTATAAAAAATCATGTGATCACTGTTCGTCGGTTGATGGGTTGTTTGTAATGACAACTTCAAAATCATGATGGGTTAATTTATGAAATGAATAGGTAATAATTTGGTAGCCGCTATTTGCATTTGCGAATACAAGCTTAAACCAGCTGATGATATACACTGTACAGTGTATCTAAGAATGATATGCGTACATATTTAAAATATTAATAAATGTACAGGGTGTCAAAAAACAACGGCACCCCCTCTTCTGCAAAAAGTACTTAATGTTACATGGTGTGTCATATCTCATTTTAAAGACAATTTAATTCTGGAGTTATCTGAGAAATTTCAGCTTTATATCATATAATTTTACAGATTTACAGCTGATTCTTAGTAGTTGGTATGACCACCAGTTGCTGCTCAAACAGCAGCTTATCTGGACGGATAAGATTTCAATAAAAATTCAGATAAAGGTGAAGCATTGCATAATCCTCTCACTTTCCTCACATTCTTCAGAAATACATCCTAACTGTATCTTTTTTCAAGAGGCTTTTTGTCCATCAGTTCCTATACCCTGTTTTTCAGAACTGAACCCATATGTTCAGTGCAGTTGAAATCTGGGCTAATTCTTTCATATTCCACTTTCTTAAGATTTGACCTTTAACCAGTAACAGAGCAGCAAACAAAGTACCGTAGTAGCAAACTTTGAAACAATGTAGCTTTTTTTTAATATAAAGTTTTATTAAATGGAATTTGATGAGTAACTCCAGCATTAAATTATCTTTCAAATGAGGTATGACACGATATGGAACATTCAGGACTTTTTGCTGTAGAGGGGGGTGCCGTTGTTTTTTGACACCCTGTATACTTATTTAAATTTGAAAACATTCTTACCTAGAACTCCTGTACCCAATATAGTTGCTATGGTAACAAAATCTGCAAAGGCAAAGTATGGAAAATAATCTTTTTGACTAAATACTTTAATTTATTCGATCAGAGCACTATAGAATTGCAACTGTATTCCCAAATTATCTGTATTACTACTCCATTCATTGGGTGAATTTTAATATTTCAAAAGGATACAGATTCCCTTGGGATCAACTGGAAACGAAGACATGATGTCTTCGTTTCAGCATTGCCAAACTTTCGGTAGAAGAATTTTGTAAGTTTTTTGATTTTGTCTCCTTTATATTAAATTTTAACATAATATTAGGCCAGTATGTAGTGCGTAGGTTCCGGTTTTGAAATATGATTACATGTCAGAAATGGATAAAGTAATTACATGTATTTCAATATTTACAAATTAGTTTCCTTGCTTAGGAAATGAAGACAGTTTTCCATTTTGTAGCAATGCAGTGATCTCCTCAGCATTAAAGCAAGCGGGCGCAGCACCAACCTGAGATTTTGAAGAAGACACACTTGCACCCACCTGAATAAATGTTTGCACCCACTTGGAAAATGAGAAGAATCATGAAAAATGTGCATATTTTGACCAATTTTGGTCTGAATTGTGAAATGAGAATTTGCAACCACTTGACAAAAATCCTGGAGAGAACACTGCAATGATACAAAGACATGCTTTATTTGCAACAAAGACATTTGTTTTTACTAGTGCAGATATCAACCTAGTAATATTCCTATAGAGGGTTACTTTTGCACTTGAAACCACATATGTCTTTGGGAATGTAACTATTTTTTGACATTACCCCTTTACTTAAAGTATTTCAGATATCATTGAAATGTGTGGTCTTCATTTCATGCTTCAGAATACTATGTTTCATCTTTGTTTCTCTGAGAAACTGTCTCTGTTTCCTAATCGAGGGAGTTGTTTTGCCTTTATCCAGACAATTACTGTACATAGGAATAACCATTTTTCAAAATTGCAAACACTGATCCCACATGAAAATAAACATTGTCTAATACCCCTCCCCACACCTTTCATGTACCATTATCAGCATTCGGGGCAATATACCACAAAGGGACATTTCATTTATACTGAAGTCACCAGCCAGAAGGTGTATTTCCAGACAAAGATCAGTGGAAATGTGTCTTTTGACGTATGTATTGAATGCATATAAACAGAGTAATGCTCATCTTGATTTAGATCTAATTTATTAAAACATTTCCTATAATTTTCATCCAATCACTCAATACGAAACATTACTTGTCAAGTGCAAATTTTTGAAATTTTTTTTGAGAAAAATATACATAAGCTGTTAACGTGTTTAAATAATCTAAAGGAACACTGTCAAAAACCCTACTGGTGATGTTACGTACTCTCAGAAATCATTGACAATATCATGAATCTCCATAGCTGGGAGACCCAATAATTTCCTAAAATATTTTTGATCAAAACAGAAAATTCTTTACAATTGGTAATTTCAACCCTTCTAGAATCAAAGAACTCCTTTGATGGGAGGTGGACAATTAACAATTTATATAACATTAAAAAGAATGTTCCTTTAAATGATCTGCAAATCATTACACTACCATCAATGTCCTTATTAATCCAATTTAGAGTGTCTTATATTATTCACTTGAAAAATGCATAGATTGTGCCCTTACAGCAACCCTGTTCAAAGTGAACACTAATAGTCCAGCTACTATCAAGTGGTCAAAGTGATATGAGTTCCAATACAAGGTTTCACTGTATACTGTAAATATGCCATGATACAGCTTATGGTAAAGTCTCTCCAGTGACCCTCTCTACCTCAAGCTTGGCATGGTAGATACAATCATTCACACTGACACCCTTGTAGGAGGCTCCTAGCAGGCTTAGTGGCAGCTTGTGGCTTTCTAGATACCCATTTATATTATCCATTACTTGGGAGTGTCCGATGACATACTGTGGAATACAATTACGCTGTAGAGTTGTACATACTTCAGAGGGGTCTGCTGTTATCCCCATCTGTTCCCTGACTGCTTCTAGGGCAAGGTCAGTAAATGTATCCAAGTTAGCAGTTTCTGGATCCCCAAATAATTGACGGAACCAAGCCCCACCCATCATACATGTGAGCCTAGTTGAGGGCTGGTCTTTGCGATCATGTTCAGGGAAATTACACGAGTCATACACTATTCCAAGTACTTTGGAATTCTCAGTAGAGGGGATCAGATGTCCGAATCCCAGAAAAGGCATTACTTGGCCCTTCAATTCTACATTCACAACTGCTACATCGACATATGGAATTTTAGAAAGTTCACTTGAAAGAAGCTGGTGATTTGTTGAAACTGCAGGTGACAGGTTCATAGCTGGTAGGGTAGAGAAAACATGGTCAACCTCAAGGATTTCTGAATTATCACAAGTGACCTTGACTCTAGGCCCTGAGAGGTCAAGGTCAGTACATTTTGTTTCAGTCATTATCTCAACATTTGGTTCAGCATTTAGAACGTCCACCATCCTGTCTGGAATACCTTGAATGCCATTGTCAAGTGACCAAATAGCCCAGCGTTCTTTTTTTGATCTTTCCACCAAGGGGCTTATACTCTGAACTTTTTGCTTCTCCCCAATTAAAGCACCTTTTATGATTCCCCCATTTTCTTGTTCAAATTTCCATAAATCGTGGAAAGTACTTTTAATGCTAAGTTGTTTAGCATCTCCAGCATACACACCTCTGCACAAAGGATCTATAGCATAATTAGCCATGTCTGAGCCAAGCCTCCTTGCCACAAAGTCATAGATAGTTTCATCTTCACCATTTCTTTTTCCTTTAGTGATAAGATCGTTTATTAGATAGCGAATAAAAGCTTTATCAAATGGCTCAGTTTTCCTAACTAGACTCTTAAAACTGTTTGGCAGAATATGAATCTTGTTATTCACATAGATGAATCTATTTTGAGCAGCTGGTCGAGATCGTGGAACAGCAATGATCTTAGATTCCAAACCAAGGTCCTCAGCAAGCTCTAATGCATTTATACCAGCCTGACCACTTCCACGTAAGCTCCTAGGGCCATGTTCGAATACAGCACCATTGTCTTGACGAACAGACTTTATCCATCCTCCCAAGTGATTAGAGCCCTCTATAAGAATGATACGTTTAAAGGCTTGTTGAGCTGTTCTGGTCAAATAGTAAGCTGTTGAAAGACCTGCTATTCCCCCTCCTAGAATAGCTGCCACGCTCATTGTATATAATTGTTTTCACAAGATATTGGTGGTTGAAATGTCACGTAATATTTTCAAGTGGATCACTATTGAAGTCGAGATGTTTAGATTTCCTTTCCTGAATACAAAAATATTTGAAATCCTTACAAGACATTCTTTCTGCATTGTAAGAGCCCACACCACACACAATGAAGGAAATGTGACATATAGAAAAGAAATATTGATTACTCTGGCTAAACAGGGTGCACCCCAGTTGTCCGAAACCCACTTGTCCGAAACCCATTACTCCGAAAAATATAGTCATAATTTACGAGAAAGGGGAGACGTACTTAAGCTTACGCCAGTTTCGTGCCATGTATTTGTTTCAAAAGATGTACGTGTCAACCTTACTAAATAAATGCCCACTGGCTTGGGAAAGCTATTTTTATGAACGCCCATCACCCATTGGAAAAATGTTGTTCCCTCTCAAAAAAGGCCCATGGGTCAAAAAGAAATATGGTTTAAAAATTGTAGACCTCTATGTATGTTGTGTAAACGCCATTTTACAATGAGAATAACATAATTTTAACTTTGTTTGTTTGAACATCTATCACCTGTATATGAACTTTCGTAGGCTAAACATTAAACAATTAACGTCTTGACTTAGGATATTTAGCCTAATATTGCAATGATGTCAACGTTATTCCAATGTTATGTTGTGATTCGCAGAGGTTGCGTCAACGAGATTCATTTAAAAAATTGTTTTTTTCAAATAAGATTCCCCTAATTTTCGGAGAACTGGGTTTCGGACAACTGGGTTTCGGAAAACTGGGTTTCGGACAACTGGGTTTCGGAGAACTGGGTTTCAGACAACTGGGTTGACCTTATCCCATTCCCGGACTATGGTCCTGTGAACATCTCAATCTTTTGCCTGTGTGATTACAACATGGGAGAATTTTTTACTGATCTTACACTTCAGATACCTACTTCAATAGATTCCTTGGTAATTTAGCATTCTTTTCGTGTAGTTGAATCCACAATTGTCTGGGTTTATCGGCAGAACAAAGACATTTTCGTTTTTGATCGCAATATTTGCGTGTAACATTTAACTTATTTCAACCGTCAAATTCCTCCATATTGGTACTTCCGGGCTACATCCGGGACAGTCAAAGGGGGGATTCCCCTTTTAAATCCAACCGCCATTTTGAAAAGTGATGGAATCTCTCTCGATGAAAAAGAGAAATGTTCCCGCTCTGCCGATATACCCAGACAATCGACGGTTCCAATATATTAGAAGTTACTTCTTGAGTTCTATAATGCATTGAGGTAGGTATCTTAAGTGTAAGGGGCGTAGATAATTCTCCCAAGTTGTAATCGTACAGGCAAATGAACGCGCTCAGTGCAGGACTATAGTCCGGGAACGGGATAAGGTTGACCCCGGCTAAACATAATGCCACCAGGATCCAAAGTGCAGATCTAATCAATCAAAGTCCAATACAAGTTTCCATTTAAGCAAATCAAATTTAAAAAATTCAAATTCAAACCTAAAAAAATTAGATAGATATCTACAGTGGGGGACAAAAATAAAACTCAACGTTCACAAGTTGTCACAATGAGCTAATTTCCAAGTTTCGTGTCTCAAACTCTCCCAAGCGGTAGAAAAATAATTCCCGTTCACTAAAGTAGCACAATAAATGAATCCAAAGCTTCATACCTGCAAATAATGGATAAATCCCTACCAAATCGAATGAATGTTTTCATGAATCGCCATGTTTGTTATCCAAGGACGGTTGACTCCCAGAATGCAACATCAGTTACAGTATTTACTCATGACAGGTTTCAAAATGGCGGAACAGCATTTTGAAAGCTGGCACGTGTCATGTTGCATTCTGGGAGCCAATCCTCCGTTCCGGCGCAATCGGGCGACAAAATCACCTCAACATTTGAAGAGTCGGCATAACATGTGAATATCCACTTCAACTTTCGAAGTTCTTATTTGTCATTAGGGACACAAATTCACTATATTTGGACTTACTCAGACGGAGAAAATAGAGCACTGAATACACTGAGGTAAGAATTTATTACATGTGCGACAGCATGTAATTTTCATAGCTTCTGCAATTCTTTATGATCCCCACTGTATCGAGACCCTATCTGTTGCAAGACTAACGCCTGGCGTAACCGTCACCATGTTATTCAGTGTTTTTTAAGTAGCGCAAGGACCCTGCCATGACCGTGGTAATGTTATCGTGAAAGCCTTGTATAACCGCGACAATGCTGTATTATATTGCAATGCCTGCCATGACCGTGACAATGTAATATAGTTCTACAAGGCTTGGTATGACCGTAACAATGTAATATAGTACTGCAAGGCCTGGCATGACCGTGACAATGTAATATAGTATTGCAAGTTCAGGTATGAGAGTGGTTATGTAGAAATTTACAATTAGGACTGCTATAACCGTGACAATGTGTATTGCAAAGCCTGGCATGACCATGGCAATGTAATGTAGTATTGCAAGGCTTGGTATGACCGCCATGGCAATGTGATATAGTATTCCAAGTTCGGGTATGAGAGTGGTAATGTAGAAATTTATGATTGCTATAATTGACCGTGACAATGTGTATTTGAAAACCTGGCATGACCATGACAATGTATTATGGGATCGCAAAGCCTGGTATGACCGTGACAATGTAATATAGTTCTGCAAGGCTTGGTATGACCGTAACAATGTAATATAGTACTGCAAGGCCTGGCATGACCGTAACAATGTAATATAGTATTGCAAGTTCAGGTATGAGAGTGGTAATGTAGAAATTTACGATTAGGACTGCTATAACCGTGACAATGGGTTTTGCAAAGCCTGGCATGACCATGGCAATGTAATATAGTATTGCAAGGCTTGGTATGACCGCCATGGCAATGTGATATAGTATTCCAAGTTCGGGTATGAGAGTGGTAATGTAGAAATTTATGATTGCTATAATTGACCGTGACAATGTGTATTTGAAAACCTGGCATGACCATGACAATGTATTATGGGATCGCAAAGCCTGGTATGACCGTGACAATGTAATATAGTATTGCAAGGCCAGGTATGAGGGTGGTAATGTAGAGATTTAGGCTTAGTTCTACTATGACCGTTATAATGTATTGCAATGACTAATAAATATGTATGACATTAATGCCAGGAATATCCTTAACAATTTTAAGTGATCCTCATTACAATTAAACAGTTTAATACTATGATCATGGTGCTTAGCTACCTTAATCATGTCAAAATCAAAATTACGACTATACATTAATATTCACATTTGCTTATAAACCACAATAAAGGCTACGGTCGCGCCAGGCTTCCACGATAACACTTCCAGGGTCATGACAGGTCTTGCAATAGAATACAGCATTGTCACGGTTATACCAGCCTGTCACGGTTATACCAGGCTTACACGATAACACTACCACGGTCATGGCAGGATCCTTGCGCTACTTAAAAAACACTGGTTAACATGGTGACGGTTGTGGCAGGCGTAAGTCTTGCAATAGATAGCATGTGACTGTATCTCAAAATAATTTCAAATCCAACATACAAATGCTGATATCGCGGGTAATTGTGAAAAATAAACAATGATAACTTTTGTAAATACTTACAAGATTGCATATACACTAATCCGACATGTTTAGTGCCTGTTTGTCCTCTACTCTGAGCGGTAGCAGTCAATTTCTCATCTAAAAGAGATTCACTCATTTCGGCTATCGCCATTTTGTAGGTCACGTGGCACAAAGTAGTTCTCTCGCACAAGATATTTTTGATCAAATTTTAAATAACAATCTTTATTGTATTTGGTAAAAATTGTGCATAAAATATTCAGATTTACGTTGTTTTTGATATTGTTTTACTGATTTGCTCGAATTACCAATGGGTCCAATTTGAATTTCAGTAATTGATTGGAATTTTTTTTAGATGCTAGAGTTTAAATAGGTCAATACGAATGTTCTTAGGTCCGAGTCTCAACAAAGTTTGCATAAAAGTGCTCCAGTTTAGAGGTATGATCTACGAACAGTTTAGAATTACGGCCATGTTTTTTAGTCGGAAATGCTGTATCTATACCTTATGAATGATTTAGTGAAACTGTCATTTGTTTTGAACAGTTTTTGCATGCCTAACTTGGACTTTTCTCGAATTTGTGAATTCAGTCAGATACCGGAAGTGGACTTTGGCATTACAGATTTGCAGTGGGAGGGGGTTGAATTTCATAGGTATAGGACTGATACTTGAATGTTACTCGAGTCTCTAGGAAATTTTACATGTGCTTGGAATAACATAACTTGAATGTATTCGGATGTTCCTCCAAAACTTAGAAAGCAAACAATTAGAATCGAATATCGATCTTTTTTCAAGTCTTTCCAAGATAACAATGTACATGTACATGTAGGTGCATTCATACGCCTCTGGGCCTTTATTTATATATCTGAGATTTGTCATAGCTCCAGAGGCGCATCACCAAGCATTTAAAAACCCAGGCAAGTTGGAATTCTGAAAAACAACGGATCTGTTGTTTTTGCTTTTTCTCTAGTGACCCTATCAAAACTCCGATAGTCAAATAAGTCATTAGAGCCGTGGATCCACGTCTAAGATAACAAATGTCCAAATATCAAAAAACCTCAAAACAACCCCACATTTATGGTGGTATTCTAAGAGGGAGTTATTTTGGCTCTGATACCAATACATGTATGGGCTATGAAGTCTGATAGACGAGTAGGGATGAGTTTATCTGAGTTTTGACTTATACGTGTATCAGAGCCAGGGCAGCAGCACTAGAAATTTGCAGAAAACACAAAAATTTGAATGTACTCCTACTAAATCCCTCAATCTCTTCACTTTGGGACCAGTTTGCTTTGCAAGATATTGTTCACAACCGTTAAACATATAAATTAGTGTCAACTTATATCATTGTATTGAGTAATTGACCAATCTTGATTCATTGAGATTTCGCGAGTATTTACAGTATAGAGGATGTATGTATCTTATATTTTCAGACCAGTTCACCAGAGGGATAGTCAAGATGGCAGGCATAAAAGAAGAATCAAGTAACAAAATGTTTGGGGGATGGCAGAAAGTATTCAGCCATGACAGGTAACACAACATAAATAAATACATGTACATGTATCGAGTAAAATTAGTGTACTGTAGCATTGGAAGAAAGGAGACACAATCCAATATTCTAGTCTCAAAAATTAGGAAATAGGCAAATTAAATGATTAGGCAAAATTACCACTTATACAGTATTTTGTTTTGTTTTCTTTTATAATTAATTGAAACTCAAATCAATAAAAGTGACAAAAAGGTACAGTATACACAATAGTAAAAATAATTCTTTTTTGTACAACACATTTGTAACAAGAAAAATATGTAAGGTAATTGTTTTACTACATTTTCTTTCTTGTTTTCAGCTCAAGTCTGAAATGTTCTATGAAATTTGGCATCTACCTACCCCCAAAGGCAGACTCGGAGAAGGTGCCAGTCATCTATTGGTTATCCGGTCTAACATGCACTGAGCAGAACTTTGTAACAAAAGCTGGAGCTCAAAACTTTGCTGCCAAACACAATGTAATCTTAGTTGCCCCAGACACCAGCCCAAGTAAGTGGACATCTGGTTTACTGTATGGACAAGGTACTCATCTGGACAAAGATAATTTTACATGAAAGGTGTCCTGTAGGTTACTGCATTTTAAGGTATCATGTACCACAGTAAAATGTTGCATATAAGGTGACATGTACATGTAGGTTACTACATATAAGACAGGCCCGTAGCCAGGGGGGGTTCGCAGGGTTCGGGCGAACCCCCCCCTGGCCAAAAATTCTTTCAAAATCATGCAGTTTTTCACCATTTTGAGCACTTCTCAAGTGATTTTAGCCATATTTGGGCCAAAATTGTCAAATGTGACCCCCCCTGGACATTTTTGAAAAATGAACCCCCCTTGGCAAATCCGGGCCTGTAAGACATCATAGAGATTGAAAAGAAAAGGTTCGGTTATAAATGAAAAGGTGCTTCTTTCAAAACAAATGTACAATACATGTGCTGTTGGACGATCACTATGCTGTATCTGTCTCTTATTTGTTGGCGAAATCTATAATGCCCTCAGACCAGAAAAGTTTCAGATTTAGACCCTCTCTGGTGCATTCTGAACATATCTCAGAACAACATTCCCAATGATAAAACAAGAAAAAATTGTGTATTTAGAAAACTGAACTTGACTTTGACTAAAATTTTTTGACTTTTACGAAAATGTACATTTTGCACTTATTCTTCAAAGTATTTACATACTGTATGGGTTCCTGGGAAGCTATACATGGTATAGAATTAAATGAAATGAGATCTTCTATGCTTAATGTAGACTAGATACTGACATAGTGTCATTTATGTCATTACACTTTCACTTTAATTAGCTCTAGAGTTTTCAATTCTAGGCTCGGTTTCAGATCTAAAAAAATCTGGGAAGCACGCCACACGCGAAGCGCAATCTAGGGGAATCGGGGGGGGGGGGGGGGGCATGGCCCCAGAAAATTTTCAAATTTAGACCCCCTCTGGGTATATCTCAGCACAATATTCCCAATAATAAAAACAAAAAAATTGTGTTTTTAGAAAACAACTTGAATTTGACTAAAAAACTTTGACTTTTACTAAAATATACATGTTGAACTTATTCTTCAAAGTATTTACATACTGTATGGGTTCCTGAGAAAATATACATGGTAAAGAATTAAATATAATATGAAAAATTGGATCTTCTATGCTTGATGTAGACCATATACTGACATAAAGTATTAAAGTATCACTTTCTTTGACTTTAATTAGCTTTCAATTCTAGACTCGGTTTCAAATTTAAAAACATCTGGGAGGGGGGGTTGGTTGCCCCCAACGCCCTCCCCCTTCTGACGCCAATGAAACATACATTGATAATTTGACACAATTTGTTTAAATTAAATGATTTTTCATCTTCAGGGGGAGTTAACATAGAGGGAGAAGATGACAGCTATGACTTTGGAAGTGGAGCTGGCTTTTATCTGAATGCAACTACAGAGAAGTGGAAGACAAATTACAACATGTACACATATATAACTGAAGAGGTAAGTGTTATCACCCTATGTTGAAGATATGAGTTGTCACATTGTGCTGAAGAGGTTAGTTTTCACCCTATGTTGAGAGAGGATGTTATCATCCCATTTTAAAGAGGTAATACTGTGTTGAAGAGGTGAGTTGTTACTCTGTGTTGAAGAGGTTAGTTGTCACCCTATATTGAAGTCTTAAAAGGTTTATGTGATATTGCTCTCCATGTAAAAAGTAAAAAATCCCAGGATACTGATTGGGATTACTCAGTGATTTCACCAGCATTAAGCAAGAAAATCCACTTGCATTCACTTGAAAATGACAAAAATCATGCAAGATAGGCATATTTTGACCAAATATAGTTCGTCCACCTGAGATTGAATTCTTGGAGAACATTGTTACTTATGTATTTCTCTCCATTAAAAATTACATCAAAATTAGAGCAATAGTAGTCAATTTCTGTTCAATTGTTGCTAAGTCAAGTCTTTGGATAAATCATACCTGAGGGATCATCTTAACAAATATCAGGCTGTGCCAAACTTTTTCCATTTTCTGTTGGTACAATTAACTGTTATACAGAGTCCCTTGTTTATGTCCCAAAGCTGGGGACCCAAATGCCGCTAAAAGGAGGGACTCCATACAAGAAGGCTATGCTCTTACAAATGAATGGAACAAATTTGAAGAAAAACGGTGCAGTTTGAGATTAACGGTTGTTTTTGTGTATCGTTGGACCTCATGAATATATGTTTGTTTTCTCATAAAATGAAACTGTTATTCTTTTCATAAGATCTATATTACACGAATTTCAGTTTGAATGAATGATGATTATTTCTTGATTTTATGTTGTTTTGTTTTCAGTTGCCGAAGGTAGTGTCAGAAAACTTCCCCGTGATCCCAGGTAAACAATCAATTATGGGACACAGGTGAGAGCCTTTAAATACTTGATCATATGTACTTGTGTAATCCGCTTACATGGCGAGAGTTACTAACTGTTGCATAATGTAGCATCCTTTTTTTCACAAACAGTATATTATTACTAAAAAGCAACTGTCTTCTTAATCATATATCTTTGGGGTTTAATCTGAACTGTTTTTTCTTTTGTATTAATAAAATTAATGATAAAAATGATTTTTCTAGATTGAGGCTATGATCAAGCTTGTTACTGTGTGCAATGATGACAATTTAAATGTTTTATGTTTAACTAAAAATTGAATAATTGTTATATTGGAAGTTTAAATATTCTACTGTTTTTAATTTTATTTTGTGTTATATTTTCAGTATGGGTGGACATGGTGCAATATCAATAGCTCTGAAGAACCCTGGTAAATACTCCTCTGTTAGCGCCTTTGCACCCATTTGTAACCCCATTGAGTGTCCCTGGGGACAGAAAGCATTCACTGGCTACCTGGGGGAGGACAGGGAGACATGGAAGGTAAGCTCTTGTGATTTATTTTAGGTCTAGGTTATTTCTTTTCAATCCATCCAATTTATGAGTACATGTATGTACTACAAACTTATGAAGTTGCTCTGTACCACTAAAAAAAATGAAATTGAAAGGAGTTTAAGAAAGTTCGACCATTTCTCTTTCTGATTAATAGTACCCTCTCTTACACAATGTTAGAATGAAAATATGTCTCTTTAATATAATATATTAGTATTGGAAAATTGAATGTGATTAAAATGTTGTTTTGAAAATAATTTGAAGAAGAAGTGCAATAAAATTTGTACGGAACACCTCTGTAAGTGAAACACCTCTGTAAATGAAACACCTCTGTAAGTTGAACATCTGTGTTAGTGAAACACCTCTGTAAGTGAAACACCTCTGTAAGTGAAACACCTCTGTAAATGAAACACCTCTGTAAGTTGAACATCTGTGTTAGTGAAACACCTCTGTAAGTGAAACACCTCTGTAAGTTGAACGCCTCTGTAAGTGGAACACCTCTGTAAGTTGAACATCTGTGTTAGTGAAATACTTTACAGAGTCCTACGACAACTTGATTTAATGCTTGATAAACCACTGTACTGTATGTGGAACACCTTTCAAGTGGAACATCAGGTGTTCAACTTACACAGGTTTTACTCTCTAGTTGGTTTAATTGTACTTTCTAGTAGCACCTGCCTCCTGCACCTACATGCATGTATGATATACATTAACATATAAAATAATGATTTTTATTGAAGGCCTATGACTCTACAGTTCTGGTAAAATCTTACAATGGACCACCATTGGAAATTCTCATCGACCAGGTATGTAGAGATATGTACTGGAAGGGTTAGAATATAGAATACCTCAGAGAGATAAATCCTATATTTAAAACTGACCCAACCTTAGTGATGCATCTCGTACATGTTATGGATAATATTTTGAAAATATAAAATTTCCCTTTCAATATTCAATGAACTGTTAAACATATCCTACAGACAGTGCACATAATTCCCTGGATCGGGTCAGATACCCTCTTCTCCAGGCTTGAGTGGAACATATAGAATATATCCAACCCCAACCCATTCCTCATAATATTATAGTACTATGTTATATATTCCCAGATGTTTTTCACCTGAAACCCAATAGAGTATGAGATAAGATACATTTACTCAATATACAAATATACATGTAGTTTGAGAAATATATGTACACAGTAAATCAAGTTTTGGTGCATATATCACTTATGGTGCTCCTGATAGTATGAGATTCCTTTAACAATGGAGTCAATATGATAGGGATTTGCAGGTACAGAAATAAATGAAACTTTCTTGAAAGTGAAAACAGTTGAAAATGAAATTTTGGGATTAATGAGAATCTGGCAAAAAATGTTTTAATGATTTAATAGGGAAATAGAAATTAAAGATTAAGGGATGTATTCTACATTGCAGGGTAAAGCTGATAATTTTTATACTGCGGGACAATTACTGCCTGATAACTTTGTAGCTGCCTGTGCTGAAGCAAAAGTCCCAGTCATTCTTAGAATACAAGAGGTAAGAAAGTCTCAATCATTCTTAAAATACAAGAGGTAAGAAAAAGTCTCAATCATCCTTAGAATACAAGAGATAAGAAAAAGTCCAAGTCATCTTTAGAATACAAGAAGAAAGAAAAAGCCCCAATCATCTTTAGAATACAAGGTGTAAGAAAGTCTCAATCATTCTTAAAATACAAGAGGTAAGAAAAAGGCCCAGTCATCCTTAGAATACAAGAGGTAAGAAAAAGTCTCAATCATCCTTAGAATACAAGAGGTAAGAAAAAGGCCCAGTCATCCTTAGAATACAAGAGGTAAGAAAGTCTCAATCATTCTTAAAATACAAGAGGTAAGAAAAAGGCCCAGTCATCCTTAGAATACAAGAGGTAAGAAAAAGTCTCAATCATCCTTAGAATACAAGAGGTAAGAAAAAGTCTCAATCATCCTTAGAATACAAGAGGTAAGAAAAAGTCTCAATCATCCTTAGAATACAAGTGGTAAAAAAATAAGGCATTTGTTGAAGGTGGTCTGTATAACCCTAGAACATGATGACAACATTGTCTGTACTTAGTGCCCGGACTACGTGATTATATAAGCTGAATTAATTGTAACACCAATTTTGTAGATATCAATTGCAAGTATACATGTGGTACATATTGGAAGTAGATGGACAGTGCTTCTTGTCGCTTATCATGTAACAGAACAATTCAGACCCTATAACTATAACTTTTGTTGAAATATTTTGTTGAAAAAATCTCTTATTTGTGCTTTATTTTCAGGGGTATGATCATAGTTATTTCTTCATTGCATCTTTCATGGAAGACCACATAGCCCATCATGCTAAAGTGTTGAATGCATAAGCCAGTGTATAACAACCCCTGTGAAAACAGACAAGGATAAGAGACAGTGTATTCATAAGTGACTTGTCCATTCACTGGTCAAGAACTGAAGCGGTTTATCAACTTTATATGATAGATACATTAATGAATGGAAAATGAGAATCCCCAAATTGTGATTTGAGACTGTTTGATTTGTCATTAAAGTAAAAGATGTTACGCAGTTTAGAAGCTGAATGCCCTGCTTACTATAAAATGTATGATTGAATGTTTCATCTGCAGATGTTAAGTCTGTTTGAGGTCATTATTATAATGTCCCTTTGGCGAATATAACATAGCTGTAATTTGAAAATTGCAAAACGTGAAATATATACATGATTATTTTTATAAGAACTTATTTTCAGTTGTTTAGTTTTAATTTTGTGTAGCAATCACTATCACTCGTTTGTTATATAGGACCACCATCCACTGGAGGGACTATCATCTGATTCATCTCCTTGGGGGACCTTCATTCCCTAAAGGAGGGGGTGGAGAACTGTCATTCATTTTGGGCCATAGATTAAATAATTTAATTTGTTAGGGGGGTTAGCCATAAAAAGTAGTTTAAACTGTCAGTCGTCAGTTTAATTTGCAAATGCTACGCAAGCCATAGTTTGCTCCAACCGCTGTAACTGTCATGAATTGAGTTTATGGACTGTTAGCAGCGTATGGTGTTTGACCCTTATTCAAATCCTGTTTTTACAATGAACGTGGATGGTATTAACTTTTTCATTTGTTCCCAAAAATTGCTCTTGTCACATCGGATCTCTTTAAATATTTTGGCTCACTTATTGTCCCGTATACAGTACCTAGAGGTTTAAAGTTCAGTTCAAAGGTTCACTGAATATGAGTTATTTAAATTAGAGTGGGGTGATTGCTTATTCTGATTTTGTATCTTCTACATGATTGATTCGAATGATGAAAATGACACTGAGTTTGATGTACAGCCAACATCATTTTATTTTTGGCTCACACACAGTGAGCTTATGAGATGGATTTATTTGTTAGTGTGTTGTTTCTCCTGTGCTTGGCGTTATTGTGAGAGTGACTGACTCACTAATTGATTGATTCATTAACTTTTTGTGTTTGCTCGTTTTTTGATGATGTTAATGGAGTAAGTAAACAAATAAACCTACAATGTTAATATGTTGAAGTGAAAAAATGTATCTTGACAAATGGTGGCCGTTAGACGATAAATGACATCTAATTCTTATGACAATTTGGCTATTGCCAACATTTTACTGTGTAAGTTTACATTCTTTAACCTTGACTGTAACTCGTAAACTAGTAAAAAACTAGTAAACTAGTAAAAGATTTTTAGAAGTACTTTTACATGTAGATTTCAAATATGACATCACTTTGACTGAATTTTGAATATTTAATGACGTAAATCAAGATTATTTCTACTCGCATCTAGTCCATTATATACCTATTTTTGATTCAATACCATTTTAGCCATCATTCACTTTTGAGCAACAGTATGTGAGCCCAGTACCCACGGTACTATTTTATAGAACTTAATTTGACTCTCATTCATCATTTATTAAGCAATGAAAAATTAGTTTGCATCATGGATGACAAAATGTTTCTACTTTCCTGGTGAATGTCGAGTCTCGCATCATACGAATGTAATTTTATGCGATCTGCCTGCATATGGTGTATATGTCTATACGATTTATTTACCATTTGCCAAATATGAACAAAAAGAAAACACATCTTTGTATCACATTTACGATTGACCAAATATCAACAGAAATAATACACAATTAGCATTAAAAATAATTACATTTTGTAAAATAATAATTGATTACTTGAATTAACATGTCATATAGCAGCGGTAAAACTGCTCCGTTTGGGTGACTGCATCGTGCTTTAGCATGTATACAGGTATATGCAGGGTGAGCCAAAAGGCAACCCAAACAAATATTAATAACCCAGTCATTCAGTATGAGTTCAATGTCATTGTTCAATGATCTTGCATTCTACTAAGTTTCATTGTTCTCATTCCAATGGTCGTGATTTTTGGTTCATTTTACATGCTCAAAATGCCGGTCTCGTCTGTCTCTGGAGGGAAATTTGAATGCATCGGGTGAAGTTTTCTGATAATCTCTTGTTTCAACTCTCTGTTGATTCCTGGGCTGTTAGTGTAGACATTATCTTTGAATTAGCCAAAAAGGTAAAAAATCTTGGGATCCATATCGGGTGAGCGTGGCATGTTTGGGCAAATGGAGCCCGTTTTGTACAATGATCATAAAATAGTGACCGACTAAAACACCCTTGGTATACGCAGCTAACGAAAATTGACCGGCACGGGTCAAAAGCTGGACCGGCACGGGTTAACGGTTTTATTTGAATTTAAAACAGCCATAACTTGCTCAATATTGACTTCCTCGTGTCTAATTTGAAATATATGATTCCTCCCGATGCTTTTAAGTACCCCAATTTTTTACAGATTTTTAAACGGACCAAAACTCTCTAAATGCGCATTTATGCTCTTTTCTCTCGAGAACGACTGTCTCATTTTCACGATAACTTTTATTTAGTACCTCTAACATATAAGATCTATTTTTCCCCATCAAGGTATGATGTAAATGACATGCTATTTACATCTTGTGAGTTTCAATGACGCGCGTTTGATTTTATAAAAAATGCCAAACTTTGTGACAAAGAATTTCATCAGCTATTGCCTCGAACCGGTCCGTCTTCTCGTTGCAAGCAGATTGCCCCGAACCGGTCCGTCTTCTCGCTGCAAGCAGGATGAAATTCTTTGTCACAAAGTTTGGCATTTTTTATAAAATCAAACGCGCGTCATTGAAACTCACAAGATGTAAATAGCATGTCATTTACATCATACCTTGATGGGGAAAAATAGATGTTATATGTTAGAAGTACTAAATAAAAGTTATCGTGAAAATGAGACAGTCGTTCTCGAGAGAAAAGAGCATAAATGCGCATTTAGAGAGTTTTGGTCCGTTTAAAAATCTGTAAAAAATTGGGGTACTTAAAAACATCGGGAGGAATCATATATTTCAAATTAGACACGAGGAAGTCAATATTGAGCAAGTTATGGCTGTTTTAAATTCAAATAAAACCGTTAACCCGTGCCGGTCCAGCTTTTGACCCGTGCCGGTCAATTTTCGTTAGCTGCGTATACCAAGGGTGTAAAATAGACAACTGAAACTTAGTAGAATGAAAGAACATTGAACAAATTTAGCGAAATATGACTTTAAACCAATGCTGGATGAATGAGTTATCATCATTTGTTTGGGTTACTTTTTTTGGCCCACCCTGTAGTTGTTAAAATAAAGTATTTAATTATTAAAACAGTTTATTAGTCATATTACACGAAAAAATACATTTTGAAGTGACGTGAATAATTGGGGTTATCCCTCAACTTAAAAATTTCATAAATTAAAAGTTGCATACAAAAGTCATCTAGTACAAACACGAATGGTCCTCTGGTTGAAAGGTTGCCATATAGCAATGGGGTTTGCCATAATTATGTCAATAAGGCTGTAGCTTCCCAAAATCAAGGCAAATATGCAGCATAAAATATAGGGATTATATGTTTATTTTCTATATCGATATTTTGTGAAGCTACGGCTGCCGTGAGAGCACAATCATGTGACCGAGGCTTAAGTATTTTTGTTCAAAACTGAACAAAATACTCATCGGTCGGGCACAGGTGTAAAAGGATAGGAGGTCCTATCACATTATGGTCCTAATCTCGATTGATTTATATGAAGAAAAACTGGCTACGCTCGCCTTGCGGTCTCCGTACGGCGTATCCAGTTTTTTACAGACCGCAAGGTCGCCGTAGAAATTATAAATCGGAGTTGTAATATTTGTTCATTTCTGAGGTCCCAGTAGATATCAACTGGCTCAACAAGATTGAATCATTATTTGTCAATGTTTCACGATCACTTTTCATTTGATATTACATCTTAGCACTATGAATAACATTTATAAATTGTCCTGATGTAAATAAAATGAAAAAAGCATTATTTATCAACAGAAATTTAAAATTCACCGTGCGGCTGCCGTGGGAAATGTGACTGCAAAAGTATGAGAGCGCAGAAATTCTACGGCGAGCGTAGAAAAGCTATTGGCCGCAGAAATGATAGACCGCACTGCGGCCGTGGTAAATGTGACTGGGGTGTTACGTAACCGTCTGTAATTGCCTTGTAGAAAAAAGTGGCAATGTATTTCTATTTACAGTCCTTGTAAAGTATTTCTACAAATGTGTAGTCCGTCTCCACTCAGCCATTTCAACCTGGTCTTTCTCTTCCATTACTTCCAATTCCTTTCAAAATCGGTCAACCCGCTTTCTACAGTTTGTCAACAGTTCACTACTTTGCTCGTTAACAAGGTGGTTAAAAAGCATCTCAACCTGGCCCATAAGAAGTTTGATTTCTCGTCTTAATATTTTTCGATTCTATTTCCAAGCTATCTTTCTTGTTCTTCTAATAATATAATATTCTTCTCTGCATCAGCAAGTTCTTTTTCGAGCACCTCTATTTTTGACTCTCGTGCAACTGCCTTTTCTTCCATTCGCTCCATGGCTCTCTCAACCACCAACAACCTGTGCTTAGCTTTAACTAATTTTGTTTCAGCTTCACGAACCCTCAATTTTGCATTTTTGGTATTTTCTTCAAGTTCCTTGATTTTCTCGTCTCCTGTTGTTTCGTTCTCTTCAAGATCTTCCCTAACGCCCTCGACATCACGCGAACCATCGGATATTTGTTCGAGTTTTTCTGTCATTGTTTCGAGACGTTTTTTGGCAGCTTCTAGTTCTTTATTTAACAAATTGCTTCTCCTATCAAGACTAGCCACCTCATTTTCAGCAAGTTCCAGTTTCATATTTTCAAGCTGAATATCTCTTTTCGTGGCGCTTGTTAAGGAATCTGCAGTGTCTATGTCATTCGAAATACTTGCCAGTTTTGCTTTCAATTTTGCAAGTTTACCCCCTTCCATTATGAATCAATTCAGAAGGTAATATCAACTCAAGAAAAAGTAAGTTCCTTTCTGGCAACTTGTGCCGTTTGATACAACTGAGACGTTTGACTTGAAGTGGTGGAACAGTATAAATACTACGCATGCGCCCGGCGTAGATAACCTATTCACCTTTCCGGCAAGGAGGATTGGCTCCCAGAGTGCACCACCGATATTCTGTCCCATATATGGGTATGTCGTAATACAAAATTCGAATTCAAACAGCCGCCATTTTGTTCACTTCAACATTTAAATCGTGAATTTTGGTCTTATTTCCAAACGAAAAATTCCAAAACTCACAAGAAATGATCGAGATATTGGTTCGAATCTTTTGAACTGTTTATTTTGAATTTATAGTCGGTTTTAATTTCAGAAAATAACGACATTTCGACGTTTTCATTGTTGGAAAATATCGAGTTTCGATCCTGGGAGCCAATCCTCCTTGCCTTTCCGGCAAGGCAATTTGGTAGTTACTGAGATTAGAACTGGCAAGGAAGTTTGAATATTACCACAACATTCGTAATGCCCATCGTCTAAGGAAATACTTGGTCAAAAGCGATCCTTATAGAAATATTTCAACTAAATTGTTCCACGTCAGGCAACGGAAGATCGAGTTTTTCGTTCAATTGGTGAAAGTTTTTAAATTAGTAGGCCAGTCAATTGGTGAAAAACAGCCTAACCTAGGACAAATTGCAATAATATAAGTTTTTATCGTGTGATCTTAGGCCAATGCAATACATTTTACTCAGGAGATAATCCCTAAGAATTATTCTGTATTATCAGTATTGCTACTGAGATTGTCCCCGCCTCCGTACCAATATTTTCTGTATTGCTATGGAGATGATCAATGGGGACAATCTCAGTAGCAATACAGATTGGTACAGCACAAGAACTGACCAAACAGAGGGCTTCAATTAACAGATCATACGATAATTTGCAAACTTAGAGTTTAAATTGTTGATCAATATTCACTTTATAACATATTATCAAAGTAATATGTAACGTTTATGTAACAATGTAACACAAAGTAACATTTTTTTCAAAAGTGCCAAGGTGGGGGTCCTAATCGATAATTTTTCAGAGAGTTAGATTGTTATTTTACTATCATGGGGACTTTACTTGAAAGAAAACATATTAACTTAATAAAAACATTCTATTTATGGCCAGAAAGTACCCATGGTGAAAGATATGACTGTCTAAAATCACTTGCCATACTGCACATGCACCTTTAAATTTTGTTCATTAATGTCATATGTAAGTCACAATCACGCTTTATATCCACTAGCGACCCACTCACTAATTATTCACAGTTCACTTCGTTAACTCCCCAGTGTCCATTAAACCGTTTAAAGCATGGTTTTACCTCGTTTATATTTAGTATATCAATTCCTGAACACAAAAATACGTGTGTGGTATGAACTATTTTTATTAATTAATTTAGTGATATCCCCGATCCAAAGTACATTCAAAAACGTATATACCTACTCACTGCATAGTCAAAAAGTTAAATGTATATAATATACAGTTTAGCCATATTACACGAAATTATACATCTGAAAGTGACTTTATTAGCAGTGGTTATCCTTATTGCATTTAGCTTAAAATCATATGAACTATACAAAAGTCGTAGATTAATATAGCAATGAGCACTTCAGGTCCTCTTGTTCAAAAGACATTGTATTTGAGCTTGGCTATAATAATTTCAGATGGGGAGGTAGAACCTTTTTAGAACATCGTGCTTTAGTTTAGTTACAAGCCAGGCTGAGGTAAACGCAAGGATTTTTTTAATAATAAATACTCTTTATTTCTTAAAATTACAAATAAATTTACACTGTTATTCACGGCGTAATCGCCCAGAAAGTGCATTTCTACTGCCGCTTTAATTTGAGTGAATTTAAATTACAATATAATATAACATTAAGTCAAAGTCAAAGTTAGAGTAAGAAAAATATACAAATTAGATACTATCCGAAATGCAAGGAGTGCATGTTTACCAATATTACATGATGTGATAAATTATGTCATTGTTCAGTAAAAAATTACAATACTTTCTCGTCAATATTACAATCAATAGGGAGGTTAAGTTACACGTTTTTTTGAAAAACCTATACGTGACCTTGTAGAATTATGGTCTTCTATGGATTAGTTCTCCCATTGATTTGTATTGTTTACTTGGCAGATTGAATATAAAGGTATACGGAAAATAATTGTCCCTGGGAAAGCCTTGAGAGCGTGACAGTAATCCCCGGGGTTCGAAATATTACACGTTCGCGTACAGGTTCTCTTCAACGTGTTACGTAATCTCCGTATTATTACAAAACGACAACTAGCTGTTTTCTCCACAAGTTGAAAAAATCACTCAAAACTCAACTGAGATCTGCTTTATATAAAGATTCTGAAGATTTTTATCTACGCTTAACACTCCAATCACATTTGTCTCACGGCGGCCGTGCGTCGATCAATTAAATCATTGAATTCCTGCGGTGAGCGTAGAAAAACTACGCTCGCCTTGCAGTCTCCGTACGGCGTATCCCGTTTTTTTACAGGCCGCAGGGTAGCCGTAGTGTTATAATATTTGTTCATTTCTGCGTAGAAATCAACAGGACTTTGCCAGACCACAGAAATGTCCAACGGTGTCCGCACATCGGGTTTGCCGTAACGTTGACTTGCGTCTGCAGTAGGGTTTAATGGGTAATGTACCTTTGGAAACCGTTTTGATGTAGGTTTTCGGTCATATCTTTGCTATAAACACAACAAAATACGTATACTGTAGTTTGATGTAAGGTCACTGATACAAAAGCAACTTATATTCCACTTGCACTTTTTATTTGATAGGCTACTATATCTTAACACTACAAACAACATTAAATTGAACTGATCAGATGTATATAAGATAAAAAGAAGAATTAACGTTAATTAACAGTAATTCAAAACTCGCCGTGCGGCTGCCGTAGGAAATGTGACTGCAAAAGTATCCGACAGCAGAAATTCCCATCTTCGTTTCCTCAGCTCCCGTGAACGCAGTGAAGACCGGAGCGTGCGAAGATAAGAAATTCCACGGCGAACGTACAAATGTTACTGGCCGCAGAAATGATAGACCGCACGGTCGCCGTAGGAAATGTGACTGGGGTGTAACAATTTAGTGTCCCAGAATGGTCCCAGAATGATCAAATTCGCTCATTTTTGAAACAGCAAAGGGATCTGCTGCAAATGGTAGTATAATAAATTTGGATTTCCCAACTTGTTTATAAATCACCAAATTGATACGAATAAGTTGAAGCATTGAAGTAGGTGAGTTGTCAAACCTGTTTTACATCTTCTAACGCCAAAACATTACGGGGGTTACTCTAATTATATTTTTAACCGACATTGCAGCTTTGCTAGGACGACTGGGCATCCGCCCATGTAATATTGACTGCTAAACTGGACTAAAATGGCCCAAGTGATACACATGATTGACTACAGGAATCAAACGAACCATGAATGTTAATTTACCAAAGTTGAGTTCACAAGGGAAAACCTGCCAACTTTGGTTAGACACACTTCATTGAATGAACACCTCGTATAAAATAATAACATATCAAATCGTATCTAAAATATATATAAGATTACATTCAATATGCATTATACTGTGGGAGATCTTTCCCGTGAGTATTAGCTTAATCTTGACTAAAAATGATACAAATTTACCCAGACCTTAATGTTCTTATAACACAATTCATGCAGTTCTGGTAAAACACCAGCGCAATGTCAAATAGCCATACAAGTCTGTACATTTAAACGTTCACAAACGATATTAATGTTATTTTATAGGAGGGAAGACTCGACTTGTTAGAAATGTTTCTGTCGAGTCAGGCTTTCCTGTTATTGTCTTGTATAAAAAGTCGCCATATATTTCCAGGCCTTGTACCACCTCTATAAATGCCTTGTCCATCTCCTCTCTTCTTGAAGTTGTTTTGATTTTACATTTCCAAAAATTCGAATCCTCTACCAGTCAGTTATTTCTGCAGTTTGTTAATAGTTCAGCAATCATCTTATGTTGCTCGCTTATCAATATCTTCAAGTTCTTCAAGATTAAGAGATCCGATATCTAATTCGAATCTGTCGCCCTCCCTCACATCCCTCAAATTTCTTTCTAATGATCGTAGATGGTCAAAAACATAAGGCAATTCTTTTTCAAGCTGCTCCAATCTCGAGTCAGCTGACGACGCCCTTTCTTCCATGTTCTCCAATTCGGCCTCACGCTCCTGAATCTCTATAGCAACGTCATCATATTTCCTTTCAGTTTCTTCAGCCTTTTGCGTTGCCATGGAGTACTCCTGTTCTAGTGATGCCATCCTTTCTATGTCGGGCCGGTTGCGGTTTTCACGCAGTTCCCAAGCTTTGGACTCATATGCAGTTGTTTCTGCTTCTGCGAGTTGCTGTTGCTTGTCTGCGAGATGGCTCTCGATCATATCTATTTCACTTTCTAGCATTTCCAGTGTCTTGTTGAGCTCATTTGCCTTTATTTCGGCCTCTTCTCTGCGCGTTTTTACCTGTTGAAGTTCATCTTCTTTTTCTTTTAGTGGGCGGTATGCATCGGATAGTTGATCCTTTAGCGTAATCATTTTATTTCTAATTGCTTGCATGATGAAAGTATATCAAAACAAGATGTATTCAGATTCTGTGTTGACAAATTGCAATCGTGACGTGTGATTCACTTACAACTATTCACTTCATATGTACGATGTACTACGCATGCGTCCCGTCGTTGAGTTGATTAACTACAGGGTGATACAGAAATAAGTTACCCACTAATTTTCTCAATAACTTATATAGGAATCATTGTGATCTTTTATGTAGATAAAGTGTTCAATGGAAACATCACTTTTCTTGGATAGCATCAACAATTTTGATCACCTTTTCCGCTTACGCATGCTCTCTGTAAAATCCTCAAAATGTGTAAAATCCTCAAAATGTTCGAAATTGAATTTCCTGAAATTATGATTTCTGTCTTAGC
This sequence comes from Owenia fusiformis, assembly GCA_903813345.2. NCBI lineage: Eukaryota > Metazoa > Annelida > Polychaeta > Sabellida > Oweniidae > Owenia > Owenia fusiformis. The sequence continues at coordinate 17,985,280 of CAIIXF020000004.1, forward strand.
CATTATTTGAGCCATTTCTAGATTGCTTTCATTAGCGTACACATACATTATCAATAATATGTCATCTTTATTCATTTTTCTTCAACAACTTTGTCTATGATAAACTTACTCGCTTACTGCATAGGGTAAATTTTGAGAAAGCCAGATTTTCTAATTTACATTTGAGTGGTTTTGCGTCACGGAAAATGAGATATATTTCCAAATTTCCGAGTTGTCGATGTAATGCAAGCATACCAATCATATATCAACCAGCACTCTATATACACATAAAATATCACGGAGATTCCTTAATAGATATATTATTAAGTTATTCCAAAATTAATGGGTGGCATGATTATGCCACCCGGCCGGGGTATAAAAAGAAAATCCCCGGGCCGACTTATGCCAAAGACTTTGCTCGAAATACTTGAAATAGTGTTTAGTTGATATATAGTAATTTTGTGTTAAGTGTATACAGTGGGTCCCAAAAAACGCAACACAAAAAAAGATTGTAGAATCACAATCAATTTTCTTTAGTTTACCATGCATGCAGCCACGTGTCTCCTCTTTCCAATGGTATTTGTTCATATATGACCACTGAATAATCATTACTTTTACACAACGGGCCAAAACCTGCTGTGGAGCAAGTTCTAGACATTGCAACAGTTAACAGAGAACATCACTGAGATTGCTGTTCTCCGCCAGAATCCACAGATCCACAAAGAGGTGTTCGAATGACAAGGAGAGATGAGCCAATCTGTGTGTGTAGAGAAATGGTAGCCATTTGAAAGGGCGTGGAATGTAATCTTTCATTGGATGACAGGCAATAATTTTGACTTAATTGTTTATCTTCATCGTAAACTAAATGAAACCGATGTAATTATCACTGGTTTTGTGGTTAACAATGTTTTTGCTTGTTGCGTATTTGGGACGCTCTGTATATTGAGCAAATGGCATATTTACAACGTTTTGGAAAGTCTGAACGCCATCAGCTACGGCATTCCACTTCTTTTACTAATTAGTACGCGCACTAGTACGATTTTTGGTTGATGGACATGAATCTAACTACTCAGATGCATGGTCCGTACATTAATGTCGGCGTATCCCAAGGGTCGATACTTGGTCCCTTTATGTTCTCATTATATATACATGACATGCCTGATAGATTAACGAACTTATCTTCAATTTTTCCTGAGAGGTTCTCAACATGTATTTGTCAGATGTCTGCTAAACAATATAACCATATCTTTATTTTTGTAGAAATATTAAAAAATACCCCAAGATTTTTCCATTTTGCGGCTATTTTTAGTCATTTTTCCTTCTTAATATGCATATTATTTACAAACTTGAGAATATATATCTGCATCAAAATATTACACAATTATTTGAAGCATATAAAAAATAAGTGGGTAACAGCCGGGCAGCAAGGCCCTTAGTTTCAATTGTCTACGTTGTTTGGCATTAAAATGAGGTATTCTTCCGCGGAGAGAAAATAGATCGTTCATTGGATTTCTGTAAAATTGACAGCCTGTTTCAAACTAAGTTTAGGCAAAATTTTAAATGTATAATTATCCAATATTATGTGAGAGTGTAGTCTCAAGCGTCGGTCTGATATACTTTTGAACGAATATTTTATGCATGGGAGTTCCTGTTCTGTTTCACCTTGTGGCCTAATCAAAGTCTTTTCGACCAAATCACCTATGTCTGCTGGATCTAGGAAAGGTATTTACCCAAGGTTTTTTGTCCTAAAGAGGTAGATACTATACATACATACAGGGTGGGCCAAAAAAATTTGCAACCTTTTTAGAAGGCAAAAAAAGTATTATAACATTATGGTATTGACATGAAATTTTTTTTACAGAAACTTAAGGATAGGCATATTTTACCATTTAAATACTCAAGCTAATACTGACATCAATTTTTTTTGTCAGATGTTTGAATATTAATGGTAAATTGTTCATTTGTCCGAGATTTACCATTTTCCGAGAAAATCGGACTTTCTTTGATTTTATGTGATCAACAATAACACATTCATTATGTTTACTAAATCTGCTACAATCTTTGATAACTGTTTAACCAATGTCTAGTACAGGTTTATATCAGGATCTAGTCACTATGGTAATATTGTTACACTGTATTAATTATTTATTAAACAAATGTTCTATGCATCCGCCTTTCACCTTAACAATCACATGGAGACGAGAACTGAACTGGTCAATGGCGAGATCCAGCAGTTCTTGTGGTAGTCGTCTCCACTTATCCTGCAGAACTTCTTATAGTTGATCAATAATTTGTGGGGTATAACCATTAACTACAATGTGTAATAGTCCCAGGAGTTGGCATCTGGTGTATTGGGTATCCATTCGACTCAGGATTAATCTTCTTCTAAAGGGACATCTTTCAAGAATGGGGGCTCTTTCAGCCCCAAGTGATTACATATTCCAGCAGGATAGCGCTCCTGACCATAGGCCAAAAGTCACTATGGAATATCTGGAGTAAAATACCCCTTGATTCATTAGTCCTGATGAATAGCCGCCCAATACACCACTTATCAAAGATTGCAGCAGATTTAGTGAACAAAATAAATGTTCTATCGATGATCACATAAAATGATAGAAAATCACATTTTCTAGGAAAATCGGTAAAGTATTTGAATGGTAAAATATGCCTATCCTTAAGTTTCTGTAAAAAAAATTTCATGTCAATACCATAATGTTATAATACTTTTTTTGCCTTCTAAAAAGGTTGCAAAATTTTTTGGCCCACCCTGTATATCACATTTAGTAACCTTTTCTTGCTAACTAAAAAACATTGTTGTTTTTGACTGGAAAAAGTAACAAACTCGAAAAAAGCTCACCCCTATGTTACTTTGACCTACTTTTGACTCAATTTGACCTATTTTTTAGATTTTAATACACCTCCCTCGAGAGTTCTGAATGACCTACAATATGGTACTTTACTTTTTACTGTACCTCTTCAACATTTGAAACGCCCTGTCTATGAAAAATACGTTGTACACATTAGGGTTAACCGACGCCTTGAGAGACACAGTAATCTTAAACGAAAAATAATGGTAAATACATACATGTATGTATCGCATTGTAGAAATTGTGGTTTGGATGGCTTATTGAAGACCAAGTTCCAGAACCTTAAAGCACGCAAGTTAAGCAGGCATGCATATTTTGGAAGAAAAAAAGATGAAATAATCTTTAAGATATGTTACTTAGACATTCAATAACATATGATCTATGTACAATACTTAGTTTGAGTAAATGCAGAACTGGCAAAATATGACTTCCAAGAACCAATTGCAGGGCATACCAATTTTTCACAACGGCTATATTTTTAAATAACACTTGAATGAAAAGATGACGTACGATTGATAATTCTATCAAAAATAAATGAATCCTAGTGTGAGGCAAAAAAACTTCGCCATCTTTCATCTTTCAAAGCTAAAAACTTGATATGGTCGGTACTGGAATAATGTATGAGTGGTAGTTTTGCCTAATCATCAGATCATTATTTAATTTGCCATTTGTCAAAATTCTACCAATTTCGAGAAATTGAATGTTGGAAATATATATCTTCATGATGTTTCAGAAGTTTCTTGTCATTAGGAACATGATAAAAGTTGACCAATTTGACTATGATATTACAGGTACCCATCGCATTCGTTCGACTTCGCTTCTCAAAAGTGTATTTTCATACCAGTTCCAGGGGGATAGTCAATATGACAGGTATAAAAGAAGAATCCAGTAATAGCGCCCAGTTTGGGGGATGGCAGAAATGATTCATCCATGATAGGGAAGTACACAACATCAATCTACGGAAAACTGACGGATACCTACATCGAGTCTTGTTTTAATGTCGCAAACATATTGTTAATACTCATTTGAACAACATGAATTGAAAAGTGATGAAATAGTATACAATAGTAAGAATAACACATATAGCTATTTGATGGTAAGAAGACAAATCAAAGGATAAATGGGATAGAAATAATCTCTAAATAAAGGTAGCAGTGCAATCGATCTGTAGGATGCCTTTTCTTCAAACATCACCAGTGCCATCTTTTTATCAGCCCAAACATGAGAAAACATTTTCATTCCCTTTGCGGCATACGAATCTGGTCGATGTTGAAAGTGTTAATGGAACATTTTATAGATGTCATGCCTAAGAACTAATTCAATTCCAAGATAAAAAACGGTATCTTGATATACAGTATGTCGTAGGTGTTTGCTCGAATTGTAGACCATTTTAGACAAGTCAGATATTCAAAAGTGTATGATATATTTTCAAATAACTTGATTTTAAAGTTGAATAAACAGGTAATAAAACCAGTCTCATTTTTAAATAAATAAAAAGAATTCCACTTTGTTTATATGAGAAACTATTTGTAAAAGATGTCAAATATGTTTATAAATGAGTATGGGCTGTAATACAACCCAACTATTTGTATATGCCACATAATACGGAGTATTATTCTAACATGTTGTCATGTCATTTTTAAGTCTCTGACCCAGAAAGAAAAAGTGTAAATAGTATAGGCAGCATGAAGGAAAGTTTTCATTCATTTCAAAAAAGTGTTAATGTTTTAGATTTTTAAGTAATATTAATATTTGAAATTTATTAAATAGTTTTGATATTAACATTATTTACAAAATATATTTTTCAGAATGGTGACCTTTTTCAAATGTTTAATTGCTCTTTATATGTTTCACTGGTTCTACTTTTAAAAATATAATAAATTGGAAATTGAATTATTTTTAGTTTTTTATAATAACATGATAATTTAAGAATATCGAATGGACCTTAAAACAGCATTTATAATATCAAGAGAAAAAATCAATAATTTAATAATAGTAATTATTCGTGTAAACTTGAACTTTAAACATGCAAACAGAAACACATGTACTTTAACAAAAATATGAACATAATATATTTACGAATATAATCATATGGTTTTTTAGAATTCTTAAATATACGTTCCAGTGAACTTAATAATCACAGTTTAATTGAGCCTTGAAACTGTTTTTAGTTCAACTTTCATTTTCTACTGTGTTATTTAGAAAATAGTAATTTAACAATAAATAAACTTTAGAATTTCTTTTGTAAACGAAAGACATTCACTACGATAATTTCATAGATCGAGTGTCAGTCGACTAAATATTCAATCTTTATCCTTTTAGAAATTACTCCTGATTTTACAGATAAACTCTATAATTAAATCCACTGAAAATTGTCAACTTAGAAATTGTGGTATTGAAATGTGAAAAAATGGTTTCCATTGTGAAAGGTTGATAACATCTAGAACACGTTGTATTGAAGACTCTGAAACTCTATCCCCGTATTTATAAGACATTAATCAAAAGTAATGTTCGTAGCTTGAATAGAATTCTGAAATTATTCATACCTTTTTGGAAAGGTTTTACAATGCATAAAATTCCCCTCCATGAGTTTTCACTTTCATCATAAACGAATCTTCAGATAAGATCCGTGTTGACGTTCGACATTTTTATGCATTTATCGGACAAAAACTCAGAAATCGGCTCATTAATTGTCGAGACACTTTAGGCGAACATATCTTCTTGAATTGTTCATTCACAACGTCAAGTAGAATTCATGTTAAATTAAAGTCAAATAAATTCACGCTTATGGGCGATGATAGAAAAATGGTACTTTAAATTGCAGACGACATTGTTCGCGCTCTAATATTTCATCAAGCCACATTGGATTTCGTGAATGATTATTGACAAAAGTTCGTCTGCTTCTTTAATACATACAAACTCTCTCGACTTGTAGGCTCGTGAAAAACTAACAAACTCTTCAAATTTGAAAAGATGTTTGGTGAAATGATGAGAATTTCATAGAAAGCAACAGACTATAGAAAATGGCGAGGTGGTTCATTAACAACGCGTTCTATTCAAATCGGGAGAAATGTATGTCAATGGAAAACCACTCGCGTTCTCACTTCACTTCATCTGCACTACCTTGGCAACCGAATTAAACAAAACTACCTCAAACTTTTAAATTTCATTCATTCATCACCAAATAAGAGCATTGACGAACTTGGTAGGTGGTTTTTACAAGGATTAATTTCTCTGCTGTTACCGAATTATTGTCAGGCAGAAAATATTTCTAGAATCGCATGCAATTCTTACTACAGTCGGGATTTGGTTAATTATCGATATGCAAACATGTAATTAAAAGATCTTTTTTGAAACGGACATCATCATGGGCGTAATCGGGGATTTTGCAATGGTTGCGATCGCTTCGCTCGCAGTATTGCAAACACCAAAATTCGTCCCCCCCCCTAGGCTATAGCTGGCGATGCCCCTGATCATAATACCTTTTGAGACTAGGTTAGCATTTTGTTATGAAGCTAATTGGTTGAGTGTAGTAAATGTGAAAGATATAAATATCGAACATATCCGTAAGAAAAAAGCTAAATATTAAAGTACAACTGGTTTTAAATTATGCACCACGAAATAATATGTTTTCAAACTGCACTATCTATTTTCAAAATGGCTTACTTAGTTGGGGCTTGGTGGATTTTCCTTCTGAGTTTTAGTTTAACGTTGAACTTGTGTGGTTTTGTAAATTGGAGTCATTTTGAAATAATTATTTTACGAAAGTGCAGAAGTGATTTAAATTCGGCTGCCAGTTTTTGAATTGTCAATGTCATGATACAATATAATTCATCTTTCAAAACTTGATTAGTTTCTGTCTTGGCTCCATAATTTTGTTCTAGCCAATAAACTATGCAATAGCTCTATCTAAATATATTTGAAATATGTAAAGAATATTTTTTGCGAACGTGCAAATAGCATAAAAATAACAAGATGTGCTATCATCTGATGCATTCACAAGGTTATAAATGATGCTCAAAAATCTTTCTTTTTTAAAACATCATTAATTTTTCACCGCAAAGGGTGGTTGATCTTGATTTCCTGTAAAAATACTCAAAAAAACCAAAAATGTGAGATTTCTAAATATGACAGAAACGTCATTATAGCATGCAACTTATATGCCCTTGCTAAGACAAGCTAATTTTCTCATCTTCCATGTCCAAATTATATCCATGCCGGCGGCGAGAGCGCTCTATGAGTCTTCACGTTTTTCTGCTTGGTACGGCGAAACTATTGAGAAAGTCAGCATTTTCTCCCCTTGCCCAACCGCCTCATTTCCCACTAGGACATTTAATACATATTCTCTCTCTATGTGTTATAAATGTATCAGTATATCTAGCTCATTGGTCCTATTTACTTCATTAGTTGGGAAGTATAATCATTATGCAAGACATATTTCGGAAATATATCAGGAATATACGTTAATAGCATGCATGGATATGCAAACCTTGGGATTTCTTTCATTATTAATGCACATTGTACGATTCTATTACCGACATATATACAAAACTGCATTGGAGAAACCAGAGGATGGCTGCCATACATAACATGTAATTAGATTAAGAATTCTGTATCATCATACCATACAAAATTATATGATGATCGAGCACTTTTCATTAACCATTCACAGAAAAAGAGGACGATACTTGTATAACTACTGGTAAGGTCAATGGTCTTCAGTACTAATTGTAAATTATAAAAATTTGATTTCAATGATTTTATGTTTAGAGACGGGATAACACATGGTAGATAATATATCCAAATTATCAATTTGGTTATTCTTATTGTCCATATCAGAAATTACATGTTGATCCTTTCATCAGAAATCCCAGGCTTGGTGTCGAATATATATCTGGCAAGCTCGAGGTTTCGGAGTGAAAACGTGTTTGAAGCTCAGCACCAGAGCGCGTGCTTTGCATGTACCTACGAGGTCCCGGTTCGAACCCCGCCATCTCAATTCATTGTATTTTACTTAATGCTTAACTCATTCCAAAATGTTTTTTACAGCTGCATATCACTTGGTATGCAACAGTTGGGGATGTAGCTCAGCGGTAGAGCGCGTGCTTTGCATGTACGAGGCCCCGGGTTCGAACCCCGGCATCTCCATTCATTGTATTTTACTTCATGCTTAACTCATTCCGAAATGTTTTTCACAGCTGCATATCACTCTCTATGCAACAGTTGGGGATGTAGCTCAGCGGTAGAGCGCGTGCTTTGCATGTACGAGGCCCCGGGTTCGAACCCCGGCATCTCCAGAAGTATGTTTTGTTAACAAACTAACAACCTATTGAGTCCGAAAGTTGAATATTTTCTGGAGAGAAATTCCTCAGTGAAAAACTTACAAACGTTTTTTATAGGTATAAAATCGCTGCATTTTATTTTTTCTTTGAATGACGCTCGAGCACTCGTAAAACGGGTATCTTTCGTCCAAATATTAATTGATATAAAAATTATGACCCATGGAATATATGCCCCCTTGGGGTGTCTTTTTCATGTTATTGATGAAATATTGTATGATATAATTTTGAATGAATAAATTGAATTGAATAACAACTTGATATGCTAGTTTGGGATGTAGCTCAGCGGTAGAGCGCGTGCTTTGCATGTACGAGGCCCCGAGTTAGAGCCCCGGCATCTCCAATAAAATTACGTTTTGTCCTAAAAGTACACCATTTCCAAAAGAGCAATTACTCAGTTGGGGTGAAAAACTAACAAACTTGTCTAGAGAAGACCCACATTTGTAATGAGTGTTTGAATTTCATTTTTGTAAGACAGAATGCCTTTCCTAATATACCAGCTGCAGGCTCTATGTCGTATTGTATTTGGCAAGCTCGAGGTTTCGTAAAATGTGTATCTTTCCCCAAATGTGAATCAGGGTGAACAAGCTGAGGATGTAGCAAGAGCGCGTGCTTTGCATGTACAAGGCACCGGGTTCGAACCCCGGCATTTCCGAAATGTACGCTTTTTGTCGCACACGTAGGATATTTCCTAATGAGAAATTACTTAGTTCTTGAAAAACTTACAAACATGTTTTTATAGCAACGAAAGACCCATGTTTGTAAGTATGAATTTTTATTTATGTTTTGAATGACAGAATATCTAAACCTATGTACCAGGCTTTCACACTACCCTACCTCGATAGCGCATGCGCGAATTTTTTGGCTTTCAATCAGGTCGCTTTTGAGTATATCGACTGCTTAGTGAAAAGGTTAATACGTTTGGTGCTCGGAGTGAGTCAATATTGCTATTCGCTGAACTTCAGTGGTGCAATAGTGAAGTCCATGTTCCAAGTTATATGATAGTTGAAGAAATACTGTAAATAATATCGTTTTAAATTTTAAAATATTTGATATGTCATAGTACACGGTACACAGCTGCAAAAGTTGATCAATACAGGGTACAAGGAATGTAAATTGTTCAATAGTACAGGGAGCGAGAAAGTAAGCTGATTATACTGACATACTATGTCCCGATCTCATGTATATTTACGTTGCAAACAGTGAAAATAATACTAAAAAGGCCGCCTGTTGATGCTTTGAGGTGTCATCAATTGTTATTTAATCCAAATAAAGTAAACATTATTTAGTAGATTTAGACATGGGCTTTCAGGTCGTAAATGCATTTTAGTCATTAAATTAACAAGAACGCTAGATTATACGTGTTACTAGGGTATCAAATTGAAATAAAATAACGAAATTAAATATAAATACGTAAGTGATAAATGACTATTGGCTATCAGGATTAATGACTATCCGCTATTCAGAATAATTAAAATTGCGTGAACTACATGTAAAGAATCTTTGTATATAACCCCTTGAATGGTCTAATTCACTACCGTCCTCAAAAACCGATCATTTAAAATAGTTTGTTCAAAATACCATCATGCCACGACATTTTGTTCTTCAATTTGCTGTATAGGTGATATGACGTCGTATTTCTCTATTATTGTAAAAAACTAATACCAGATCGATGTAGTCTTATATGACGTGTTGAATGTCAGATGTTTTTGGATGGTATCTGCTCCAGTGATTTTACATTTAATCATGAAACGCTCATCACAAGACACCTCGAAACAAACATTATCCTCCTTGTGACAAGAGGAAAAATGTTTCACAATATGTTATGCCTTACGGCAAAGTAAAGATACATTTCTGGGACGACTATTTTGCATCTTAAGATTTTAGAAAGACAATTAATTCACAAAAGTACAGTTGAATAACATACTGGAAAACGTATCCACATATAACACTATGACAAGCAGTTTAAATAACAGTTTACTGGGGTTTTGTTACATATCAATGTAACATTTTCGAAGGGAAACTTACATGCTCCCTGTACGTTGACAGATTTACTGAAATGTATCGTGTATTGCATTAAGTTTTGCTTCACTGCGCCCACTATTATCCATCTTTGCCTATAGTGGTTTTTTGCCAACAATATTCTACAAACTGCTTGATGAATTAATTCTATGTCTGGTAGAACACTAAAAATAAATGTAAAATGTATTTTACGTTCAGAAATATGGAATTAAACCCACGTCCTCCATTTGCAACTTAGCTGTACCCTGTCTCCCTTTTAAACGTGGTCACGTGGTAGGGTAGTGTGGCTTTGTGTCGTTCTATTTGGCAAGCTCGAGGTCTCGTAAAACGTGTATGTTGCCCCAAATGTGAAAGAGTGTGTTCATGTTGGGAACATAGCTCAGCGGTAAAGCGCGTGCTTTGTACAACACAAAAGGGTAGTAAAACGTTCAACTCCTGTTTTATATTACATTTTAGGGAAAAGAAGGCGCGGGACAAATTCAAGAATACCAATATTACCCATAAATATACGAAATATGTGCTTGGTGACGTTCTAGTAAAGCAGTGCATATTTCCCTAGTTTTATCAGAACATCAGTTGTGTAGTGAATAATGTTCAAATGTGGAGTGCGAATGTGACATCTCCAGTTTTTGTTTTGCATGGTTTCCACGTATTCTTCAAGAACATCAGACAGGGCACAATTCATCTAGTATAACTGTAGTGAGAATTTTGTTTTAAAAGTCCATTGCTTATTTCAAACGTCAAAGTCGTTCTTTCAATTCTCATCTTGAAATGGTCACCATACTTAATTTTTTCTGTGTATGCCCAGAAAGCGTAATAATCTAATCACTAGAGAAAGTTAAAAATAAACCCCATACAATTAATTTATAAAAATGATACCCGAATAGAGTAAGAATGAAAAGAGAAATAAATTTAAGTAAAAAATCTATGTAAAATGCAAGTTAACAAAATGTTCTTCAAGGGCAATCTGTTTTCAAGCACAAATAGGGACGGGAGGGGACAAGAAAGCATTCGATCGATGAAACGTCAAATCTTAAACTGATTATGATAGATACAACATCTTGATTTCATTATCCCATCTCAACATGCTGCTCGATTACGCCATATTTTAATTAACCTTTCCTCATTAAAATGTTCAGTTGTAATTAACTGACACGGTGAAATATGGCAAGATGATTGTAAATCAGATAAACTATATCATCTGATGCATTCGGTCAGATTGTGCTGATTAAGATAAATGCAAATTATATCATTAATTGAATACAACTGGCGAATTGGGAAACATTTGAAAAACACAAAAAGAAATCGTTGTTTTCAGGTACAACCATCAGAACTCTAAACATTGGAGGGCTGCATAAAGTTGAATGGAAATATGTATTTACTTCTAATATATTTGTCACCAGTTAGGTTGAATATCAAATACTGCTACAAATGACAACCAAAGTTATTTATTATTTGGACACTGATGATTGCATTGCGTTGCATTGCGTTCATGTCCACAGATTTTGTTTTTTTGGCTTGAGCAATTTTTGGACGCCATCCTTTATATCCAGGGTACATGTTTGTGGATTATGTAAAAATAATTCTTTTCATCGCTTGAATTGTACCTCTTGGTTTCTGAACACACCAGTTTTCATAAACTTATGGATAATAATGATGATTCCACTTACTATCTTCAACTTACTGTGTGATTTATACATCCTCCGTGCTTAATTACCAAATATTCCCGGATTCATTATATATCATACCTTTCCCCTGACCGTAATGGCCGTGTTAATCACGACGCTCATAATCTCTCTTAGTTAATCGCAAACATATGAACGCATTTCAGAAATGTCCGATAAATCGCAGAGAAAATCTCATATTTTTTGTAACGTAATCCGGCGGGATGTCAGAAAGGTCCCACCCGGTGGGATTCAGCGGAGTATCTGGTGGGATCGGGGTAGGGAATGTTGTTGTGATAAATAACTTGTCCAGATTTAAATATCACGTCAGCGCGAACATCATCATCTTACATCGGGGAACTTCAACAAAGTACATCTTCAGATGAATTCAAAGGTATCAGTGTTGCAGAATGGGCCGATGATTTGGAAGTCTGTTTTTTGTCCATATAATTAATACAAGAAATGATTTTTAAGTCAATACAGATACATTGAAGTTTTTATTGTTCATGTGCTGTTTCGTACGTACGTACGCTTTGCTGTAGAATTATTTTTGCGTGCAATACATAGTGAGACTTGTTTTGTATAGATTGATTGGTTGATTGATTGATTGTCTGATTAATCAATCAAATAGTGTGTTTGATTTTCGTTGCTGAAGCCATAAATAAAAATTATTAGCATACTGAATTATTTTCTGCAGATGGGGAAATTTCAATAATTTGACCGTTGTTTGATTGTTTTGGGATTGTTAATTTAGCGTTTGTTTTATTATTGTTTGTTGACGTCATGTGATGCATCAGTTGACACCATGCATGTACTTGTTCCAGACACGTTGACTCCGTGATCGTTGCAGATGGCTATTTTCTAACTTGCTAAACTTAGTTTGGTTTGCGTGTTCTTCGCTCTTAAGTAGCCACATTCAACATGTACCCCATTGTTTTCCGAATCAAAGAAGACACCGTTGGACATTGATATGAAAGCAATTTTAACATGCTTTATGATCTGATTATAGGCCCCGTTTATATCGTGTGCAACTCACATCTTTCACAAGGGACTCAGACTTTGAAATGGGCACTACAATACAACGTAATATACTATTTTTGATACTACCCGGCGTGTACACTGTTTTTCATAACACAAGGGTGGTGGAATTCTTGCCCAGGAACACCGTCAATATATTCTTATTCATATTCCATGTAGGCGAATCACATTCCTTAATTCAGTTTTGCTCAACTTTTTGGCAAGTTATTTCGTTTGATGCACTCGAAACACTTTACTTTGACTTGCCATTATTCATAAATTGCTAAATCAAATTGACCGGAATTTGTTTTTAAAAATGCACTCATTTTGCCTTTATGGGAAGTATTTAGAATCAAAGGAATGACATCATTAACTTGTTCATCCAGTGCAGTTTTACTTAGCTATATTTTGTCGAGAAACCTACAATTCAAAATATACGCATGAAATGGAATACGTAACGGTATAGAATGAATATAAGCTCATTTATAAGAAAGCCTTTATCAATTTCAAATTTTGTCATTATTTCTTTCCAAATCCGTGTGAATTTTAGTTGCCTTTACTAAATAATTAATTATTACAATTTTTCAGTGTTACACTTGTAAGATTCTCCAAATAAATAACAACAAATAGAAGAAATAAGAAATTGAAACAAAATGAAGTCTTGTTATCACAGTGAATACTCATCATATTTTATTGGACTCCGGGGATCATCCACCCGCTATTATTGTGAGAACTGGGTCAATAGCTGAGCTTATTGTGGAAACGCTGGGGCAAACGCCGGGAGTTGTTGATCATGACCGAGAAAAGCGCAATATTATTTGGAGGATGTTATAAAATTGGAAGAATTTGTATGAAGCCAGCTAACTCCCAGCATCATCCCGACATGAAAACAATGCCCCTCGGAGAATTTTCCTCAGATAACCCCTCAGTAGTAACATAACGGTATTTTGTAGTAAAACATACCGGGAAATCATAGCACTCGGATGGATACCCAATTCGCGCAGGGATTAACGGGGAAAATTTAGCAACTTGGTATGAAACCAGTGAGAACGTTGTTGGATTAAACATAGTAAATTTGATGTATTTGAGTGTTTTTTAGCCAGTTGTTGGGACATTACCGTCTTCCCACGGCTTTCTCAGCGGACCCTCGCCTTCCTTAGAGGCAATTACCGAGCTTTGCCGTAACTTTTACTCCGGAACAGCGGGCGCGTATCTTTTCGCCAAATTCCCGCCGCGAATTGCCAATTTAGAGATGCTTCCGAATCTTGCTTGTCAGGCCGAAATGAGCTTGCTCAGCGTGGGATGGAGTTAGATCAATGAGTATAACTCGAAACCAGTTACTTAATGATAAAATAAAATAATAACACGTAATTTGGCTCATCATTTTTAAGTGGGATGGACCAAAAACAGCAGGCGCTTTTGAACTGGTCACTAGTTTTTAAAAAACTGACGAAATTGTGTTGAAAGGATGGAGTGACACGACAGCGCAAATGAATGTGTTGAGCTGATTCACAGTGAATCCCAGCGGTGACCCAATAGTGTGGTGATCACCTGTGACTACCATTGCATAATGTTGGTCGGAATTATTGTATACAACCTAAAATTTCATGCTCGACAATGCCTAAAATTATGAAAAAATGTAACAGGATTTCAAAACTCGGCTAATGAGGCCCTTTACTCATCTCGAGTAGCATTTACGCCGTATGTGTTCTATTAGTGTCTCCTCACCTGGACCTAACAAAACTTGTTTATTATCAGCCAAATATGTTGTGTTGAATCGCTTTTTTCTTGTAATATCAGCTAATATTGCTCTTATATTTTATCACTTTTATTTATCAAACTGAGTATGTTTTCATTGGAAAGCACACAGTTCCTACTGGTTTCCTAGACAATCTGCGGTAATGCCATTTACTGTTAATTTGGTCTCACTGTTTTCTCTCTGTGCGTGAGTTTGTTCGTTTTTATTGATCAATTTGGGATTTCTAAGGTCAACATTTTAAAAAATTAAACGTGGAAAGATGAAGCTTTGAGACTCAACACAAAACAACGACACAATGATAACAATATCGATAACAAGCCATCTGAAATGAATAAAGTTCTTCCACCTTCAATGAAACTAGTCAGTGGCATATTGATCAAAATGGATATTGTAAATGTATCAAAATACCCAACCAAAAAATGAAACTCCAACAATATCAAATATATCTTGAATTCTCAAATGAATAACTGCCAGTGCTTAAAAACATATGAGGGAAATAAGAAAAACATCATAAAATTGCAAATATGTTTTGTAAATATCATTATGAATTGTTATAATACTTCGGAGGGGAATCAACTATAGCGTTGAAGGTAAATAATGTCAACTAATAATGCAATTTACAATATCAAGAAATACACTACCAAATTTACTACACTTTATTATTTAATTTTGCTTCAACACCATATTTGTATCAGAGCCTTTAATATTGTGAAAAGTTTACAGTGTTGGAATGAAAAATATGTGCATAGGCAATAAGAAAAGACAAAAACCATGGTGGAATCACATATAGTAAAGATTAATTTTCCAATGTATATCAGGCAAGAAATCGTCGCTATCATAACTATCACTTTGTTCACCTTATAATTAAGTTCTTGCCCGATTATATTGCACTAATTAAATCTTGGGGTATATCCAGTCTTCTCCCCGGGAGTTGAATAATATCTATAAGATGATTGGCTTATATGTTAATTGGAAACGCAGGTATAAATCAGCATTAAGCATTATTACAAAGATCAAATATCAGAAACGTTTTGTGTTGTTGCCTATCTGGAGTTAACACCTTACAAAAAGTAAGATTTGTTTATAATGTTCAGAAAATCTTTACATTTAGTTTGCAATTGTTTAAACGAATCTCCTTGTTTCACTCCCCGGATTTCACTCGCTCATTGTCGAATTTATTCTTCTTTTTAAACACATTTTTGACATTATTCCCAAAACAATGCAAATGACGAATAGATAAAGGATTGTGAATATTGTTGACACGCGGCATGAGCATTTATCTTCAATGAATAAAGACATAAAGAACAAATGTATTGTTATACTACATGTAGTATAAACAAATGGTCAGTGAGCTCTCGGCGCGGGTCAACTCAAGAAGAATGAGTACATGAAAAACCTAATCAGTTTGCTGAGCCCATGATCACCCACCCCCAAATTAGAAAACTAAGTCAATATTCACGTGAAACCAACAGACATTCCTACCATTATGAAACCATATTATATTTTAAAAATAATATAAAATATGTCCAAATCACCATCAGGGTATCTTTATATCAATCGAAGAAGCAAGCCGCAAATGGCTCTACGCAACATAGAGATGCATCATTTAATATCTTTGGAACAACTTCCTGTAAGGGACGATGGAACACGACCTGATGATTTCATTATGATTTTCCTTGATTGTCTCAGCGTCTGACTGTCTTTGAGGATTAACTCAGCTTCTTATAATCACTTCATTTATCTGGATTGTTTTACATAATTCTCAAGTCATACAGCAATAAGTATAAGACAATGGGTGAAGAAACGCAACCGAGTGAAAAATACCAGAAATTGAGAATTAATAATGTTTTCTGGTTTTTCATAGCGTTGTAAGCATGCACTTTGACAACAATTAAGACATGATAAATATTTAAACAAAAAATAAGCTATTGAATAGTGTTATTCCAGAATTGAATCTTTTTTACTAAATTCAATTTTTACATAACTTTTCATTATTCAAAATTCGCATATTCTAAACGATTCAAATAAGTACGTATATAAATAAAATTTTTCAAAACTATAGGATAATCCTTTTTAACATAAATATATACTGTATAACGGGGAAAAAGAAAATGTAAAACAAGAATAAAAAAAATTAGACTTGGAGTTAAATCTAATTATTGTTATGTTAAATGGATATTGGTGCCTAATACGTAATGATTGAGTAAATGTTTACATTCTAAATTAATCTAAATCTAAAATAATAACAATAGCTAAATAAGCATTGTTATCCTATTAGAAACTGTCTTGCTACGTTTTGTCCACCCAAACATGAGTCTCGTAATCTCAGGAATGAATTTAAGTCCCCTCCCCGGGAGTCCCCTCATGGAGTTGACTGAGAGTAAGGAAATCCCCCGTGAATATATTTCAAAACTGGCATGCCGACCTCATATTTTCTAATCAAGTGGCCCCATGGTCGCAGCATATTTGATCTAAAGTGTCGATACCCATTGGATTATCTCGGCCGAGGATTCCAATTAATTATATAATAAAACAACAATCAGATAGTCTACAGGCCTAAACATAACACCCTGAATTTACCCATGATCTTGATTAATTAATTATTTTTGAGAACAATCAACCTGACTGGATTTGGATACCGAAATCCGATATGTCTGGATTTGTATTGGTCAATGATATGTGAGCTAAGATATCTCAAGAATGCAAAAAGAGCATGCCATACATGCTCAAATAAACATGAATTATAGTTTTCATTGATGCTTTTTTGTCATACAAAATATTTTTGCATCTTACTCATCCCTACATATTATAGTGCAGTCAGTTATGACAATAAAACCCTTGAATTGCACTTGCTATACGGCACCATTTTTTCACCAAAGCATCATTATTACATGTATTTATGAAATCCACCGAAGTGGTGTCAAAAAGTGGCCCCAGTGGATAATAATGGCAGTCAATGGGAATTTTCCGAAATTTAAACACCAATATCTTTTGAACTGGACAAAATCAAGCTTGTAACCCTTCTTATTTTGAAGACATGCAAGATATGTTTACATACCAGGAAGATTGACTTTATTGCTCTTGAACTGTTCTGCAGGGGGTCTTTTGAATATTGATAAATTAACATGGGACTCAATGGAGTTTTCGTGAGAAACTTAATAACTAGATATATTAAAAATAAGAAATTTTTAAAAATGTGCCTATTTTGTTTTTGGAAAGTCATTATGTTGGGTATAGAAATCTGCAATATCAGAAAATTCCATTGTGAACTTTTGGAGAAAATGGCACTTTATTAGTAAAGCTGTGTTGATAGCTTTTATAATGGCAGCCAATGGGAGTTTTCGTGTTGAACTCAATGGTTAGATATATAAAAAATAATGAATTTTTAGAAATGTGCCTGTTTGGTTTTTTAAAAGTCAATATATTGGCTATAGAAATCTGCAATATCAAAAAATTCCATAGTGGAATTTTGGAAAAATGACACTTTAATAAGGCCATATTGAGAGTAGTTTATAATGGCCGTCAATGGGAATTTTCCAAAATTCAAACACCAATATCTATGAACTAGACAAAATCCAGCTTGTAACCCTTCTTATTTTGAAGACATTTAAGTCACGGTTACATACTAGGAAGATTGACTTTATTGTTCTTGAACTCCTCTGCAGGGGGTCTTTTGAAGATTGATAAATTAACATTGAACTCAATGGAAACATGCACAATTTTCGAGCCCTGTTATTATCCACTGGGGTTACTTTTTAACACCACTTCGGTAGATATCAAAAATATATATGGTAATGATACTTTGGTCAAAAAATGGTGACGTATATATAGCAAGTGCAATTAAAGTGCTAACTGACTGCACTATTATCAAATATTATCAATTGATAATGATCTTTAGATATGTAAAGCTGAAAAACATTTGATGAGTGCAAAAGTTGTTGGAATGATACAAGATAATGATCTTTAGATATGTAAAGCTGAATAACATTTGATGAGTGCAAAAGTTGTTGGAATGAGTTCAGCATGAAGTAAAATACAATGAATAGATGCCGGGGTTCGAACCCGGGGCCTCGTACATGCAAAGCACGCGCTCTACCGCTGAGCTACATCCCCCACTGTGTCACACTAAGTGATATGCAGCTGTAAAAAACATTTCGGAATGAGTTCAGCATGAAGTAAAATACAATGAATGGAGATGCCGGGGTTCGAACCCGGGGCCTCGTACATGCAAAGCACGCGCTCTACCGCTGAGCTACATCCCCAACTGTGTCACTATAAGTGATATGCAGCTGTGATAAACATTTCGGAATGAGTTCAGCATGAAGTAAAATACAATGAATGGAGATGCCGGGGTTCGAACCCGGGGCCTCGTACATGCAAAGCACGCGCTCTACCGCTGAGCTACATCCCCAACTGTGTCACACTTAGTGATATGCAGCTGTGAAAAACATTTCGGAATGAGTTCAGCATGAAGTAAAATACAATGAATGGAGATGCCGGGGTTCGAACCCGGGGCCTCGTACATGCAAAGCACGCGCTCTACCGCTGAGCTACATCCCCAACTGTGTCACCCTAAGTGATATGCAGCTGTAAAAAACATTTCGGAATGAGTTCAGCATGAAGTAAAATACAATGAATGGAGATGCCGGGGTTCGAACCCGGGGCCTCGTACATGCAAAGCACGCGCTCTACCGCTGAGCTACATCCCCAACTGTGTCACTATTAGTGATATGCAGCTGTGATAAACATTTCGGAATGAGTTCAGCATGAAGTAAAATACAATGAATGGAGATGCCGGGGTTCGAACCCGGGGCCTCGTACATGCAAAGCACGCGCTCTACCGCTGAGCTACATCCCCAACTGTGTCACACTTAGTGATATGCAGCTGTGAAAAACATTTCGGAATGAGTTCAGCATGAAGTAAAATACAATGAATGGAGATGCCGGGGTTCGAACCCGGGGCCTCGTACATGCAAAGCACGCGCTCTACCGCTGAGCTACATCCCCAACTGTGCCACACTAAGTGATATGCAGCTGTGAAAAACATTTCGGAATGAGTTCAGCATGAAGTAAAATACAATGAATGGAGATGCCGGGGTTCGAACCCGGGGCCTCGTACATGCAAAGCAAAAAATTTTGGGAATGAGTTGAAGTAAAATACAATGAATGGAGATGCCGGGGTTCGAACCCGAGGCCTCGTACATGCAAAGCACGCGCTCTACCGCTGAGCTACATCCCCAACTGTTGCACACTAAGTGATATGCAGCTGTGAGAACGTTTCGGAATGAGTTTAGCATGAAGTAAAATGCATCCCCAACTGTTATGAAGAGGAGATGCAGCAGTGAAAAAAGTTCGGACTGCGGGGAGCGCGGACGGGATTCATATTCTAGGCTTACCGCATCCCCATAAGCTACATCCCCATTCACTTACACAAGATGATGTACCTCAAAATCATTATGTTAGAATAATGCCTGGGTCATAAAACATATATACTGTTCAATACAAGAAAAGAAAAAACTCAGTTCGGTGAAAGTTCAGAGTACGTTGAACTCTTTTTAATCAATGCTAATTAATCAATGGTTTAGCATCGAAGGCGACTACTAAGAAATAATAACCACTGTCCACCACTCAACAATGTGAACGATTATCCAAGGAGTATTTGATGACTCACTGTGACTAACATGTGCCTTGCCAAATGCATGTTGCCCTTTATGCATTCTCACTTGATCTTTTTATAATTTAGAGGTAGACTACTCGGCTGTAGGTAAAAGATCTCACCTGAGCGGGTAATAGAACACCTTTACCTGCCTAAGCTGATTGACTACGTTGCTTCATTGCCGTTGAAACTCTACCCCTGAGCCTGGTGGGATCCCCGGGGGTCGGCCGTTAAGCCAGAGAATAATTAACCGGAGATACTATAAAAACACAAGTTTGAAAGTCGCTGTTTTACTCATTACTAAGTGGGTCTTAAAATGTTACATCAAAATTCATCGCATGTTTAGAGGTTATCTCGAAGTATAACATAGACGCATTAACAAAAGTCATTGTTTCAAAATCTTCTTGATCCATTCTTTTGAAGCATGATCAAGGCTCGGTCTATTCATATCAGATTTTGAGATTTTACAAAAGTCAATGAATGGAGATGCCGGGGTTCGAACCCGGGGCCTCGTACATGCAAAGCACGCGCTCTACCGCTGAGCTACATCCCCAATTGATACCATCGATTTCCATTGTTATTGCAAGAAACTAATGTTATCGATAGGCAATAGGTTAAGCTACTAGTTTTGATAAAACGTGTACGTAAACGTGCCCAAAACGTGTGTGATTCAAAGGATTTCTATTCCCCTCTCTTTTGTTTTTCGAAGGACGTAATCATAACAATTTTCCCAATGCCGTAAAATACTCGAGGCAAGTAAATACTTCGAATGGATAAGTTTCTTACAAATCATGTAGCTTAACCTCCTTATGAGAAGTATATATTTCTTTGTTTTTATTTCTTACATTATGTATATTTTATTTATACTATACTCTAAACGAACTCATGGGTTTTCAACTTGATATGATTTAGATTGTTATTTTTTGTAGGTGTTATGGGTTCTTTTTGTTTTTTGCTGTAGTTGTTTTTGTTCCCTTATAGTATTGCTCCAATTGCAAGTTTTTCCATCATCTAGTTATCATTTGATTAATTCAGAACCAAAACAAAATCACAAACGCCCGGGCACTAACGTTGGTAAACGCTTGGAGGTCAAAATATGATTTCAATACGATGTGTTATGGCCAACGTCTTGTGTTATCTTAACTTTTAAATATTAGTCAATAAAACTGATCAAAGTTTGTGTTGATAAAATAGGTGATAAATGTTGATCAATGTAGGAGAAAACTGCAGAGCTTGCCTTGCTCAGTTATTTGCCCACACATGTTATATTCCTATAAAACGAAGCATTACTATTTTGTACTCTATAGACAAGGAAGGTGTATTGGGATCTGTAGATATGAACGTCATAGCCCCATGAGAGTTCAATAATTACCATTATTTTATCATCGATCAATTTGTAGCAATTTATTATAACAATTATGAATATAAAAAGACACAAACAAATAATTACCTCAATTGTCATAATTGAAAAACAATTTGATTAATTGATACCTATTAGTCAATACATAGTGGTGAGATCGATGACCGTGTGAAACACAAACTCTTGAATTTTAGACCAATTCTCCATCTGCTGGTGCAGTTAATTTTTACTTTATTATTTGTTTATTACTTATCAGTTTTTCAAATATTAAGTTAATATAAACATGCATGTGGCATGCAGGGGTTTCACTAGAATTCCTCACAACAGGCTAAATAAATGAAAACAACAGGCAAAATTAATGGAAGTCATAAAAACATGGAAAAGTTGAACAGTTCCTAATATATCTCAACTTAGTACATGACGCTCCTCTTCCAGAATGTTCGATTTTTTATCGGTTAGTTATTGCTTTTATTTCATGATAGTTTCACATATTGTACAATCGGCCACATTTAGTTTCGAGGGCCCAATGGGTCTTCACTCTGCACCCTTCCATTTACTATTAATGAGATGACACTTCAGCAATAATGTTTGCTTGAGGATATGTCCAAGACTGTACTTTGTCTGGAAATGCTTTTATTGTAGGGGGATGTTGAAACTGGGAGGTGATGTGTGTGTTGAAGGGGGGGGGGGGGGGGGGGGCGAGGGATGGGACATACGCAAGGTGTCTTATACACCAGTATTAAATTCTAGATCACACTTTTCATATCGTGGTTATGGTCTAATTAAATTTGGGTTTAGCTGACCGAGACGTTCCTCAGAAGACGATTGGTGTGAATATTAATTCTCACAATCAACGTTTATAACTTAGGTGGAATATTTGTATTACATGAAACAACATGGTCAGATTAAGCAACACCAAACAAAACAACATAAAGCCAACAATGAATTAAACACACATACAATTTTAAAACATTTAGGGAATTCAAAATTGATTCGCGGGTTTCACATTCGAATTCATTAGTGCATTGGGCGTTGCCTATTTTCATCGCAGACTCCATAGCGTAACCGTCTTCCTAAAACTAGTCTAGTGTATTGTCATAAACAAGGTTTATATACCCGTACATCCCAATTAGTTTTTTATACATTGACAATTAAAAACATACCAATCATATAATAGGATTGTATTATTGTCGCAAGTGGTTGCTCAACACTCCGGGCACACTGGCACTTAGCGAGATCAACAGAGAGCCACCCCAAGTGATGGTCCATGTTTGATACAATAAGACAAAATTGGATTAAAGAAAACATCTTCGGTGTCACTGGCCGTGGGAAAGCGATATTTTCGATGTACACGTGCATTTTTTATTTAACTCTTGATTGGATTTAATTTGTTTGCTTGTTTATTTGTTCGCGTGTTTGTTGTTTGTCGGTGACATGTGCTGTCAAGTAAATAAGGTCAACTTTCATTTTCCCCATATGAGTATTTCTTTCTGTCTTTTCTGTATTTTACCAACATTAAAATCCATCAAAATATAAGTTACCAGTAAACGTGACCAAAATATGGAAAACGCTCCTCTTTATAATTGTACAATACAATGAAAGAACTATCTATAATTTTTGTCATTAACGTGAAAGCATATATAATGTATATATAAGAACTTAAAGGCCAATACATGTCGTTGAAGCTATCTTTTAAGGATGGAATATACACAAACCCTTGTGTCACCCACTCATTGTATATGTATATTGTATGTGTTTTGTGAAATAAACAAATTGAAATTGAAATTGAATATATCAAACTCAATAAGACGTCTTCAAGCTAAACAATCAAATCACCATGTTTTGCAATCAGCTCTCAACTAGCTGGATGATGTGTGTTTGGTTGATCTTCGGTGACACTACGCTGATCATCTGAGCTGAACACCACCGTGTCAGCACATTGTATCACCTAATATTATCATAAACTTAACTTATTGGATTATAAGAGATACATCTGAGACGAAATAGATATAATTACTATTCAATACCTACATTCGGAAATAAATCTTTTTAAATTGTCATATGAATATTTAAGATATTTTATAAGATATTTTACATGTTTTATACTTATTTGATAATGTTTTTTTATTATCTGTTGCGACAAAGACAATTATCAAGGATACCTGACTGCATTTGCTTTGACAAAAACAAGATCTATTTGATTAATGTTTAAAATGATTTGTATGATTGTATCTTAGTATACTTTATAATGCTTCTGTTGTTTTGAGATTTTCAAATGTTGCCCAGTGTGCTTGGAGCCTTCTTAAATGTTTACAAACATTTTGTTTTCTTTTGGAAAACATGGTTGGTATATTGTATGCACGAGAGATTTAGTATTTTATTTTATTTCAATAACGTAGCAATTGCAAGAATACATAGGACAAATGCGCAAGTTTGCAGTCCCAGATTCTGACACTAGAATGCATTTCTTTGTATTATGTTTATTTATTTTCAACTTGATCTTGGAATTACAAATATGCATGTCGCTTTGTGTCACTATATATGTCAGTAATGGTATGCTATAAATGTTTGTTTCGTTTTTATGTTTGTACTTTCAATGTTTATAAACAGTAACGTTTCAAACTTTAACAATTCCCTTACTACAAAACTATGTAAGTCACTGACAGATCTGTTTGCTCCAATGTTTTGACATATTAAGATATTCGAAAGTGGATTAAAATTAGTGTCTCATGTAGAAGATACGACATAAACATCTTCAAACATTGACGTCGCATGAATATCATACGTATTTCGGCCCTCCCCTTTTATTTACCCAAATTGCGCTATTTGGAAATTTATGAAAAATGAAGGCAATAGATATTGAAATGAAAGCAAGATATATTTATTGTATTTTTGATTTCTAAAAAGCTTAAAAATTGCATTTCTAGGTCGGTACAATGAGAGAAGTTTGTTTTCCTGAGAACATATGCAAATATATCATTGTTTTGGTGCTGCTTTCTTATGGACTACATTGGGTTTATGATTCTCAGTTTATTCACACTCAGTATATCATACCATGTTCCCACAGCTATGCCCCAGTATCTCTCCACCTCTACCCTGGCCCATGTGGACTTCATAAAAAGCTCCACTGGATCGGGGAGCTTTGACAGATCCATTCATAAAACTGAAAATGTTGTAATTACAAATGAAATATGCTACTTGTAATAGATGATGAGCTTCACGTTTTCCAAGTTGATTTATTTGAGACGGGCACCCTGGTAGGGTAGATGATTATGGGTATTTAGGAAACTTCCGTTTGCCTTAAAACTTCGTGTTTAATTAAAACTAACTTACACGTTATGTTTGGTTGAATCTGCTTGTGAATCATTACAAGATAAGTAATGCGAGAGTTCGTTTATGATCTCACACTAAAAAGGGCAAAAAATCAATCGTCAATCAAAATCTCGATGGATACAGCCCGTATTACGATGTTCCCTTGGTTGTGTAGGTGGGAGTGAAAAAATTACAAAATACCAAAGTTCAACCTCTACAATCCATTAAATATTGCTTTTATATTACGTAAAGCTTTAACTGAATCATAATCTTAAGTTATATATTTTTTATTTGTAATGGTTGACCAACTGGTATGCTTTGTTACATTAGGCTCTTTGAACAGCTTTTTAATATTACAAAGCGGTGAAAAATATGTCACTTTAATTCTTTACATTACATAAGATTAGTCACATCACACCTTTCTACTTTCTAGTCCCTGTGTGTGAATGATGTAACAGTCACACCTCTCTCAAACGACCTCTCTTTCTATGATCTTGGTGCAGAGGGTGTAACTGTCTTGAACCGTGCGTTTGGAGAATGCACCACACACATTTCTAGCGATTGTATGTGGAAAGTGTAACACTAAGAGTGACACTTCACTTGCTAAGAGATCATCCATCACAATGTATCACAATCTACATGTATTACACGTGAAACCGTGGCACTGCCAGACACTGAGTGGCAACACAGGTGCTCAGATTCACTGGGTTCGGGTACCCTCCATCCAAGATGAAATGCCAGAGCAGGTGCCCCTGTTTATCAGATTGTTTATATACCCAAAAAACAGAATCAACACACAAGTGGATAATGTCTTGATGTAACATTTTTGACAAGAACAATTTATTTATTTTTTCATTTTAAGACGCTTTTAGTGGTTAGCAGGCTATACATTTTTGATGAATATGATATCTGCAAATGAATGTAAAAAGTTGATGTTCTATAAGCGGTGTGCATTTCCTCATATTGTTGCATACGATGCAGGGTGACATATTTGCTCCTTTCCACCGTCTTGTCTAATGAACGCCAATACCTTCAACATATTGGACACTTTTCTTTCATCAAATGCCAAATTGCAGTAAAATTGTGGTTTTAAGACAAGGTCAACACTTTTAGTAAATCTTTATGAAACCCGATAAGGATGTGGTCGTTATGGTGACAAAAAGAGAGAATTTTTTTCACAACGGAAACAATTTTGTCAAAATTTATGTTCTCTCAGTAGGTCCAGAGAAACCCCAAACCAGAATAGCTAGAACTGTCAAATAAAGCTGATTTTAATTAGAATTTAATTGACAGAAATAGTGTAGTATTTGTTTACTTCTGTCACTAAGAAAATGGACGTTTATCTAGCATCGCCTCGTTTTGATCCATCAAAACTGATTTGTATGTACTTTTGTGCTTTGCAGTGCTTATTACATTTTGTCAAGAGGGGCTGGGAATGAGGAGATTTGAATCTTAGTCAAATCTTTTTTTTGCAACTGCAACATTAGTAACTAACATTGGTGCAATATTTACTCAGGAAATTAACAAAGAATTCTTTTAATATTTATAAGGTTACATACTGTAAGAAAGTTACATTTTCACGGCTCTATGGATGGATAGAAACAAGAAGTATTCCTTTAGAAGTTCTTTTCTTTCCCTAGAGCCTGTTGTAATTACCGGTGCGTCCCTCACTAATTACTGGTAGGGAGAAAATCACTCATTAAAATTCATTAAAAGATTTATGGTACATACAACACCTAAAGGAGCATAGAGCGAGATAATGCGTTAATTACACTCCATTATAACAGCTTTGTTTTTTAACATTGTGCAACATTGCCCAGTTTTAATCAAAAATGTTTCTTTAATTTTTGTATCCATCAAATGCTGGTGATATTTATATTGTTGGTCTGTGCTGTCCTTTCATTGTGTTTAGAGGAGGGAACAATTGTTTAAAGCAATAAAGACAAAACAAGATGATATAAAGCCATTACTCTTAAATGTACAGCCATTTACAAAGTTCCATATGATAATCTTTCAAGTTGACAAAAGAAATATTATAGTTTCATTGATGCGACATCAAGAGCATTGCCTTTTTGTGATCGCAGCTAGGTTTCTTGATTATCACTGTTGAGACAATTGTCAGTCGATATGGTCCAGGGCTATGAGTGAAGTTGGACTAAATATTTAAATTATAATAAAAATCTCGAAACTGTGTAAGCAGATCGTTGATAATTAAAGTCATGCAATTTAATATTGCAACATACAAAATAGCTGTACTAAATATTCGAAACAACTCACTCTATGTGCAAGTACATGAAGTGCTCACTTCAATTCACCAACTTGAAAACTATTTTTAAACGAAATTATAATCGCATTTTTTTACTACTACATGTAGTATACTTAAAGTGTAAACTGGTACAAAACCTCCTACTGCGCCCCCTATCGTGCTTTGTACTAACTGCCCTGCTACTCACCATGGGACTAGATTCTTCTTGGCCAAACACGACGTTCCATAAACAATTCAAGAGAAAAATCACACTGACATTCATTGGAAAATTATATACAACTGCATGTGAACAAATAGAACATAAATGTAAGATGTTAAGGGGCAAACTCACGGAGAGTTTTACAAATAAAATCATTGAATAAATCTCATTCTTAAAAAAGCAATCGTGTGTTTTTATTTGATTTTTTGTTATCCGCTCAACATCCTACTCGTGCCAGACCAATGTCATCTACATTTCAGGTTCAATTAAATCAAAGCCAAGTTTGGAGAAATAATATTATTTAATTTTTTTTATAATACCCGAGATGACTTAGTGCAAATGTATTTATATATTCGAACCATTACAATCTACTACTTTACTAAAATAAGAAGACAAAACTCAAAATTAAGAGTCAATAAAGAATCAACAAATCAATCAATCACTCAAAACTATTCAATGTTTAGCAAGTGCCATACCAAAATACACTTCCTTCTTGATCTACTATTGTTTAGTAGATATTTCTGTCACAATGATAAAAATATTGCAAACATCTTTCCGGTACTGTCTTTAACACTTAAACTTCATTGTTAAAGTACATGTTTATCAGGTATTTTGATACAATAGTTATACGGCAGTCAATGTTTAATTGATTTAATTTATAATGTTGGAATACTTTCTATTACACCAATTGTTAATCTATTAGTTGTTTCTAATTTTAAGTTCATATTTCATTGTATTCCCATTTGTGTAGCCTAAAAGAGAGGATGGGCTTTAGTAAATATACCAAATGACAATATTTAGGAAGGCAAAATGAATGCATAATATTCAACATGCTAAGTGTCAACACATAGAATTGAACGAGTAACGATACACATTCCTCATTTTTAACATTCCTCATTTTTATCATTATCTTGATGTGGACTGCACTAAAATATCTTTACATTACGTGATTTGACATTTTTTGTTATTTTTCCCCCTCGACTAAGCCACTTAGACGGAATAACAATTCATAATCGTATCAAAGACATTGAGTAAATCCCATATTAACTTCACTCAAAATGCATCATAATTCAGCCTGTATTCAATAATATAATAAATAACTTTCATATTAGATTCGGATTAGATTTCAATCAGTGACTAGTATACTTAGAGAAAAGGAGATTTAATATAATTTGATCCTTTATACGCTATTAGTACCCTCTCCGTTTACGATGGTCAAATATTCAACCATGGTATCCTAAATTTATATGACACTAGCATTCCTTTCAAAGCAATTTAGATAAAAATATCATCATCCCCTTCATGCTATATCTTTCCAACGTTCAAAGCACAACATTCTCTTCTAAGCACACCATTATATCACAAGCACACTATTTTCTCTCCCCATACAACAGTCTCCTCTCAGCACACAATTCTTTTCCCACACATTTGCAAGACTAAAACTGAAAACTAGAACAGTTGTGACATTTTACTGCTGAAATAGTTTTTGAAAATTGCATGCAAGTTTTTTCATTTGCTTCGTTTGTTTATTGTTTGCGGACACAAAAGAACCACTTAAAAGGGGCAATAAAATTATAGTTTATTAATCGAGTAAAATTGTTTTAAATAATACAATAATCCATATGTATATACTTTCTTGCAGTGAAAGGTACATTAAACTGCGAATTACCCAGCATTATGTTCATTACTCTTTGTTACTTCTTTGCAATATTTTTTACTTTGCGTGTAAAGAAATATTCTTGTTCACAAAAATATGGATTTTCGTTTGAAAGTGGCAGTTGAATACCAACTTATATCAATTCAAAAACAAAAATGTAGCATCGTTGAAATAGAGGGTATAATCATGATATTGTTGGAATAATATTTTTCAGATGTGCATACTTAAAGCATTTGAAGTGCTCGAGCAACGATTCAAGTGTCCACAATGGACATTTAGAAAGAGGAAACGGCCTTTCATTAGATCCCGACCCGCTTCATTTAAACGATAATCCAAAGTTGATGGGATTGATAAAGCTTTGAGGTCAAAATTGAACAGGCAACTATTGTGTATTAATGGATTATTACAACATTTCAGTTTGAATTAGAAACTTTAACTCATTCATAAAAATTCATTAGGAACACATTTCATGCACTGATATCCGCCAGAGCGCATGCGCGAAGTAAAGCAGTGTTTGTCTTGATGCGTCTTAGATGTCAATCACAAAGCGTGGGCCAATCAGCGAACAGCTGAAGAAAGTTAGCCTACTTATGTGAGTGGACGAAGCGTGAGTTACAAACAAGTGTGAAAGCAACCCAGTGCGATCACACCACGAGGCCAGAGCTAGAAAACCAGAGTCCAGAAGCAAATATCCCCCGCAGGGAACAACCGGACTATGACAGAGACGGCAATATCAAGCGGATTCATCAGTGAAGCTTTCAGTAAACAACAAGCCTTCAGATTTGCGGACGTTTCAGCACATCTTCCACAATACAGGGACTACACAAACGCTTTCTTACCACCCCCGGCACATACCAAAGTCGAGCCTGCCGAGAGTATGTTGAACCCATTCATGGATACTGGGGCAACTCACCTGCCCCCGGGCGCCTTGAAGCTGAGCCCACCACATCACATGAGCGAGAGCACCCCACAGATGAACCAGTACCAGGGGAGCAACCCGAATATCTATGCTACCGTACCACATTCTACACACAGCTCCAGTGGCTACTCCGCTATGGGAGTAGGGGGATATAGCGCTAGGGATTTCTTACTGAGACGTCCGGATATGACGTCAGCCACTACCCCCGAAAGTCTTTACCCCTCGAGTCATGCCAGCATGCACGGTCACCATACCGACCCAGCGGCATCTCACGCTCTCTTCCCAGGTCTACACGATCACCAACAACATATGAACGGCCAGATGAGGCTAGGACTTGCCCCAGACAATCAATATAATAATATCGCCAGCTCAAGAAGTACAGACTATTATGGGTCACAACATTTAGGACTAAATCACATGAATGCTATGGGTCACATGAACCATATGAACACTGGTTATGGGCCTGGAATGGGAGGTGTGGGACCCGGTGCGTTTTTCAGGTACATGAGACATCCGATCAAACAAGAACACACATGTCTATGGATTGAGAAAGATGCTCCAGAACCTAAGAAACCTTGTAACAAAACATTTACCACGATGCATGAAATAGTAACGCATCTAACAGTTGAGCACGTTGGAGGGCCCGAACAGACTGATCATGCCTGTTACTGGAAGGAATGCCCAAGGGACGGGCGACCCTTCAAAGCTAAATACAAACTGGTGAATCACATTAGAGTCCATACAGGCGAGAAACCCTTCCCCTGCCCCTTCCCCGGATGTGGCAAAGTGTTCGCCAGGAGTGAGAATCTCAAAATTCACAAGAGAACTCATACAGGTAAGCAGATTTCAAAATCCTGAACTTTTTCATAACTGAAATACAAATCATACTTTCCAAACAGCTTCAATACTAGCAATATTATTAATTCTTAGTCGGGGCAGCTCTTCAAAAGTCAATCGAAAATCAGTTGGGTTCTTAATTTTCTCGTTAATTTTGGGCTTAGTAATATACATCTCAGAAACTCGTCTTAACAATTTTTAACATTTAAAGGCGTTGTAAGTTTATATCTTTCCTTTGACATGGTATACACGAGTAAAATAGCTAAAACTGGGGCACCAATTTAATAATAATTGTATGTGAATGCGTGTTAAAATGCTAATTTTATTGCAAATTATTCAAGTGTTGTAAACTTATGAAACCTTATGGCAAAGGTATTGTAAATTTCTAAATGATTTGGTCAATGGTCACGTCAAATAGTCTGTATTTACATTTGTACAGAGTGTTTCTAAATTCAATATTAATCTGTCGAACGTAAAAATGGAAACTGAATATATTGTATCCGTCACTTATTGAATATTAGTACCATCTAAATGATATTTAAATCATAAATTATTAGATTAATCAAATAAACACAATTGTAACTCAGGTTGTGGCAGAAAATCTCTAGGAAACACCTGGAAATAAAGAATTCACGATAATTAATAAAAATTGATCCAAAGTTAAAGAACATTTACGTTAAGCAATATTAGTAAACCATTTCTTTCACCTACTCATCTAGCTCTATTTCTAATATTTGGTTTTGAATATTTGATAAATTGGTGATTGGTTAGGTATAATTTTTGTCGATCTATAGTCTTGAATGACAATATAATTTAAGATTAACATTTCTTGTTAATTATCGCAAGTTTTTGTTCATAAAGGAAGGATTTAGAATCAGAGATGTGTTAATTATTGATGTTCAAACTTCGTCAAATTCACCCAAATTATCGTACAGTCAATTCTTAGTCCATTTAATGTAACTTTACTCAATGAAATTTCATTCTGCTAAAAGCAATTTTTCTATAGGAACTTTCGACGGATTTCTTAACATAAATTTAATTTGTCTTGTATATGCTTATGGTGTTTGGGAAGAAGGTACAACTTCCCTAGAGTGTGTAAAACTCTGGGATCGGTGAAACGGGACCTACTACAGTCTTACTAAGTTTGTTGTTCAGGGCTTGTTCGATAAATAAACAGCTTATAGTTGGTTTAATTTTACCCGCACCTGTTATATAATTGAGAAAATTCTTGCCAACTTAACATATCCTCTACAGATTATCATATTCCAGCAGAACATTGACTTTTCATTCTGAGAAACTATCTCAAACGCTGGACCAAGCGAACTTCCGAAATGTGAATTATTAATCAGCAATAATTGGGTGAAATTCTATGAATTGATTTGAATGCATTTAACTTGAAATATTAATTCATTGAGCAGGATTTCGCTGATAAAAGATGGACTATTATACGAATGAATGTTAGATGTGGATACGATTAGGACTAACAAATAACTATTGTGAAAGGGGTATTAACATTGCGTGCTTTAAAATCCAAGTTCAAAAATTTAAATTATTTAAAGGGGATAAGCAATTAGCGTTTCCGATCTGATCGGGTCTGGGCCGATGTCAGTGCTTGACGTTTAATGAAACCAAACTTTCGGGAAGCAAACACATTTTAGAAATAAACAAAAAACTGAAATTCAAACTGTAGTGGCATGTTTTAAATGAAACGCAATACCTGGAAATTATCTGACACTAGCGCAAGTGAAGTTTTTCTGATTGTACCCTGGCTGCCACCGATGTTCTCTTGAATCCCGATGTTTGCTTTCAATCCCTAAGTTTGTCTCCATCAATGATCTCTTGCTTCAAGATGTCTATTTGCGCAATCATCCTGCGTTTGTTAATAACTCACTCAACAGTTATTTGGATGTCACAAATATTCATGTCACATTGTAGTTATTTTTGTGCCCTAAATATTTAATTACATTGTTTTAATTAAGTTTTAAATAACAGGAAAAACAATTAATTACTAGCAAGGCATATTTTGTGAAATTCATTATAATTCATCATTTTGCTTTTAACAGAAGTGCGAACTCTCAAATTATAATCTAATTAAATATCAATTTAACTCATCTCGAATTCCACCTTGGAACAATAAACAATTTTTAATTTCAGTACAATTTGTTACAAAAATTTGTTTTAGTTGAAACGATTCCGTGTAATTATCATCTGACATACAAAGTAGTTGTTGGTTTTCAAGTACAAAAACGAGAATTTAATAAACCATTATTGGATATTTATATATTTATTCTTCATTATATTCGCCTGCTATCCCAATATTTGCATATTGATTCTGCCTTACTTTAATCATTTACACAGACACTCAAGTTTAATACATATTTAACATTCAAAATGCTTGAAAAATAAATTCGTTCTATTTTGCCTATTGAAATCTGTACTGTATAAAAGCCTATAATAACCGCACTTGGCCTTAATAAAAACATATATTTTCTTTTGTGGAACTTTTACAAGTGAGTGCTCCGTAAAAGGACCCGTGTTAATATCAACATATCTCCGAACACTCGACGCGATTCTATAAGAGATAGTGAAGTGTTAAAAATCTAATAAAATGTCAGATCCATAAACTACGAACACAGGACATTCATTCGGAAGACAGGCTATAATATTGCTATTTTATTTCTCTTTTCAATGCGTCTAGTGTTGAAAACGGCAACAATTAAGGCAGATAACTCGCCTGTCATCTTCAGTGTTGACCCTCTTAACTGCCGTAAATGGACGTATTTTATGGCTAAATAGTTACTTCTTGTGTTCTGCCCTGAGGAAACACGACGATACTTGAGATACTAGACCCTTTGAGATACAATCAGTGAATTAGTGTAAAATACTATTCCAATTACTAGATGAACAAACCCATAGAACATAAGAGTGTATTATCTCCAAGCTAACAGACAATTGATCCATTCTTCCCCATCGGTAATTATCGGCAATTATCGGGATTATCCGACCAAATGAACATGTTTGATTGTTCAGAAACTAGTTTTTTATTGACAGGTTTTCATGGTTCGGATAACCTATTATCACGAGTGTGTACCGTAATGATTATTAGTTTGTTAATTATCCGTCTATTTAATAAAAACATATTCTTGGCTATAATCTGATGATCGTAGATAGAGATAGACCCTACATAATAATTCCGATTACTCTAAGACCCACTTTTGCCGTTTAAAACCCCAGAAATTGCCGCATTAATAATTGTTACATTTATTGCCAAATAACAGATGAAATAATTGAGCAAAACATTTCTTGGAGTTTATCCATATTGAACATGCTGAAAACGTACAGGTTGACCTTAGCTTATGATCTACCGGGACGCTAATCCGGGATTAGACGCGATTACGTCATTTCACCTAAACGGATGCCGGACTTTCGAGTTGCTAAATAGTTTATCTTAGATTTAGAAAGATATCTGGTCACTAGAACAGTATACACTTGTTCATTAATCGTTTCATCATACCCCAACACATGTTTCATTCGAAGATAAAATTTAGGGTTTGGTCATCGATGTTGCACTTAGTTCTGCTTGTATTCATGTTCATTTATTCATCATCTTGTGAATTCTGCATAAATAGCATTTGGGAACCAGTTAAAGATCACTTTTAAAATGTCTTAACAAATGAATAGTTCAAGAAGTAAACAAACTGTTCCGAATGTCAGGTTATGAAAATCTGTTTTAACCTGTAACTTTCCGAATTTGCAGCGTCTGACACTGCAAACCAGATCTACACTCTACAATTTAATCTGAACTTTTATCAATAATTAAACATTAAAATTATGCACACATTGCAAAATTCCGAATAATGATTGGTCAGTTAATATCACATGGCCAATGCAATGTCAGTTCGGTCAGCACCTCCTTTGTGTTATCTTAACGATGTTTCTTGATATTCATTGTTTTAATTAAGAGTCTCAAATGTCCCTAGAGTGGGTATAAAGACTCGTAATGACAGATAGAATTAACTCTTGCTCCTATTCTGCGCTACTTCAATCTACTTAGGAAGTGACATCATGATCATAAACAAACACAATAAACGCCTTGGATTATCCACGGATTTTAATAAATATCCATCCGTTTTGGGACAAAACTCCTGACCATATCGCTCCTCATTTCAGATTACGAAAAATTAACATCATGTTGAAAAACGAAGGAAATTTGAATATACATATTCTAACAAAATTTTGCACATCGATTTTTTTCTTTTAAATAGACCTTGTACATTGATAACTATTTTACACTTTTACACGAAGCTTCTTGGATATATTTTATATTTTGTGACTGGCACATGTATGATAAATTTAAACGTTTATTAAATATTCAATAAGAAATCAATCTGATCTGACGAAAATATGAACCCCATTATAACTAAAGCCGGCACTTGAAACAGGGGATGTATATTTGAGCATTGTATTAAAGGCAAAGTATCTGTTCCAAATTAATTAATACATGCACGATTAATTATGAATGTCATTGGTGTTTATATCTGTTGTTAATCACATTAATCCAAGTAATTGCCAACAGATTGGTTCTAATGTGTAATGTGTGGCCTGATAGCAGATTATACCTATATTTCCAGAAGCATATCTCCTCAATTAATTCTGCCATGATTTCGAAAATTATGTTAACATTATATAATTAACTCCTAAAATGAAATGATCATAATAAATGGCATTTTAATCAATTGTGTTACGAATTTAATTTTGTTTTACCAACATTTAAAGTCTGGATAGGGAACAATGTATTAAATTGAATTTTGAATATAAAATATGAAGATTGTTTCTTTTTTGTTTTCATAAAACTTTGAAATTGTAATAAAATAGCGTGGTTGGATAAAAATACAAAAAACTTGTTGCTGGCTGATGCTTTCAAATTATCAAATTAACTGATTTGAATTCAAAATTGTACTTCAGTTTTTCTCAAGTGTCATATTTGCCGGTTGATTAGATTGGGACGGTCGTTATGAAGTAACTGTAGTTTATCATTAGTAAATGGGTGGAAAAAACAAGTTAATCAAATTCTTTTTCTACCAACCTCTTCAGACACCTGCCATTATTAATTTTTTGTTCCCAATATGTTTTGATCATTAATTTTTAATGCTAAATATTTTGATTTTGTAGTAATATTTGTATCATTACCTATCTCCCATATTTATAATTTCAATAACTTTGCACCGATTTGTATATCACTATAATTACAGAAACTATATCTACTAGCTCATTCTCTGATTTTCTAGAAAATCATTTTCGTATTAAACTGTTCTTATTTGCATTCTGAACTGCTTCATGTGTTTTATGGTTATTTTAATGTCTACGCTTACACTCTGTATATAATAAAATTTTAAACGTTCACACACTAGTAATTTGCCTTTGAAAGGAATCTTTAGAAAGCAATTTTTATTCTTGAAAAAATTACAGGGGGAATATCCTAATGGGTTTAAACACTGGTAAAGATATAGGGCTTTATTATTTTTTATGATTATTTTCTATGAGTCAAACGCCTTTTGAAAAATTAAGGTATACACATTATATTGAACTTGTGAATTTGAAGTTTCAAGTGGATTTTATTTACACTAGAGTTTTTAACCTTTTAAAAAGTACATTCACGAGAAAAAAATATTGAACGAACAAGTGGTTCAAGTGCTTTTATTTAGAAAATTGTAATAACTTATTCGAAAATTTCAAAATTATTTTTCAGAATGTTTCTTGAATTTTTACTATTAAATTTTAATATCCACAATAAACAGGTTTTGAACATTTTTCCTAAGTATTTTATATTTTCTGCTTCCAGGAGAGAAACCCTTTAAGTGTGAATTCGACGGATGTGACCGAAGATTCGCGAATAGTTCTGATCGCAAGAAGCATTCGCATGTACACACCTCCGACAAACCATACAACTGCAAAGTGAGGGGCTGTGATAAAAGTTACACGCACCCAAGCTCACTAAGGAAACACATGAAAGTCCATTGTAAGAGCGGAGAAATCAGCGAGATGGAATTAAATGGACTTGACGACATTTCCACATTGTCCACGACAATCCCGGGAAGTCCTACGTCACCCGAAAGTACATCACCGTCTCTACAATCTCCAAATAGCTCGACCAGTTCAATCGTTGTCTCGCAACAATCACGCTCCAATACCACCCCTGGTTTGAGTAGTCCACCCCCTGCTTTAATATCTTCTCAAGTCACGTCCCCAAATATGGCGTCACCGCCTACGTCACACCCGACGTCAACTGTCGGCACTGCTCAAACTACAGCGGCGACGTCTCACGCCAGTCAGACGGCGAATCTTAGTGAGTGGTATGTGTGCCAGAGTACAACAGGAATGCCTACCCCTCCTAGCAATGAACACTCTCCAATCAGTAGTGCAGGGAATTCAGCAATAGGCCATTCTACAATCGGACATTCTTCACTAGGACATTCTTCATTAGGACAGTCTTCACTTGGACAATCTGTCTCCCATTCTATTTCACATCCGATAAGTCACATATCTCATCCAGTGTCACATATCTCTCACCCCATATCACAAGTGCCCTCAGTTCACCATGGCCATCATCCGCACGCAGCCGTGGCGCAATACTGACGCTAAGCCAGGTGCCGCCTTCATACTTATACTAAAAATATCGCCATGTACAGTTTCAAAAGAATAGCTAGCCATGACAACGTTGTACGCCAGATTATTGTGTACACGTGGTTAAATTGTGTGCTCACGTCATTATTTTTGTGCTCACGTCACACGCAGAAGACTGAGTCAAAGTCTTGCTCAAGGTTCTCTAGAGATTTTCTAGTATACTCTTCTATGTAAAAAATACATAATTTGAGTTTGTTACATTTAGATAGGACGATCATATCTATTTTAAAATGTACATAGTTTTTAACGTAATGTATAAGACGACAGATTTATTTATTTTATGCTAATTCTTGCCTTTATGTCACGCATGATAAGAGATAAGCTTACAAGGTGCCCGAACCAAGGAATGTCTAATTTGCCCAACAAACATTTGCAATTTTAGTATTAATTTGGTGCTTACATATTTTTTTAGTTTAGTTTGCGATTGCAAATCACTGAGTTGACTGCAGGTTACATCCTTGTATAATGTTGTATTTCCACTATACAGTTTAAAGTAATACCTAGTTCAAAATTATTTTAGTTCTTAAATGTTCTCATGCATTTGTGTCCATTGAGAAAAGTTATATGAAATATCTACATATATAAAAATTTAACAAATAATCTCCCTGAGATTATAAGAATAGTAAATAACATGAATAGGTACCACTGTTTCTGAGATGATTATATTGCACGTTGATACTAACATATACCAA
Source organism: Owenia fusiformis (assembly GCA_903813345.2). Classification (NCBI taxonomy): domain Eukaryota; kingdom Metazoa; phylum Annelida; class Polychaeta; order Sabellida; family Oweniidae; genus Owenia; species Owenia fusiformis. The sequence goes on from CAIIXF020000004.1 coordinate 18,023,509, forward strand.
CCAACCATGACATTTGCACGTTATATTCATATAATATAGTACGACCTATATAAAATAAGATAACAAATAGTAAAAGACGGTGGGTAACCGGTGCCGATTATTTATGTAGCTTATGATTACAAAGAATGTTGTTTCCATGTAGTTGAAATGTGCAATACATTAGTCAAAACTCTACAAAATCAATTACAATATGTTCGTTTTTAAAGTTACTGTAAAGTTACACATTATTGTTGGTCAACAAACAGATCAAGCAAATAGTACCGTTATATTGTAAACAACCGCAAGTTATAAAAACATTATGTGGTTAAATATTGTATCGTTGAGTAAAATAGACTTTTGTTTCATTGTAAATAGAATCATTCGATAATATATTTAATCCTTGTGTTTTGCGTTCTTCTATTCAGAATTCTTTGTATACATAGTGATCGATAAGAAAAACTTACAAGAGTATATTATAAATGAACATGTGCTCTGGAACACTTTGCTTCCTCCCACCCTGCCAAGTGATACTATACACAACTGACATTATCTTGATTATTCCTCCTTCAACAAAACATTTTCCACCAAATCTTTACTAGAATTTGTAAAGTTATTGACATGTACCGATGACACAAGTGAAATGTCATTGACCAATGCATTTCGATGGTCTTAGAATATTTATATGTAAGATATTCTGTGCAGGTTAAAATACTCTGTCCCCTACTTCCAATATTATCGACTTTAGGAACATAATGCCGTCTAACCCCACTTCATATTTCATCTTTGCGAAAAATCCAATGCTAAATCAATGAAAATACCCGATTTTAACAATGAATGTAAATGCCATTCATTGAAAAAGTTTTGTATTGAGTTCTCATAATGCGTATTGGAGACACCCATTTAACTAATAGAGCTTTTAAGCCTCACTTGAATGAATGTTCCAATTGTTTTATTGTATTCTAACTAGAGAGCTGGATTGTCTGTGGGAAGAAGTTAGGCACCTTTCATGATGGTGGCGTTCCAACACAACATGTCATACTTCGACTCAATGAAGACTTCCCCGCTCCTTTAGATATATCTAGACGGGAGTGTACCTTTTATATTATTTAGAAAATTGTGGCATCCACCTTTTTGTTACCAGCGTTCAACGTCTGTAACAAATTGTTACACTTTTGTGATCATTTGTTTTGTTAATTACACATACCTGTATTCTACAACATGTGCAAAGCATCATTTAGCTCTGTGCACAGGCTCTCCGCAGATTGCACTTGCCTGTTAACCAGACGACATTAAGTCTTGTTCGTGGAATTTTGTCACTTCCATTCTTTCAATATCATATGATTATTTTAGGGACTGGTTTTAGGGATTGATATTTTTTAATTATTCGTTTTTTGTCTTTGTTCTTCCAGTTTTTTTTATTAAGCCTTATACATTTACTGTGTACCATCGAACGGTGCAGACCCCTCAACCGGATTTCCCATCGCAGACTGGACCGTAATGCCAGTTTGAGAAGCTGATATAGCGGGTGTACACCTGCACAAAACAAACTGACATAAAATATGTTTGTTATGGTAAAGCTTCTGCATTCATTACTAGAGTTGCCCAAACATCCAAGCTCCCGGAGAAAGCCTGAGAAAAAATATCTCAAGCATTATGTATTTTCTCGTCAATTAAAACAACATTAAGCGAACATTTTGATAATTGAAGCATAACTGAATATAGTGAACACCGTAATTGATATAGAAATATAAGAAAAATTACACGCTTCAATGAAGAAAGTAAAAATACAACGTAATGCAGGTCTGCTAGAGTAAGACGTTCTGCGTGAGACTATTGCCCAAACATCACCAGATCCCCGATGAAACATCAGTCAACTTATAGATACAATACTCCGGACATTAGATCGGTTTCAAGAACTCTTGCTAGTTATTGGGCTCAATTACATATAGAAGGCAATGGCTGACCATCTTGCCATATGCTAATAGACAATACTTGCCAGGGGAACACGAATGTATATAACACCGATGTATACTATCGTTTATTTCACATATAGGGTCTACATATTTATAGGTTCTTAAAGGCATTTATATTTCGGCCTTTGTGTTGGAACAGAGAAAGGAATCTAATCACAAAGGACACATAGTCCTTCCAGATGTATTGATAGAGTAAAAATCTCCCAATGTCAGTACTAAATTGTTTTTGTTGAAATTCAATGGCAATGCACTCCTAGGAAACCCCATTTCCTGTCTTGAAAACCATATTCTCAAACGCTGGAAGTCGCCGAGAGGTAAGTCCCAGGGGAAGCAGAACATATGTAGTTTGTTTAAGTCCTCTGTGAGTGATTGACAGCTCCAAAGTAATGGAGAGAAAATTAGGAAAATATAACAAGATCGAATTACCATAACAACGGGTCTTTACACCCTCTGACTTCTTTCCTCTGACTGGAAAATCACTGCAGACATTTTTAAGCCAAATATTTTCATTCTTCAGAGAGGATATATCTGTAAAATCCACTTTACATGCACCACCTCTATATCAGATGATGTAAACAAACGCGATCTGCTTTTCGGCAATATGGCGGAACCCAATTCTCGCAACTAAAATTCAACTCAAATTTGAATATTGAAATTTAAGTGTGACTAAAAACTCTAAATATTTCGATTTTTTATATTGTTTGACATTTTTTATTTTAATTTTAAAAATACACTTCTATTTCTTCCTTGTGTTGTTTCGTTTTGGGAATGTATTTAATTGAAGAGTAAAACTTATGTGCAAGGGTGGATTGAAAAAAGTTGGAAATGTCAAAATATCATCTCAGACGGTAGCCTCACAGTGGGCAGAGGTTTGGTTTACTGACGCGATGGGAGAAATTAATTGTTTAATGCTTTCAGATGCTTTTAGCTGCGAAACATAGCGTTTCTAAATGAAAATAATGATATCAATAGCGCATCTACTGTTTTACACAAAACTAATGGTATCTTGGGATTTTACGAACACAAATATAATGTGATATTACAACTTATAGTTAAAGGTAAATGATTCCATGGTGTGTTGGGGCGATAACATATTTAATTTTAGCTCAAACACAAGAAACATAATCATTTATTAAGCCAAATTTTATTCTGATTTTTTTCTGACTTCAATGTCTTTGTGTTTTCTCACTTAGACTTTCAATTGGATGTAGACTTAACATAGTTTTTCTATGCATTTTCCATTCATTTCTAATTATCAATTAAAATATAAAAAATTGCCATGGTAAATGAATTAACATATCGACACTTATGAGCTAGCAGAATGAGACTTTGAAGTAAAGAGGGGAGGGGGGGATGCTGTGGGGTTGCTGTAATATCAGGATGCCAACAACTGAACCTCGTGTCACATTGACTATATGATCGGTTACCACACGTTTGTGTGAGGTAAAGTTACATCTTTATTCCTCTTCATGATCATGTTAAGCACAGTCGATACCAAATCTCAAAATCAACTTTCACGAAATTATAGTAATTATCTTCTTCCATTAAATCTGATAATTAATAAAAATATCATATTTTATAAATATGTCATTACAAGCAAAATTACTCTTGTTCACTTCTATTTTGTTGTCGCCACATGATAAGGTATCAATAACTGATAATTTTCTACTGACAACAGTATTTCGTGTCATTCCCGCCAAAATGAAATGTTCGCAGACGACATTCTGAAAAGGCTATGAGATATCACGGGGCGAAAAATTACCGTAAAGTGTGCTGGTAGAACATCACTTCGCCGTAGGTTTTAACAAAATGGAAGCAAAAGTACACGTAAATATACAGTTCCTGTGGTGACAAGCTTTCTCTTTCCTTTACTATGAATTTACAGTTATATTCTCACGCTGTGATTCCAGTTAGAAATCAAATGTATAATTCTCGATTTGCGCAAAATAGGCAAACGACAATTATTATTGGGAATCACTTAACGAAAAGACACGACTCGATCCCAGAGTACAGGGGCATATCATGTGATCAAATCTGACCAATAGTATGTATTATCTTAAGCACAGTATCATGGCCTTATCTCAGATGACTCCCCGTTCGATGCATAATTTGACCAATTTTGAAAATTATTTGCATGTTAACATGCCTCTCCTGTTAGCACTTTATGGCAACCTACAAACAATTCACAACGTACTCATTGCAATGATATTTTGAAATTACCATTTGCACTTAATGGTACTAACATCGACAAACTACTTATTCGTTGGAACTCTGACCTTATATAGGCAATTTTTTCATTTGTTTTAAGGAACAGTAGTATAACATAATGGGAGGTCATTGTGAGGGAGCTCAATATGATGAGCGCCACCTTTAATTTTCCCAGGGTCTTGATGAAACAGGTAAAGCTGAACACCTCAAATTATGAAACGACGTGACATGGTTCGTCTTTTTTCATTTTGAGTGATACTAGTATGAACGTAATACTTTATTATGGGTCACTTCATTAAAAACGGGTTGCAGTAAAGTTGCATAACATAATATTATATTCAATAAAATGATGTTAAATCTCATGGGGAACTAATGCAGTGTAATTTCTCGAATAAAACCGAGTGGAAATTTGTCTCTCCTATAATTATCAACAGTTGGGGGTGAAAGTTGCGTAAGTTTAGGTATAGCGTCAGTAATACATTGAGACTATTTCTATTATTGGACGTTATATGCAGGTTCTTGGCAATAATTAATAGCATATTTTGCACACATTAAGAATAGAAAATAGTTTTGTACTCCTTCTACGTGATTATACACACTCGGTTTTTGAAAACTATAATACATAATATAATTAATATTGTATACAGAAAATGCAAGTGTTAAGCTTTAACAAATAGAAAAATTGAAAAACATCAGTGAGTTGTCATGTCTTTAAACTTTCCCCACTAAATTCTTGTTGAAGTCATACCAATTTTGATTTTTATTTGTACAAGGATTCAATTTTGAACAAGTTGAGCAAACATTGTCGTGTGACTTGTATGTTTACCAACATGGAGACTGACTTTAAGCTCCAAACTCCCGTAGTGGAGTACAAAACACATCTCCATGGTGACTACGACGTAAAACACATGAGACGAATTTCTCAAAGGAAAGACTCCCCAAAATGATCAGTTCAATGTATAAACACTATTCTTAGTTGATATTTGATAAATTGTACCCTTATTTTATTTATTTTCCCGCGGTGTTTTTGACGACTGCGTTTTTTGTTAGCATTTAAAACGTGTAAATCGTGTGGTTTTTATTCATATTAAAACTAATTCAACATCTTTAAGAAAATGTAAAGTGGTTTAATGTGACAGTAGAGAGTAGAATGATATATTTTATATCACCCATTCAGTTTAATGATGTCTAATAATGCCCGACTTAAAGCAAACATTATGGGCATTGTTTTTGGCCTTATGTTCACAAATAACAGAAAACTCAATATTACATATTTTTTAAAGTTTTCGATCGTTGAAATTATTAAGGTTAAAGTAAAAGTAAACGTTCATTAAAAACTATTTTAAATTTAAATTTGAAGTGTCATAGCATTTTTACTTTAACAGCAAATTGTAATAATTATATCTAAACTTGGTAACTAAAATGAAATTAAAGTGACAGGCAAATAAATGAAAACCATTGACGATGTGAATTTTATGATGGGTAACTGAGAAACCACTTCTCCCATCCAAAAACAGTTATGAGTACCATGATGAAATATATGCTTCACCACCACAAAAAATTAATACCACATTTTATATAACAATGAATCGCATATAAATGTTACAAGAATGAACCATTTCCACACCGAGTCCTTTAGCGTGTATATGAATCCATGAGAATTATGACAATCGTTTGAATATTTTACACGGGGAATGGTCCTAAGAATTCCTCTTTATTTGATGAAGTAAACCATGTTCTTTGATTCGAAATATAATTCAGCCCCAAGCGGCGTCATTTCTTGAATTTCATCAAACAACCCTGGTGACAAATAGTCCGACAATTATATAAATCATTGACGCTTTCAACTCTGTTAAACAGTTACAATTTAGTAAGTATATAGTAGACCCCTTATGTCTGCAAATTACGAACATACAGTGTGTCCCAAAAAAAAGGAAACCAGCAATAGATTGCTTATTTCTCAAATATGAATAATAATAGGAAAATTTCACAGCTACCATCTGATAGGTTATGATGTCCTTTTTCTTGTGATACCAAAGGTGTTTATTTTTCTTCACGGATGACTGAGTTCTAAGAGATTTAAGTGACCATGTCAGAAATTGGGTTGTGCCACTTTTTCTGTCATGAATGGCTGAACAATGAGGGATTAAAATGGCTATGCAAGACCATGTCCTATTCGAAATACACATTTCTGAACAAGCATTCAACATAGCAAGTTCATGCAGCTGACCCAAGATCAAAGAGTATTCGTAGTGCTCCTCCTCATCGTCGGATTATCGTTCGGGACAGATTAAGGGCGCTGTTCAACAGAAGAGTGATTGCCTTGAACCACGAGATTGAGTGGCCACCAAGATCCCCAGACCTGACACCCTGCGACTTCTTCCTTTGGGGTTATCTTAAGGGTAAAGTCTTCACAACACCACCAAGAGACGTTGATGATCTAAGGGCCAGGATTGTCGCAGCAGTGAAGGATTTAAGAGGACAGAGAGACATCATCGGGGATGCAGTACGTGCTATGAGATCATGGGGAGACATTTGCATTGAAAGGAATGGGGGTCATGTTGAAGGACACTGGGGTTAAAACAACTTTAAATGGACATTGGGATTTAAAAGGGGTGTTAAATATGATATGTGTAATTTTAATTGGAATAAATGAGTAAAAGAGTGATATCCTTATGTTTGTTGTTACTTATCACTTTGTTATGATGGTGAAATTGACTTGACTGAAAGTGGTACAAACTCATTTCTGACATGGTCACTTAAATCCCTTATAACTCAGTCATCCGTGAAGGAAAATAGACAACTTTGGTATCATAAGAAAGAGGACATCATAATCTATCAGATGGTAGCTGTGAAATTTTCCTATCATTATTCATATTTGAGAAATAAGCAATCTATTGCTGGTTTCCTTTTTTTTGGGACACCCTGTATAATGTTGAACAGAAATAAATATTGTATAATCGTAATTATTTTTTCCACAGAATGAGGCATATTCGATATTTTTTAACGATTTTGTACAGGCGTTTGACCTACTTTAGAATTTGTTTTTTTAAATTATGCACTCGTTTTATTAACAACGATTAGGAAATGAATCGTGGATGGTACTTGCTACTTTGTGACAATTTGTATACTGTATCTTGCCAATTATGGCTAGATAATTTGCCTTACAATACGTCTGAGTGAGCATTGAGGAATAGTTTCAAACAAGGTTGAATCCTATCTCCCTTAATCTTTATAGACGGTTGGCTTCCAATACACAAATTTGTAAGGTTCTCACTAAAATTGAAATTGCTCCAGATATAATCTGAGATAGTGTCAACAATTTAGTTGTCATAGCCGAATATATTACTTTGCGGAAACACGGTACAAAACTCATATTTTACATTGTTGGTGTATTTAGCGGGATATCAATAGGGTGTTTAATGAATGTTTTAAAAGTGTACCATACGTATTCGTTGTTGTCGTTGAAAACAAGATATACTAGTTTTTTCAGATTCTTTTATTCTGAGCGTCAACGTGAACAGATGTGCGTTCGGGTTGAACAACGCTGCTAAAATGTGTCAAAAAGAACATTAGCGGTGTTCAAATGACAGCGTTTTTGTGAAGAGGATTTCTAAAGGCTTTTCAGCGAGTACTTGAGGGAGCTCCACGCCTCCGTGCCCCTTAGGATCCTTTTGAGGGATCTATTAATATTCCATGAATAAAATTTCACAAAACATAGAACGAACAAAAACTACACAAGGGCCCTTAAAACTCCTCTTCGGTAATTACAACATATGATAACACGGGATAGAAATCATCTTGCAAAGATACCAATCTCCCCATATGTTTTTTCTCAAATTACACGAGCGCACACGATGCTAAAATTGACCCATTGAAATCGCAACTAAAATCATAGGTTAAGATAATAAAACATATTCATGATTATTATATTTTTGTTCGGATGTATCAATATATGGGGTTTAACTTGTGTTAACTGACAAGGGATGCTTACAGTTAGTTCATCTATAAATATTAATTAATGAAACATTACACCGTTGATTAGGAGGTTTCAATAGATTGTTCAGTTGCTTGTTGTTCTCCTGCCACTACCAGAACCAAAGATACAATAACCCAATACCCTTATTGTAATAACTGTTGTATCATCGAATTTCTAAATTTGTTATATTGGTAAAGTAAATACTTCTTTTGATTTTCATATTTTTTGTTATTATTACCCCAATATTTTTTTTAACCTAGATTAATTAATATTTTTTGCCCCTGATAATTATTCACCGTTATTTTTCAGATTTTAGTAAGACAAAAATATATAAATACAAATATTATTCTTTTAATTTGCATTCACCGTTTCCTTTTCAGTGGTCAAAGCTTCGTCAGAATTCCCAGGCGCCTGTCTGTAAAGTAACATTGGTAAATTTCAAGCATAGATGCACCTCTGAATTCATCCACATGGTTTTACGACCCTTAAACGTTTATACATTTTTGATCAAAAGTGAAATTTTTATTTTATAAACTCCGTTCTTCTACGTGGATAACCGCCATTGCTTTTGTTTGCCACTCCAGTGCGTACTCTAAATGGCTACCTTGCTAGTATCAATAGCAAGATTTTCAATCTCGGAGTACTTTCCAGTCGAGGTTGTTCCCTCTCATACATGAAATCAATACCATTACGATCGTGACATATTTTTCAGAAATAGAATAAGGACTCTATATTCTTACGTCACGATGCATTAAAACGTCGGCGAGTAGTGACAGTTGAAATTGTTTTTGTTAGCGAATGGCGTTCCTTTTTATTGGCGTTTTTAACTGCTAAAAATGTTGAAATTCAAGTCTAGGATCTGTTTGCAAGGTCTTTATACCAGGAGAATGCCTATGAGTAAATATTGGCATGCCTACCTGTTGGAAGCCACTGGCGTGAAAAAAAGTCTCGGGAATTCTATAGAAAGTGGGCCGAACTAGACATCGTGGAGACTCTATTATCGCCCAGGGATAATAACAGAGCCACTCCATCAGTTTCGTATAAAGCCAAGCATTGAACTATTAACCACTTCAACACCTCAAGCGTATAGCTATATATTGTCAATTTTACACTTGTATTGCTTTGACTAAGTTGCTATTCAACAGCGCTTTCACTATCTTGTCGTGTTCATTTCTTAGGTTGCGTTCCTATTCATTATGTTTCAGTTTATCGAAGTTTTATAGTGTCTGCGTTCTAGCGGTGTCATACACCGTCGTTTCTGTTGAACATCAAAGTTAGTTAGGTGTCACCACACTACGATATACAAGGGAAAATATTTCTTGTAGCTGATAGGTTAAATTCAACAAACGCCTCTTTGAAGAGGTAGATAATGATATGATTCTTAATGTAAAATTAACACAAATTCAGAATCATCTGGATATAATTATATCTAATTCAGTATCTTTGATAAAAAAAAAGTCTTGCTCTGTTCACAGGGCGACTAATATCAAATGCATTGACAAGACAGACATATCGACAATGTATAAATTATAAATCGGAATGGTCAGATTACATTCAAACAATCTTCCTAAAAGACCGGGTGGGGTATATCATTTAATAGAGTGTAATGTAAAAAACACATGTGCTATTAAGTAGTAAGACTCCCTTCATATATTATATCACCTAAATGATCTTAATGAAGCTATCTTGCTCATTCATTGATACTTCTTCATTCCCAGCGGTCCAGCGTGGATGCAATTTCAACTAAGGCTTATACCGAGCGGATTCAAGAAATAGCAATAGCATTTAATTAGAAATCTTAATCTATAAAAGTAGATTGATGTTCGACTCCCCAATCGCATCAACAGTGACAAGGACGTCCTTACCAACCAATCCATCGCCTTTATGAACGAAGTTTAAGACATTAGCTTGTTGGTTGTTTTAATTCATTGTTGCCTAAGCGAAAACATGGATCAATGCTTGACGTCTTCACGTAACAATAAGCTGCGAACATATGACTCAAATCTATTGACGTCTTGTAAAATCCGACAGTCATTGTATTTGAAGATGACATTCAAGAAAATGATAAATTATGAATTGCAAATGTTTCACATCTACCAAAACCAACTTATGCTAAATGTAGTTCCGTTGTTGAACCCCTGCATGCAGTAATTGTATTTGTGTCCATTTACATTTCCAAATACAACAGCAAACATATTCCCTGCATCCACCTCTGTATTACGCTAATCTTTATAATACGATTGCGGGAGAGTTTGATAAACTGGGCACCTGTTGGGCTGATATCAACAAATACACAACCCCCTCACAGGAAAATAAGGACAACATTATTATTAAACAATAATATAAAAAAGATATACAACTAATACAAAAAAATATATACGGACACATGTACACGATTCCAAACACGGGGTAACGTACTTTATCCGTGCTTGGAATACTTTAGAAAACAAACGAAGATATTTCAGTGCTTCAGTTGAAGGGAGGATAAATATAAACACTGGGAGCTTAATTAATGGGCATACATGATGCAAATATGATGATTACATAGACATCGAAGCCTCTCCGCCTCATCAACCCAATACTCCTATAGTTATTGGTAAATTATATGGCAAAGTGTATAATTCATCCACTAAGACAACTGTTTTACCAGATTCCAGCGGCGCATTCACTTTTGCGTTAAACAAGGGGCATCATTCAAAGAACACATACTCATATATATCTACATATTCTATTTGGCATACGAACATACAGATAAGTATTTTTCGATGAGTGAGTTGTACGTTCGTATTCTCAACGTATGTTTTGCGTATTCTCCTAGAATATATTGTGTATTCTCCAAAAATATATTGCACCTGTCAACAAACCAAGGTGCGCAAACGTCCTGTAAAACAGCAGAGTATACGTACGGCCAGTCTATCAACTACCTAGCTTTCTATTATGATGACAATTGACAAGTTCATTCTTGAGACATTCATTGTCTCTTATGTCAACGCTCACTAATAAAACGCCATAAACCTCGAATCAACCATAACACGCAATGTGGTAGCACAATTTATAAAACAAATAACAAGGGTCTCTAAGAAATCTATTATCTCAACTGATTTTATCTGCAAACCAAAAATCAATTAGGTATTTTCTTGTTGATTATTTGATGCAGCTTTGTAAGACGTGTTTCAATGAAGGAAACATTATGGCTTTGTAAACTGTGTTGGTTTCAGAATTAAACAATGTGGCAAATTATAAAGCAGACATGAGAAAGACGTTCTGAGATAATTATTATTGGTATAAACCAATGTTTTAAGGTATGATAATTATTGTAATCTAGGTTAGCCTAAACCTGAGTTATTTAATTGTAATGATCTGGCAATTTGTCCTTCTAGGTCACAGCCAATGTCAGGCCCTATCGAAATTAATATTTTTACTAAATCTATAATTCATTGTCTCATTTTATATCAAGTTTAAGCTGTATTCATTTCAGAAAATGTAACTTATATCCCAATGTTAAATTTTATTGATATCAAGGCCTGAGTTTGTCCCGCTGTCACTGAGTTTTGTGGCATAGCCAATTTACTGGTACTATACTCCTATATCGAGAATTTATTTTTTCAAAGGATTGCCATATTTAGAAATTATTAAATGTTTGTATTGTCCTACGAAACAAAGACTAATATTTAGCCATCTCCCATATCTTTAATTGTATTATGATCAGTTTATAATCACTTTATATATCGATCTCTTACTTCCTAGACGATCGACTAAAGACATTTCAATTTAATAACGATGTTTTCACTCCTAATCTAGCCCCTTAGTCAAAGAGCAAACACCCTTGTAGAAGATGATATCCAAAAAGAAGATGGACTCTCCAAATGTGGCTCTGAAAATAATGGAAATGTATATTTTTTATTTTCATTAGAGTGGGTATCTTTGCAACATTTTACGTTTGAGTTTATTTTTTGTAGACTAATACATGTTTAGTTTAATTTTGAATGTTGAAAGGTCCAGATCGTTGTATTAAGTTTATCGTCACTAAACGAGAGAGATGCATTTAAAGGCATAAATTACAAAAGAGTTACCGGTCGAAGGAAATGAAACCCCGACGCATAAAGGAAAACCTATCTGAGATATATTAGCGCTTTATTACACCTTGCTGGGGTGATATTCACGTTTAAAGATTGTATTAATCCAGAAAGGTGCGCTAATAAACTCTAGATCTACTTAATTACGCAGGCATATTCACAGAGTGATTTTGCATCACTTAGGGTTTCATCCTCGCGCTTTTCACTCATTAAGTTTTTCCAGTTTATTAGTGCTGTTTCCGCATTTCTAGCCATTTGGTGACTCTTTAATCTGTTGTTTCATTACATATTGACTTTTTAATTAATTTAGGCTAGAAAGCTCTTATAACTGCTAACCATGGTGTAATTTATATGCATGCTTAATGAAAATAGCAAAATTATAGATATAATGCCAAGTATAATGGGAGATAAATGAGTCTGATGGATGGTAAGCTGAAATTGTTCACTATTTAGTAGTAAGATGTGCTGGGGCATAACCCTGGAATACTCAGTGACTGTTTTAATCAATTACTGTGTTTCAACTGTCAGTGATAAACTTAATCCAGTTGCATAACTCATTTAAACTGTTCTAATACTAACACAATGACAGAGAAAGAGAAAAATCGTTATAACAAAGCATTTTAGACCAGGAATACGAAGTTAGCCATAACAATAAATGAGCTGTTCGAAGAGAAAATCAAAAGTCACGATTGTTTTAGTTTATAAGGATCTGCTTTAAATTTTACTAATTTAAAAATTCTCCCTCATCAAATCCAAAGCAAACACAAGGATCTTGTGCTATAAAACCGAGCAAATATGGTTTATATCAAAATCTATGTGAAAGTGAAGAAGTTAGTTTGCCTTACAGAATAAATATTATGTGTTCACCTAATCCAACCCGTACCTCGTTATATTTTTACAGCAGGAGTTGAGATTCTTAAGCCATAACCTTGTGTCAAAATATTATAAATTCCACATTTACTGGATTGTGAAACGATAATATGTACCTTTTCCGTATACATTTCATCCTATACTGATGAATTCTGAAGTTTTTTAAATACTTGCATTAGATATGTACTTTCAATATTTTGACCGTTCATCGTTTTTTTTTTTTTATTTCCAATGTTCTATTGCGCGAATGCAACTTTTGGATTAAACCGAGTCTTAATTTAAATATGAATCAAATCACACAATGATAATATAATATAATATAATGTAATACGAGTATGATATGATATAATATAATATAAAACTACCAAAAAGATTACATAAATATTAATTGACAGGTTTTGACTGAAATTTAATGACGACCAAGTTCTGTCAAACCAAATGTGTTGTGCATACTGTACATGCTAAAAATCATGATCATGTAACTGTCATTTGCTGTTTTGAACAAATAAATTTAAGCCGACGCTCAGTGTTTTGAGATCTTTACATCACATTAAGAATTATTGTTGTTAAGACATGACCAACTTTTATTGACGCCTTTACCTTTGATTTTATACGAATTCGTATTGGTATTTTCGTATAAAAATCCATATCATAGCAAAAGGTTTCTTATCTCTCTAAATGGATTTGAAAAGGGATTATTAGAATTGTTGAGATAAATTATAGCATAGGAGTTAAAAAATGAATGTTTAAAGAAATAGTCTCATTTGATGGTGAAATGAACTTTAATATCTTGTGGCTGCAAAGTGTGAGTTGGGTGCACTACCGTTTAGTCATAAACTTAGCAATGTCTTTGATGCAGATGGAGTGATGAAACACCGTACTGTGATAAAATCTCACTGTGAAGAACAAAAATGCAACGAGGTAGCGAGAAACACAGCAGATGAATGTATAATCACAAGTATAAATGTTAAAATGCAATATATACGAGCACGGAATTCCACTAAATCATGATATATATATATATATTATAATGAGGAGTGCATGTAACTGAGTACAAATGCCAAAGGTGAAATTTAAACACAGGATACATGAAGTGAGGAATCTGGTTGTAGCGATGACATCTTCCAGGACAGGTGTCGACTAATTAAATGATACACCACTAATCACTTTTTGAACACTTACTAAAGATAATCTTTATGCGGGAAATCTAAACGTAATTTGTTCAATTCTCAAGATACAGTCTACTCCGTATCACACACTGCCTTGGTATCCTTGCTTCAATCTTTTGCATGTTTAGTAGACTTAAATGAATGATATATTAGAACATGTTTCCAGCCTGTTTGACTTTGTCAAGAAAAGTGTCTTATACAAGGGAGAAACTGTCAACATTTCACTAAGTTTCCTTTAGTTAATGAAGAAATAAAATCCTGAGTGAGTTAATGAAAATTTAGAGTCAGACAAATGTCGATTTAAGATAAGGGGGTTAAGGGGTTAGCGTAAATTTGGCTCATTTTCTCACACTTGACAAAAGTGTAAACGATATCCGAAATACTTTTGTTTTATTTCAAGTTCTAAGATTTTTCCTATTTATAATGGAAACAATTTATATTTCTAGTTTATTCAGGTTTCTAGATTTCAAATTGAATTATGGCTTGTGTTGTTTTCTCTTAAAGTGTTGCTTTGTGAATACTCATTCTGACAAATAACATAATCTCGAGACAATGCACACCATTTCTTTGCTTTTCTGAATATTACATCTAAAACAGAAATTAAAATTATAATTAACATATTCTAAAAAGTATGCTTATATCTAAATAAATATACATATATAAATCATATCATTGCATCTGCATTGTGATACATTATGATCAAATTTTGTCTTGAATACACAAGTCGACATTTGTTGTGGTATGGAGGGTTGTTGTTTGAAATATCGAACAAACCCCGCAACGATGGTGATACGGAAGCACCATGACATTTGATTGACAGGTGTCTCGTTGCACAGATCAGTCAGAATTAGTATAAATTCTAGCCTACTCAAGAGGCACACCCTTCTTCGGGTATCCAAAAATACAGCATTCAAATAAAGAAGACCAAAGGCATATGCACCGACAAGTTGTAAAAACATTCAAGTTAAATACGATCTTTATACCAACACCGTGTCAGAAATTGAACGAATCTTGTGTGTTTTCAGAACTTTTTCATCCCAAACTGACTTTGACATCACCCACACATGATTATAACGTTTTTTGCAAGTTATAGACACTAAGGGACACTTTCCGTTTCCGAGGAAACCGCTTGATTGATTCATAGGTTTATAGTGTTCTTTTTATCATCAAATCTTTGTGATATTTTATATTTTTATTTCTGTGTGAGGGACTATGCTTACATGACACATACTACTACAATTTAAGAAAATACCGAATATACAGTAATTCTGAAATATTGCCCATATTCCATGTTTACCGCAGATTTAAAATTGTAACTGTGTTAGGATGTTACATTATTACCACCCAAAGGCAAGGAAACAAATAGTCAGGTAATCATGCAATGAAAGCCACACTTGACTCTACACCTACCGCTTTCAGAGAACATCTCCTAACAAGATGCCAAATTACAAACTCAAACAAAATTCTAAACTATGCTTTTCTTAGATAAGATTCATGCTATTACAAAGCATTCAAAATATTAACACATTTATAAATCTCATTATTTTATAAAATCCACAATTCTACAAAATTCTTCATCGAAACATTCTCTGTTAAGCATGACGCAATCATCTAGACTGGTGACTATTCAATTGAAACACGTGAATACGGTTGTACAAATATCTAATATTCAAGTTCAATCTCTAGATTCAAAAATAACATAAGGACTTAATTAATCGAGCCATGTGTCAAAATGACTTAAACGCCAATCCATTCACTTAATTATAAGCATTTACGACGTCATAATTTAAGTTAAAAATATAACATCAATTAATGTTGTTAACATATAAAACAGATATTTTTGATATGCACCAGTTGCATTATGTTGCAGCATTCCTTGTTACCTAGGAAACGTAGTGACCGGATTTAGCAAATTATCATGAATGTAACTCTATCTTCAGTGGAAATCACTTGCAGTTGGTACAACACTAGTGCACTAGCATCTATTTATTTTGCTTCACAATCAGATCAGTGTGGCATGGTGGGAAGGTACATCTAATGGACCAGGAGATGATGTCAATATAATATACATGCGCGTATCTATACATGGTATTGCATAACATATGGTCGATACGTTTGATATGATTTCTATGGTTTGAAGGAGTTTGCATTGTTTGTTAATATACACAATAAAACTTTCCCAAATTCATAAATAACACCTGCTTTTGCATTTGCAGAAAGCAGAATCTGAAGCCAGATTCTTGAAACAGAGTTGACAAATTCGCTAATCCATTTAAATTCAATATGATCTTATCTCGCCGAATCACAACAAGTTTAAGAAAGTTTATCTCCAACCCAAGTTAAATGTTATTATAGTGACTCGAGTTACACAGAGTTTGGAGATTAGGACAATTCCTCGCATATATTTGCAGATTTCATTTGAAGAAACAAACATCATGAAATAACTCCATATAGCATGTTAGGGCACCATCATTTTCATGTTTATAAAACGGCTAAAATAAAAATGAACTATACATCATGTTTTGGAGAATGAAAATTCCCCGAACTGTTCCATATAGTTCATCGTGTAAAATCTATTATTCCATGCTGTTTCTATGTCGTTTTATTGTAGGGTATGTTGTTTGAAGGGTGGTTCCAGGGGAGAGAGGTGGGAACTTCTTCTCTTATCACCACCAAAGCTCTTATACCTGATAAACCTAGTGTGAACACACAAAACACAAATGTAATATACCAGCTCCAGGTTCAGGCAGTTGTACAAAGTGATATGAATGTTATAATAAACACCCTTTCAGGGGCAGGAATAAAATATCTAGTTCTTCTTAAAACTTTGGAAATGTCCATGTGCAGTATGGCAAGTGATTTTAGACAGTCATATCTTTCACCACGGGTACTTTCTGGTCATCAATACAGTGGTTTAATCAAAATAATATGTTTTCTTTCGAGTGAAGTCCCCATGATAGTAAAGTATTAATCTAACACTGAAAAAGTATGGATTAGGACCCCATCTTAGCACTTTCTTAGGCTCGTTATCTAAAAAGAGGATATTGTTTTTCTCAATTTCAACATATCGAAAGTGTCTTCTACACTATTATTAACAATATTTCTGAAAAGGGGATGTGTATTGAAATCCATTAAAGTTGAAATCCATATATCCCATGTTATTTTCCCATAGGGAGAACCCGTGCTAACCATTGTTTTCAGCATAATTCTGGTCATCGAAAATTGATATCTTCAAAACTAGACTTTCAATACCATTCTACTTTTGAAGAAGTTTTAGACACCTTGTTGAATAATCTTTTCATGCAATACAAACCAGAAAAGAAGATCCTCTTTTGAGTACTAGATTCAACATTTTGAGAAAAATGTTGACATGGGGTTCCCATTCATAATTTTTCGAATTGGTTGATTGAGATTTTTATCATCATGGGTACTTTACGTGAAAGCAAACATATTGTTTTAATAAAAACCATTGTATTCATGCCCGGAAAGTATTCATGGTTAAAGATATGACTTTCTAAAAATTACTTGCCATACTGCATAAACGGTCAAACACCTTTGCGAAATATTAAAGCGTTTTATCAAATATTCTTGGTGAAATCTTGCCAAAGACTTGCCAATTCTGATTCCATTTTTTAATCTATTTTCAAGAAAGATTTATGAATTTGAAATTTTGGAGGAGGGGGAGTATATAGTAAACATACCCCATTCTGATTTATCAGAGTCTCTTTTTATCTAAAGGGATAGTAGAGACTATGGATCTCACAATACCATAACCCATATTGTTAAACGTTATTCTTCATTGTTTTCCTCGTGTTGCCTCTGATGTTTCTGGACAGGGAGCCAAGTATTTAGACATACGTCAAGGTTAATCGTGGGAACGTCAACTGTCTTAACTAATATCATCTCGAACACGGCTCATTGAACACACCATGGTAAGTAAATTATCAGCAATGATGATTAGCGAGCAATTATACACACCCCTGATTCCAACTATCAAGATATACTGCGAAACATGAAAGCTGAAAGTTGTTGAACTGATTCAAAGGAGACAATAAATAGTTACCAGTTGTCCAAATTTGTCAAGTCGTTTGTGGGAAGTTTACAAGACTTTCCGAGATCAAAACATTTTAAGTTGTAATTTCATTTTAAGATGGGTATATCGAATCATCAGCTTCCAAACAAAGTGGAATTGGAATTTGAATGTAAAGTTGCTTTCAAAATCATAAACATGTAAAGAAACAAAAACATGTCAAATAGTTGTAACATAGTTACAGTTACTACAAATTACAAAGAACCAACGTAAATTTGGATAATGGGACGTTTTTATCATTATGTAGAAAAACAATTAAATGACCCGTTGACCAACCTAATCCGAACACGTAAGATAATCTTATCCCACTAATCCAATTATCACCCTTAATTAGCATAGTTGGAAAAACATTGACGCAATGTAGATTACTTAATCGTCACCCTGAACTAATGTTTGGACAAATTGTTCACTTTAGTGTCAATTAGCAAATAATAGGCATATTTATACTATCTTGCAAATACCATATGTGGATATGGGCTGCTGATGATTTTAACATATTTAGAAAATAAGCTTTTCAAGGATACTGGCTGCCTCCACACAATTGTCAAATGTAAAAGATATGGAAGATGTAATGCTGTAAAATAGTTAAGTGTCAAATAGTACAACTATCGTTTTTAAGATATGCACCAAATATTTTCAACTGACATTTATGTTCAGCAATAATGAAACATATTTTGATAACAAAGCAGAATGTACATTTCTAAAATGCCAGTGAGGAATGAACATTCCATGAACATCTTAATAATAAAGACAATTGAAGAGGTACTTGAATTGAACTTCAATCCGATACGTACATAGTATTAGGGCACATATCACAGTGAGTCAAAGTAAAAAAGATTCGGACAATATAAGCCTGATAGATGTCACATATTAGTAAAAAACAATATGAAATGGGTTGCACTTTGTCTGATATACTGGTGGTATAGTGAGTGGTATGGTAAACATATGGTGGATCTTCTATTACCAATCGCAGTCAAATTATGTTATATGTTAAACAAGATTGGAAGAACTGCTGCGAAAATTCTCAGGGATTCAAATTTCTGACACGTATTAGAAATTTGTAAAGTAACAGTTGGTCTATTCTAGATTCGGTAATAGTATATAGATAGTATACATGTGCATTCCTTAGATTGAACATATTACTAATTAGTGGTACATTAAATTTATCATTTTGACATTTCAGGGATTTAACATTTTTTGGGTATAACATTTGTTTTTATTCAAGCAATTTCAGAGTTAATTGCAAATTATAAATCATTTTATTTTCCAATAAAAGTAACAATCAGGAACTAGCCCGTTTTTTGCCCGTCCATATCGGGACAAATACAGAGGATATCCGCATCCATTTTATTAAAGTAAGCAGGGTAAGATGTGCCCTGTTGCTAGCGTGTCAGTTGAGGTTTATCTAGTAATGTAAAACCACATATTGAAGCGTTCCTGGATGAGTGGCAGCTCTAAGCTTTGTAAGGTGTCGGTATGTTGTTTTTCCAACACAAAATCTTCACATTGGACACACATTCTAAAGTGCACAACACACACACAATGCATGACACGAGTATAAATAACTCGAGTGGCATCCATATTGTATGTAGGAAGACGCTAAAGTCGAACGCTTTTCCAGTCTTAAAGATCCGAAAAATTAGATCCCAAAACTAATATTGTTATCCTTTGGAATGGCGATTACTCTAAAATCTATTGAAGTGATCATGATTTAAAAAAATGAACTTTAAATCTCTACAATCAACGAGGTAAAGCAACGATGTACAATGGCTATAGTTCAGAAATTGAAAACAACTCAGCTACATTCGACAGTAAAGCGATTTTCCTTATATATGGTGGCTCCTCGATCTGGCAGGGTACCCCAAACCATCTGTTAAAACAACAAGCAACACTTGGAGTCAGACCATGTTTTGAATGAAAATGCATTAAAACAAAATTTCTAAATTCTTATATTGCACAAGCTACAAACCTTAAATCAACTCAAAACCCTTCCTACAACCTGTACACTCAGAACCATTGTAAGATTTTAAGATGAAAAAATTAAAAAAAATTAAGATTGCAAATTTGAAAACGTTCATAAATAAATAATACTGTATCTCAAAAGGTTCCTTGTATATCACATATAAAATGCAAAATGTAATAAAACATGGTTATACCTTTAGTTCAGCTTGACCACCTTGGCTTTTCCAAGGCCTGCTTTAGTGTTATTTTACCAGTAGGGGACAGATTATTACGGTGAAAATGGAGAGATTTTGACTGAGAATTGCATGGCAACTGGCGGGCAACCTTATCAAGCCCCTTCCTAGCATCAACAATGATACCCTATACTTTCTATCTATTTAGAATAGCTGTCAGGTGTAAACTACTGAACATCAGCGAATTAAATGTAACACATTGGCAAACGGGAACATACAGATTCTTAATGAGAATCCGTGTGGTACTTGTTTAGAAGAATTGAGGCATTCTAATAGGAGTTGGATATTTCACATTGAAATAATTTGGGCATTTGTTCGATGAGAATCAGAACCCATTGCATTTTGACTGCATACTTCCTATATGGTTCCAATCAATATATTATGTGGAATGGAAGCAAAATTGTCTTTCTAGTCATTTTATTTCCAAAAGTGTTAAGAATAGTATTAATTCAAGGGTGAATACTGGATATATTTTTATCATTTGCCCAGGTAAAGTTTGTTGTTAATGAAACGGTGTTGAACCCCCTGTAGGTATTGACACCCTACACTCAGCAGGTGATCGAGTGGAGGAAGAACTAGCTACATCTCGTATACAGTTCATTCCCCCAGGCCGCCATTACTCCGCAGACGATTTTCATTTTCCATAGTCTCGAAACCGATTTTAATTCTTCAGATTGTTTCACATACATTTTTCATATTTTTGTCATTTTGGCTTCAGTATATGTTTCTGTCTAAAGTAATTCAAATACTCAGAAGTATCAGGGTAAAATCTTGAACATTTGCCAGATAACATATTTTAGTTTACAAAAGTCCAGATAACTTAATTGGTATTGAGATTCTGTTATTTCTACACCTTTTTGTTTATTCCACATAGTACACAAACTCGCAATCCTGAAAGATATTTCAATCAGAAATGTGAATAAAAATCCACACGAAATTTTGATTGATTCAATGGGCGTTACTTATATAGCTAAGAAAGAGTAACACAATAAAACACTCACTATTGCCAAAGATGTATGAGACATAAGCATGCTGGGTTAGTCCAACCTAAAAGTATAACATTCTGCAAGCAGCTGAGAGAGGAGGGGAACTCAGTGTGACCCTACCATGAGTCCAGGCCCTATATCTTATATCTTGATCTTGGCACAGTTTTTAGTGTTGTTTATTTTGTAATTATTTAGCTAAGATGTTTTATAACTGTTTGGTTTGTGTTAAAGTGAAATAAATTTGTAATGAAACAAAATATGAAAACATTAAAATGTCCAACCGTCACAAACAATATGTTGAAAAAATATAAAGGCCGTTCGTGCTGTATCAAATGTTACAATCGGTGAGTCAGTATGACTAGTACTAAAAATATCACCAAACAGTCTCCACCAAATGTTGCATGCATATGTGTAATCATAATTCACAGCAAACACATTGAAAATGACAAAGCTTTGAACAATTAAACGCCTTGCAAAGATCCACGTCCTTATACCCATCCTCTTGCACAAAATTATGCACGGAATTAAGAGCGTGAAAAAGTAATATACAGGACTAGACAATCAGGTAAAGGGTGGTTCCAGTTTGTACCAATTACTTCACCACAAGCCAGTTATCATAACCTTACCAAAGATAATAATGAAATGGTGGTCACATTATGAAATGTAAAATATGTGTGAGAAATAGTGAGATCATTCCAAAATTAGTGGGTATCGATACACCAATCCATACAAAATGCCAAAAAATGAGACGCTTCATTCAGCTCATAGCTAGAGAGAAATCAGGTAAGATCTTTGATGCAAAACCTGTGAGAATTATGATGCACATGGGGGTGTATAGTGATTGTCACAAACCTGAGAGAATTATGGTGCACATGTGAGTGTATAGTGATTGTCACAAACCTGAGAGAATTATGGTGCACATGTGAGTGTATAGTGATTGTCACAAACCTGAGAGAGTTATGGTGCACATGTGAGTGTATAGTGATTGTCACAAACCTGAGAGAATTATGGTGCACATGTGAGTGTATAGTGATTGTCACAAACCTGAGAGAGTTATGGTGCACATGTGAGTGTATAGTGATTGTCACAAACCTGAGAGAGTTATGGTGCACATGTGAGTGTATAGTGATTGTCACAAACCTGAGAGAGTTATGGTGCACATGTGAGTGTATAGTGATTGTCACAAACCTGAGAGAATTATGGTGCACATGGGGGTGTATAGTGATTGTCACAAACCTGTTGCAAATTCTCAACCTAACAGTTTCCTGTATCCTAGTGTGAAATACTGGATTTTAACGAAGCCTTTGACCTCTTTGATAATCGCGATGAGTGATGTGTTTTACTGGTGTGATGGATGTCTATTATATAGAAGACGACAAGATAAGAAGACATAATTACAGTTTAATTGTTTTAGCAACTTACTGAAACAAACCACAAGCGAGCCAAGAGTTCCCACTGCATTCAGCAAACAAGTAGTATATGTCCTATATACATATTTTGAAAATTGTGTAAGAACTGCTCATTTGACTAGTGCATCCACAAATAAATTAATTTTTCAAATAGCTTACTAGTGCCCCGATGATGTTACTTTCATAAATTGTATAGGTTATACAAACGAGCTATATATTCCCAGAGTTGTTTCCCTGGCAACAGGTGTGGACGCAACAGTCTTGAGTGACACGTCCGACAGCATAAAACAACATAACATCACTAAATACACCACTTAGGTGATGGTTATTTGAAAAGACAGTATTAAATCTTGTACTGTAAAAAGTACATCAGATACTTTAGTGCATTATATTATAAGAGATTTGAATCGTATAAGTAGGAAATTAAATTATTATGTTACCCTACTTTGTCCACATAAGCATTTATAAAAATTCTGCAAATACCAAAATACTAGTGCACTGCTCCTGTCGGACACATTGGAACATCAAAACTTAGAATGACAAGATGATTTATGTATAAGATACTAATTTAGCTTTTAATAAGTTGGACGTGGAACATGACATTGTGGTCATCGAGTCAAATCAAATTAACGTAAGTGAGACAGATTATACACCATGCCTGTTCTCATGTCAGGGTGATAATCTCCCTTGTACCAGGTACCAACTCTAGTTAATAAATCAACCCATCAATATTTTTTCTAGTTTCTACTAAATATTGTTAATTGGAATTTTACAATGACAGTAATGAAAACAATCTGAGGGAACTAACACTGCCCTGGTTGAAACCGCTTTTCCAGTTTTTACCATTTCGAACGAGTTCTGTTGGAAATTATCGGAACGCGTTATTATTTACCATACGAGCGTATGAGAGAACAATGACATTACGTATCTTCGTCCATTTTTCTATAAACTTTCATTACAGTTTGTTCTATTTTGAACAAAAATACCGATGATCTTTTATTTTCTGGAAAACATAAAGCAATGGTGTCATTTATTTTCCTCTCACCGCGTGCTGATTTAACTTGCCACTTTCCCTCCACTTTATCACCTTTAACATGTTTTCAGGTTTACTGGAATTTATCTTATAACAGATGGTAGACAATGATGGACGCTGGGGCATGGGGCTACCCTTATCGTATATGCTTAATATATGAATATTCCATGCAGGTAATAATAAATAATACTGTTTGTATTCACATTATTTGCCAAATTCTGTTTTATATTTCAAATTATTACTGAAACTCATCATCATCGTTCCTAATGGTAACTCAACATAAATAGTGACATGTTATTCATCAAAAAGGCGTAACCATTTAAGTTTCCAAAGCAGAAGTGCAATGCAATCATATTCATGAAATCAATCATTACAATTTGTTCAATAGCCCCCATGGGTAGAACTATTTGATTTTATGCTGCTTTCTAAAACTGTATATTCTACAACTGCCTTTTCTACAGCTGTATCATACAATGGTGCCATCACCAGCTGTACTTTAACCGACTGGAGCTACTACAAATGTTCCTTAAACTTCTACAACTGATAAGTTTTACAACTATACATACTACATCTAACACAACCTACTACAACTGTACACAAATAATGTACCTTTCAGAACCGCACCTTCTATTAATAAACTCGAAAATAATGTGACAGAAGACGTCGAAACTGCGGTCAAGTAGCCTTAATTGTTGACTTCCTTCACTAATTATTGTGGAAACAAAACTCTGGCTCCCCACATAATAAACTAAGGATCTGGAGTTCTAATAGCTGTATTAAAGCTTACTTTATGTATTTTATTGTACAACCAATTTCATTTATTTTTGTATATTTAGAGCTTGTGTCTATTTATATTTTCTTATTTAGTAGAAACTTTTTAGTATGTCTAGCGGGTGTGTGCTATGTTAATGTAAAGGTCCAGGGGAAAGATAATCTACTGACATATGCTCTACTGACCAATGACATACGAGATCAACAATTACGGACTCTTCAAGTGTAATTTAATTTAACCCCTCGGATGACAAGGTAAAATAAACTGTTCCCAAATTACAAATATTATCAAGATATTTTCAAAAGTTCATTATCAGGAAGTCTTACTTTTGATTTTGTAAGGACACGTTCAGCAACATACTATATTCAGATATAACATATAATTTAGGTGCATAAATGTAGGTTACACGCAACTTTTGATCATTCAGGTATATGTTTTATTATGCATTTCCCAACACAAAATGTTTTGCAACAAGTCTTTGAATGGGAACATTTCATAAAATAATATTTATCAAGAAAAGATATTAAAGACGGGGATCAGCGAGGTCGAGAATTATTCAAATATCATAATTTATAATATAATCATGAGCTGCATGGCAAGGTCCATGATTATAAGGTGCTGTACTCATTTCACTCGTCTTTGCCATAAATGCATATTGATATATAATGAATGGTGGACATTTTAAATGTATTGTTCACTTGAAACGTTGAGCTTAATATTAAGTGACGTATTTAAAAGTAATTTTCGAATGAAAAAGAAGCAGAATTTTTCTTTCTGTTTTTATACACAACTATAAAACCAGCTGAAAATTAATAAACAGTCCTCTATTATAAGTCAAGTTCATTAACAATGTATAGCGTTGATGAAAGATGACGTTGGGCACAGGGAGGTATTGTGACGAACCAACGCACCGTGTTAATGACCGATTGTCCTTTAATGTACATCCACTCACCCCACTCAATACAACCATTCAAGCAAAAGCGAGTGGTTAAGGACCGCTTTTGAAAATTTCCCAATTAAAAGCGCTGGTGTAAATTAATGAAGTGGCCAAATAGAAAGAGGCGTTTTCGAAGTGTCTGTGGATAGCCGCCGCTATTAAGACAAATAACTAAAATATCTTGATAATTATTTTCTTTTGGAATAAAACCGATAAAACTTTGAATTTGGTAAAAGTGAATCTTAATGATTCAATTGCAAAAACATAATGACAATATGGAATCGTATACAATACAAACGTTCGTTTGATATAACGATCCATGTATCGTTTAAAAGGGCCACAACTATGACATATGTTTGGTTGAATGGGACTGGGTCACATTTTCAACTTTCAATGAGTGACAGTAGAAAGCAATAGGTCAAAAGTTTTAAAATGAACAAAAACAAAATGCAAAAATGAATTCAAAAGTTTGACGATATCAACAGTGATATACAACACAATCGCATTGTTGCCACATTGCGGATATTGTAATAATGTGTCAAACGCCTTGCTGAAATCTAGTGGTTTCATGTAATTTTATATTCAGTTTTAATTCAATAGAATGATTACTCACAACGCAATATAATCATGCAATTCGTCTAAAATTCAGTTCTTCACCCACTCTACACATGATTTGTGAAACGCTCTCATAATTGCAAAACTCTATGAAAGTACACATGTCAAGCCACAATATTATATTGCAATCATAGAGTTAGTATTGCGACTTGTGTTTCTGTGAAGGTATCCGTTTTTACATGCTTGGTGGCACAATTATCCCATTTTCTAACAGCCGCCAGTCACACTATACACACCGAGGCCCTAATTACCATGAATCTATTAATTTAGATAATTTCTGTGTATTTTTTATCCTGTAAATTGTAATTATAGCCCAGGGTGTAAAGATGAAATCCAACATGGCATTTACATATGCCAGTCAGTTTTTAGTAATATATAGTGTTAATTTTCTATAGTCTACTCTATCAACATTTTTTTATATCCGTAATCGGAACTTTTACATTCTCTTTCATTTCATTTGAGAAATTTGTGAACATTTTAACTTATTTCATTTTGTCTGTGACTGTACAATTTCAAGGAAGTATGCCAGTCAGACTTCGCCCTGCCTAATCCTACTCACCGTTAAATTTCGAAAGCATGAACTTTTCTGGAAGGGCGGGCTGACAATCAACACATCTGCCCAAATTTACTCCATATATACGTTAACAAATAAAAGTGTTGAAAACATGAAAAATGAATTCTTTACTACGCTAACTAGAACTAAAAACGTGAATAAATCATCTCATGGTACCATAAACGGAACAGCGCGTGTATATCAAACATTATCACCCTGCGAGCAGAAATAAATTTACTACACACAAATATGACACTGTGAAAAATCTTGTGCGATTTGTAGTTTCATTGAATATCGACAGTGTGTTTGATTATTTTATTGAACTCTTAGTGCGAATTCCCAGTTGTTTCTCATAGTAGAGACTCTGCCCGTCGAGTCCTGGAGAGAATCGATGTTTCTGTTCGAACATAGACCGAGAATTATTGTTCGATGTTGATTTTAATTTAACGTGGAAGAGGCGAACACTGTATGCATGGGGAGTCACTTGGGGAGTGACCTTTGTCTGGGATAGGCGGAGAGAAATAAACACAAGTGGGCTTAGTGCCTTTTTATAAGATCCCTCCCTGCCTTTTTATCGTTCAATCCAATTCCATGTGCAGATATTTCCCGAAGAAAACAAAAGTGTAAAGATATTCGATGTATTTGTTTTATCTATTTTCAAAGTAGGGACATTTTATCTTTCTACAAAATGGTCACAGTTTTAAAACCTTTTTATCACAACATGCGTTCTATGGCACGCCCGTACATTTTTTTCTAAATGACCAACAATTGACTTTAATTCATGAAAACATTTTTTTAAATTCTAATGAGTTGTACACGTTTTCGCATTTTATTGGTATTTTAAACGATTGCTCCCACATTTCCAATGTCATTGTTCAGATACATATATTTCATAATGTTAGCTTTGAAAATAATTAAATAGATTTAATTTAAACTGAAAATTATTTCAATGCATATAGCTACTTTATAGAGATTGAACGAATATAATGTAATTGGAATTCTTTAGCAAATTATTACCAATTGTAGAGTACATTTGGGGATCATATTGGAATATACATTTACACCCAGTTCCTTCATTTTGAATAACAAATTGTTTTGCAATATCTTAATTTTATTTGATAAATCGTCCATGGGCAACTGATGTCCACAAAGTGTATACTAAATAGAGACCATGGCAGAGATGATAAATAAGTTACATGTCCAGACCTAATGTACAAAACATTACTGTTGAAGTAATCACCAGATGGCAGCATTGTCTGGAGCTATATCTCAGAACATGAAGAATTTTGTTCATTTCATCTAAACATTTGAATTCATCAATATCTGCGAGAAGTTATTTCCCTCTCAGCTCTTTTTTCAGTATTTTTATCGGCAAATCAAGTAAATTTATTATCATGATTTTCAATAGTGACCATTTTCAGTGGTGGGCGTACTTAATGAAACAATTTTCTAAGACATGGAACATCGTCTTTTTGTATCAGTATTCAGTAAGAAGACCCACTATTAACAGGTATGCTAAGGTTGTACCTCTGGATCATGTGGCTAATTATTGATCACAATTGTATGGGGAACAGACTAACAGAAGGTCCGATCAAAGTCAAAATTAATGAGTATCAGTTTCCAGAATTCTAAAATAGCATGTCCAACATATCAAAACGTGTATTATCAATCTTCATTTTGTCTTAAGCAATTTCACTTGCATTCATAATGCGCGACTCTTGCAAACTTCCCAACTTGCGGCGACTGCCATCATGAATTGGTATATACCGATTTTTTTAAACATATACCAGGTCATGTATGGCCGTCAATGAAGATGAACAATTCATTTTACAGAAGAAATGTTTTCAAACGACATAATATTATATCTTTTTATGCCTTGATGTTTTGTTCTTGGTACAAGAACAGACATGGCAAGGGGTGATCTAGAGTACTGATCCCTCCCAGGGAGCTATTGTTGCTGTTTTCTCGCAGTGTGCATGGTTGTGACAGGGCCTCTCTGGAAGACAATCATTTATTAGGCTACCTCTAATTTAACTGTCAGGAATAATGAAATCATGAGGAAATTAGGTTACCTCTTCACATCACCTGTATGCCTTATTTCATGTAAGCCAGACGACGCAATCAAGGGACAATCAAAGGGCAATATTTGAAATAACTAACGTACACCAAGTCCAAAACAATAATCTATATGGGAAACTATATGGGCATTTATGTGGTCAACTACCGACGCCATCATGTCAGATCGAGAGTATTTTAAAATCTTCTAAAAATTCTAGGATTTTAGAACAAAGTATAGTTTTATACTCTGTCATCCAAAACAATTTTCAATAACCAAAGAACGCTCTGCTACGTATAGATTAATTCAAAACCAATTTCAAAATGAGGCAGGGAATTTCAAGAATGTCAATGAGCAATACTATAACAAGAGTTTTCCTTTAACAAGAAAGTTTCTTGAAATCATAGTTCTAATGGTAACTGGTAAATTTTAAAACACTATTTTATATTTCACTATGAAATAATTAAGGCCATAATGCTGTTGCTAATGCTTCAATTTTGTCAAAATTGCAGTGGATTAAAAAAGAATTAACGTTGATCCCTAGGATAAGGAGGCTAATATGCCGAACTTGTCAGTACATCTCAAATATAAAACATCATTACCATTATTTCTCCATCAACAATTCTTGTCTGATGCTGCTTTCGGACATCAATATGATTCTGTCAATCAAAGGAATCCAATAAGAAATCAATTTCTCATCATGCTGTTTCCATAATTAAACACTAAAATCTGAATGATGATTTCGATGTTAAAATCTCAATAAAATCGGCAAATTTGGATACCTGGAGTGACAAGTGTTTGTATTATTCCACTTTAGAGCAAAGATCGTTGGGGAAAACAGAAGTATAAAGATGACAGACAATATCTCTCGCAAATATTGTAGAATTTAAGAACAACGAAATGATTCTGATCAATTATTATACACAACTAGTATATATTTCCAAGCAGATAATATGATAATGTGTACGCATGGAATCCGAGCAAAAGCAATGTTTATTTCATTTTTCAGGTATCAACCATCTCTTAACGACATTAAAAGAACAAACTGTACCGCTTTTATATGTCGTTAAGAGTGGCAATAGAATTTTTAAAATGGAACGATAAAATTAACATTTGCAATCTGTTGTACCCGAGTGAAAGGAGCTGCCCAGTGGGGTCTCAGTGGGGGTAGGGGGACCCAAGAGTGAGCACGGGGTATTAACTAAACAAAATCGTTGCTCTTAATTGCAGAAAAGATCGAACACACGACCTTATTCAATGAAGATACAGTCTACACCAGAGTGCTATCCAAAGTCCATGTGAGAGGTCACTCAACTCGGGACAGAATGAAAAACTTATTTTTTTATAACTTACTATTCCCATAGAAGAAGAATCTTTAAACGTTTACCATATCTTGGTTTATATATGAGTCGATTAATAGACATAGTTGATACACACATGATTAGTTACAATGAAATTACAAAATAAATCAGCAATCAGAAATCCGGAGAGGGATCCAATTATATTGCCATTTTAGATGATTTGGGGGAATTATAATTAAAAGACAGAATTTTAGCTAACACAAGGCTTTTAAATTAAAAAAAATCAAATTTGAAAAATGCTTTTATGGTCATCATTATAGGGAGTGGAAGGGTCGAGTGAGAGTAAGTTCCTAACAGTTCTATTTCCTAACACACAAAGGAACATTATGGATCGACTGTTTACATTGCATGATGAGACAAGTGGGCGATAATATGTGAGAAAAGGTCACATGTTGGCATGTAGGCGGGGGCTATGGAGAAGACTATGTGATTTTGAAAATAATCCTATAAGCAAAGGATCAAATGATCTTCAATGAATGTCACCACGAGTTAATTAATATTTGAGAGACAATAACGGTTGACTATGACAACTGATTTAACACTTAAGATAAGCGTGTGGCTTCTTCAATTGACAGAACTGATTTAAATTGACAAGACAAATAGGACCGTTACACATTCGTTTTTTGTGTGTCAAGTCTGAACTGAAAAAGTGAAACAGTGATAAAATTATACTTAAATTCAAGAATTAAGTAAATTTACCATGCTGCCTTGTACCGTCTGATTAATGACCGGGTTAGTTAATTGTTCATTAACATTTTTGTTCTGTCGATGGCATGGGATTCTCGGAGCCGGCAAGGTCGAATCGGAAGATCACAATCTTCTATGAGTTTTTTTCAAGAGATATTAATTTCTATTTGGAATGGAAAACAGGAAGATGCCATGAATATCGGTAGATGGTCACAAAATTCATTAATATCGAAATACGTCCTTTGATTTAAACTCAACCAAATATAATCAGGATTCCAAATCAGGTGTAAAATGAAGGAAGTCATTTTCCTCGGATTTTGGAGATATATTAGCTGAAATCAGCTGAAATCGAATGTTTGTCAATATCGAACAAATCTTGTCCATCATTTTTGATCTAACTCCAGTTGATTTCATTCTTCTTTGACCAGTGATTAGTATATGAATTAACCGAATTGCTAAACCTTAATGAAGATACAAGCCCCTTGACCACCTTAGTGTTCTGGGTATCCTGTTTTCTCATTCCTCCTTGTAAAAACATATTCGCGTGTTTGGTCCCGCCGTGTAACTCGACATACTCCCATCTTAATTGTCTTAATTAGCTTCCGAGACTCAATGATGCATTTCCTGGTTGTTATGACAGCGGGTTGCCACGGCCACACTTATCTCTCATATTCCTACAAAAATATTATGAGGTAGGTTACTTTACCAAATGCAGGGACTCTTAATCATTTCAACTCAACTCAATCAATTTGGCCAAATTTTACTTAATATGGACCTCTATGGCATTTTGAACGATCACTTTCAATTAATTTGTTTTACACAAGAACAATTAGAAACTTGCTTTAGCCTTGTTCTGGGAGAATTCACACAATCTCGCTTTGGATTCCAAAATGTTTTTGATGCAAGAAATTGCGGATAGTACTTGAATTTGAAGTGTCATAGCTAGCCAACTGCAATATTTTGGATCTCAGCGTGATGCTACCCTAACCTAAGATTAAATGACCGCTCTATTCTCATCTATTGTAATACATTGTGATACCAAACGTGAGTTGTTCTTGTTAAAATAACACCAATTCATTTTCAATGAGTCCCCAATGGTGTTTTCAAAACAAATTCCCGCCTTAATCCCATTGAACGCCGTGGGCCAAATCAGGATCCATACAGGATTAAATGTAGCAAGCGATTTATATGGATTAGGGGGCGATAATAGGGATTAACACTGTCGTGCTAAAAATCACACGGAGATTCGTACGAGCAACTCAAAGATTCCAACGGTTACTCTGAAAACAGTCTCAATGAGACCGCGAAGTGTCTGTAAACATTGACGGTAGGCCCCAGTGGGTGAACTTAATGTTCAAAAGGCTTCGCGACGCCCTCTCAGGAATCCCGGGGTATAATAGGGCAACAACGTCCAAACCCGATTTGTAACATTTTCATCTCGCTGTTTTGCGCGCCACATCTTTGCAGAAGCTCTAGGGAGCTAATGTAATGTAAACGATTGAGAGTTATATGGTTCTTCCATGAAATTATGATTCTGTTGCAAAGCCTGCAAGTTTTATCTAGGATGAAGAATGTCGATAAAACGGTAGATTATGTAACCATGTCGTATCAAACTGATATCTTGTCGCATGACGACTATATCTATTATATTTTCGGCGAGCTAACTGATGCAGGCCGACTGTTACCACAAGTTTAACTTGGATCGGATGACATAAACATTTGGTGAATTTGCTACAATGCTCTCAGTTTGCGACAATTTCTCCTGAAAACACAAGCCAGAAAGCCATGACAAACGATTTCATGATCACCCTATGTTAATAAGTTTCTCCTTAAAACATCATAACAGTGCTAATTAAACAAAAATTGGTCTAAAAAGTACAGCGCTTTTCGTCGTGTGACTTTTTCGCAAAAATGTTAAGTCAATAAAACTTGAAGTTGACCAATTCATTATATGATGCGGATTACTATAGCTTAAAAGATTAAATAAATATTTGTGTAGATTAAACAGCTTGCGGCTTTAAGAAGTATGAATGAACCGTCCGAATTGACACGCTCCTACTTAAAGAATCGAACCCATTCATATTTCTAAAACCATCACAGCATAAACCTGATAAAATAAATAACAAAAATGATAGATGAAGCTTGTTGCTAAAATTTAACAATCGAAGTTTTGACGTCTTTGACAAGTAAAACAATTGGCCCGGATGGGGATCGAACCCACGACATTCGCGTTATTAGCACGACGCTCTAACCAACTGAGCTACCGGGCCTCGATGAAGCCAGAGGTATGACTACCTTGATTGGATGCACCACAATTCTAACCAACAATCCGTGCAATCAACAAATATAATTGTTTGGGTGATTTTAATTATGCCACGTTTTTAATAGTTTAAAGCTTTGTATTATTGAAGAACCTGGTTAAAGACATAATATATAATTTAATGTTCTGTTTTTGCTATATTGCCGAAAAGTTGAAGCATTGACAAGGATTAAAGCTGCCATGGTTTATTAGTAATGTTTAATATAGATATAGAAATTCAATCTTCAAAACCTGCAAAGGATTCAGTTTTAAACGAAGAAAAAATATTGGCCCGGATGGGGATCGAACCCACGACATTCGCGTTATTAGCACGACGCTCTAACCAACTGAGCTACCGGGCCTTAATGTTTCATCACTGATCACCACTTTAAGTTGTAATAATTCGATATACAAATATGCCATCTTTTAAACCGATAAGAACACTTTATTGAATATCTAAGTCACAATATCTTAAAATCTAGTTTATACTGCCATCTATACATAGCAATTATTGCATCAGCCAAGTTAAATCGAAACTATATACATAAATGGGTATTAAACCGCATCTTTCAAGTGGAGATATAGCTCAGTGGTAGAGCATTCGACTGCAGATCGAGAGGTCCCTGGTTCAAATCCGGGTGTCTCCTTCACTTTTATTTTTTGGAGAATACTTGAGAATAAAATTATTTATAATATTTTTATTAAGCTTTACAGAGCTTTATCAGAATATAAATTTAATGGGGCTGCAAAGTTAATAGGCGGTAATTATGTTTTTCATGATTAGTCAATTATCATACACACTGGTGATCCACTCGATTACGCTGGTTACCGAAACGGTTCGTTTCGGAAATTAAATCGACGATTAAATACGACGATGAAATAAGAAAAAAAGAAAAATGTTCCGACATTTTGCTACCGAAACGGTCGGAACATTTTTCTTTTTTTCTTATTTCACTCGTTGTAGGCAGAATTCCCACGACATTTTATACACAAACGTGTATCAGTACAGTATCATATGCTTATAAAAATGTACATATTTGCTTACAAATAGTTCAGAAGACAACAGAATCGTCGATTTAATTCCTCACTTAAGTTGCAGAAACGGTATTTTAACCCAAAACCGTTTCTACATAACTTAAGTGAGAAATTAAATCGACGATTTTGTTGTCTACTGAGCTATTTTTTTCGCAAACTTGTACATTTTCTACAACATATGATACTGATATACGTTTGTGAGGAAAAACGCCGTGGGGGATTCTACCTACAACGCGTGAAATAAGGGAGAAAGAAAAATCGTAGCGTTCGACGCTCCGACATTTTGTTACCCGAACTCCCATGCAGTGTCTCGGTATAGACACTGCGGCGGGCAGACGAAGAAAATCCCCAAAATTTGGGGAAAATAGTTCCCTTTTTCATCATATATGTGGTCAATTTTCACACAACTTATAAAATATGTATTCATAAATGTTCTCCAAACATTATTTTTTTCAAAATATTTCAAAATTATTGAAATATGAGAAGAAATCACCGCGGAAGGAATTCTGAGTAAAAGTTGTGTTGATAATACTTTACCGCACGTGTTGTTTATCAGTTAATACGCGCAATTCAACCAATGAAATTGTCTAAATTTAACAATCACGCGACCTGAGCATGGGACTAGAACCAATCACCTCAGTTGTTTATTACGAAGTTACCATGCTTACGGTGAGATACCTGCCCGCCGCAGTGATATTATCACTGCACGGGAGTTCGTTTGTTACCGAAACGAACCATTTCCCTAAATTTAAACTAAAAATTCAAGCTGGAGATGCCGGGGTTCGAACCCGGGGCCTCGTACATGCAAAGCACGCGCTCTACCGCTGAGCTACATCCCCAATCGATGATTACAAGAATAACTATGGTTTATTTAAAGAGAGAATCAGAGATAGCGAGCAGGCTAAACATTTCAATTTTAGAATATTTTTGGCTCATGTCATTCCTTGTCATGTCTATTTTCTAAAAATCACAAAAGTGCATACTTTATTCAAGGAAAACTAAAGATTTTTACAATAATGTATTATTTTTCTATAAGAATGGTTACCATTCTTATTATTTGGGAGAATTTAAACATTTTTCACTCATTTTTGCACTTTTAAACATTAATAACTTCACCAATTTATAACATATTGTGAATCTTTTAGGAGATATTGTATTTGATATTGTAAGGAATAGATTGGTAGGTCAATTATACATGTTGCTTGTAATTTTGTCACCCCCTATAGATCAGATTCTGCCTTTAAGGAATAAATAATGATAGGCCATTCAATATGGTGAAATTCAGCACGAGTTGGACAGAATGTTGCACAAAGCACGAACCGAAGGTGAGTGCATTTGTACTAACATTCTGTCCAAATTGGTGAGGTTATTAATGATTCAAAGTGCAAAAATGAGTGAAAAATGTTTAAGTTCTCCTGAATAATAAGAATGGTAACCATTCTTATAGTAAAACAATACATTAATTGTAAAAAATCGTTAGTTTTCTTGGAATAATAAAGTATGCACGGATTTTTAGAAAATAGACATGACAAGGAATGATATGAGCCAAAAATATTCTAAAATTGAAACAATTTTTTGTTTAGCCTGCTCGCTATATCTGATTCTCTCTTTAAATACATTAATGAATGAATTCTATGCAAGTAAGAATTAAAGATGGCATTCTTGTAGGAAAGTGGAAACCTCGACATCCTTCATTCAAAGAACTTCATTTATAACTCAATTTAGGAAATGGAAAGAAGTGAAATACCCTTGGGCCAAGGATGGCATCCGAGGCAAGTGAATAATTGTTCAAATAACATTGGCAAAAAGCCACCACAGTGACACATATATCCATGAGATGAAAGCAATGTCATGCATAGTATTGTCTTAATAGTAAACCAGGCTTGATAAAATATCATATTGATCCTCTATTCCAATGCTGATTTATATACGGATGCAACCCGTTCACGTACTAATACCTGCATACTGTATATGATAGAACGAGAGCAATATTACACCGTATATCATATCAACTTTAAGTACGAGGATTTCTAAAAAAAACATTCTAAGGCTGTGTCACATTGCACATTTGAATTACTTTAAATAGCGAAGCTAATGCAAATAAAAAAGCGTCAACAATAAAATGCTACAAAATCAACAATAGTAGTGAATGGCATGTTGACCTTTTTGGTCCCAGTACACTAGTGTAGCACGGAACACCGGTGTCCCAGTAAGTCTTATATGGTGTATAAGTTTAGAATGGAGAGATCTTACGATAACAAGGATGGCGTCCAAGATGATGGAATTTCGACCGTGGATGTAAAGGACGAAAAGGACACAGAACGAGGGATAGAGGAGCACTCTAAGGCACCGAGGGAAACTGATGAACTGCTTGAAGAAGATGGAGACTATTCTAAAATACCCATAGACAGAGGGTATGCTTGGTTTGTCGTGTTAGGTATGTTAGCTTTCTCCTACTTCATAGTATTTCTCCATTCCGGTTATCTGATATTCTTAACCAACCGCAAATTGTTGAATCAATGTACGATTTAGCAATTCAAGTAGGCATAGTACAGGAATGTAAAGCAACTGGTACTAACATAGTACAAGCATTGTATATGTAAACTGTAAACTAAGTTTGAGGTCAGTGCGCACTTTCAGCCATTTTGATGAACTTTCATGACCATGTCACTTTGTGCTCAGATAAACATAATCATACCACACTGGTTTTCATTCTTGCATAAAAGGTGCATTAGCGCACCTAGATTATTATTTCAGGGTCGCTAATTCTTTAGAATGTATGAATAAGTAGAATATACAGTGTTCTCTACTTTTCAAAATCGAAAAAAATTACAAACGTACAGGCCTGTCAACTGTCCCGCAATTTGCGTATTTGTCACGCATTTGCTGAAGAATTTGAAGTCACGCCAGTTTTTTTTGCGTGACAGAAAATGTCACGCAAATACGCATTTTACCTGGTAATTGTCACGCAAAAATATTTCTGTAGAAAATTTTTCAAAATATGTTGACGATACGGTAAAAATACGAACGTCGGAAAAAACCGAACGCAATTTGTTCGGATTTGTCACGCGAATCCCGTATGTGTCACGCATGTTAATTGGAAATTTTCGTACCTACCCCCCCCCCCCCCCCCCCGTTGACGATATCGCGATGTTCAGATTTGGACCAAGGTGTCCAAAATTTGAACAAAGGTGTTCAACATTTGCAAGTCACTCATGTTAGGTGTCCCCAAGTTGACAGGCCTGGTACACACATACCTTGCCCGTAGCCAGCTTTTACCAGGAGGGGTATTTACTTCATTTAGAACGTGTATAAACTGTATTTTGACCCCATGAGCATCGAACAGACACTTTAAAGGGATTATTGGTACAATAAATAAATATAATTAGTAAGAAGGTGAAATGTCTTCTTTCCTACTCTTTGCATTCGTTTGACTTCACTTCTTAAAAGAGAGCTTCTTCTTCCTTGTAGTTTAACTAGACTCTGCACGCAGGGTACTTCTTTCCATGAAAGGCAATAAATATGTACAGACACCATATGGGCGTAAGTCTATATTTAGAAAAGGTATTGCCAACCTGTCTGATCCAAGACGTTGTTCTGATCAGTTTAAGTGTTTTGGGGAAACTGCTTCAATTTTACCCTGCATATCAGGCAGAATGAGAGCTAGAGAGCGTGACAAACTGACAAAATTGCAAGAAACATGCTCCGTTGACTTACCAATGTACCCTTTATCAAATAAATAAGTTTAGAATAGGAACAAAACTCTCAAATAATTAACAATTTTCTATTTCATTTTCAATTTCAATTTGTACGCTTGTGCGTATTTGCATGGCATTATAAAACGACCATGTATACAATGATTAATTGTCTGTACTAGAGTAATAATGAGTATACAAAAATGTGTATGATGTATGTAGTGTGCATGGCCATGTTCGTTAACATATTCCAGAAAACAATACAATATTACGTATGTTTTATGTGTTTTGAAACTTTTTCCAGGTTGTTTCCTCATGAACATTCTCTTTGTCGGAACATTCAAGTCAGTTGGCATCCTGTTTGTGGAAATACTAGAGATATTCGAAGTGAGCACAAGTCTAGCTGTATGGATGATAGCATTGTATGGCACTGTATGGGCAGCCACAGGTAAATATATTGCCTTCTTGAATGATCATGTATGGATGATAGCACTGTTTGGGCAGTTACAGGTAAATATATTGCCTTCTTAAATGATCATGTATGGATGATAGCACTGTATGGGCAGTTACAGGTAAATATATTGCCTTCTTCATCATGTATGGATGATAGCATTGTATGGCACTGTATGGGCAGCCACAGGTAAATATATTGCCTTCTTGAATGATCATGTATGGATGATAGCACTGTTTGGCACTGTATGGGCAGTTACAGGTAAATATATTGCCTTCTTGAATGATCATGTATGGATGATAGCACTGCTTGGCACTGTATGGGCAGTTACAGGTAAATATATTGCCTTCTTGAATGATCATGTATGGATGATAGCACTGTTTGGCACTGTATGGGCAGTCACAGGTAAATATATTGCCTTCTTGAATGATCATGTATGGATGATAGCACTGTATGGGCAGTTACAGGTAAATATATTGCCTTCTTCATCATGTATGGATGGTAGCATTGTATGGCACTGTATGGGCAGTTACAGGTAAATATATTGCCTTCTTGAATGATCATGTATGGATGATAGCACTGTATTGGCAGTTACAGGTAAATATATTGCCTTCTTCATCATGTATGGATGGTAGCATTGTATGGCACTGTATGGGCAGTTACAGGTAAATATATTGCCTTCTTGAATGATCATGTATGGATGATAGCACTGTATTGGCAGTTACAGGTAAATATATTGCCTTCTTCATCATGTATGGATGGTAGCATTGTATGGCACTGTATGGGCAGTTACAGGTAAATATATTGCCTTCTTGAATGATCATGTATGGATGATAGCACTGTATGGGCAGTTACAGGTAAATATATTGCCTTCTTCATCATGTATGGATGGTAGCATTGTATGGCACTGTATGGGCAGTTACAGGTAAATATATTGCCTTCTTGAATGATCATGTATGGATGATAGCACTGTATGGGCAGTTACAGGTAAATATATTGCCTTCTTCATCATGTATGGATGGTAGCATTGTATGGCACTGTATGGGCAGTTACAGGTAAATATATTGCCTTCTTGAATGATCATGTATGGATGATAGCACTGTATGGGCAGTTACAGGTAAATATATTGCCTTCTTCATCATGTATGGATGGTAGCATTGTATGGCACTGTATGGGCAGTTACAGGTAAATATATTGCCTTCTTGAATGATCATGTATGGATGATAGCACTGTATGGGCAGTTACAGGTAAATATATTGCCTTCTGCATCATGTATGGATGGTAGCATTGTATGGCACTGTATGGGCAGTTACAGGTAAATTTATTGCCTTCTTGAATGATCATGTATGGATGATAGCACTGTATGGGCAGTTACAGGTAAATATATTGCCTTCTTCATCATGTATGGATGGTAGCATTGTATGGCACTGTATGGGCAGTTACAGGTAAATATATTGCCTTCTTCATCATGTATGGATGTTAGCATTGTATGGCACTGTATGGGCAGTCACGGGTAAAGATATTGCCTTCTTGATCATGTATGGATGAAAGCATTGTGTGGCACTGTATGGGCAGATACAGGTAAATATATTGCCTTCTTGAATGATCATGTATGGATGATAGCACTGTTTGGCACTGTATGGACAGTTACAGGTAAATATATTGCCTTCTTGAATGATCATGTATGGATGATAGCATTGTATGGCACTGTATGGGCAGCCACAGGTAAATATATTGCCTTCTTGATCATGTATGGATGAAAGCATTGTATGGCAATGTATGGGCAGTTACAGGTAAAGATATTGCCTTCTTGATCAATGTATGGATGAAAAGATTGTATGGCACTGTATGGGCAGTTACAAGTAAATATATTGCCTTCTTGATCATGTACAGTATGGATGATACGCGGCATTGTATGGCACTGTATATATTGGCAGTCACACGTAAATATATTGCCTTCTTGATCATGTATGACTGATTGTATGGCACTGTGTGGGCAGGATTTTAATGCACGATAACACGACAATTGTATTTACAGCGCGCGCAAGTCCAAAAAGTACGAAATATCCCAAAGAGGAGAGACGGTATTCTGCAATCGAAGAAGAAGAATTATGTCCTTGAAAGGAGATACAGGACGTATAGTTACTCTACTTGTATTACGTCATTATATATACTTCCAGCTCCATTTGCCGCTGGGTTCAGCCGGAGATACACTAACAGAGCTGTCGTCATGTTCGGCGGCTTCTTTTCTGGAATCGGTTGTATCCTTGCAGCAGTGTCACCGAACATTGGACTAGTTATTCTGTTCTATGGATTCGTTTGTGGTAAGTGTACTGACAGATATGTGTACTGGTCTCATTGCTATCAGAGTAGTACCCTGGTATTCGTTTTAACTACTTGCGTTTTAACACAAATTGAAGTCTGGATGCAGATATTGAACAAACAATTACTTTATCGGGGAACATGTTCTCAAATCTCAAATTCTTAGTAAAGTTCGCAAACAACTTTTGGGATATCTGGATATTTCGGCATAATCGGATGTGTATTTGGACTGTTAGTTAAAAGAGAGTTAAAAAGCTGTCAGAAATTCACCGCCACTCCCAATATATACACCTGTTCACCTCAAGGTATCTGATGGAGCCTAACGACTGCAAGACTCGAGAAATCCGTTGCCACAGCAACACATCCCAACAAAAATGACTGGGTTTCAATTACCTTAACATGTTTCTATCTCCCTCTTTAATCAACCATATCAGTTCATATTTACAGGGTATCACAAACTTATCCAACACTTAGTGTACTAAATGTATAATAACATTAAAAAATAAATTTTGATATTTATTGGCAAAATGAATATCCGGAGGATATCGTAACGATATACTCCGGGCGGAGGATATGAAATTCATTTTGCAATGATATTATACATTTAGTACACTCCTTGTAATTGTAGGATAATAAGAACATCCTCCATAATCTACTCGGTGATATTGATATATGCACTCGTTCGGTTCGCTCTCTCGTGCAGATATCAATATCACCTCGTAGATAAAAATGATATTCCTCAAAATCATAGGATATCCTATAAATATTACCCATTGCCCATATGCAAAATTGTACTGATTCTGTCACTGGTTGCTATGGTAACTAATTAAAATATGTAAAATTCACATTTTTTCTTAAATTTCCTATTCTATTGCTTTTTAGAAATATCACTATTATAGCAACTTTAACAGGTCATTGATTCATAGCACTGCCCAAAAGAATTCCTTGGACACTTGTTGATTATTTTAGACAAAATATTTTAGCTTGCAATTGTATGCACAATATGTTGATGACATAAATAGTAGAATATAAATTTTATAATTCCAGGTCTTGGGATAGGCTTGGTTTATGGACCAAGTCTTGTAATGGTAGCCTTATATTTCGAAAAGAGACGAGCCATCAGCAACGCCATCGCTGTTACTGGAGGTGCTATTGGCTCTCTCGCAATGCCACCCTTACTAAGGGTGCTTCTTGATCAGTATGGATACAAAAATGCCATGCTCATTTTGGGTGCCCTGATGTTTAACATTATCGTCAGTGGGGCTCTCTATCGCCCGCTATCATTCTACACTGAACGAAAGAACTCATATAAATGCAAAGATAGCAATAAAGATGGCACTGTATATCAAAATCAAGATGGATCAATGTGTGTGGAGCCAGGTTCAGTATCTCATTTATACACAAATATTGAATCAAATGATTATAAAGAAGGAGGGTCGGTAGATGCAATGCCGAACGTGTTGAACAAAAGACTTCTGCTAAACAGGCAGAACTCTGTATCCATGCCTCAAATTAATCAGAGTACGGAGAGGCAAAAAATACATATACAAGAGGATGAACCCAATCTCAAGAAAATATCCACTTCATTTGCCCATTTAGCTTGGGAGTATGGGAGTAATCTCTCGATAATAGATGCCTCATTACAGAGCCTAGCTACCAGAAAACAATATCTTCATAGACATTTGGTCGTTGACTCAACAACAGGAAATATGAATAGTGAAAGTGGTGACGAGGACAGAACTATCACTAAAAGTAGTGGTTGTCTGCAACATCTGAACTGTTGTGGTTCAAGTACGAATAAAGACCAGCCACCCCTGTTTGATTGCAAATTAATGAAAAACACCATATTTTTAATATTCAGTATTGCCATGTTTCTTGCCAATTGCGCGT
Organism: Owenia fusiformis; assembly: GCA_903813345.2. Taxonomy (NCBI): domain Eukaryota; kingdom Metazoa; phylum Annelida; class Polychaeta; order Sabellida; family Oweniidae; genus Owenia; species Owenia fusiformis. The sequence continues at coordinate 18,066,149 of CAIIXF020000004.1, forward strand.
ATTCAAATCAGTTCATTTTTCTCCCGCCATATTGTAATGATGAAGGTATTTCAAAGAATTGGACAGCAATTGTCATGTCTGTCATCGGAGTTGGTGATTTCGTTGGACGAATAGTGTGTGGACTCATTGCAGACACCAAGGTGATTAAGCCATCGACTATGATGGCTATAACCCTGATCATCCCAGGAGTGTTTAGTATTCTATTACCATTTATAAAGTTTGATGGCGTATTCTTCTTGGCTGCGTCGGTGTTTGGATTCTTTGGAGGCGCATTCATAGCATTGATGGCAGTGGTGCTCGTTGATTGGTTAGGAAAAGAGAAACTTTCTGCAGGTTTTGGTCAAATGTTGATATTCTTTGGTCTGGCGTATTTGTTGACGACGCCAGTTATAGGTAAGAATACTACAATATTAGAGAGATTTCGCACATAAGTGAAAGTACAACTTATACGTATACGAAATAGTTTAAAGGGTCATGTCGAACTATTATATTTACTAAAATAAATTTTAAATTGTAGTTAATGGAATATAACGATTCCCGTTATAGAAAAGCTCCATCAACTAGAGACTATGAATGCACTGTCATCTGCACGTGTAGATTATGCACATTATAATTAAATGCTTGCTTCAGTGTCCTTGTAGTTGTAGTGTATTATAAACACGATCCTTTAAAGGAAGTCATGATTCTTTAAAGTGAGTCATTACATAAACAAGTTGATTATTTCAATGTTTTCATGATCAGTATAAGTTCAATGAACTTACAAAACGGCATATTTACGTAGATGATAACGTATACAGTTGGATCTCCGTATAAAGATTTGCCTACATGTGTGTGGAACAATTGACCGCAAGCATTTTTTTAAATTAATTGGCTGAGTGGGAACAGTATCCAATCAAATACTTTAACCATCAATTTGAAACACCAATCAAACCAGTAGGTTCTAGCAATTCCTGGAAACGACCCATTCAGTAGCTCAACATATGTCATACAGGGTGTTTCATAACGAAGATCTCCAAAAAGTCAATTTGAGAAGAGATGGGTCTATAACATATGTACTATATATGAGCCTATTTTATATTCTAGACAAACACATTTGGATCAACTAAACATGCTACAATTCAAGAAAGTACAAATGGCATCCCTTTGACCTGTATTTATTACAGTCCGAGAAGATCTTTCCTGACGAAAAGCTCACATTATGAAACACCTTGTACGTTTACCTATAAGTATAAGTATACGTTATAAGTTGTACTTTCACTAGGTGCGAAATCTCTCTATTGTGTATTTTTTGCGTGTATGTTTGATGGTGACTTGGTATGTAGCCACTTTTACAGAGTGTATTACTTATCTGTACACAGCTGGACACGACTGTCCTTCTTGAACATGATCAACTTGAATTGGAAGTTACTCATTCTGTGTAAAGAAATCGCCAGGAAAAGGGCCGGGGAAAAGGGGAGGAATTTTTCACATTTATGAAAAAGGAGAAGAGATAAACATTGTTCAGGAAATGGTTTTGAGGTGATCTTAAATAAATTGTTATTTGTTTTAGTCATCGCCATTATTTATAACGTTAAACATGTTTGAAGTATTGAGAAAAGTAAATTTACGTTTTCTCCGACATGCAATTAAAGTTGATTTGAAGTAGATGTAGATCGAGAGAATCGTGTGAAATCAAGCGAGCAATTAAAGACCAAGGAGGACTTTAAATTCATAATCAACAGTCCAAAAGATTAGAATACATCACTTTTACTTTTTGTGTGTTTTGGAATTATTCGTTTGGAAATAAGACCCAACACTCCCGAAATTCCGAGTAAACAAAATGGCGGCTGTTTGAATTCGAATTTTGTAATCACGACATCTCCTTATATGGAAGAATATCGAAATTGCATTCTCGGAGCCAATAACATCCGGGCTTTGTTTTGTCATCTGGACTTTGATGAGCGAAACATATAAGAAGCAAGAAAAGATCATCTACGATTTCTGTTTTTTTTTGAAGAAATTCAGGTTTATGGTGGGTTAATAGGTCAGTCTTAAAATATAAAATGAATCAATGTTGAAATCAATTTCAATTTCAAGGAGTACATAAACATATATTTGGATTCATATCAGAAATCCAGAAATATTAACAAATGCATAGAAATGTAAATGTTGCGTTCATGTTTGTTTCCAGGTACGATACGTCAGTACCTTGGCAGTTACGACATTCCTTATATAATGTTCGGAATCTTCGACATCCTGGCTGGTCTTCTGATTCTGTCTGAAGTATACATCAGGAAAACCATAACGCCAACTGGGCAATAGACTGGAGAACATACGATTTCAACATTGTGTTGCATCAAGGATGGGTGTTCGCGATATTATATATTTTCTAGTTTGATGTGACAAAAAATGTTAAGGCTTGCATCCAGGACATATAAAGATGGTTCAGTGGGGTGTTTCTCCAAAACATTCCTATGTACCAGGCATGAGAAATGTATAGCGGCACATAGAATGCACTGGCCTAGGAAAAATTAAGGCCCGAAAATGTCTGGGCCCCAAAATCTGCTTCTCTTCCCTGGAATGGGTCTAATAATGGACATTTTGCGCACGACACTGCACGCAGAACTTTGTGTATTACTTATTCAGAATCTCCATTCACTCGAGCTACCTACGGAGCTAAGAAATATCTCTACTTGAATCATAAACGGAGTAAAGATTAGTTATATAAACGATTTTCCTGGAATCACGGTGCCAAAAATATCGAAAACCATAAAAAATGGCGCTCCTCACATTAATTGGGTAGATGGATATAGTCCTGCATAAGGATACTAGCGGTTAGTGATTTGGTTTTCTGTGTAAAAAGTCATTCTTCTCCTTCCCTACCTCATTAGAGCGCCATCTTGCGTTTGGTAAATGAATCGGGGCTCAATATTTATAAGCTAGGTCCTAATTTATCTGGAAACATGTTTCAGTGGGACTGGGAAATCTCATTTTAAGTGGGCGGCGGAGTGATTTTGACCTTGGTGATTTTACCAGAATTTTCTGAGAAATCTGACGAATCTGAACAATGGTACCAAATAGTGACATTTTGGAGCAACTTTGGTGTTTTGAGGGTAAGGCCACTGTGCCACGTACCCTGAATTCCATTCTCCCGTGTCATTCAATTGTTCTCGGGGCAGCCTTACCTTTGTTTCTTCCCACCGTTGTGACGTCATAAGATGCAATCGAACGCCTTGACATGGATATCACTTTAAAGATAGTTGAGATGGCTTTCCAATGATACCAAATATGACCATGTTCGCCTCGGTTGGGTGTACTCAATCTGTGATGCAATCTTTAAGGTGTACCCCTACCCCAAAGAAATTTCAAGAAATCTCAAAATCAAATTTCCTGAATTTTGCTAAAAGGACCTGTCGATAACCCTACTATCACACCAAACTAGTTCTCACTACGTTCTCGAAAACGGGCTTCAACTGTGTACGAACGGACTGGACCTACTAAGAACCGTTTGGGATCTATTTACAAACTTCATCGAACGTACTCGAACGGGTAGGTCCTCTAGAACTTAGACAATGCTCAAAATGTTCTCGTGGTCGTCGTGTTCTACAATTAGAACGAGTGACAACGTACTAACGACGAGCTGGACGTACTACGAACGGAACCGTCGTACTTCAATCCTACTAGGGACGTTTTAACAACGAGTTGAACTGTCTGAGGACGTGTTGAGAACGAGGTAGAACTAATTGCAAACGGGTTTAAACTGATCAAGAACGTATTTAACACTGCTTATGAACGAGTTAGCAAAAATATAGCTATCACCCAAACAAGTTGCCACTGCGTTCTTCAAAACTGGTTTGAAACTGTGTGCGAACGGAATGAACGTAGCTGCAACTTTCTAAGGTCTATTTACGAACTTTATGAACGTTCTCAGACGGGAATGTGATTTTAGAATTTTGAATCGATTCAAAATTTGATTGCGACCATACCGTTCTGTAATCAGGTCATGTTGACCTGCTAGACTAAGGGACGCGTTCTACGACGTTGCACACCGACGTGGTTCGACCTGAACGAACTGCGAACGAGATGGACGTATTGAAGACTGTTTAAGAACGAAGAAGCTAATTATTTCAGACATATTTCCCGACCACAGCCAGATTGAGCCCGTTTTACGACGTTTTCGTAGGACTGGCAAGAACGGGCAAGAACTAGTTTGGTGTGATAGGGGGGTAAGGATTGATTCTTCCCCCGTGCATTTTGTCAAATATAGCGTTGTTATATACCATTGTGATCGGGATAATGCCTCCAATGCTAATATATCCATGTAATATGAATTAACGGTGCTAAAGATGCAATTTACTCCACACGCTCAGGATTTTCTTCAATATTCAAATGTCATATTGTCTGCGATTGTAACGTTGCCCTTGACTGCATAGTAAGGTTGGCCTATGCACCAAAAGTTTCGTGTGAGAAATTACGCCTGTAATATCCAAAATTTTGCAACCACGCGTGTAATTTCGTACGGGAAAGGACTTGATGATCAGTTTTCCTGGAATCAAGAAAACATGCAAAATGGTCTCTACATTGATCAGGGTGATTCTAAGGATACAATTAAATCCCAACGCTCCAGATTTTCTTTTAAATTCAAAATACCCAATTGTCTGTAATTGTAACGTTGATCTTGAACTTGAATGTACATAGTACATAGATAGTCATGTTTTAAAGCGTGTGATTGTGCCATATCAAAATATGAAAACATTAAATTATGCTTTTATAATAAACTTGGTACATTCATAAAAACGTTTGTCTTTGTGTCTGTATTTGGTCGTTTTGATGTCCATTTCTTGATAATGGGGAATGTTCCAATCAAGTGTTAACCATAGGCAGATAGGTTATGGAGTTTCATTTAGTAATGTGAGTAGTATTATCCGTTGCCATCCAGCAGTGGGAGCAATAGGGAGTATGATATAATAGGGAGTATGATATAATAGGGAGCAGGGGAGTATGTGGATTCAACCTTGCAGATATAACAGGGATCAGATATGATATAACAGTGATATAACAGTGGATTCAACCTTGCATAACATGTCCAAGAATAGCACAAGAGGCTAAATCTCCCTCAATAAGATCAGACCGGGGAAGTAACTTTTTATACCGATCCGGATGAGTAATGTTTTAATCTAGCAGTGGATTCAAATTAAATTACGATCTTGGATTCAGATAAAGCTAGAGGTTAAATGTCTCCCTTCTAAATGGTTTTAGCCTCCCGAACCAACCCGTGCAAGATCTAGATTCGGATAAGATAAAGATAAGATAATATGGGTAAGACAACATCCGTAAGAGGCTAAATGAATGTAAGGGCTGCCCAAGAGGGGGCAGTGAGGACGCTTTTGTCACATTTAAAATTTACTTGCCATATTTTCTCAGATTCATTTCTTTTTAGTGAGTCAAAGCATTTAATGCAACAAACATCCGTTATGTTCCATCGTTTGATTACTGGTTGGAATTAGTCGTCTTGCATCCAATTACATTCGGAACGAATTATCTATTTTGTCACTTTCAAAACACTTGTCAGTCGGATAAATATACAAAATTGTCACTTGCAAGGATTTATTTGTCACATTTGTTCGTTTTTGAAATACCTTAAAGTCACATTTTAGAGGTCCGGTCGCCTTGTCACATAACCCTTAAGGAGCCCCAATATGTCACCTACTCCTTTCTGAATGGATAGCCTCCCCGGGATTCAGATAAGATAAACACCGCCCGTGTTATTGATAACAATGTACACAAACTTACATAATCTAGCGCTATAAGAGGAAGGGGTATGGGTCAAGATTTTCAAGAAAAAAGAACACTTCAAATATTTGGTAAGTACACAACAAAGTCTTTATTGTATTGTGTATATTTATTACCTGTATTTTTATATTATAATATTATAATTCACGCTGAAGGACAGTAGTAGACACTTATTATAGTGTTCCATCAGAACAGGTTCATGGTGTATCGTTTCGCACTTTGTTGAGATGCAACTGTTAATTTATCCTGTCAGTCTAGTTTCTGATCCAATTAGCTCGTACCTGGAAAACGAATTAGATGGTTATTTGGAGTAAAAAAGGTGTCGTGGTGCATTTCGGAAAACATGCTACAATGCAAAACCACTTTTTGAAATGCGTCTTCAAATACCAGCCTGAAAATATTTTTCCCTTAAATAAGGAGACTGAAAATCAAATGTCGTACGTGCGTTTAACATTGGAAATCACATTGACTCTCAAAAACATCGGAAATTAGAGGACCAAAAATTGTTAACATCTCAATTAGGGTTCACGAAATGTATTCCAGACCTGGATTAAGAGATTGAAAATGACAGTGAGGGGTTCTAGGAGTCTGCCGTGTAAGTCTCCAAAAACATGTACCACCTTAACTTAGTTGTTTAAAGGAGCTACGCTCTTTCTGTAGGTTGTCCTACAAGCTTACAGCTCTACCATGAATGTATTTAATGGTTTATTTTACATTGAATAAAATCAAAACTCACCATAAAAGTGTTGTCAGCTCATATCCATCCTTCTGCTTAGAATTCATTAAATCCAGTAGCACGATTTCTTAAAGATATGTTTTACCACGTGTTTCAGTCCTCATGTTAAAATCACAAGAAGCCAAGCATATTTCTTATGACAAACGATCTATTTTAAAGAGTTTATCCATTGGAATACAAAGAGGTAACTATTACCCAGTTTAATGAGCTTCCATATGGTCAACTTTTATGGCTTTACTATTTCCCCTGTTATTTGTCTTCCGCTGCTGTATCATGATTGCATCGAGAAGTGAAATGTGCGACACGTTGAAACCTGATAATATGTAGGAGTTGATGATACTGACCAAAGGTGGTTATAGGTAGAGACACATGTGATACTTATCAACCAATTACACTTTACATTAAATTGACTCGCCACTGATATAGCAGTTGGCACTTATGTGATAGCAGATAACCATATGTTTATTTCACATCATATAACCATTGGATAGAAATTATTTAAAGTAGCAACAAAAGTTATGTTTCAAAAGCATGCCAGTGTTTTCCCTGAACTTTAAATTGAAACGATGGAGGTCATTGAAGGTTTGAGTCTCAATCAACATTAAAGTTGAAAGTAACCTTTTTAGAGTCACTGCCAAATAACGAGCTTCATAATCAAGTAAGAGTTATAGTAGCATTGTAAGTCTCATCTCATCTTTGTGATCCCTTTAATTTTAATTCTAATAAGGATTGTTGTCTTATTTACAGGCAGGATACAGGATGACACAAAAGCGTTAAAGGGGAGGGGGGACTTGGAATACATGTCTTTATTTTTTGTAAATCTTGTTCACTGCTGTTCACGAGTATTGTTCACAAATGTTGACATGCATTCATTAGCATTGTTCACAAATGTTTACAGATGTTCACTTGTGTTCTCTAGTGTGGTCACAAATGTTCACTAGTGTGGTTTGCCAATGTTCCCAAATGTTCAAAAGCATTGTTTACACATGTTCACTAGCATTATTCTCAGATGTTCACTAGTGTGGTCACAAATGTTCACTAGTGTGGTTTGCCAATGTTCCCAAATGTTCAATAGCATTGTTTACATATGTTCACTAGCATTATTCTCAGATGTTCACTAGTGTGGTCACAAATGTTCACGAGCTGATGTATAGACTATTTAATAGTGATACTTTGAACATATTATCATTTAACTGATAGCATTAGATGAGGCAACATGCCTCGATCTTCATATTCCTGCGAGTGTGGAAAAACATTTAGTCACGCAACCAGCATGTATCGTCATAAAAGAAATGACCATGCATTTCAAAAACACATCATGGTGCCTACTAGTATACCGTATGGTGATGGATTTTATTCATCAACAAACCCAGCAGCGGATGCCTACAATGGTGAAAGGGAAAAGGTGCTCCACCATCCTTTCACGATGATGGTCGTAGGTCCAACCGGTTCGGGCAAGTCAACGTTTGTCAAAGAACTCATCGAAAATGCCAGCAAAAGGATAAGCTCTCCGCCACAACGGATCATTTGGTGTTTTGGTCAGTGGCAGCCCATGTACGTCGAAATAAAGACACACTTTCCAAATATAGAATTCATGATGGGAATTCCAGAGTCATTGAGTGACCAGAGTTTTCTAGATGTCAATGTAAGAAATCTACTCATTTTCGATGATCTGATGGCTGATATGACAAGAGATAAACGGATTTCTGAGCTATATACTAAAGGATCTCACCACAGAAATTTGAGTGTCATCTGTCTCATGCAGAATCTGTTTCATCATGGCCGTGAAAGCAGAACTATGAGTCTAAACTGTCACTACATGGTGTTGTATAAAAATCCTAGAGATCGCCAACAGGTGGCTGTATTAGCAAACCAGATGTATCCTGGAAAGTCAAGGAAATTATTGGATGCTTATGAAAAGGCAACCCAAGAACCATTCGGACATCTATTGATTGATTTGAAGCAAGAAACTCCCGAACATTTGAGATTGTACGATGTTGTAGCTGATAAGAAGCAACCTTTAGGGGTACCTTCTGTGCAATATTCTTACAGCAAAGAGGACCAATCACAACTGTTTAACACAATACAAATGCCATGTAGCAATGTAGAGCTGATAAGTAGAGCTGTAAAGCTAAATCAAGAACCATTTAAGGATATCAACCAAGAGAAAAACAGTACTACACCCGTCGTTGTAGAATCAAACATGAATCCAAGTATGCAATGCACGGTGAATCCAAACATGAAAGCCACAATGAATCCATGTATGGGATATACAATGAACAGAGATCCAATACCTGCCCAGACGAATTCTACCCCTCATTGTCCTGATTGTGGTGTAGTGATGATGTCACCATTTGACGTAAGGGAACACAATAGACATTGTCCCGAGTTGAGGGAGACTGATGAAAATGATAGCACAAGAGGTGATTTCCATACTGAAGACTTGAGCGAGAATGCAACTTTCAATCGTATTAAGAAAAAAGTCATCAATGAACTCCAAGATGATTTGAATGAACTGGTGGAGAAGTATAGAGACAGAGGAATGTCAACTAAAATGGCTGTAGAGAAAGCTAGACGGAAATCTGTGTTTAGTGTCAGACAACGATTCTTGAATCACTATGGAGAACTTATAACAAATATACTGGGACTACATTACAGTGAAATTCATCGTGGTATCATGAAAGAAGTAGAGGTACTATTGGAAAAAGGCATGTCTCCATCCAGAGCAGTCAAAAAAACACTAAACAAATATTCATATTTGGCGGGAGAATTGTTCACAGATGATGCATCAACAAGTGAAGAGTCCAGCGATGAACAACAATCAGATGATGAAAAACACACTGCTAGTGAAAATGATTCTGATCATGAGGATGATGAAGACAGTCTATGATATTCCAGCTGAATTGTAAAGAAACATGATGTACATGTACTTGTAAATAAATAAATACAGTAACATAGATTTGTTCAAATTAATCTACTCTCTCAGAAATGAAGAGTGTATCATTTATGCCACAATGCTATGTTTCCAATTCTATGCTACGATATTACTCACTATACTATATTGCTATCCTTAATGATATAACAAACCCAGAAAATATCTTTAATTGTTTTATTGTCATGTTCAAATTACATAGAAAATGTCAATTGTATCAGTACATAATTATTTCCTGCCCCTCGACGGATACGCTGGGATACCTGGTGGTTTATACAAGTTCATTCTGGGCTTTCCGATGCCTTTCTTCTTGAACACAGCTTGTTGTCCAGTTTTCGTTCTCGATTGCCTAAGTTTGGACACCTTGTTCTGATTAGGATCATTTTCTTCCACCTTCTTTTGATGCTCGATTTGGGCTTTAGCTCTATCAACGATGGCTTGCACTGGGGATATCACCTGGATGGATTCTCTAATGGCGCTGATGGGTGTACGCTTTTTTCCAAACCCTACTTGCGTCAACAGTCTATTCTCTCTGACTTCTTTGATTAACATGTGCCAATTTTCTGCATTGTCTACATAGGGTACAAGCTTCATGGTTTTGTAATGCTATTAGTATCACGAACGAGTAGGAAATGCCAGGAAAAACTACGAGCAACCTTATATATGAACTTTTAATTCGAGTATGTCGAGATACATAGATTTAGCCTCTTAGCCTTAACTTAATCCAATGTCGTAATTTAATTTGTATCCACTGCTAGATTAAAACATTACTCATCGGTATAAAAAGTTACTTATCTGAATCCCCGGGTCTCATCTTATCTGATTCCACTGCTAGATTAAAAAAGTTCCTTGTTATCTTATCTGATTCCACGTTATCTTATCTAAAAAAGTTACTTGTTATCTTATCTGATTCCATGTTATCTAATTCCCTTATCGATCTAGATCTTGCACCTATTATATCATACTCCCTATTATATCATACTCCCTATTATATCATACTCCCTATTATATCATACTCATTATTTACTCACTGGAGATTGATAGGTCCCTGGTTCAAATCCGGGTGTCTCCTAAATTTTATCCACATACTCCCTATTATATCACCTATTATTATCATACTCCCTATTATATCATACTCCCTATTATATCATACTCCCTATTGCTCCCACTGCTGGATGGCAACGGATAATACTACTAATGTGCCTGTATTTTGGGATCCATAGCCTGCACTAGCTACCTATTGCATGGAGTACGTAACCGCTCAATCATTAGATATAATCGGAGTCAGATAAATGTAAGAAAAGTCCAAAGAAAGATGTTTTTTCAATCTTATTTAACAGTAATTTAATGATTTATGTATGTGACTGCCTCGTGCACATGTTTTTTTAAGTAGTAACGCAACTATTTCCCAAAAATGTTATTTTCATTCCATCGCATCGCAAGTCTGACGCAAAGTTATCGATTTTCTGATCGCAACTAAACAAAAAGTTGCGACGACGTTTACCCTGTCGCAAATCAAATCGCAAATCTAGTTCATCTTTGAGCGTTATTTTATCTATGTTAATGGATATTTTGTGGTGTTTTATATCGGTCATTTCACTACCTGTTAAGTATTAATCAATAGTATCGAAGAAATTGTTCAATTTTATTTATTTAATATGATTAAAATATACATTTAATTGAGCCTGTAAATCCTTAAAAATCACGTTTGTTTCTAAATATTGCGAACGCATCACATACTGTATACGTCTTAGATTGGTGCCTGCAATATTTCGTGCTCTTTGGAGCATAGAATTTTCGCCAATTAAATATTTATCTAGCTAATAAAGCTTGTTTGGTGAATTAATCTTGCCACTAATGTTCTGAGTATTCCTAGTGTATATGTACCTCACCTACATCGTCTGCAAAAGTACAAGAACAAGAACACCAAGATGTTTCATTTCATTCTGGATCACCACAATCGTATTGGCCGAAGAGTATTTCGAGATAGGTTTAACCATGTTCCTAGATATAGATTAAATATTAAAGACATTTTATTCGATCGAGTTTGAATATGAATAGAAACATAACGTTGTTAATTCTACATAATAGTTAGAAACAGTCGGAAACAGTTAGATTTTCAATTTGAAATGAGAGTTCGTCTCAAAATTGTAGATTTTCACATTTTCATCCCGACCCTGATTCAAACATGATTTGCTTTGATCACAATGCAAAAGACTTGTTTCATATTTTGTTCCAAAGGAAAATAAATGCAATACACTGGAGACATATTTAAACATATATCGATATGGAACCCACAACTTGCAATTTTCTTGCATGTGTATAAAATGTAAAATATACACCACCAATAGAAAACTCATTAGCTGTTATCGTTTCATTGTCTGTTGAAAAATTATGTTGACGGATTTTAGATAGAAGCATTGTAGAACACATACAACAACGGCCAAAAGTTCATTTTATTCCAGTTAGTTTCAGTAACATGACAACTTCCCGTTTTAAAAGTTATTTATTTTCAGTGATGTGTGACTTACATATTCATCCTCATTTCCACACCAAGTGAACTTATTTTTTCAGCTACCCTTACCCAGCAACTATCCTGTGACTGTATTGTTATTTGACAGCTAAGTGGTGCCAAAAGAATATTTGCATCCTTCTCAATGAGAGATACTAATAATTCTTGTTCATCATTTGTCCAATTCCTTGCCCTCGACATGTTTCTTCGACTACCGTCTGTTCAATGTAAATCGATTTGCATTTTGGCGCACTTATGTCTTGCACAAGTGTAATGCATGCGCAACCAATCAAATCATATAAATTATTGGATTTCTATCAATTTCAATCAATCAATGTCAAAAACTAGCGCCAGTGTCCTTTTAAATTTCGCGCCAAAATACACTCTAGACTTGCGATCGCAACTTACGTTTTAATTGTTTTGCGATTGCTTTGCGTCTGCGATTGCGCTAATATCACGCATCGCATGCGTTACGAATAGTATAGTTTCCATATAGCTTTTGAAATCTCGCTAAATCTCGTTTTTCGTGAGATTTTAAGAGACTTGCATATTAGACCTCTAATGACTTACATTACCTTCTTTTAAATGGTATATTTGAATTCAGTGGAATGTTTTCTCCTAGAATAGCTTTGATTTACACAGTTATGTAATTTGAATAATTTTCTATGACAATTTAAAAAAAGTTGGGCCAAATGTCCATAGATGCAATGCTAAAATTCTTTAAAACCGTGGATTATTTGTATGTCAATCAACATTAGCATGTTTAATCACAACATGTTCATAAACAGGGTCATCATGTGGTATATCATTCAATTTTTATACAGATTCAACAAACACACTTTGATAAATCATGAAATTAAGCCACTTTTCCAAGATTTTAGCATGTAAGTGAATGGAGCTCTACCCAGAGTTAAAAGCTGAATAAAAGATGGCAGCACGAGATTTCATTGATTTTTCTGCTATTTAGAAACTATCCTATTGCGATCGCAATCGCATCGCAGACGCAACGCAACTATTTGCGACCAGATGATAATGAGGCCTCTGAATGACAATTGCTTCCTAACATCGCAGATTCAATCAAAAACTTCGTTTAAGCATTGTTTTCTCTCTCATCCTTCAAAGATCCGTCTCCTTTTATCTGAAATACTACATCGCCATACGGTGTTGTGACCACCGCATCTCAGGTGTTGTCATCATTGCCTCGCAGGCATTTTATCGTCGCCTCGAAGGCGTCATATCGTCATCGCCTCGCAGGCAGACGTTATACTCATCGCCTAGCAGGCGTTATCCTCATCGCCTCGCGGGCGTTATCACCTCGAAGGTGTTATTTATAGTCTCGCAGACTGTCCCGTCGCACAGGACTCCCGGACCCTGTCGCACAGGATTTGATAAAAGAAAATAATGTTTACCAAGCATGTGTCTGCGCACCTCGAAACGAAAACGTCTCGCTGCTCCCACACTAAAGAAACTAATACTAATAAGTAATTGCATTCACCTGACGCTAGATGTCACTTAGGATAGGTGAGATTATATTGATTCTTTTCCACTGCAGATTTATACACTGATGTTATACATTTTTATTGCTTATGACCTGTACGAACGTGTAGAGCAACATTAAAACATCACATCACTGACTAACAGCACGCTACTATCCGAGGATTTCTATAAAAAGCCATTCTCGGGCTGTGGCACATTTGAATTACTTTAAAATGGTGAAGTCAATGCAAATACAATAAAATAAAAAAAACGCGACCACCTTGTACAGTTTATATATTGCAAAATGAACAATTGGAATAAATGACATGTTGATCTTATTACTGGTGCCAGAATAGCAAGGAAACCCAAGGTCGTATGAAGTACAAGTTAGTATGGAGAGATCTTACGATGACAAGGATGGCGTCCAAGATGATGGAATTTCGACCGTGGAACTAAAGGACGAAAAGGACACAGAACGAGGGATAGAGGAGCACTCTAAGGCACCGGTGGAAACTTATGAACTGCTTGAAGAAGATGGAGACTATTCTAAAATACCCATAGACAGAGGGTATGCTTGGTTTGTCGTGTTAGGTATGTTAGCTTTCTTTTACTTACGTAAGTGTATTCCTTCCAATTATCTTGGATATTCTTATACCAGCCGCAATTGTAGAATGCACCAGTAAGAATCTATAGAATGCATTGAGCAATTTAAGTAGGCACACACGAGAGCAAATGTACTGGTACATAGAAGGGAGCTGATTAAGGTACACGTTTAAAAAAGAACTTTTACGTGAACGTGTAAAATTATGGTCCTCTCTGGATTGGTTCTCCAATTTGTTGTGTTTACTTGGAAGATTTAGTATAAAGGTATACGGAAAATAATTGTAATAAGTCTCAGAGAAAGTGAATTGAGAGCGGGACAGTAATCCCCGGGGGTCGAAATATTACACGTTCGCGTACAGGTTCTCTTAAAAAACGTGTAACTTAAACTAATAAGTGGGATTGACCTGCACGAAAACAAATTCACATTGCCGAGACGTTTTTATATATTTTATGACTTACAATAGATGTTTTAACTGAGGTTACTGCAAATATATACGAGGGATGATTCAAAAGAATTAAGAGACAACAATTTTATAGGCATACTTACTCTCAACCAACTTGGCTGATTTGTATATATTGCAATTTATTAGATGCTATCCATAGTTCTGCTATTGGAAAACTGTCTCGTTTGGAGGTAATAATAAAGTGAATATTCAAACATATTTCTTATTTTTATATATTTATCATTTACCATTTAATGTACTTAAGAGGGCACCCACTGCTTTAAATGTTAGGACAACAAACATGTTTTAGAAATAGCTGAAAACTAGAAAACAGCAACTCCAAGGAGTAGCAAATCCCACCGAAAAAAACATGTTTTGATAAATAACAGTCATCTTAAAAATCTCTTCATGAACAGAGCTCCCTTGTCCCTAGGTATAAGCTTATGGAATTAGAACCAAATCTGTCCACTGGTATTTGAGTTATTGACGATTTTTTATGAAAAATGGTGGCCATTTCAGCTGCTATCTTGAGGAGAGTTCCTTTATCTATAGGCACCAGTGTATAAAATTTGAACCAAATCAGTCTACTGGTGTTTGATCATCAAAGATTATGATATTCTAGAAACAATTGCGGCCATTTTGAAATTAAGTGGCCATCTTGAAAATGTCGCCTTGAGCAGAGCTCCTTTCTCTTAGCATCAGCATATAAAATTTCCATAAAATCCGGTATTTGAGTTATCAAAGATTACGTTCTTCAGCTGCGATCTTGATAATTCTTTATCGAGCAGAGCTCCTGTGTCCCTATGCATCAGCATATAAATTTGAACGAAATTCGTATTTTTGAGCAAAGTTTCTTACCAAATCCGTCAACAAGTATTTGAGTTATCAAAGATTACATTTTTCCGAAAATGGCGGTCATTTTGAATTGAGCGATCACATTGAAAATACATCCAGACGCACACCAGTTTGTATCCCATGTCTGATGAGGTTCCAGGGACATATCAACCCGGAATATATTCCCTTGGGATATTCCCTGTATCCAAAACCTCCCAGTGCATAACCCCTATGTATTTATATCATTGAGACGATTGACTGTCTGTACTAGAATATATAAAGCACATTCCGAAGAACAACACATTATGAATTTATGTTTTTATGCATTTGAAACTTCTCCTAGGTTGTTTCCTAATGATGATTCTCTTTGTGGGAACATTCAAGTCAGTTGGCATCCTGTTTGTGGAAATATTAGAGATATTCGAAGTGAGCACAAGCCTTGCTGTATGGATGATAGCATTGTATGGCACTGTGTGGGCAATTACAGGTAAATATATTGCCTTCTTGAATGATCGTGTATGGATGATAGCACTGTTTGGCACTGTATGGGCAGTTACAGGTAAATATATTGCCTTCTTGATCATTATGGATGAAAACATTGTTTGGCACTATATGGGCAGTCACAGGTAAAGATATTGCCTTCTTGATCATGTATGGGTGATAGCATTGTTTGGCACTGTCTGGGCAGCCACAGGTAAATATATTGCCTTCTTGATCATGTATGTATGATAGCATTGTATGGCACTGTATGGGCAGTTACAGGTAAATATATTGCCTTCTTAATCATGTATGGATGATAGCATTGTATGGCATTGTATGGGCAGTTATAGGTCAATATATTGCCTTCTTGATCATGTATGGATGGAAGCATTGTATGGCACTGTATGGGCAATCACAGGTAAATATATTGCCTTCTTCATCATGTCTGGATGGTAGCATTGTATGGCACTGTATGGGCAGTTACAAGTAAATATATTGCCTTCTTGAAATGATCATGTATGGATGATAGCACTGTTTGGCACTGTATGGGCAGTTACAGGTAAATATATTGCCTTCTTGAATGATCATGTATGGATGATAGCACTGTTTGGCACTGTATGGGCAGTTACAGGTAAATATATTGCCTTCTTGAATGATCATGTATGGATGACAGCATTGTATGGCACTGTATGGGCAATAACAGGTAAATATATTGCCTTCTTCATCATGTATGGATGATAGCATGATATGGCATTGTATGGGCAGTTACAGGTCAATATATTGCCTTCTTGATCATGTATGGATGATAGCATTGTATGGCACTGTATGGGCAGCCACAGGTGAATATATTGCCTTCTTCATCATGTATGGATGATAGCATGATATGGCATTGTTTGGGCAGTTACAGGTCAATATATTGCCTTCTTGATCATGTATGGATGATAGCATTGTATGGCACTGTATGGGCAATCACAGGTAAATATATTGCCTTCTTCATCATGTATGGATGATAGCATGATATGGCATTGTATGGGCAGTTACAGGTCAATATATTGCCTTCTTGATCATGTATGGATGATAGCATTGTATGGCACTGTATGGGCAGCCACAGGTGAATATATTGTCTTCTTGAATGATCATGTATCGATGATAGCATTGTTTGGCACTGTATGGGCAGTTACAGGTAAATATAATGCCTTCTTGAATGATCATGTATGGATGATAGCATTGTATGGCACTGTATGGGCAGCCACGGGTAAAGATATTGCCTTCTTGATCATATATGGATGGTAGCATTGTATGGCACTGTATGGGCAGTCACGGGTAAAGATATTGCCTTCTTGATCATGTATGGATGGTAGCATTGTATGGCACTGTATGGACAGTCACATGTAAATATATGTGCCAATCAGTCAAACATTACATAAAGGACCGTTCTACAGAATGTTTTCAATAATTTGCCATGGTTTAAGAGAAAAACATTGTTGAGTTCAGTTCACCATATCGATACCTATCCTTTTGAAGAGTGCCTCCTCCATATAGATAGAGCGTAATCGAAAAAAATATGATTGTGTCCAAAGAGAATATGATATATTTGAATAAAAATGCTATAGTTATTCTATTACGTCATTATATATATTTCCAGCTCCATTTGCCGCTGGGTTCAGCCGGAGATACACGAATAGGGTGGTCGTCATGTTCGGCGGCTTCTTGTCTGGAATCGGTTGTATCCTTGCAGCCGTGTCACCCAACATTGGACTAGTTATTCTGTTCTACGGATTCGTTTGTGGTAAGTGTATTGACAGATATGTGTACTG
The DNA here is from genome assembly GCA_903813345.2 of Owenia fusiformis. Taxonomy (NCBI): domain Eukaryota; kingdom Metazoa; phylum Annelida; class Polychaeta; order Sabellida; family Oweniidae; genus Owenia; species Owenia fusiformis. The sequence goes on from CAIIXF020000004.1 coordinate 18,083,754, forward strand.
GTCTCATTGCTATCAGAGTAGCACCATCACCATTGTATATCACGTCACCATTGTATTCATTGTAACTAATACGCAAACTGAAATCTGGACGCAGATTCTCTAATTCTCAAATATCAAGGTATTAGTACAAAGCAAACAACTTTTGGAATATCTGGATATTTCGGCATAATCGGATGTGTATTTGGACTGATAGTTAAAGGGGAGTTAAAAATCTGTCCAAAAATTTCTTTTCTGACAAGCTTTGAAATGCACAGCCACTCCCAATATATATTTTGGTATATACACCTGTCCACCTCTAGGTGTCTGATGGAGCCTAACGACTGCAGGACTCGAGAAATCCGTTGCCACAGCAACACATCCCAACAAAAATGACTGGACTTATAACATGTTTCTATCTCCCTCTTTAATCAACCATATCAGTTCATATTTACAGGATATCACAAACATATTGCCCATTGCCCATATGCAAAATTGTACTGATCCTGTCACTGGTTGCGATATCAAGGTATAGCAACTAAAACAAGTCATTGTACTGCCCAAAATAACTTTTTGGGACACTTGTTGATTATTTTAGACAAATTATATAGCTTGCAATTGTATGCATAATACGTATGACATAAATAGTAAAATATAAATATTATAATTCCAGGTATCGGGGTAGGGTTGGTTTATGGACCAAGTCTTGTAATGGTAGCCTTATATTTCGAAAAGAGACGAGCCATCAGCAACGCCATCGCTGTTACTGGAGGTGCTATTGGCTCTCTCGCCATGCCACCCTTACTAAGGGTGCTTCTTGATCAGTATGGATACAAAAATGCCCTGCTCATTTTGGGTGCCCTGATGTTTAACATTATCGTCAGTGGGGCTCTTTATCGTCCGCTATCATTCTATACCGAAGGAAAGAACTCGAATAAATGCAAAAATAAAGATGGCACTGTATATCAAAATCAAGATGGATCGATGTGTGTGGAGCCAGGTTCAGTATCTCATTTATACACAAATATTGAATCAAATAATTATAAAGAAGGAGGGTCGGTAGATGCAATGCCGAATGTATTGAACAAAAGACTTCTGCTAAACAGGCAGAACTCTGTATCCATGCCTCAAATTAATCAGAGTACGGAAAGGCAAAAATTACATACACAAGGGGATGAACTCAATCTCAAGAAAATATCCAAATCATTTGCCCATTTAGCTTGGGAGTATGGGAGTAATCTCTCGATAATAGATGCCTCATTACAGAGCGTAGCTACCAGAAAACAATATCTCCATAGACATTTGATAGTTGACTCAACTAAAAGAAATATGAATCGTGAACCTGGTGACGAGGACAGAACTATCATTAAGAGAAGTGGTTGTCTGCAACACTTAAACTGCTGTGGTTCAAGTACGAATACAGATCAACCACCCCTATTTGATTACAAATTAATGAAAAACCCCATATTTTTAATATTCAGTATTGCCATGTTTCTTGCCAATTGCGCATATTCAAATCAGTTCATTTTTCTCCCGCCATATTGTAATGATGAAGGTATTTCAAAGAATTTGACAGCAATTGTCATGTCTGTCATCGGAGTTGGTGATTTCGTTGGACGAATAGTGTGTGGACTTATTGCAGACACCAAGGTGATTAAGCCATCGACTATGATGGCTATAACCCTGATCATTCCAGGAGTGTTTAGTATTCTATTACCATTTATAAAGTTTGATGGCGTATTCTTCTTGGCTGCGTCGGTGTTTGGATTCTTTGGAGGCCCATTCATAGCATTGATGGCGGTCGTATTCGTTGATTGGTTGGGAAAAGAGAGACTCTCTGCCGGATTTGGTCAAATGTTAATCTTTTTTGGTCTGGCGTATTCGTTGACTACGCCAGTTATTGGTAAGAATAATCCAATTTTGTGTATATTCTTTAATTATGTCATCAATGGAATAACTTATGGTCACCGCCACAGTGTATACTTAAAATCTTGAATTCGAGTTTCCTAAAAATATATCTCAGCTATAATGAAGATGGTGTATCACTGTAAAAATCATTTTTCAATTCCAAAGAGTATTTTTAAATTTTCAGGCACGATACGTCAGTACTTAGGCAGTTACGACATTCCTTATATAATTTTGGGAATCTTCGACATCCTGGCTGGTCTTCTGATTCTGTCTGAGGCATACATCAGGAAAATCCTTGCGCCAACAGCACAATAGACTGGACACCAACAGTACAATAGACTGGATACCAACATCACAATAGACTGGATGTCAACAGTACAATATACTGGACGCCAACAGTACAATAGACTGGACGCCAACAATACAATAGACTTGACTCCAACAGCACAGTAGACTGGACGCCAACAACACAATAGACTGGACGCCAACAACAGAATAGACAGGACGCAAAAGCACAACAGACCGGACACCAAAAGCACAAGCAAAACAGACTGGACGCCAACAATACAATAGACTTGACGCCAACATCACAACAGACTTGACGCCAACAGCACAATGGACTGGACGCCAACAACACAATAGACTGGACGCCAATAGCACAATAGACTGGATGCCAAAAGCACAATAGACTGGACGCCAACAGCACAATATACTGGACGCCAACAACACAATAGACTGGACGCCAATAACACAATAGACTGGATGCCAAAAGCACAATAGACTGGACGCCAACAGCACAATAGACTGAACGCCAACAGCACAATCTATAGACTGGACTCCAACAACACAATAGACTGGACGCCAACGAACAATAGACTTGACGCCAACAGCACAATAGACTGGACGCCAACTACACAATAGACTGGACGCAAAAGCACAACAGACTGGACGCCAAAAGCACAAAAGACTGGACGCCAACAATACAATAGACTTGACGCCAACAGTACAATAGACTGGACGCCAACAACACAATATACTGGACGCCAACAGCACAATAGACTTGACGCCAACAGCACAATAGACTAGACGCCAACAACACAATAGACTGGACACCAACAGTACAATAGACTGGATGCCAACATCACAATAGACTGGATGTCAACAGTACAATATACTGGACGCCAACAACACAATAGACTGGACGCCAACAAACAATACAATAGACTTGACTTCAGCAGCACAGTAGACTGGACGCCAACAACACAATAGACTGGACGCAAAAGCACAACAGACTTGGCGGCAAAAGCACAAAAGACTGGACGTCAACAACACAATATACTGGACGCCAACATCACAATAGACTGGATGCCAACATCACAATAGAATGGACGACGCCAACAATACAATATACTTGACGCCAACAGCACAATAGACTGGACGCCAACAACACAATAGACTGGACGCCAAAAGCACAATAGACTGGATGGCAAAAGCAAAAGAAACTGGACGCCAACTACAAAATCGATTGAAAAACATTTTGTCAACATTGTGTTGAATCAATGATGGATGTCATTTTAGATCTATAACCGGGCGGATGTTGTATTTCCTCTTATGATTTGACAAATTGACACAATCGTTACACTGCTTGCATCCAGGACTATATAAAGATGGTCGGAGTGCTATGACATTACATGCCTATGCACCGGTGTAATAGAACTAAAGGTCCTATGGCCCGGGCCGTTCCGAGATATATAGATCCAAGGGTGACAATTATCTAAAAGCATTGGTAGGACCTTGAACCCTAGTATTGGTTGTCCTATTTCCATATATCGACCCTTGAACAATTAACCCTGATGGGACAACCATGATTTATAATATTAATAAATTTTATATACAATTTGGGAAACCTTAAAAATGGTCCCATTTATCTAGTATAAGACCGAGATGTTCATGATTGTCAACACGCGGGATCAAGTTATCACCAAATTTAAGATCAGGTGTTTGTATACAAAGGGTTTTGCGCGGATTGGAGAAAGTTAAAAATCGTTACTTTTAACTGGCTTTAAAATTCAGTTTCCACGTCTTATGTCGTTTTAATGTTCACTTTCTCTTGATAATGAAAGAGAAATGCAAGCTCCAATCTAGTTGTAAATGTAGGCAGATTATTTGTTAATGTTAAGTTTTGTTTGTTAAATGTGCCTGCATTGTGGGATCACAGCCTGAACTCTTGGACTGCTAGTTTCTCGCTTTCGGAGAAAGCACATTCTGATTGATGATCCTTATACTATAGATCACTTGGGTGAATGGATGGTTACTGAAAAAGTACAAGTCAAATCGTTCTTCATTTCCAATGAATTTGTCTTCATAAATTTGGGTTCCTAAACAGATCAGAGAGAGGCACTATATTAGTGAACGTTTCGAAGATACATTTTACATATACAAGTACTTTGATTGTTATAACTATTATTAATATATTTGGAATAGAAAATAAGAAACAGACAGGTCAGATTGAAAGATGATTTTTTAAATATGTAAACAATAATTTGTTTCCTTCAAATCACAAGTTCTCAATAAATCTCTCACATCTAATGAATGTTAAGTATGTTTTGCGTTGGTTCAGTCAACGTTTGGCTATAATCAACTTAGTTATGGTATTATTACATGATAAAGGCATGTTACGTCTGGAAGAGGTTTAACCACGCCGAAAATATTTGAAGCACTTGGCTGCATAATAGTTTACACATATGGAGTGCATCGTGAATGAACTTTTCCTTGGAGATATATCGTGAGACGGTGCATAATTCACATATGTAAATAATATAATATAGATCCCCGGATGTGTAATATAGATCCCCGGATGTTTGAAATACTATGATTTCTGTTATCTAACAAGAAGATACGTGGTTGTAGCTCTGGGTGCTAAATATAGTAGAGTTCCTATGTGAACAGTCTACACATTCAGCCTCTCGAGTAGGTTAACAAAGTGATTAAAACGGCAAGTGGAAAGTTGCGTTATAGTAAAAGCAAGGCTTTTTAAATATATAAACAATATTAAAGAAACAAAAAGTCACACGATTAAAGACTGGAAGTAAATCATTGAAATAGTTATAAAATAGTTGAAGATCAAAACTAGTAGTGGATAGAGAGGTCGAGGGCAACCTGTTAATACGTCATAATAACGGATTATCACATATTTGTGGGATTCTGAGGATCGCTTTGATCTTACTGGCACGATGCAGTTGATGAAATCTTGTTGCTGTTGCTGCACCTTGAAGATAGGAACTTACCTGTGTGCGGCATATACCTTGGTAGGTCATTCAACTGTGCATCAACTAAATTACGGGGACATTTTTATCTAATTTTTATTTATGCGCGTGTACCCGGTGTAAAAGGGTAGGTTGTCCTATCAAATTTTGGTCCTACTCTCTATTGATTTATATGGTGACCTAATTACAATTATGTTCCTTATTGTTTATACACAATCAGGGCCAGTAAAGGCCGTAAGGAAAGGGGACCACAATCCCCAGGGGACCATAATTTTTTACACCGGTAGTGGTTGGGTTAACTGGTAGATATCGGGGTTCCATAGCCCAATCGGTTTAAATTATTTTATTTGTGTCTATCCAATTTTTATTCATGGTCTATAAGTGGGGCATGAAGCTTGCGCCTTTGAGGGAATGGTGTTTGGTGTTTATATTGAACGTGTATCAAAGGAATGGCGCATCTTTACATGGAAGACGATTTAAGATTCTACTTATCTGTGTTTATCGTGATTGTACACTAGACAGACAACACATATCTTTGTTATATAACAGTGCATATAAGTAATTCCGAGAGACGTAATCACATTAACCTCTGAAACGCATTGCCAAGTAATTTATCAGTGTACGGTTTATCATAACTTTTATATCATCGCCAAATGCTGAAATTCTCTGGAATTGCATTTTTTAAACTACAGTAGTTACCGAAACGGACCTCGAAGGTACAATTTCCTTTTTTCCTTATTTCACGAATTTTAGGCAGAATCTTCACGACATTTTTATCATAAACGTGTGTGACGTGTCAGTAGGCGTATCATATGTTTAACGTTTGCCAACACATACATGTAGTTCAGAAGACGACGGAATCATCGAAATGAAACTGATGAGTATTTTTGAGTCGAATGCATTTTAATAATTTTATTGCCTTTTTTATTACAAATAAAGAAACGGGTTGAAAGAGCAGATCTTAACCGTTTTTGAAGTTCCGTTTACGTAACAAAGGTGTTGTACTATGATTCAGAGTCAAATCCATGGGAGTGAAATAAGGAAAAAGAAAAATCGTACCTTCAAGCATTCGTGAAAAAAATATTTTAAGTTGACTGTTTCTGCCTTTTAAATGTACTTTGAAAAAAAAATTGAAGTAACCTAAGAAGAAAATCATTAGTGAAAACACTTTAAAATGTATATACACATAACGTTTTTCTAAGAAGAATCGTGAAATCGGAGTAATAGTAGTGCTGCTTAACTGAGGCTGGTAAAGTGTATTTGCATACCTTACACAGTTGTTGCAATAAAATGATTTATTTATTTCTGAAATATGCATGAGAACATACCGAGTTCCATCATAAACTATTTCGAAGATTGCTAGGATAGCAAGGATTGATGATATATGGAATGTATTCATTCAGTCTGAAGCAGAGGTCCAAACAATTGCCTTAACTCAAGTCGACCCTTCCAGTTCAGGAATAATAGAATTAATCATGTTTCATGGGTCTGATTGTTAGCTGTTCATGTGTTATGTTACACCCATACTACCTTCAAAAACTAAAATATTTATCTTAACACAGGAACCGGTTCATATGTTCGATTCATGTTCTTGAAGTAAAGGCGTCGCCTATAAATGCTGTTGATTATATTTTATTTGCAATTGAATTCCTGGCGTAACAATGCGATTGTTACTTGTTCACTGTTTTAAAACGTATATGAGTTGTTTGTTTCTAACTTGAACGACCGTTTATCAGTATAGTGTTGGTATTTACTGCAACGTTGTTTACCTGAAAGAGGAAGCGTTTATGGAGTCTGTGATTACATTATCGTACTTCGTTGCTGCAATACCTGGAATATTTTTAGAATATAATGCCGGTGGTAAACATGCTTGGAACTTGATTCAGAGGTTAGCCGTGAATCTTGCTGTGCCGTGGTTTACTATATACTTTGAAGTAATGTGATCTTAAGTTCAGATTATATCTTGCTATCATTCGTCTTAGTTCACCTGGTTGTCCGGATGCAAAACCCGCTCACATTCAATCAAAAAAGATTGTTCTTAAATTTCCATGTTTAAATTGTTTCTTATTGTACTATTGGAAACGAAACGAAACGCGCTGTTATTGCTATTTGGAGTTCAAAATAGATTGTTCCTGATTAGTCTGTCACTGATTATACCGTACAATATTCTAAATAAATGTGAATAGCGAAATGCGAAATGTTGATTACGTTTCAAAATGGATACTGTATGATGTTCAAGGGGCAAAATGAAGCTCCCCCTGCACAAGTAGTATCCATATACCGTCTCCCCAAAAATGAGTGATGGCAGTGATTATAACATAATTTTACTTTTTTTTATTAGATACAATGAAGAATTCTTTAATTGTGTTTGGACGTTTAATTAGCTCTTTTATTTACTTTCAACTGTGAAATCAAAATTGTTTATTTCTTGCAAATCTCACATTGAATTCCACCGGCCTCATTTGAGCAAAATTGGACATGTACACCTGTTATCCCAAAGCAACATCAAAAAGGGATCAAAATGGTCGAAAATTCAAAAATATTTATTTCGAAATCGTGTCAAATTCTGTGAAATACCTATATCGTGCTTCTGAAACCGCGACGCGTTTCGCCTCTCTCTTCTCAAACATCGCAACTCCATCGGCGCATCATTACTTTACTTTTGGCCTTGAGATCGCAGTCCTGTTTAACGTCCTATCCACGGTGAATTCTTTATTTTAGTTGAAAGAAAGGTGATTGTTTTCTAATCTAGAAAACAGGTGAACACATTTGTTAACCGGCTTTTGACTTTGCTATGTACATGTTCACCGAAGATAGTCTTAAGATTATCCACACTGAAAACATTGCTATGGATGTATATGGCATAGAAACTAGGCCCAATTTTGACGAATTGTGCATTAGACTTACCAAATAAGACATTGCAATGTTTCAAATAAACCGATCCATTCAGAACCAGAGATTCACAACATGCCATGACGTAATAACTTACCTGTTTACATTCCAATCTCTAAAAATAAATAAATGATAGGTTAATAATAATATTTTAGTGTGAGAAAATATTGTGTACTTTTGGTTTAATGTGAGCATATATTTCAAGATGTATTCATCATCTGTTTAATCAAAAAGCACATGGGACAACATATTGAGAAGAAAAACACGTTAACAGTTTAAACGGATATTATAAACGTTAACCGGGTATTCACCTATTTTCTATATGTACGCTGTTTGATATGTACCTGATATGCCCTATGATGCGCCAGCGGATACTATTTATATTCAATGTTTTTGTAATTTAGATAAGTAACACATCGATAAGATATAATTAGAGTGGTTTTATCTACCAACGCCTTGAGCAGGAAACAAGAAACAGAAAGCAGAATCCGACCTTGCTGAGGTTCAAACGTTTCCACATTGTTGGATGTAGTCGAAACGCATGACGATTGGATGGATATACCTGTACAAAGTAGGGTTAAATGAATGCCACAATTCATTCTAATGTTCCGAATACACCATTCGAATGTTGAGAGTGTTAGCTTTAAGGATTGGCATTCATAAAATATTCTGATTAAAGGGTATATGCATCACCCTGCTCCCGGAAAGCAATGCTATGTCAAAATCCTACCCCCCCCCCCCCCCCCCCCTAAGACAATAAATTCTCGTGGATACTAGGCACTTACACAGTTTATATATAAGTGTCAAACATTGTACTTCCAGCTTCTCAGCACAATATCATTTGTTTTCATCGGGCTGACGTCATTGCAACTCTACAAAGATGACGTCAAGATAGGTACGTATACGCATACGTCCAATCAATGAAGCTAATTGGTTTTTAAACATTTATTCAATGACAACCATATCAACTCATTAGATGATCAATGCTGCTCTCCAAAAACGATTGCTTCGATTCTTTTGAAAAAGGAACATAATGATGATTTATTGCATACCATTGTGTTATTCAGATGGTCCAGAACGCAACACGTACATAAAGCTGATCGTCGCCACGGTTGTATTCACGCTTTGGATGCTCTTCGCCATCTTGCTAGTCGTGGGGTGTATCAAGGTACGTTAAATCCTGCTGAAAATGAAAAAAATAACACAATCGGAAATCGCTCTTGAGCGTTAGTAGTTTGTTGATAAAGTTTGAGATGACCTTGATGGTGTAATCAGAGCCAGGGATTGTATTCTCTGAAGTCGACAACTTTCGACCTACAAAATATATTATTAACTAAAATCGAATCGGCTTCAAGGTTACATTCCAATTAAGATATATCTTATCGACATTCTCAACCTCAAGCATCTTTCTGTTTCACCTGGGCTGAGAAGAAATGAATGTCATGGTTTATCATGATGCCTTATCGACACCTTCCAAATGGAGATCATCCACGTTGTTCAGGCGTGAGGCCCCACGGGCGAGGCCCCTCGTAGATAGAGTCTAGGAGGATTGGCTCCCAGGGACGCAACTCAGTATTTTTCAACTATGAAAATGTCAGAATGATCGGATGCGATGTTGGAAAATATCGAGATTGCATTCTGGAAGCCAATCCTCCTTGTATCAGAGTGGAACACACTCATACTCATTTGTATTATACGATGCTGGGACATCCCTATGTATGAAATGTTTTTGCCATAATGCAATATTGCTTACTCATTGACTATAGATGTTTCGTACATGTTTTGTACTTTCAGCTTCAAGGTTACATTCCAATTTAGATATATCTTATCGAAAACTTCCAAAAGGTATACTAGCTATAGTATTACCCCTTCCGTTTTTTGTTTTTCTTCAGAAAAGTAAAAACTTCCTGTTGCCGTGGGTGATCTGGACAATCCTAATAGAGATCTTCTGTATATATGAGTTCGTCTCCTACCTTATCATTGTCAGTAAGTATATTCCCCACAATGCAATATTTTGAGACAGATTTTTTGAGAAGAAACAAAACATCTAAATCTAGTTTGATATTTTTTTCAGTTTAATCCTCGAATAAAAGTTAATCAAAAGAACACTTGAATCATACGATCTTTTCCCATTTCCCAATATATCTTAGTTAATAAATTACAATTAACAAAATGTAATGATGTTAATCGACCAGAGGCGTTACAGACATATTCTCATTGGATAAAATTAAAGTTGGGATGAACATATTAAAATGATGTGCATTTGATGAAGTTGGTGTTTCATATATATCCATTTGGTATGTTTATTTCGGACATACACGTTTGTATGCTTATTAAATTTAATCAGTAATCCCCGTGCCGTATATATAATACAGGGTGGGCCAAAAAAAACAATACCCAACTTCAGATCAGGATAAAAATAGTTAAATTCAATATGGTACACTGACTTACATATAATTTTAAAGGTTATACAATTTCAAACAATTTGGTATATAACACTATGTCATGAAATCAATAGTAAAGTTATTATACTTATTTAGGAGGCAGGGTCGGTATTTAAGGTATCCAGATTTTAGGGAGAAAATAGTAAATCTGCGGAATTATGATAATTTTTTATTCATAGAAAATCATTCTTTTGCTAGGTGAATACATGCTTGGATATTGATATTTGCATCATTGTGTGAATTTATTTATAGTTTATGAATTTCAGTGTTGTTTAATAACACATAAAATAACACATAAAACCATGTCCTGTGTTTTCAGTATTTGGAGATTCTAGTACTGTTGAATTCGGAAACGCAGTTTATGTCTATATGGCCTCATCAATCGTCATCATAGTTATGAATGTAAGTATGACCAGCATACAAATATAGTAAAATAACTTTTAATGTTAGATTGCTTTTTGTTTCACTGTGTATGGACGTTTCATAAAAAGAACGAATAATAACCGTTGGAAGATCTCTATTTGTAATTTCATTTGTATTTACAGATTTATGCCATTCTTTGCGCCATCTCTTACTATTTGGAACTGAAGCAGTACTGGTAGACAAAATGGACGACATGTTATCACGTGATCACAAGTCTCGTTGCAACGAGATTCTAGTCATTATCATCATTGTACATAATATTCAGCACTTCTTGCAATATTTTCATTTATCGACACACATCATTTGCTTGGAAATATATAACTTTAATTTAATACGAATTATTCTCTAGTCTAATCCATTGGTAGATTCATTGATTGGTGACATGAAATCATTTACCACATACGTTTAAATCAGTCAAACTAGGGACTAAGATGGATGAACCCACTGGACGGATTCCAAGTCAACAAGTAAATGTCAACACTTAATCAGTAGAGTCAAAAGAAGTCTATCACATGACATTCAAAATGGCGGAAACAGTAAATTGAATTCCTATATGGTCCTATATAATAACCCTTATATAGATATATCACACGGATACCGTGTGGCCCAATATCCAAGACTGGACTTTGGGAGATCCCCCTGCAGCAGTAAAGTAGAGTACGTAATATACAACAATTTCAAGTTGGCCTTTCTGCCCCTCCCCTCACCCTACCGGTGTAAAAGAAATTATGGTACCCTGGGGATTACGGTCCCCTCTCCTTACTGGCCCTGACTGTGTATATATAATAAGGAGAATAATTGTAATTAGGTCACCATATAAATCAATAGAGAGTAGGACCAAAATTTGATAGGACCACCTACCCTTTTACACCGGCATACTTACATGTATCTGCAACATTTCAGGATCACAGAAGGACTCATAAAGCCATGAATCTTCTTGTAATCAGCTACAAGAGTTCTTTAATCTCAACTTTGAGTAGAGCCAAAACAGTTCATAAATACGTCTTATCAAGCTAGCTCTAAATGGACCATTATTTTACCGAAGTTCTTTATCCCTTTTTTCAAAATATATGATGCATATCTGATTAATGCTGGGGCGATTGAAAGATGGCAACATGATCAATTATCTGCCAACAATCGGAGCATTCCAGGGAAACCTCCATACATGAACACATCATACCTTGGAAATCTAAGATGCCTGCGCGCAGACTGTAGTAATAAACTAAAAAAAGACGCAGCTCTTTTTGAGAAGCAACGTCGAACGGACCCAAAGGGTATCATGTATATGAAGGTAAAGGTGCAATAATTAGTACAGGGGGGGGGGCATTCAACGATCATAGACCAGTGTCAAAATAGATTTGAGTTTGGATATTTCATCAAGACTAACATATATTTTCATTATCTACAAAGAAACCCCCTGGATGAACATTATTTCAGCTGATATTCCTCTTGAAACGTGGTGGATCTTAAAAGTCTATTTATGGGACTCCCTTTATAGAAGCTTTGAGCTGAATTTACACTTCTTAATATGCTGAAATTGATATTAGCTTATACATACATTTTAAGAAAATATTGACTTGATAGCTCAGAAAAAATAAATATTTTCAAATATCCTCTCTACAGTCCTTGTTGCCCCTTTAAAGAGAGAAACACTCCAAGTGAACACTCGTACAAATCTTGACAAATCTTGATTATTTCAAAATCCATCAAAATAAATCTTGACACTCCATGGGTCGCGGGTCGCAATCACGACGATACTACAATTCAAACCATGAAGAACAACGAGATGTCTCCCCGAAAATTGAGGTGACAAAATTGAAAATTTGCTTTTTGTAAATATGTACAATAGTTTACTGCTTGATTATTAAATTTTTAAGTTATGCATGACAGTATGACAGTATTCACTAGTATTCAGACATGCAGGTTGACTAAATCCGAAACTTGAGCAAGACTGTAACTGTAATTGTTGGCTGTCAATGTAGATAGTTTACTATATATGTGAAGCATATATACTCCTCAAAAAAGTTAAGGACCAATGGTTTTCCTCATAGGTTTACATGTTGGCCCCCATATTTGTTTGAACGACTATTTTCCAAGCGTGGAACAAAAGAAAACCGGATAAAGTAAATAAATCTGTATCTTTATTCTATTATCTATAAAGTCTGCAAAATTCAATGTTATATATCTCCATTACAATAGGTCAAAATTTGATGTCAAAATTGATGAATTTCATGAAACAGTAGAAAATATAAAGAAAATATAAAGAATGGGTATCGATATGGCGAACTTTTTGAACACGCGTTTCTCTTAAACCAGTCATCAAAAATTCATATAAAAACAGTTATATAAAATATTTCTAAATAATTTTCGCATTCAATTGTTGTCAATCAGTCAACATTACATAAATTACCATGTTTTTTACAGAATGTTTTCAATGATTGGTTTAAGAGAAAAACATTGTTGAATTCAGTTCTCCATATCGATACCTATCCTATCTCGCTTATATTGTTAAATTAGCGATACAGAGCTTTGAAGTAATTTTGACCACCTCACTGTCCACCTGTGTTATTTTAATAAGATTATCATTAAAAGAATTATTGAATTTGAAACCATTAACTTTTATAAAACCTGGAAAATTAAATCATATTTTTGTCCAGTGGACAATTTAGCAAATTTAATTGTCTCTTAAAGTTTTTATTTTGAAAGCAATCGGTTGGATGGATCGTTCCTCATATGACATATGGCAACCCAACCATTTCCTATTGGTTTACATGGGGTCTGCCATTTTTTCTAAAGGACGATTCTCGGTTTGGAGAACGAAGTTCATCAATCTAAATGAGCATTATCCCTGCTTCGGACAAAGGACGATTCTCGGTTTGGAGAACAGTCTCCTGGGCTAATAATTTTTTTCATGAAAAATATAGAAATATTACCCAAATTAAACTATGAATATTCAAAAGAAGAGATTTAAATCTACAAGATGTAAAAATAACAAATTGGTCTGAAGCAGGGATAATGCTCAATTAGACCGATTCAATAAAATACAAGTCTCGATTTGGGGAAAGAAATTCATCAGTGTACTGCGCTAATATTTTTTTGCGAAAAAATCTAGAAATGTTACCCAAATTAAATTATGACTATTCAAAAGAAGACATTCAAATCTATATTATGTAAAAATATCAAATTTGTCCGAAGCAGGGATAATGCTCATTTAGATTGATGAACTTCGTTCTCCAAACCGAGAATCGTCCTTTGATTTCTTTACATAATATAGATTCGAATGTTTTCTTTTGAATAATCATAATTTAGTTTGGGTAATATTTCTGGATTTTTCGCAAAAAAATATTAGCGCAGTACACTGATGAACTTCTTTCCCCAAATCGAGACTTGTATCTTATTGAATCGGTCTAATTGAGCGTTATCCCTGCTTCAGACCAATTTGTTATTTTTACATCTTGTAGATTTAAATGTCCTCTTTTGAATATTTATAGTTTAATTTGGGTAATATTTCTATATTTTTCATGAAAAAAATCATTAGCCCAGGAGACTGTTCTCCAAACCGAGAATCGTCCTTTCATGAAATTCATCAATTTTGACATCAAATTTTGACCCATTGTAATGGAGATGTAACATTGAATTTTGCAGACTTTATAGAGAATAGAATCAAGATACAGATTTATTTACTTTATCAGGTTTTCTTTTGTTCCAAGCCTAGAAAATAGCCGTTCAAACAAATACGAGGAGTAACATGTAAACCTATGAAGAAAACCACTGGTCCTTAACCTTTTTTTAGGAGTATATACAGGAGTATATATTTCAATTTTCCTGAATCTGTATTAAAATCAGATATTTATCTTCAAACCTGGGTATTGTTTTTTGGCCCACGTTGTAGTTTCAAGAGATTTTTATGATGGACGAATCAAAATTTGCCTTCCAGTTCCGACCCACCTTCAAATTAAAATGCACAATATATGTCATAATTCAAGTATCAATTCTAATGTAAATGCGTTTTTAATTCAATTAGCTAAAATGACGATTCCCATCTTTTCTAAATTGTAAAAATGATCAGTAACGAAAGCATCCTATTCTACAGAGCTGGCTATACAATACATTGTCGTGAAGCTGACAAATTCCTTTAAGCTCATGAAAACACTTGAAACTAAATACACTGAGACACTATCACTTCTAGTTACTCCATTCCTCAGGAAACGATTTACAATTTGGCATTTACAGATTGCATTCCTTATGGGAGATCCTTTATGTTGCTCCATAATGTTAATTAAACGTCATCCTATAGAGGTATTAATCAATATAGATTGCCGATTAAACACCAATGGAGGAAGCGACCCACTAGTCATCAAATTATGACGAATCAATGATAGAACGCTTGTTCAACCTGATTGTTCTTTTAATCCTGTCGGGATAGTTCATCTGTATATTGAACGAGCTTTTGAAAGCTTCGTTCCAATCAATTTGTTAAGTTGTGAAAACAATGGATATTGACAGAGACGGTTTTAATCCCATGATACTCAGCTACACTTCTCACTCCGTGAATCACATGAGAATGTCTTAATTGTGAGGATTTCATAACATTCATAGGCATCCAACACATCCATTTGTTTTGTTTCATACTGAATGAAAAGCTTTTATTTATAAGTAGACAGACGTATATTACAGATTTGCTGAAGTATTTCAGAATCCAATTCAATTGGGTTGAATGTCATCCGATATCGAATGATGTGTATAAAACAAGGAAATGTTCATAATATGTAATATTTACTCTGAACTGCAAGATATTGGTAGATTTTCTCAAAGCATATGAGTCATTAATTACAGATTGGTAAATGAGAATGATTTGATGGAGGTTACTATAAAGTTGTCGTTCGGGTTTACTTACACGACCTATACTGGATCTTGGTGTGAGGCCTCGTGGGAAAAACCTGCTTGTAGCTGTCGCAGCGTCTGAAGATCACTAATGGCGCATGCGCATAAGAATCAGAGATTGGCGAGCGAAGAAGAATCTCTGGATCTAGAGCAGAAAACATATAAAATGGATTATTTATACTATAACCTTCATGTTAATGAAAAGAACGATATATTCTGACAATGCAATGATGTAGAAACGATGTATCAGAACTACCGGACATTTTCGAGAGACAAGAACAAATAGACTAGTGATATAAGTGTTCCGCCGGATAATATAGATTGTTGTTAACTACAGCAAGACATTATTGAAGTAAATACACAATGGCTGCAATTGAAAAAAGACGGATGTACTTGATCCTGTTGATTAATATTGGAAATACATTTATAATCTTTAAAGGTTAGTCTCAAAACCTTTCATTTTGAAATCAAAAGTATCTCCACATTTTTATTCCTTTTGATTTCCAATTTCAATAACCAGTTTTATTAGCGAAATATACCTATTTCTACAATGTATATATTAAATATATGATATATGGGGTGACCAACTCGGATTGAGAAAATGTCCATATACATAAATATCCCGAATTAGGGATGCCAACGGCCAGTGGCCGCATTGATAAATGCAGTTGATGGTATTTTACTGTTTTATCACCTATAAAATGAGGAATTAGGACGTACACGATATTTAACAAATATAATCACATTTCATTGGATGCCTAAATTTTTAATTAAAATTATTATAGGTGAGATAAATATTTAACACTGCACAATACTTTCTATAAGTCTATTATTAATTATATTGTACAAACATTAATATATATTAATACTGTAAAAATGTAAAGCTGATGATTCCAAAAGTACAAAGTAGCCCAAGAGTATCGTTAACAAGGTACAAAAATATGAAAAAATCAAGTAAATGTTATTTAAGTACTTTCAAGATAGCATGTCAAAAGATCCCATACCGGAGCAACATTATGTATAACCAATATCAATGTAAAAGTCACTTATTAATCCATTTCGAAGCAAAAATACTTTTTCATATTCATATTCTAACAATATCACACCCAATGAATTTTGAGAATACCTGGTACAAACACTATAGAGGCCTCATCGCAGAGCTTCGGTGTGGGAATTTTTGACATGCAATTTTGAATTTCTTAGTTCTCAAATAATGTTTACGTGATCTTTTTTATATTTCACAACTTGTTAATAATACTCTTTGGTTACTTTCTACAAATTTACAGTGAATTTGGTTCATCAGTTGCTGAAAAATTATTTTTCAAAAAGTCTATCATTTTAGGGACACCCGATATATAAGGTTTAAAACAATACTAACATTGTATTGAAATAAGATGAGTAATAAAAAACGACCCCCCCCCACTTCCGCCTTGCGACTTAGTATTTTTGAAACATGTTGCATACATTAGAATTACAGTTATAAGGGGAAGGATGACTGAATGAGATGGGTACTTACTTAATTGTCCTTTATCGATCCTATGCAGACTGTGGTCCCTTAGTAACTGCAAAGAATCAATAGATGGTGAACATGTGACTTGTGAACATTTGGAATATGACATGATATTGACATATTGCTGTAATGTACTGTAAATATAGTAATTGTGATTAGATAAATGAATCAACTGTCAATATGTTGTATATCAAGCTATTATCATCATTTAGAAATATCAAGAAAAGTTGATAGATATTTGACAACAAAAATATCGAAAGTCAAATATTGGAAGTTCGTGGACGAATTTAAAAATCAAAAAATTGTAAAAAATCATTCAACATGTAAAGATAACATTTACAAGAATTCTAATAAAAATGAGCATTTTTGTGGAATGGTACTTTAATTAATCCTCGAAAATATCTTGTATGGTATTGAGGTATATTATTTGTGTTTCCTCCATCTATACTGTGTGTCTGCCATGGTTTAGCTTAAAATTGACAAAGCGTCTGCACATTCGCTAGACACAATCGGTTCAATTCTTACCTGAGTTAAGTCTTTTAGAAAAATGAGGGAAATCAAAGTAAAACATACATTTAATCAATCGGTTGAAACAATAAGCCACAGTTTGTTGAGGAAGCACTTAAGTGTATTTTGTAGCACGACGAATAAGCGATTATAGATTTCCTTAAGTCTATCTTTACATTTCCAAGATCTCTCTTACTGTAGTTATATCTTTGCTATTGTCTCTGAAGATCCATATCTCAATGGAATACTGCCACTGACGTGTGTCATGTAGTATTGACGTGATGGGATGTGCGGTTTGGTCTGACCTAGCAATTGTCAATGTCAAGTGGGGAATCAAAAAGATGGAACAGCCACGTACTGCGACTTGCGTTATTGAACGTACCATTATACAATATTGGTAAATCTAAACTAATTTGGAGGGCATGCTATGATTTTGGGTAAATTATTGCTTTGGATAAATTACACAAGAGCGGGTATGTCCCTTTTAGTGATGAAAATACATATACTCGACCTGTAATAGTACGCTTTTTGCTGTTCAAAAGCTTAGCATGAACATACACAAATTCAAAATCAAAAATTCAAACACAAAAAGTGTAGTTTTGTCAACTTTTGTCCTTAATATACCAATTTAAACAAAGGAATCAGAAGTATCATCACCTTTGTATCAAACTTCAAGTACTGTTGAAGAAAGATGGTGCTGGATTTTTTGCATGACTTTTTTCTCTTTTTAAATAAAGTGATTATTGCTGTACAATGGCGATAAATCAAACTTGATTTCGAGCTGACGGTATGTTAAGATTTGATATAAGCTTATTCCATTCAGTTATTGTTTTTGATATGCAAGATCTATTTGAAAAAGAGGATTTATTTGGAATTGTGTAGCTCAGTCTAGCAAGATTTCGTGTTATTATGATAACTATATGTACTCTTAGTTATTAATCACTGGATACGTTTATCATGGACTTGTACCAGTGCGTGTATGTATCAATACATACATCATGTTATAACTCTCACGGTGCCCATGTCAATCTGCGCGCCTACTTAAGCACGCAGTTTGTTCCGATCACAAACTGCGTGCCCAACAACATTGCATCATTCAAGTTGGAGTCTGTATTTTGAAACGTAATTTTAAGGCATTTATACTGCATTGTTTTCTTGTTTAATGCGTTCATTCTGTGGTGAATATATGAATCTTGCAAAAACTAGCAAAAACTATGTGCAAATGAATCTAAGTTTTAAAACATAAGCAGATTAATGGCATTTTCGTCACCGATATAACGGGAATTTATGCATAAATCGATCTAGCACATTAAACATGAATGAAAAATACTTCAGGCTTGTTTTATATTTAAATAATTACCCAGTTATCATGTACAATTCGATTTAAAGTTAAAACAGTTAATCGGGAGATTAAAATGAAATAAAGCACAAACCGCGCGCCTATTTTAGCCAGAAATTACCAACTGCACGCATACACTATCTAAACTACATACATGTATACGTACTTATCATTGGAATTTCTACAGAGGCATATGTAGGTGCTTTGAAATTACTGCTATATCGTCAGACTTTATGAGATTTGCATATTGAAAGTCAAAGTTTATCATAGAAGTAACAATTTACTCAAGTTACTGTAACAGTTGGAAAAGAAAAAAACTTTTACTTCAAGATTGAAATAAGAGTAAGGAATTTCATGAATGGATGGCTGGGCATATTATCTTCGTATCTGGCAAGTTTTGCGGACTTCTTCTTGTAAAGGGAAAGGGAGTATTGCTTACGTTTTCTGAAAATACAAGCTTGGATAGACACACAGTTTGGAAATATTAGGAGCGCAGTTTGGGAAATACATGTGAATATAGGCGTGCAGTTTTGAGGAAAAATGTTTAAATCACGTCCATGGCGTATTATCGTTTTGAACACAAAATTTGCTGCTTTAATCAGATGGAGTGATCCTATATATTCTAGCATACACAGATACAGTGGCTGAATGAAAGCCAAATGACGATAAAAAGACATAAAATTAAAATATAACTTAACACTGTAAATTTTGAACGAAGAAGCTACTTAAGTCCCTTATATTGAGATAACTAGGTTTACATCGGGAACAACATTGAGAACTCTTCACAGAATGGTACCATCTTAAGAACAAGACTAACCTTGTATTATTCGTATTTTGGCTTTTTTGGGAGTCTTGTCCTCCCCGTCTTCCATTTTGAAATATGCGCGCAGTTTGTCAGAGTTTCAAACTGCGTGCCTAGTAAGCGCGCAGATTGGCATGGGCACCGTGACTCTCGGAACGGCCATTATAACATAAGGATTATTAACATAAGGAAATCATTGGGAAAACAATTATTCCATTATAAGTTATTGTAGTTAAAGGAGACGATTATTAAAACCGATATCTAAACAATGAAATAATTAGAGGTTATGTCACTATCGTGGCATATATGCCCGAGGTCTCAGTGATATATGGCCCGACCTTGGGAGGGACATTGATCTCTGAGAACCGAGGGCATATGTGCCACGATAGTGACATAAACGATTTATAACATACCTTTGGTGATGCAGACTGGTCAGAGAGTACCGTTTTCTTATAGAATTGACAAACAAATGGTTTGAAAATGATTGAAATGAGTTTAGAAAAATTGCTCGCGCAGTTTTATATTCGATTGATTGGTTATGACGTCAGCGCCTTGACCAATCAGAAAGTTAGCGGGCGCGGGCTTTTCAAAACTTATATTGGCCCGCTGTCTTGTGTACACTTTGCACTAACATCATCATAGGTATGTTATAAAATACAATATTGAATTTCGATTGAAAGTTGTTGACTTTTCGTCTGTGGAGTGAAATAACTCCGGCACGCATTGTTCCAATAGAGCCTCAATTAGATATTGTTTTTTAGTTATAAGTAGGACTTGATTTTTGAACACTATGGACCAGTTCTCACAAGAGTTGCCTGTTGTTGCATGTGGTATTTAAAGGATATCCTACGATTTTGAGGAATATTATTTTTATCTACGAGGTGATATTGATATCTGCACGAGAGAGCCAAGCGAACAAGTGCATATATCAATATCACCGAGTAGATTAGAATGATATTCTGAAAAAAATCATACAATGTTCTTATTATCCTACACTTACATGGAGTGTACTAAATGTATATCATTGCAAAATGAATTTCATGGCAAATAGAGTCAATTTGGCGGGAAATCAACAAGCGGAGTATATCGTCACAATATCCTCCGCATATTGGGTTTTCCGGAGTAGGTATATCGTGGCGATATTCTCCGGTTATTCACTTTGGCAAAAGATGTCAAATGTATTCTTTAATGTTATTATACATTTAGCACACTAAGTGTAGGATAAAACATCACATCTCTTTTAATTGCACTGAAGAACAACTATTAAAGAAGGACATCTGTTACTGTATACTAAGAAGGTCAAATCCTTTCTCACGCCTCCTAGACTTCCAACAACGCGAACATAGGTTCTCACCTCGTAAACTACGTTCCTTGCACTCGAACCACGATTCTCACGTCGCGAACGTGAAATATTTAGTCGCGCACCACCATTTCCTCGCTCCCGAACATATTTCTCTATGCCGGGTATTTGGGATTCCAACAAGAGTCTTTTTGAAATTTACATTGACCCGTATACATGTACACATAATCTATTTCAATGGAGTCATAAACTCTCCGCAGCCAATAAAAAGCCATGTTTTTGTTTCATTACCCAGCCCTTTCACTAAAAATACCAATTCGTGTGATCACAAGTAATGTCTATGTTTTGTGTTTACTGGAGCTTGGAGATACTGTTTTCTCATATGACTAACAAAGATACAGCCATCTTTACCCCATGCAAGATATTGCCATCTTTTATCCTAAAAAGTCACACGTGCAAGATGACATTTACTTGTGACATCACTGGTTTATAAACATCAACAACATGGCAACAAGTACACCGTTGCTATGCGTATCCCTGCTCATTCTACAAAACTTAGCTGTCACGTCATAACAATGTAGCTTTGTTGCCACGCGTATCCATGTATTTTCTACAATATTGTTATGACGTCATAACAATTGATAAATGAAGTTCCATTAATTTTTAGCTATTTTTCACTCAGTTTTATTATAAAAAGGTGAAAATGTGGCATAATACAGAGTCATATGAGGAAAACTTACTTATACTCGTTCCTGTGCAAATGGTCCATTCTTGACTCGCTTTGATAATGTTTCTTTATCTCGTCTGCGACTCGATAAAGAAGAATTATCAAAGCTCATCAAGAATGGACGATCTTGTACAGGTACTCATATAAAAACCTCTTCCGAAATTCAAATAAAAACACTAAGTTGGAATTTTAGTAATGCGTAATAATACAAATAAAATTACGGACCTTTTTGACCAATCTCTGTTCGTGAGTGGCGAAATATGTTCGGGAAAGAGGAAATGGTGGTGCGCAAGGAACGTAGTTCGCGAGGTCAGAACTGATGTTCGCGTTGATGGAAGTCTAGGAGGTCTGTTTCTGTATTGTTCTAAAGATGGACAATAATTTTCTTTATTGTACGTATACTAAAAAGTATAAAAGTACAGGCATGTCCCTTATTGTACTAAAAAAGGACAACTTTATTCCGTATTGTACTAAAAAGGACAACAATTTTCCTCATTGCACTAAAATGGTCAATATTTTTTATTTCGCTAAAAAATGACAACAGCATCATAAACCAAGGTAGGCTTAAACTAAATAAGACAACAATTTTTCTTATTGCACCAAATAATTATGTTCCTTATGGCACTAAAAGGACAACAATTTTCTTCGTTGGACATCAATTTTTATGGCACTAAAAGGACAACATAATATGTCCTCATGACTAAAAATTGGCAACAATTTTCCTTATTGCATTAAAAGATAACAATTTTCCTTATTGCATTAAAGATGACAACTATTTTCCTTATTGCGCTAAAACACAACAATTAATGTTCTTTATGGAAAAGGACAACAATTTTCTTCGTGGGACATCATATTTGGCACTAAAAGGACAACATATGTCCTCATGACTAAAAATTGGCAACAATTTTCCTTATTGCATTAAAAGATGACAACAATTTTCCTTATTGCATTAAAAGATGACAACTATTTTCCTTATTGCACTAAAAGTATAACAATTAAAGTTCCTTATGGCACTAAAAGGACAACAATTTTCTTCGTTGGACATCATTATTTTGGCACTAAAAGGACAACATATGTCCTCATGACTAAAAAAGATGGCAACAAGTTTCCTAATTGCACTAAAAGGGACAGCAATTACAACACTTTTCGTTATTAGACTAAAATGGGCAGGACCCGTGGCGACGGGCCTGACCACACGTTCCTCTAGCCTGACCAGCGTTTCATCTGCATTTCAGGTGTATCTGCCTATAAACATCTCGGTTGTTACCCATCTACTGTTCAAAGTCATGACGCCACACGTTCCAATGCAAACATGACAGTAGACACTGGAGTTGAAGAATGTCGAGACCGTGGCTACCCATTTGCGGGATTACAAGGGGCGAAGTCCTACTGCTCCGACATCTACAACATTTCAGCGACACGTGGACTTGATTCAGGTAAATAGTAAATACCTACCAGTAACCTGGCTCATTCAGCGAAATAATTGAGAACTCAACCCCTTAGATCAGGGCCCACATCTTCATCTGTAGCATTTTAGTCATTTTGGATCGGATTTCCCAAAATACTAGAGATATTGACGTTTTCACGTCTTGGCTTTTTATAACTTTTAGTCTAGAACCTTTTTTGTTTTCAGAATGCGGTACAAAATGTCCAGGCAGCGGGCCGGGTAGCAATGCCACGTGTGGAGGCACTACACACATCGACCTTTACTACACGGTTACCGGAGGTAAGGTTGAATAGAGCGTCTAAGTCTGGGTGATAGCCTTGGTAGGGGTGCGGTTCTTAGTGTTGGTAAGGTTACAAAGCTTGGTGGGCTGCGAGTCTAGGTCCACATAATGTACTGTTCTAAGTCCAGGAATGGTACAAGCCTTAGTCTGTATTGAGCGTGGTTCTAAGTCCGGGTTGGTCCGGATCTAAGTCCGGGTAGGGTGATAGCCTTAGTCTGGATTGAGCGTGGTTCTAAGTCCGGGTTGGTTCGGATCTAAGTCCGGCTGGGATGCTAGCCGCAGTCTGGATGTAGTGTGGTTCTAAGTCCGGGTTGGTCCGGATCTAAGTCCGGGTAGGGTAATAGCCTTAGTCTGGATTGAGCGTGGTTCTAAGCCTGGGTATGGTGCGAGTCTAGGTTCGTGCAGTGTGTGGTCCTAGCCTTAGTCTGGTTTTGGCGTGGCTCCGAGTCCGGAGCTAGAGGGTGGGCACCTGCCGATTATGGTGGTTCTAAGTCCGTGCAAAGTGCTGTCTTAATTTTTGCATGGTAAGCCCATGTTCGGGCAGAATGCGGTTAAAATAAAACTGAAAGAAATATTTTATAACAAGCGCGGCCATCTTGTCTTTTCGCTAAAGCGGAAATAAGGCATGCTTTCAAAATGGAGAACGGGACGACGTCTATTTTAAATGAAAACGTTCAATATCTCATCAACAAGACAAGCCGTTACCATTTCAATTCTTGAAATATAAACAGACGGTTTTTAGAATATTACTTAAATTTATTGAACGGCGGCCAAGGAAATACAATAGTTCACGGTGTTTCAGATGGAATTACTTCTAGCCAAGAATTGGTTAGAGACTTGAGTAAGAATATGGTAGCTGATCAAACATTTTTATAATTTTGAAGGTTTAAGAATCAGCATTGTTCAAAGTCTTTAGATTTGTAAATGATGGAATTATGTGAAAATTGTAACAGTGTTTTGAAACTTCCAGTGTAACTCTCTATCCCCTCTGTCTCTTTTTATTCCTATTTTCCAAGTCCTCAAAATACTTGCACGTGACATGTATACGTATGTTATGTGTGGATATGTACTGATTACAAATGAGTGCATTGCCCACAGTGATACATTTTTCTCATATGACTAACAAAGATACAGCCATCTTTACATGCAAGATATAGAGGTTATTATATGAGTACCTGTGCAAGATCGTTCATTCTTGATGAGCTTTGATAATTCTTCTTTATTGAGTCGAAGACGAGATAAAGAAACATTATCAACGCGAGTCAAGAATGGACGATATTGCACAGGTACGATTATAAGAAAGTTTTTCTCATATGACTCTAAATTATGCCATATTTTCACCTTTTTATGATAAAAATGAGTGAAAATCGCTTCAAATTAATGGAACTTCATCTTTCAATTGTTATTACGTCATAACAATGTTGTAGAATATACATGGCTACGCGTGGCAACAAAGTCCGATTGTTATGACGTCACAACTTATTTTGTAGAATGAGCATGGATACTCATAGTAACGGTGTATCCGTTGTCATGTTGATGATGTTTTTAAACCTGTGATGTCATAAGTAAATCTCATCTTGCACGTGTGACTTTTTAGGATGAAGGATGGCAATATCTTGCATGGGGTAAAGATGGCTGTATCTTTGTTAGTCATATGAGAAATTGCCATCTTTCATCCTAAAAAGTCACACGTGCAAGATGAGATTTACTTGTGACATCACTGGTTTATAAACTTCAACAACATGGCAACGAGTACACCGTTGCTATGCGTATCCATGCTCATTCTACAAAACTTAGCTGTGACGCCATAACAATGTAGCTTTGTTGCCATGCGTATCCATGTAGTTTCTACAATATTGGTATGACGTCATAACAATTGAAAAATGAAGTAGCTATTTTTCACTAAGTTTTATCATAAAAAGTTGAAAATATGGCATATTACAGAGTCATGTGAGAAAAACTTTCTTATACTCGTACCTGTGCAAGATCGTCCATTCTTGACTCGATAAAGAAGAATTATCAAAGCTCATCAAGAATGGACGATCTTGCACAGGTACTCATATAACAACCTCTATTTCTAGATTATGGTAATAGTTTCACCATTATATAGGTATAGTTCCATCACGTGTATCTACAGGAATATCAATAGTCATATCAAATAGTCTCTACGGGAATGTCATCATAATAAATGGCTAAATCGTTAAAGCCGTTTATGAACCTGTGTTAGTCGTTGTGAATCTCATCAAATATTCCTAGTTTACCGAACAAATCCTACTTCCTTTTGTTCATAGTATACACAATGCCATCAAAAATCGACATCTGAAAGTATAACTAAGCAACCGCATAATATAATTGCCATTAAATGAAAAATATTGATGTGTATCCCTATTAAAACATTAGCTTGCTCAATATTGACAATCGAAAGGCCGTAATTAACTTGTGCAGGAAGATTTCAGATTAATGTTGTCTCGCGGATTCTCTATCATATAAAGTGAAGCAGTAGAGAGATCTTAGTATTAATGGATCAGAAGTTATATTTCATCAAGCATGATTAGTTTCTCTACTGCTAGGACGCCCGTGGAGAATTCCGTTTGATTAAAAGCAAACAACGGACGGTTTTTAATTAATTGATTGTATAGATAGCTAGTGTGGACAATATCCTGTGCACATTTAATATACGTCCATCTTGCAATAAACACCTCTTATATCAAACGATAACATTATCAGCGTTTCAGTCTTAAACACTTTTTGTTTTTGCATAAAACAATTAAAATAGACCACTTGCGAGCCAATGGTAACCATAGTAAGAACGTTCTTCTTGATTAAAACTTAAAAACAATTCACTGAAAGAAGAATTTCAGCTCTCATCAATTCATGTCACGCCTATTTTCCAAAGAAAATTAAAAGTTCTGATTTCAGAATAATTCTTCGATTGTTACATTAATTTTTCGATGGTTTCGAAAAGTGAAATTTTCCCTTTTTAATTCAAATAGATTTCTACATCTTAAATCTCAAATTGCTTGTGTACTTTGGATCAGATATCTCAATTCATTTTTCTTTAATTATGATCAATATTGTAATTCTAAAGGAAACAATGTCATTTTTGAAAAATGCTTTTGTCATTTAATATTTTCTATCTCTTTCGTTTCCTGTAATTAAGTGTTCATAGTGATGTACGCGCTTGAGTCACATATAGCACAAGGTATGGTGGGGAAACGCTTCGATAGTTAATATCTTGCGTGTGAACCAACATCATTACTTGTCATTTCACATCAAGATAAACAATGTGTAAGGAATATGCTAACGTCGATGGCGGTGTGGTATTTGGAAACTAATTTAGCCGGTGAACAAACGAAGGTTAAACAGTACGTCTGTCTTCTCCTAAGTTCTGGGGCTTTCCTTCTTATGGTGCATCAAACGCACAACAGACATAAAAATCACAAAAGACATTCGCTGATATTTTGCTTTTATTCCTTCATAATTTTTGAATGTTTTAAGTAGATTATGTTATTAATGTTGAATTATATATATCATCAGACGGAGACGTTACGTTTATTCAGAGAAAGTAAAATTCGAAGCAAAATAGTCTAGCTAAGGATGGTTATTGACGTTTTTAAGTAATCCCCGAGGCCTCTGCTTAATTCAGTAGTATTTTGTAAAGTGCTGTATATTGTGCTAACACACGAACATCCAATAATATGTCACTAACAGCATTGTAATTACAAAATGTATTTTCAATATCAAGCGATAACCAAGTTAGTAGGCATAGAATACAATTTAGAGGTCGCAACGGTACTGAAAACCAGTACCGGTAACCGTCACGCCAATAATCGTACCGTTACCGAAATACCGGTAAAAATATGTAAGATAAAATGCCAATGCGCTGCCACCCCCACTTTGTTCCTAACTCTCTCCATAGCTTCTTAAGTCTATATGCATACATGGTGCAAGACCGATTTGAACCCATACCGGTGAACTTCACGAAATAGTATGTAACTATCTTACGAATCAAGACTATTTTTCGTTTTAAATTAAATGTATTACACATTTCAAACCATTTCTCAACTGTATTGATAATATAATATATATATAATATGATGAGTTATTCCGTCCCCACGTTATAGCAACCCTCCTACATCCGACTTACAAAAAGATGATAAGGGCTCTAATTGCCAACGTATGTTAATATATATTTCGTTTATATTTAGATTTAAAAATTAAAACTTACGAAAGGCACGGGAGTTCAGATTCTTTTATTTATTTGTTTGCTAAAACACTTTAGCAGAGAGCTTACTTTATTTTATTCACAATTAAAAGCTCAGATACTATCACAAAATATTAAAGTTACAAATATAATACGAAATGTAGGTTATATTAATTCAACTTATTGTCAATGCCTTGTTCGTAAATGACTATTACAAACATAATTCAGTTTCTGGATCTGACGTTGACACTACAACTACACCTGAACTGCCAAACATAACTACAACCAAATCTGAGCCTGAGAATGAAGCTACTACACCCTTACTGCCAAACATGGACAGCACACCTGAAATGCCAAACATGGACATCTAAATGTCTATGTAAATGTACGCATCGTGAAAGTGGAAATAAAACGAAATCATAATTAAAAAACGACGTGTCTTTTATTTCGCCGGGGATTATCGTCGGTTAACCGGTTAATAATTTCAATACCGGTAAATGCTCAATTCCGTACCGAAACCGTATAACCGGAATTACCGTCAGCCTCTAATACAATTGTTATGTACGGTCGCTTTCGGATACAGAGTTTATCCCTCGGGAAATATGTGTATCCCTCGGTCCCCGTGGTCCCTCGGGAGATACACATATTTCCCTTGGGATAAACCTTGTATCCAAAACCTCCCAGTACATTAACCCTTATTGAGGTTTCGATAAGTAAAGGGAAACCATATGTCGAGATTACATTCTATACTCTTATAGTTTTATGTGTTTGCTGTGTCTACAGAGATCTAGTTGGAAAATTGTTCATCAAGTATAGCTACGAAAATATATCTTCTACTTTAGTTTGTTGAAGTAGTAGAGGGGGTCCAGGGTTTTTCGGCAATACTAGTTCTGCGAATAGTAAATACTAGAATTGCTCACTCGAAACTCAGATTTACTTCGAGTTGATAATATTGTCCCTTGAGTCCGTGATCTGCCTTATAAGTCCGAGGGTACCTTTGCGCAACTTTCGAACTTTTGGCTGCACGTTTTGTGCAGTGTGTACTCGCTTACCAGTTTAATATTCAACCATGATAACTTCCACTTCAACACATTTTGTCGACTTTAGAAACGTAAATAATGTATGTTAAGACTGCTTACGGCTGTGAACCGGTACTTTAACTTCATTACAATACAATTATTTCTTCCAGTTGGGAAATTCTACATATGATATACCGTATTTTGTTCGACGCTGGTATAATAACTAGTGTTTCAATGAAAATATGAATTATTATAGTTGTCTTATATTGTTAAAACCACCCAAGCGTTGTTTACGAGGCATGAATCAAATTACTTGACGTAGTTGTGAAAGAGTTATCAGGTACAAAAGCAAAATATATTTACAATAATCGTTGTTTTTGGTTGGTTTTTATGATGTGGAGAATTAATCTTGAAAGGAGTCACTTAATAGAATGAATAACTAGTTTAATAATTCATAATGTGCGTTCTATATTTTTTATTACAATTATTCGAATTGATCGTTTTTATAGTTATCTACTCGTTGACAAGGCGTTGCTACTAGAACCTGAAACAATTTTGACAATGGAATAAGATTCAATCTCGTCATTGTAGATATCATGCTCATCTCCCTGCTTATGAGTCAACTACACTGTAAAATACATCAAATAAAACCGAACACTAGATTTTCGATAGAAAACATTCCTTAGATTTTTAGGTGATATGTTTCTATCCTTCTTTTCGTGTTTTAATCCGACCTTCCTTCTGCTCTCACTCTGAATTCTTCATTTTCAGCCCCTATAGACACAGACAACGATGGCGTCAACCTGAGACCAACAGACCTTAATTGGGAACGTGCTAGAAGGGAGTGTGTCAAGCAGGACAACGATCTTCTTGTTTTCACTGGCTCAAATACAACGCAAATTGAAACTGCCCTGAATACCACTCTTGGACTGCTTGATTCTGTTGGATTTCCGTATGTCGACCTTTTCAAATTAGAAGGCAGTGGGGGATCTGGGGGGGGGGGGCATGGGGTCCTCCTCCCCTATTGTGGGTTCGGAAATTAGGCCAATTTATCAAAAAATGGACCTTAATTTTCCAATTTTTTTATTAATTCTGTGCTGGACCGTAACCATCATAGTTTCTAATTTTGAAAATATGAAATAGCTATTTCTCAAGACCTGGTTGTTGAAAATACACGCATGTGCTATAGAAAAATGTTTCCTTGGACGTTTTTAAAAGGTCAGTAACCCGTTGACTCATCTTATACTAAACCTAATAAGTGGAAACCGAGCGTTCCACTGACACATGTTTCACCGTAAGTATGTTGTAGTTCACTATAACTTATAACTACATTTGTACTTCCAGGGACGAGGAGGTGTGGATTGGAATATACCAACATGGTGACATATTTCACAGCACCAACGAATATCAGACATACATCCACTCGGGTAAGCATATATCAGAAGTCCATTTTTGGCATGCTATCCCTCATGTATGTTATATTTCCGGGATTATATTATACCATGGTCAGAGCAATATCATCCTTGAGATCTTCTCCACATCAAATCCCTCCTGGTGAATAATTACTTTTTATAGTTACTTACAGAACAGAATATAGTGTTTGGGTATACAGGTACCCTATGGTAATCGGTATGGCGTTATAATGATTTCTCGTCGATCTTGGCCGTGTTAAACAACGGCAATTCAATGGATTTAATTACTCTCGCCAACAACGTACTTCTGGTCCAGTTGGACTCACTCTTTCTAATATTACCAGGGAAGTCACTCTTTCTAATATTACCAGGGAAGTCTCAGACGCTTCAAAATTGTTAGCTATTCGAGAAATGTTTGGAAAGTATATTGATAAACAGCTCATCAAAGAGTCGGTTCACTATATTTACATTATTCCTTGAGTAATATAATTCATATCGGCCCTTGGGACATTCGGCCCCCGGGCAGATATATTTGCATCGGGACTTTCCCAATATCCTTACTCTCACCCTTACCCTATTTATATTCTTCTGGTCTCATTTAGTCAAACCCTCGCTTGGTGACATCGTCGTTGATTGGTTCAGCATTTAGTTTTTTACTTTGCGAACTCTTGAATAGATAAATTGAATGCAGTCCAATGTTGAATTTATTGAATGTTGAATGTGTCCAATTCCAGCCAATCAGAACACGCTATTTCGCGTTACTGCATTCCGATATATAATAACCAATAACGAACTCAAGGTCACTAGTTAAACGGTTGTTGATGATTGGACTCTACAGATTGAAATTGATACTTTGCCAGATTGACCGTTGCAAAAAGTTTCATTGAAAATATGTTCTATTGGTGATTTCGTTTCCTAAGATGATTTTGTAGAAAATATTTTGCAATGTGTGAAAAGAATTGAAGCCCAAGACTCAATGCATTGTGTAATGACCATTCATTCCAGGCGTTGTTTCCTAAAATCGACACTCGATGCTTTGCATCTCGAGATTTAGAAAACAACACCTTCAAGGAATGGCCATTCCAAATTGCACTGAGTCCAGGGCTTAAGTTCTTAAATGTTGATTCCATTATATTTCAGCGTATGTGAATACATGGGATACGGGCAACAATACGATGGACTACAAGTGTGTCATTGTAGATGGCTACCACAGGAGCCTCAAGACTGAATCGTGTGGGCTCAGCAATTGGTTTATGTGTGCTAAGCCTTTAGGTACGATTGCTACGATTGCTACTATAGCTTATGACAGATTCATGTGTTTAGGAATTCCAGTTGATATGTACAGTGCACATAACTAAGTATTTACTAAATATCTAAATTATTTTTCAGACCCTGACACTCTAACACCGCCTCCAACACCAGCTCCGTATATTCCCTGGCAACAGCAAATCTATCTGTTCTTTCAAGATTCAAATAATGTCGTAATGTGTCTCGTACTCCCATTGCTAGGATGTTGCTATGGAGGATCATGTCTGATATACTTGTTCGCTAAACTGTGCAAGGCTTGTCGACAGCGAAAACGCAGGGCTCTTTTTGTTGAGAACCAAACAACGGAACCTACAGTTGGCACTGGCTATACCAAAATAAACACTGACTTTTATAATGGTGCAACTATGGATGCATGCGATAACAAGTCTCTCTTGGCTAATGACTCGATGCTTCACATTGAGGATGGCTATGTCGCTAAGGAGTATAACGATGACGACCAGGCACCACATGATAGTTTAGAAGGTTCAACAACCTCAACGACCGCTCTACTTGAAAAAGAAAGCATGTCACGAAAATCTGCTAAAGACAACGAGATTGATGAAGGTTTACAGGAAGTACCAGGTGCGATTACGCCTCGTGAGGATAACGTGGTTGCCACAGAGAATGAAACGATAATTGACAATGACAAAGCTAGTAAAACTAAAAAGAAAAAGGTAGGCAAGGGAAAGAAAGCAAAAGCAGCAGCAAGTGCTGTATCGAAATTATCAAAACGAAGTAAAGCGGGAAGTCGAGCTAAATCTAACACATCTATGGCAATTGAAGAAGATGGTGGTGAAGCATCTACTCCTACAAAGGAAAAGAAAAAGAAGAAAGATAAAGACGAAACGTCTGATAAAGATGAGTCAAAGATTACTAAAAAGAAAAAGAAGGGTCAAGAGAGCAAGGTGGCGGCAGATAGTCCGACGGAAGCCGCTATTAAGAAATCAAAGCGCAAACTAAAGGCCGCTGCAGCCGCCGCAATCGCCGTAACAGCGACAGAAACAGAAAAGTCAGAGAAGAATTTCGAAGAACTTGAAGAGGAAAAGAAGACACCAAAGAAGGGAAAGAAAAAGGCAAAACGGTCTGATTTATCAGCTAAAGCAAGCGATAAAAAATCACAATCAGTACGGTCAACTGATTCAGGGTTTGAGGAGCCGACCGAAGCACAAAGCAAAAAAGAAAAGCCGAAGGAAATCAGAGAGGAATCACGTGATGATCTCCGCGAAGCAGATGATATTATTCAAGACCTGGATAAAGACTTCCAGCCAAAGAAAAGGAAACAGTCTGCTGACATAGTTCATATACCAGGGCCGCCAAAAGCTGGCCGACGCCAAGATCGGGGTGGCTCCGCGAACGCCTACGTACCATCGATGATGGAAAGATCATATTCTTCAGGAAATGATTTTAGTGACATACGCCGACCTCGAACGCCAGTCACAATGTCAGATATTCTTGCTGCTAACGCTGGTGCACGTGGTGAAGGCACGGGTCAAGCGTGGGGTGATGGTGGTGGGGAACCTGTAAACTTAACAGATGTTCCGATTCGTGAAATACTGCGACTCAAAGCTATGGTCAAGGAGGCGTCTGGAGAGCAGTCAGCGCCGAGGCGACCGAAGCGTCGAGTGATAGCGTCATAGAGTGACAATGAGTCGCAACACAATCAATTCACAATTCAATCACAGCAATTTTAGGCTGATGACCTACTCATTAAAAGGATGATAGTTCTGTGATAAATCCGTCCAAATGATAGTATAATGCATCATTATAGCCGGTGAAACGTATCTTATTCCCCGTCCCGGAGATTACTAGCCTACTCCCTTTTCATATGGCTTGGAGTGGCTCTTACTGGAAATAAACAAAACGTGAAAAATGTTGTAATTAAGAACTGTTAAAACCAATAGAGGAGAGAAATTAAACTCTTGGAACACGCATTCCTGATATTCCTGATACAGGAATCAAAATATACTCCTTTCCATAAGTTTGGCAACAGGAATTCCCCTTTGGGATTATTTATTAAAGCTTATACATGTTTGGCGATTTATAATAATTCATCAAATTTTGTTATTTCCCGAATTTTTGTAACTCAGGAACACACTGGCAGACTTTGATACATCCATGTTTGCTATCCAAAGAAAACCTCTTCCGATTCCCAAACTTATGGATGAGAGTGTACATGCGTTACACTTAGTTCGAACTATCACAATGATGTAGTTTCTATCTAGCTGAACAAAGCTGAATTAATAGATGTCACTACTGGCATTAGTTGTTTTAGTTGGGCCAGACTGTCATTTACAATGTTAAAAGCTTGCAATAGTCACTTAGTTTCATGATTTATCAAAAACTGTTGGTTGAATCTGTCTAGAACTCGAATGGCATACTTAGGGATGACCATGTTAATGTACATATTGTGATTAACCGTAGTTTTAGAGAACTTCTTTGGCTCAAGATATTTTTAGAATAGTTAAAAAAGCAAGGAAAATGATTTGAATAACAAAACTGTAATAAATCAAAGTTATTATGGTAGAACACTTTTCACTGAATTCAAATGTGCTATTAAAAAGAAGAAAAAGAAGAAATAGTGAGATTTCAAAGCTATATAGAAACTCCTCCTTTCATAATTAGATTTGGAATCTTGGTTTGAATTTAATTTTGATTGATCATATGTTATTAGATTTATGACATAAATGTTGTAACGTTATTATTTTCTCCCAACTGCTGATGGTTTTAGAATTGATCCTATCGAAAAACTTTAATTCTCGACATGCTATTTGATCATATTCAATTGCCGAGCCAAGAATACTAATATGAAGGACTGGAGGGGTCTTTGAAGACAAACCCCTTCTATAATGACGTTCCAGTCGGAATATCGAAAGAAATTATTTTACTCATAAACTCTGTTTCTGATTGATTATTTTTGTAAACAAGTCGTTACATATAAACTTTATTTATTGTGTCAATAACAATTGAATTACACCTGCAATTAATAATTCATCAAATGCGGTGTAAAAGTAGGTTTACTCTTTGCAGCTAGGAAATACGACCGTGGTGTATTCACCTTGCTGCACCGTCCAAAGGTATTGAACTCAATAGAGTCAATATATCCTATATCTATGATTGCAGTTCGGATAATGGAGAATGAGCGGTGTCAAATGGATTTCAATTAATAGACGTGTGGATTAATCTCATCCATATCTATAGTCAGACGCACTTGGGATGCAATTTCTGATGAAAGTCGATCCGTTATGTAACTTCTAAAGTGATTTGTTGTATATACGGAAAGGTCGGGAGACTAAATATTGATTCATAATATGTATCATAACTACTACTTTAAATATGTCTACGTAGTGTTCTATTCGAATTCGCTTTGTACTTTGTACGTCTCTTCACCCAAGCAGTCGTGCTTGATGTTTCATATAAAGCACACCGTAATACTGTCGTCAAAGGTGTCGCTTTGTGCTTTGTACATCTCAAGCTATACCCAAGCAGTCGTGCTTGATGTTTCATATAATGCACACTGAACAAACAATGTAAATTTCTAACAGATTTTTTTTCAAATTTATATAGAAAAACTACAACGTCGGCAAAAAATAAGCATTTCTGACATTCAAAATAACTTATATTAATGACTTTGTAACTGATGTAAATTGCTTGAACTCTCAGGCATGTCAACAATCTACTGTATTCTATGTTTTGCATGTACAAGACTTTATATAAATATTGAAATATACACATTTTGGATTGTACTAAAAAGTTCAGGAACGATTTAAAATGAGGCAATTGGAAAATGTTCTGTCTGAATCCTCCCTGTTTCGTTGATTTTTCCATGTAAATAGACTACTGGTCGATATTTTCATTGTGAATAAACGATAAAGTGCTACATAAAAATAGCAGTGTTTCCAATAGGTTTAATTTTATGCTATCAATTTAACCGAGTAACTTCTACAGTGATGAAGCTTTAAAAATGTCAGGATTTAATCACCATAGCAACAAATAATATTAAACTTATACAATTTTATTTATTGCCTTGGGATCTTATAGATGCAAATAGTAATCGTGATTACGCATTAAGAGGAAACAACATTGAATTGAAATTAATTCTGCAGTCTTATGGATTCCGTCACAATGTCAGACTATATTCCAGAGAATAACATATATGGAGTTTAATATTTTTTTACACTCATAGAATTCATTTTTTCAATTTTCAATTTAAAGAACACTGAGTTTTATTTTTGATAAAAGATTAGACATTATTTATAGAATTGTGATATCAAATAAACATTAATCATGTATCGTTCTAAGCTGTGAAATAAATCTATGAATCCGTCCATCTATTCAACTATTTGTTTACTTTTCGACCTAGAATACTTTGTTATTGGGTAACCCACCGAGTATACTACTCTGCATGGACTGCATAGCATAGAATATATAGTATAGACTACATTGCATTAGCCCCACGGCACAGAATAGAATACACAGCATAGACTAAATATCATTATAAAGTCCGCACCATAATGCACAGCATAGACTACAAAGCATAAACCCCACGACATAGCATAGAACATACAGCATATACTTCATAGCATTAATATATCCACACGACATACTAGAGAATACACAGCATAGACTAAATATCATTAAGTCCACGCTATAATGCACAGCATAGACTACAAAGCATAAAACTCCACGGCATAGCATAGGACATACAGCATAGACTTCATAGCATTAATATATCCACACGACATACAAAAGAATACACAACATAGACTAAATATCATTAAGTCCACGCTATAATGCACAGCATAGACTACAAAGCATAAAACCCCACGGCATAGCATAGAACACAGCATAGACTTCATAGCATTAATATATCCACACGACATACAAGAGAATACACAGCATGGACTAAATATCATTAAGTCCACGCTATATATAATGCACAGCATAGACTACAAAGCATAAAACCCCACGGCATAGCATAGAACATACAGCATAGACTTCATAGCATTAATATATCCACACGACATACAAGAGAATACACAGCATCGACTAAATATCATTAAGTCCACGCTATAATGCACAGCATAGACTGCAAAGCATAAAACCCCACGGTATAGCATAGAACATACAGCATAGACTTCATAGCATTAACATATCCACACGACATACAAGAGAATACACAGCATAGACTAAATATCATTAAGTCCACGCTATAATTTAATTTAATTTAATTTAATTATTTATTTACCTGTATTTAAACAGAGTGGTTTTACAAACATATTTACATTTGGTAACATCACACAATTAAATAAAAAGCTTCCATTTTAAATGGAATCATACTGTTTATGTTTTATGGGACATTGGTTCTTTCAAGAGTGTCTTTATTATTTAATAATCAACTGTCCAACGTATTCTTTCAGAATGTTTGATCTAACAATAGTCATTTTATGCACTATACATGCAATACTTATCATATCATCGTCATCAATTTCACACTCGGGATATGCAAATATCTTATCTAGTACTTTAAAAGCACCGTATTTTCTTGTAATTAAACCTATTTGGTTACGATGTTCTTGCCATTTTGGACATCTCATGATAAAGTGATCAATTGTTTCTGTTTCGAACCTGTTACAGACAATACAAATACTATTTACACCTGAATTTTTTACGCGTAGATCGTGACAATCAGTGGCTAGTCTCACCATTGTTTTACACTGCGGGGTATATTGTGGTTTTTTCCTTGCCAAGATCCACCAGACGCAGGGTTTCATAGATCCAAGGGATCCGACACGTATATTTACATCGGAAATGTTAACACATATATCATGGCGTCTATATAACGAACATGTTGCCTTGTAACCGTTTCTCTGGTAATTACCGATTGTGTTTTTAATCAGTCTCTTCCAATGAAGTTTAGAAGGAAATTGTGCTGTACGTATCATTTCTAGTAAGCTCTCTGTGAGGTCATATTTTACAACACAAGACCACATTCTGGAAATTGGGGAATCCCATGATGCCAATCCTAGAGTTATATTCATGAGTCTTAACATTAATAAACGTTTATAAATATTCGAAAGTGGTAAAATAAGCATTCCAAATAACATAAGTAGCATATCATAGTCAATTCTCCGCTTCATTGTGTTCCATCCCAGTGTCATGGTTGACGAGGGGTTGCTGGCGGATTTAGGAAAACTTTGTAATCTTCTCCCAATTTGGCGCTGTGCCACTTCGAGTGTTTCAAGATCTTCAGGCTTATAGTTAATTATCTGGTCACCATAGAGCATTTTTGGCACGCTAAAGCTATTATACAGTTTTGATGCTACGAGTGGGGTAAGGCCACCAGTTCTATGACCTAATCCGAATAGTGAATATAGTTTTCGCTTTCCGCTTGATACAGCGTCTTTAACATGGTCCCTAAATACTCCATCTGTCGACAGTGGAATTCCGACATGCTTGGCAGATTTGGCATTTGGTATTTCGCCCGTTCCTAACCTGAACTGTGGGACCTCAGTATTTTTGCCATAGGTCAGGGCTACACATTTCCCAGGGTGTAAGGTGTATCGCCATTTGTTGCTGTGGGCATAAGCTAATTGCAGCATAGTGTTCATTGCATTAGGGAAGATAGCAATGAGAGCAATGTCATCTGCGTATGCTATAGAGCCTGTGTTGATTCCCATGGTTTTTGCTCCAAGATTTAATTTTTCAAGGTCGTCCAACAAGTCACTTATGTAAAATTGATAGAGCAGCATACTGCTGACGGCTCCTTGAAATACCCCTTGGAGCACCGGGAAGGGTTCGGATACTCCCCCTGCTACTAGGATATTACATTCAAAGTTCTTGTACGAGTCATATAACAATCGCCAGAGTTTCCCTTTAATCCCGGCCTTATGGTACAGTTTGTAAAACAGGCCGTTTATCCAGCACGTATCAAAGGCAGATTTTATGTCTAATAACACCACGTGAACGGTGCTGTCACGATGGGTATTAAATCCAATTGTCTCATGCAGAAGTAGTGATGAGTGTAGCGAGGAGCACCCATCAAGACAACCTCCTTGTAGAGGATGTATAATCGACTTTAAACGCCAACTGTATCTTCCTAATATGATTTTGTCGTATAATTTCCGTATGACTGACATGAGTGTTATACCCCTGTGATGGTTAGTGTCAAGTACGTCCCGCACACCCCCTTTTAAGAGGGGGATGAGAGTTCCGGTACGAAAGGTTAAGGGTGTAAACTCGTTATTTATCACACTTTGAAATAGACATAGCAGAATCTCCAGAATTGGACCCCCGGCAAAACGTATATGCTCGACCGTTATTCCGTCCGGCCCACTGGCTTTTCCAGGCTTCATTTTGGATAATGCTGAACTTATCTCCTCCATTGAAATGTCATATTCGAGAAAATCATTATTATTAAGATGAGAAGTGTGAAGTAAGTCATTGACTTCTCGATCAACTTGATCCTTAAATTTATCATCAAATAGGGGGTCATCCCCGGGAGAAGCCAATGTTTTGAAATGATTGCGCCAAACTTCGCGAACCTGTTGTGCTTCAGTGACGATGATGCCATCTTTATTGCGAACTGATGAACTAGGCCTTGACTGTTGCCCTCTACTACGTCGAAGTAGGTGCCAAAAAAATCGTTGGTCAACACACTCTGATTCGTATAATTTAGCCATTTCAGCTCGCTCGTATTCCATTTCTGCCATGTAATATGCTTTTGAGAACGCCTTTTTAGCGAGTTTGTATTGTTGAAAAATATCACCCGACCTTGGTTTACCCGTATTGCGCCACTGATGCCATAATCTATTACGCTCTTTTACCAAAACTGTTAGGTGTGGGGCCCAGAATGGCTTTTGATGCTTCTTAAATTGTTTAATTGGAAATATTACTTCGGCTGCTTGATGTAAAATTGATATTATTACATTTAAATACTGATCTATTTCGGCATTTGATAACTTATCACCTTTCTTTTGAAACTCACTCTGCACGTATTGAACCATTGAGCTACACATATCAGCATAATTATTTTTCATTTCCCACGTGGCTTTGTCCCACGCTACACGTTTGAAACATGAAGATTTTACTGAAGATTCCACTTCTGTGTCACATGTACTTTTTTCTATTTTGAGGACGGTAATAACAGGGAGGTGATCTGAAGATGCGCCGTAATTTGCACAAGTATTTAGAATAGTGCATTTATAAATGTGAGCCACTAGTGTGTTGGATACAATAACATGATCTATGTAGGATTTGTGACCACAGGCTGATTCAAACGTGTAGTTAGGGCCGTCGCAAAATTCTAGTAGGTCTGCTACAATTAAACCGTTTCGTAAAATAAACTCTTGAAACATTCTACCATTAGGGGTACCGCTGCCCCAACTACGACTACCGTTATGGATATTATACGGCAGATGGGCATTCATGTCCCCCAATAGTACAACATCCCCTTCACATGATACCTGATTAACATTATTTTCGAGCTCAAGTAGCACGTCCTCAAAATTGTCCTTTTTACACTGCTGTTGTGGGAGATATACTGAGAAGATATACAATGGGCGAGAATCATCATGCATACAGAATTTAACACAAATCATTCTATCATTTGATAAGGCTTTTAGAGGGTATACCTGTTTTGCTAAGGTTTTACGCCAAAACATTGCGACACCACCTGAACCAAACTTTAGACCACAGTCAGCGTTATCTATATGCTTGCTACTAATTGCATACATGCAAAAAACATTTTCATTGACATTTAATTGGTTAATATTGCAATCGTATAACATATGCTCACTAACTGCAACTATGTCATTTTCATTTAATAGATCTTTAAGTGCATGTTTTGCCGTGTTTGCACCATTTAGGTTCCATTGTGCAAGCCTAAGATTCATCATGTTATGCGGTATTGACACTGTTACTGCGATAACATATAGACAAACGAGTATGATATTTGTGAATAACATGATGACTAATAGTTGTCGTTGTCGTCGCCATAATTGTCATTATCATAATAGTTGTTGCGTCGCTGGGATCGGTATCTTGGTATATCGTTTCGTCGAGGACGTTGCTCCCATTCCCTGCATGTCACCGGGTATGGCCAAGATACT
Source organism: Owenia fusiformis (assembly GCA_903813345.2). Taxonomy (NCBI): domain Eukaryota; kingdom Metazoa; phylum Annelida; class Polychaeta; order Sabellida; family Oweniidae; genus Owenia; species Owenia fusiformis. Next base: position 18,124,509 of record CAIIXF020000004.1, read on the forward strand.
GGTTCCAGAGCCTTATCCGCCGATGACTCCGAGACTGCAATTTTGCAGCATAGGACATACAGCATAGACTTCATAGCATTAATATATCCACACGACATACAAAAGAATACACAACATAGACTAAATATCATTAAGTCCACGCTATAATGCACAGCATAGACTACAAAGCATAAAACTCCACGGCATAGCATAGGACATACAGCATAGACTTCATAGCATTAATATATCCACACGACATACAAAAGAATACACAACATAGACTAAATATCATTAAGTCCACGCTATAATGCACACCATAGACTACAAAGCATAAAACTCCACGGCATAGCATAGAACATACAGCATAGACTTCATAGCATTAATATATCCACACGACATACAAGAGAATACACAGCATAGACTAAATATCATTAAGTCCACGTTATAATGCACAGCATAGACTACATTTAGCATAAAACTCCACGGCATAGCATAGAACATACACCATATAGACTCCATAGCATTAATATATCCACACGACATACAAGAGAATACACAGCATAGACTAAATATCATTAAGTCCACGTTATAATGCACAGCATAGACTACATTTAGCATAAAACTCCACGGCATAGCATAGAACATACAGCATAGACTTCATAGCATTAATATATCCACACGACATACAAGAGAATACACGGCATAGACTAAATATCATTAAGTCCACGCTATAATGCACAGCATAGACTACATTTAGCATAAAACTCCACGGCATAGCATAGAACATACAGCATAGACTTCATAGCATTAATATATCCACACGACATACAAGAGAATACACAGCATGGACTAATATCATTAAGTACACGCTATAATGCACAGCATAGACTACAAAGCATAAAACCCCACGGCATAGCATAGAACATACAGCATAGACTTCATAGCATTAATATATCCACACGACATACAAGAGAATACACAGCATAGACTAAATATCATTAAGTCCACGCTATAATGCACAGCATAGACTACATTTAGCATAAAACTCCACGGCATAGCATTGAACATACAGCATAGACTTCATAGCATTAATATATCCACACGGATATATCCATACATATTCTCCGGACCTGGTGTCCTAGGGTGTGTGGTCTTAACCGGTATGGTAAACAATATAAACCAGGAGTGGACTATGTATACTGACGGACTATAAATACGTTGACTGTTATCTTTATTTTTAAATGTATATATGTCATACTATAGTAGTACTGTAATATATACTTATTTGATATTTATCAATGAATTAAAAAACACTGTTTGCATCCAATCACCTTTAGTACAGTGGTTAGAACAGTCTTCTGACTGTTGCCTAGGTGTGGATCGACTCCCACTCTATCCTGTTTTTTTCTTTAGCACATTCTGCATAAAATAAAACTATTCGTTTCCTCGTTTTCATGAGACTATTTTTAATATAAATGCACGTACAAGAGACTACAACTTCTAGTTAATTCTGTCCCTGGGACAACTTATTCTTAATTTTCTAGATGTACACGTCCAAGCGGACTATATTTTCTGGTTGCCTCTGTCCCCGAGACAACTTATCCTTATTTTTCTAGTTGTATATGTCCATGGAATATGTCATCTACTTACATTTGTCTAGAGACCATAAAAACTGGGTAGTATAGTCCCATTTGTAGTATACACATTTTAGATAACTTATATTATAATATGTGAGAATATTGCCATGCGTAATTGCACTCGATTCACTGACTTGAATCATTATTAGAACTATTAATTATACAGAGACTTCATTTTATACATATCCATGGACATTTATAACCAGAAAATATGGTCCGGTGTGACTAGTTAGAGACCATAATTTGGTATTTAAAGTCCGCCCCGGACATCCAGTTCTATCTAGCAAACGGACTAAAATATCTAAGGAAATATAGTCCATCGGCCTTATTATTCTAGATAATATAGTCCCGGACAATATTTTCCAGGACGTACAGCCTAAGGGACCATATTTAGTGCGGTCTATATAAACGTTGATACCGGAAGAAAATCGTCGTCAAATTCCTTCCCCTTGGAGCAATATTGTGTATCAAAGTCCTCACCCTCGCCGCGTTGGGGGGTCTCACGCAAACTTTTGAATGGTGCATTACCAACACATATGCCATCTATTCATCTGTTATTTAGTTAAATAACAGTGACCACGTATCATTATCTGTTAATTAGTGGCATCAATACTTTTAGGAAAGAGATGACAGTGTGATGTTCAATATTCTGGTGGATGCGATACCAGCTCTTGATTGCTCTGTATTGTACAATTCCATTATGATGGCTACGCATCTTTAAACTATTTTACCTTGGTATGATACTATCTTAAATCTTCAGTAGTATAACGAACTCAGCCCTCTATTAACAAGTACGTGGGTATTGATGTGTATGATACTGGAAGGTGCTGCCTCCTTTAAATCACAAAAGGAGCTAACAACATGGGGTGATTGCAAATGAAAATAGGGAGGTTAAGATACACATTTTTCTAAAAACGTATACGCGAACGTGTATTATAGTCCTCTCTGGATTAGTTCTCCCATTTGTAGTGTTTACTTGGCTGATGGAGAATAAAGGTATACGGAAAATAATTGTAATAAGTCCCAGAGAAAGTGAATTAAGAGCGAGATATATTTGAAAGATTAAACGCACACGTACATGTTCTCTTAAGAAGGTGTAACTTTAACCTCCCTAATGGAGTAAAAAAAACTTGCACTACGTATTCTCAACAGATCGTATAGGTTAAGCGTGATATGAGAGAGCCCTTGAATATGCAGGCTTTAAGATGTACACTCCCCTCCATAAGTTTGGTTTACTTATTATTGGTTTACATGGGAATGGCGATTTTCAAAAATTCATCAATTTTTTTTATTTTATTTTTTTTTATTTATTTATTCATATATATTTCAACATCAAATGTACAGTAAACGGGTGACACTTCTCGTGTATATTCCCGTGCTTATAATCATGAAATGTACAGATTGGGGATCTGCTTGTGTGATGAATGCTACTATCTATGTCTGACTAAGAATGTGTCATATAATGCCCACTATGGTTATCTGAAATTGATATTATTGATTGATAAAATATTTTTTCAATTCTTTTTTCATAATAAAAATACTTCCAGATGATGTTATTTCAATAGGTAATGAATTCCAAATTGATGGTGCAGTAAAAGATATCAAGGCTTTACCATAATTTGTTCGAATTTTGGGTTTGTCAAATTAATCATCAATTTCCTATTCATTGCAATTGCGGAAAAAATTGGGAAAAGGTGCACGTAAGATATGGCAAGCCATTTTCAAAGGGCTATATCTTCAGTTCGAAGAATACTTTAACCACAAAAACAAAAGGTTCTGTTAGATCCATGTCTTGTCTTCAATAAATGACAGTATGATGATAATCAAGTTGAATGGATTATCTCTTAAGCTGTTCCTAATCCAACCATCTTCACCAAATTTTCCCTAATTCGGACGCAATTTTCACCAAAAATGCAGCATTTTATTTCAGCTTTTATGGCAAAATTACAATTTATTGCAAGGAATGATCTACCTCTAAAAAGGAAAACTTGATTACTTTGGGATTAGGATAATCCAAAAACAATAACTTTTTTAGGCCGAATTTTTGACCTAAAAGTAGCAATTTTTTAATGAGATTAATGCACGAAAACATTGAGCTATGTCACATGATTGATTTCCAAAAATAAAAAAAATGATCTAAATGAGATAAGCATTATCTGTTAATCCATTTGTCATTTTTACCTCATAGGCCATGACCTTAGTGTGAAGTGTATGAAAAGATGTCACTTAGAGCAACATTTAGATGTACCCTATTTCATGCAATGATGTTTATAGATAGAGTTATATATGTTCCATAGATGGCATGATATATTCTACATGTGCTTAATACCCTGAGTGTGTATTCATTGTTGCATAATTGTGTATTATAGAAATGAGCATGAATGGATATGTCAACATGACTGTGTCCTGTAAAGTATGTTCAGTAAAACATAAATGTGTTTATATGCACACTAGTATCTTGTTGACCTATATTCAGCACTGTATTGATGTATAGGCCACTTATTAGGGTCATAATTCAATCATGAAGTGTAGAGGCATAGATTCCAAACCAGGAAGTATTTTTATGTCTGTCAAAATCCATTTGCATCCTAAGCATCCCTACATCTTATCCACATATGTTACTACATAATGAAACATAATAGTATATTCTTTGGTTTTACAAAGTTGTATGATTTTTGATAAGTGTAAAAGTTGTTTTTGGAGCATTTTTCTATAGCCATTTTGTAGGGGGAAAAAGATGAAAAAATGCACAATCATTTAATTTTAAGTATGACCTGAATCGATTGCAAACTTCATATTTGCACATTTGATGAGATAAATCATTTGTGTCATATTATGAAATTATTAAGGTTGCAGTCGATTCAGGTCATAGTGTATCTTTAGTATTTTGGTGATAATCAATTGAAACCAATGGCCTCTATAGGGATCTGCTGATATCCTCATGTTAAGTCAATGATGCACAGTCCCATGTAAGTCAATACAACCTTACTGAACTAAATGGCCCCTATCTCAGCCTATATTTTCCAAAGAGTTATAACATTCTATTCTTCATGTTACACCTAAGAATTATTTATTTTGACCATGGGGATATTATTTGCCAATAAACGCGCCTGTTCTTTTTATTGGATTGTTTTTGCTGCTTGGGATTTTTATGGAATAAACAGTTTAATGCTATGGGTTTTACCCTTTGACAATAGGTGTATTGCCTTGTGTAATTATGATATTGTCACTCGATCACTCTATTCCCTCAGTCAATACCTCGGGCTTTGTATGAAAAACCTTATACCTCGTACCCACGTACCCGCGTACTTGGGGCATGATATATTCTTTGAAGAGTTTAATTCTAAGGTTTCAGATTATTCAGATTATATGAATTGTTGGTGCATTAATGCACTTGTAGACCTACATGTTTGAATGGCGCTATTTTGACAATCAATGAAAAACTAACATTAACAATTCTGGCTTTATTTTATGACTCTATATCTATCTATCTTTGACTAGACGAATTTCACATCTATGGATACTATGAATGTATTTATACCTCAGATAGCATTAGATTGAATAATCTTTTAGAACTTTAAAAATTGAACCCTTCAAAACTGTATCACCACCCATGTACATGGGTATGCGATACGAATGTCACCACCTTGTAGTTTAAGTCAAATCCTGAAAAGAAAAGGTTATTTGAAGCAAGTTGAAAAATGCCTTTTTAAACTTTTTGAACTTGAGAGGTCATATGTCAAATCAAAAGTCAGATTTGACTTCTGAGAACTTGTAGGTGATTTTGAAAAATTCGGTCAATTCGAAGCAAGTTGAAAAAAATACCTTTTAGACCCTCTTTAATTTGAGGTCATTGGCGGTCAATAATTGTAAAATCTAAAGTCAGATTTGAATTTTTTGAGACCCTGACGATCATTTTGAAAAAATGATCAATTTGAAGACTTGTTCACCTTCAAGAATGTACAGTAGTAAGAAAGAGGAGTGCATTCTTGTTGTATTGTTTTTAGAGAATGGACACTGTAAGCTATCTAAAACCAGTGTGGTACAAAATATGATTGACAGTGTTTGGCTCAATATTACACCTTGACTGTCACATGCAGTGCACCGAAGCTGTACTTATTAAACCATTTTCAATCACCCAATAGTTGAATTGTAAACACAAAATAAATACACTTTTTAACTGTACCTTGCCTGATACATGCGGTGCATTGAAGCTGAACCAATTAAAACAACCCACTTCTCTACACATTTACCTCACAGTTAATACAAAAGAATTTTTCTAAACTTGGATCATGGGTCATTAACCCTTCCTAAGAGTCAGTGTGGGTTTTAAGTTAGATAAATTATTCGAAATGGGTCTTATGAGAACTAATAGCCTCAGGCCAAGCCCCTTTGCTATTATTTCTAATAAAACCCAGTACTCATAGTTTATCCATAACTGAATGAACGATTAGAGGATTCAGTGACCTTCTATAAAATTACAAACTGTAAAACTATAAACTATAAAAATGCTTTTGGGTTCAATGACTGCCACATGCAAATTTCGAACGGAATGCGTGACATGTGTTTTTCTACAGAAATATTTTTGCTTGACAATTACCAGGTAAAATGCGTATTTGCGTGACATTTTCTGTAACGCAAAAATAACTGGCGTGACTTCAAATTCTTCAGCAAATGCGTGACAAATACGCAAATTGCGGGACAGTTGACAGGCCTGCATCTAATATAACACCATTGTAATTAAGAGCATTATTGAGTGGATTTGACCTAGGATGAAGAAACTACAAAGGTGACCATGGGCTTTGAAACCCCCTTACAAGTAGTATTCGCGAATTCAACTAACAGCTGCCAGATCAACCTACTATTTTATGGCTCATTAGATATAAATAGCACCTGCCACTATTCATTCGTATTAAAATGAATTTGCCATCAACAGTAGGTTAAATCATCGCCTTTTACCCAACATATGACATTATGAATACTATCAAAGTGTAGTCTAATACCGAGTGAGACAAAAATATAGCCCAAACAAATTCCGCATCTGTTAAAGTGTTATTTCGCATAATAAAACCTTGTTTAATGTTCTTTCATTTTACTAAGTTTAATTATTACCACCAGTTCTAGGGGTTTTAGTGCTAGTTTAGAAGGCGTTCATTTTACTATGTCGACCTAAGAAATGTGTGACGTCATAGTGGTGGTCCATATGGACCGGTCTAGAATATATTCTGGACCGGCAATTTTTCCCCGGGAAATTAGATATCGTTCAGTGCGTAAGATTTTCTTGCTATTTCAGCCCTGGTCGTTAACGGTGGTAATAATACGAACAATATATAATGCGAACAATATAGTGACATATTGGACCTTGGGCCTTTGGCCCTCGGTCCAATATTTCACTATATTGCCCTTAGAAATGTCGTTATTATCGACTCTGCCCAAATAGTCTTGGATTTTATGGCTATAAAACGAAACATGGTCCAAAATGCCAGCCTCATCTCATGACTATCTCTGAGATAATGTCAACCCCTACAACAAGTAGGAGAACAATTTCTGTGATGGTGACCTTACATTCTCAACCGACCAGTGCAGGTCTGCCTGAAGGGATGAGGCTGAAATTTGTAGAATGGCCATAGAATTGTGACCTTGAGGAATGGACCCATAAAACATGGTTAAATACAAAAAGATTTTACATGGTAAAATTAACTAAATATGATTTCAACTCATACTGGATGAATGAGCTAATAACATTTCTTTGGATGACATTTTTTGCCTCACCCTGTGATTCATTTTATTTTTACACTTATTCATTTCAGCCTGCCCAAACAAAGAGTCTAGGTTGAATAGCCAAAACCAGGCACATGTAATTAGAAAGAACTATTCAGTATATAAATAGCTCTACGTGAATGACACAACTGTTTTATACACAAACAATTGTCAAGGTAAAATACAGGATTAAGGCAATCCATAAGGCTGAGTAAGTCACTATCCGAGTGTTTGAAACAGCGAAACAAATTATTCATGACACTTAGCTGCCCTCTATTTTGTAATTGTATAATATAAGTATGAAGCACCTTATAATATCAGAAAAAATCCGAAAAAATCACGAAAAAAAATACCAAAAAGTAGGTTCATAATTAACTTTTCCCCTTTACAGTTTAAATCATGTCTGAAAGTTCAATACAACTTTGCACTAAAAATTATTAAAAAGGCCTGCACTTTTGGTGAAAATTGCGTCTGAATTAGGGGAAATTGGTGAGGATGGGTGGATTAGGGACAGCTTAAGAGATAATCCAATCATTTTGATTATCATCCTAATGTCATTTATTGAAGATAAGACATGGATCTAACAGAACCATTTGATTTTGTGGTTAAATTATTCTTCGAACTAAAGATATAGCCCTTTGAAAATGGCTTGCCATAACTAACATGCTCCTTTGGATGTATTGGAAATAAAGTCAAGTTATGTTTCCATCAATATTATAAGTTATTACATCGCAGGTTAAGTAAATAAAAATTCAAACGTAAAGAGGCTTTAACACGTAGTTCAATGGGGGAGCTAAGGTTGCCAAACTAATGGAGGGGAGTGTCTATAACATTTTTGATTTTTTACAGCCATTCAGAAAAATTACAATTTCTCTGCACCGTGTCCAATCAAGATCGTTTGAGTACCTTTGCGTTCCTTAGACGTATCAACCCATGCAGACAGATTGCCTAAAATTACATTCGTGTGATGCGAGACTCGACATTCACCATTCATTTGTATAGGTTAAGCGTGGTATGACAGAGCACTTGAATATGCAGGCTTTAAGATGTATAACCTTTTTTTATTTTTTTGCGAGACTCGACATTCACCAGGAAAGTAGAAACATTTTGTCACCCATGAAGCAAATTATTTTTTACTGCTTAGGTAGATGGTCAGGGATAGTTACATTGAGTTCTATCAATATGAAAACATCATGGCATCTTGATATTTCAAGGTAACTCGTTTGAATGATAGCGGTGATCGAAATTACGATGTAAATATAAAACCGCAATGAAATATTTGTAGATTTCTTTGAAAAACTAAGAAATAAACATCACATATCGAATTATATATGACAATGTAGTGGTCTGACTTTTTAATATCTTTTTAAATAGTGAAATGAAATTGCCCCGCATAACGCACATGTAAGTTGCTATGGCAACAGAATACACGTACAATCATTGTTAGAAGTAATAAATATAATCCAGCAAAATGATGCCTACAATCTCATCTTTTTAATGTGAATTTGTCACAGTTAACAGTCAATTATCCCTTTCTCCATCACTGTTTACACGTGGACTGCTGTCGATTACGTTTTGGTGGATACTTCCTCCAAGAATTTGTATCTTCTACGTTTTCTTTTTTATCGCATTAAATTGAACTCTTGCATTAATAGTTGAGTTCAGTGAAATCAAAATCCATGTGTAGAGTTGTTTAGATTCAACAGTTTCGAGAAAGTAACTTACATTTCGGATACCATCAAGTTGACTCACTTCCAATGAGAAGTCTGATATCATCTTCAACTGGTGTACATTTGTAGGATTATCCTTGTCTCTTTTATGGCGCTGCATGAAATAGGAACAATCTTCCATTTTGCACGTGTTAACTGTTATATTATTGGCTTCCAATCGTAATATGAAGTCGGTGTCCTCCCCACCCCAGCCCCAGAACGCATTGCTATATCCGTTGACCTTTCGGAACATTTTCGGGGTCAATGACACAGCGCCACCTGTTAACCTCCAAGCTGGACGTTTGTAGTTGTACTTACTTACATGCTGGGCGAAGTGTATAGCACTGCTGTCATTCCTACAACCGTATACTGTTCTGTCATTTTCTGGTAACATGTCAACATCATGAAAAATGTAACAGTCGAACATTTTTGGAAATATCCTTGTTGTTTCGTTGAAACCGGCATTCATTAACGCTGCTTTGTTAAATATTCTTGGCGACTGTTGCTCAATGACAAATATTCTATACGATACTCGTTGGTGTTGCAAGAAAGGATGCATGTAGCTTAAGAATTGTCTCAGATGATCTACCCTGTCTCGATATGGAATGATGATCGCCACATGGTGTTTTGGGTTACATCCGTTTGGTGTCCAATGGCCACCAGGATGTACATTTTGAAGAACTCTGTTCAATTTGTCATTTGATAATTGGCGTAATGGAAGAAATATACCCTTTCCAGCTTTTCTTATTGTACCTTCACAATCGGGCAAGATCTTCAAATCGCCCTTGCTTTGTTCCTGAAATATATCAGCAATTGCATGTTTAGCGACCTCGGTGTCAACCGACGACATATTCACGATGTTTTGAGGGAGGTTTATTTTATTTATCATCACATCTGTCAAAGTTTCATTTTTCCAAGTTTCTCCGCGTGATAGTCCAGTGTATCGTAATTGTCTCAATGACATCACACTGATGATAATCACAACTGGTGTATACAAACATACCAACTTACGTAGTCCTCGTTGCATTTTATCTAAATTCCAAGATGATTGAAACTAAAACGGTGAAACGTATGTAATGTCTGCATATATGTATACATGCATATCGAATGTTATCTAGTCACAAGATTTCACCAAATTATCCATAGAACATAGTCCAAATAGATTCTTTGATTTTGATGTTATCGTTTCTCAAATGAGCTATTTCAAAATTTTAGTACCATCATTCCAGTTCTCACTCGATGTATTGCCAAAATCTTGATACACATTGACATTGCCTTGGCTCACCCTGTATGTTTTAAAACTAAATGTTCGTCGAATTTGAGGAGTTTCGACTCTCGATTTTCAGACAGCAATATTTCGAATCGGGACAAAAATATCGAAATGATGTCAAGTTTTAAACCGTCTCCAAGGCATGCACCCATGCACATGACTTGTGGTGATACATTTTATGAAAACCTTCTCTTTTTCACAATCTCTCGTTTACACTGGTTAAATTTCCATCCATTTAATAAAGCGTTTATTATGTTTTGAGTTGTCGCTTAGACTAATCCATATGATGCATGTAAAGGTATTGTCCTATCGATCCCAATGAACGGGCTCATATTGTCCATGATTTGCTATTATGGGTGTGGACTTCTATGGTTAACTCCCAAAATACAAACGTTCGAAGGTCTACCAATATTTGTTTTAACCACAGTAGTTAAAATATAATTAACTGCTTTCACCTGAAACTTCACCTTTTATGAAACAAATCAATTGAACAAAATTGAAAAGAATGAGACTTTCTTCAAACTTGAACAGTGTTCCAATTCAAACATTCAATGCCTATTCCATTGTAGTATTGCACGTATTCCTACAAAAAAAGCAAGCACTATACTGGTTGTTTTAAGGTGAATGATATAAATAAAACATAAAATGTAAAGAGTATTGAACTTTGAACAATAAGAAGGGCCGCGCAACTGTACAATTGAAAATCTTATTCAGGGTATAGTATATCACTGGCATCTGTGCTTCGGATACAAAGAGGTTATTTTTAAAGGCCCACTTTGGGAATTTTCAACATTTTTGGGCAAAATAAAGACTTGCATTTGTATTTCATAGTATGTCCAATGTATTGATAAGAAATTATCAAAAAATATTTTCGATCTTTCAAGCTTTATACAGTCAATATGGTACAACGAAAATGGGACTTCTGCGCATGTTAAAATTTTTCGTCAAAACTCAACTTTTGTTCAAGTTGATACGATTGTCTTTCGAACTAGAGACTTACCTCATTCGAAAGATCATAAAAGACTTTATCTATACTGAAAATCTTAGATCCAAACATAGTAGAATACGCCGTCAGTCCGCATTTGATTTTTTGAAGTGAGTTTCGTAGATCGTCAGATTTCTCCGACTGATATCGGGTTATCTCAAACTGGTTCGTTTATAAATACCAATTTCTTTACCGTTGTAAGGCGCATGCGCAAAATTGATTTATAAACCTTATTGGTTGATGGTTTTTCTCCTGCGCATGCGTGAAGTCTGTTGAACAATTATGACGAAGACCGGAGCAAACATTACTAGCTCTTGAACGAAATTCCAAGATTCAGGTCATTTCGCCGTGTTTGCTAAGCGTGTATACGTGAATGACAAGCTGTTTTGAGTAGATCGGGTACCTGTTTTAGACACAACATTGATTTAGCTTGACATTGATGTGCACATTGGCACTTTTGAGCATGTTAATACAAGTTTTTACACGCTTAGCACGAGACGGGTTTTCGAAAAATCTGTTATCTGATTCACTCGATTATCGTATGGATATGCATTTCTGCTGACATTTCAACACCACATCACATAGAATTACGATGCAGAATGATAATAAAACACAAAACAACTACTAAATTCCACTTGTTATTTCACAGGAGGTAAAAATGCAAACTGCCTAGATTCTTTGTAAGGGTCGTCAGACATCGGATTGGCCGCCATATTTGAAATGAAAATATCACTAAATAGAGGTCTGCGCATGCCTCAACATTTCGACTGTATATATCAAGTTTTTATCAATGTCATTGAAAGATGGCAACGTTGTTTACATGATACATTCATTTTTATAGAAGTGTCGCTATCTTTTAAATCAATAGTAATTAAAAACATGCACTTTGTTTAATATGTGCATGAATGTCTAATGATCTCTGAACTTCAAATGCTTTTTTCTATGTGAGTTATTTTTTCTTGGTTCAATATTAAAGCAAATCAAACTTTGTGTCATATTTGAGCAAGTGTGTGAGTAACATGTTTCAATGATTATATTTTATTTTTTATTCTAAATTAAATATAGTGTGCGTTAATCGGAGGTTTTTGAAAAAGGTATATCTGAGGGAAATACAATATAACTACCCGAGGGATCGTAGGGATATACTCTGTATCAAAAATCGAGCGTTTAATAACTGATTCATCCTATTACTCAAGGAGCGAGGAGGAAATTTCTCAATAAATGGTGTATAGTTGGTTTGGCAGCATTTTCAGTTAGGGGAGAGTCTTGGATGAAACTTCCACCTAGGTGGTAGCTTCGCAGAGTGGTAGGAAGTTTTTTTAGGGGTTAGCCCCAATGTTCACATTAAATAACCTTAGATATTTTGATGTTTGTAAGTGACATATATAGATAGCAGTATAATTGATGCTGATCACTCCTAAAGAATTTGAATATTACTACAAAATGTGTACCCAGGGGGCAAATTCGTGACACATTTTCTTACTATTTTGATCGTAACTATTCAATTAGATACTGTAAGATGTTGGAATTTAATGCATGTGAAGTGCCTAATAGCAGGATTAGTAACCCTGAAAGATGCATAGCCATGCATTGAAAAGGTAGGAGCTGAGTAAAAAATTGTTGATTCTTCAAAAAATTTGACATTTTTGACAGCTGGATTTTGTGTATGACTATAGACGACTCCTATAGTTTCTAGATCCATCCCTCTATGATTATGTTTATGGATTTATATTGTGGAACTAAGATGTAAAACATAATTTAGATTGGTTTTAAGGAATTTAAAGGTTTTAAACAAGTCCAAAATTTGTAAATATAAGGTTTCAAATTTACGAATGCCAGGTATAACCATGGCTGACCCCTATAGTTTCTAGACCCATCCCTCTATGATGATATTTATGGTTTTGTAGTGTGACCTAAGATGTAAAACATGATTTATATGGGTTATAAGGAAGTTAAGTGTTTTAAACAAGTCCAAAATTTGAAAAGTTGCAATTATAAGGTTTCTCAGATGACTCAGGGCTGAACCATGCATGACGTGGACAGATGAGCGCATCTTTATGTGCAAGGAAGTGGTGGCAATTTGAAGGGGTATAGGATGTATTCTTGCAAGGGTATGAGTATGAACACTTTACTGTCAATGCCACACCTGTCACACCTTCTTCCAATAGCCCCTATTCCCCTTGTACTGACTTTTGCAATGTTTGAAACTTGAGTCCGATCTGAATTTTACCCCACTTTGCAAAAGTAATAATTTTTTCGGCCAGCCATGACTCCCTGTGAATGAATGATATTCCATTGCAACGAGGAGTAATTTGGCTTTTTTGGTACATTGAATTAAAAGGATGCAGTCAGTATTGGTTTTATGTTTTCTTCCAATATTGCATTGGGCTCCGTACACTGACTTTTGCTATGTTTATAACTTGGTCCCAAGCTAATTTTGGCCCATTTTGCAAATGGAATTATTACTCGCCCAACCATGACCAAATATCAACGAATGATATATCATTGTAAAGAGGAGACACATGGCGTTATGGCGCATTGAATGAAATCAATGCTGTTATTACTGGTTTTGTGCCTTTTCCGAGATAACAATCTCTTGCGTTTTTTGATACGCACTGTATTATCATCGTTGAAATATTTGATCCATCAAATAATGAAGTGAGAAAGGGATGGATGAGCTAGTTCAAATTTTAAATACAGTAAAAGTAGTTCACTTTTCTTTAATTTTCATAAACCCTTAACACCCTTTCGCCTATTGATGTCGCAAATTGCAGTACTTTTTAAATGTGGGTTAAATTTTAAAGATTGGGTTTACTGGGGCAAGGGTTAGATGTTGAGACCTTTTTAGAAAAGAATGCAAATTGCAGTACTATTTAAATGTGGGTTAAATGTTAAAGGTTGGGTTTACTGGTGCAGGGTTAGATGTTAAGACATTTTAAGAAAAGAATATGCAAATTGCAGTACTATTTAAATGTGGGTTAAATGTTAAAGATTGGGTTTACTGGGGCAGGGTTAGATGTTGAGACCTCTTTAGAAAAGAATATGCAAATTGCAGTACTATTTAAATGTGGTTATCTAGTAGCAGTTGTGTAGCAGATTGGTGATTTAGTAAGTATCTGCAATGGGTGATGAGGGGGAACCCTGACACAGAAACTCAGGTGAGATCATTTCAATTTTCTAAAGAGTAAGTCTTTCCATCATGAGTTCCATTATGCTATCATGTATCCATATTAATATATAATGGGACTTATGGGAACCATCAGTGAATAGATAACTATTTAAATGTGGGTTAAATGTTAAAGATTGGGTTTACTGGGGCAGGGTTAGATGTTGAGACCTCTTTAGAAAAGAATATGCAAATTGCAGTACTATTTAAATGTGGGTTAAATGTTAAAGGTTGGGTTTACTGGTGCAGGGTTAGATGTTAAGACATTTTAAGAAAAGAATATGCAAATTGCAGTACTATTTAAATGTGGGTTAAATGTTAAAGGTTGTGTTTACTGGGGCAGGGTTAGATGTTGAGACCTTTTTAGAAAAGAATATGCAAATTGCAGTACTATTTAAATGTGGGTTAAATGTTAAAGGTTGGGTTTACTGGGGCAGGGTTAGATGTTAAGACATTTTAAGAAAAGAATATGCAAATTGTAGTACTATTTAAATGTGGGTTAAATGTTAAAGGTTGGGTTTACTGGGGCAGGGTTAGATGTTACGACATTTTAAGAAAAGAATATGCAAATTGCAGTACTATTTAAATGTTGGTTAAATGTTAAAGGTTGGGTTTACTTGTGCAGGGTTAGATGTTAAGACATTTTAAGAAAAGAATATGCAAATTGCAGTACTATTTAAATGTGGGTTTAATGTTAAAGGTTGGGTTTACTGGTGCAGGGTTAGATGTTAAGACATTTTAAGAAAATAATATGCAAATTGCAGTACTATTTAAACGTGGGTTAAATGTTAAAGGTTGTGTTTACTGGGGCAGGGTTAGATGTTGAGACCTTTTTAGAAAAGAATATGCAAATTGCAGTACTATTTAAATGTGGGTTAAATGTTAAAGGTTGGGTTTACTGGGGCAGGGTTAGATGTTAAGACATTTTAAGAAAAGAATATGCAAATTGCAGTACTATTTAAATGTGGGTTAAATGTTAAAGGTTTGGTTTACTGGGGCAGGGTTAGATGTTAAGACATTTTAAGAAAGAAATATGCAAATTGCAGTACTATTTAAATGTGGGTTAAATGTTAAAGATTGGGTTTACTGGGGCAGGGTTAGATATTGAGACATTTTAAGAAAATAATATAATTGTAACAAACGTTTTGGTGATAATTAAGTCTCTATTTATTTTTACATGGTTTAACCTAATATGATTTATTTCTCGTACCATGCATACCTAAAAATGAAGCATTTACAAAATACAATGGATAACACCATGTTCATCAATGTAACAAGTGTCCTGCTATAATCCTTGTTCTTTTTCTAAAAATGTACTAGCATAATTTCACGAAATATTCATTTCTATATTGGAATTTTAGGCTGTTGTAGAATGTACCCAGATCAGCCCATAAACGGGCTCTTGGTCAACCACACACATTCCATGAGTTTGACAACAGGAGGCTACCTTCTGGATCACACTGTCTCTAAAACCTGTGTATGTTTAGCGATAAATTAATCATTTTCCAATAAACTATAATTGTAATCAAGGAACAAAATGAAGATTTAAACATTATCACATGCGTCACCCTTTAAACAACAACATGCTTTAACAAGCTATTAAATGAAGATTTCAATTTGCCAAACTTATGGAGGGGGTGTAATTAGGTCTCCCACACAGGCTTGCATAAACTAATGGCATATACTCAAGTTTTTTAAGTTACTAGCTAGCTATGTCTATCTTAACTAAACAACTGTCGTCACTTCCTGTTCCTGGGTACTTGGAGACATCGATTTTTCTAAACTGTGGTTTCCTTGACCAGAGTCAGGACTATATGTCTTCCTGATGACTATACTGTTGCCTGACTCTGCAAGGCCATTTCCTCCTAAACTATGAGCTGACTCGTCTGCTTTTCTAATGCTGACAATATTTGGCCGTCTTGCCGTTGATGGGCTTTGGCTTCTATGGTTACTGTACACTCTTGTTGGTGATTTGTCTCTTTGGGAATGATTACCATAACAACGCGGGGGAGATCTATCATGTGACAAATATTCTCGTGAATGTGATCTCGAAGGTGGTTGAGGTGGAATAACTGGAATCCCAGGGGGATGAATTGTATTGCTGATGTATTGGTTCCCAGGGGCGTTATATATTGGCGACCCATTAGCTGGTGGTGGGGGTGGGGGTAGAGTGGTCACGTGATGGTTTTGGGTCAAGTAATTGGGTGGTGGTGAGGGTAGTGAGCCGCTATCTGTAGTGTCAGTGACACCTATATTCATTGTCTTATTTGGACTAGGGGAAGCCCTCACTAACGGGCTATGCACGGTTGGGCTGCCAGGAGAGCCAGGGGAGTGTAATAATTGCGAGTGAACCATGCCTGGTTGCTGAATATCTCTCTCTTTTTCGAAGTCCACATCGCATTCATATTGAGCTTGCATTTCTTTCTCTTTTTCTCGCTGTCTTCTCTTATCCTTTTGGTAATACAGTCCTGCAAAGATCAGGATATTCAGGAATAACAGAGAACAGCCGACAGCGATGGTAATACTTAAAGAGAGCTTGTTATCCTTTTCTTTCTGTGGTGCTTTCTTTTTAATAGTTGGTGGTGTGTATCTTGGAGTTGGGGAAGTGGGTGGGAGTGTTTTATTGATTGTTGAGTTTGGTCGGTCGTTAGGAGGATGGTGTTTTGTGGTTTTAGATGGTCGTGTCCTGCGTGGTGGGGGTGTTGGGGATGACGGGAAGGGTGGGGGCTTTGTGATGTATAATCCACTGGCATATGATGACATATTGTCGTGGTCGTTAAGTTGGTGAAGTGGTGCAGTGTCCTCAAATGAATCAGAAGTATGTACATTTGGAATAAGATCTCGCCACAAGGCTATCTTGTTAGCCCTATAGTTCCCCTTTACCTCGGGCCGCATACCTGTAAAAATACATAACAGTTTATGATAATGACTAACTGGCTGGAGCTAAATGGAATATTATAAATTGTTATACTCTACAGGATGACCCAAAAACAGAACCCATAACTTAAACTCAACGATCTTTTAATTCTGTTTTGTTTGTCACTTGGTGCAAGATTTAACTAGCTGATCCTCGATATTGAATAATCATGAGATCAAATATCGGCAGTAGAGCACTTGAAATCTTTGTCGTTATTGTGTTATTCTAAATTAAAACTTAGACAAATGTAAATGTAACTTCATGACTTCATGGTTTCAACACTTATATATTACTTAAAAGCGAATTGTACGATTTTACCATATTTTACCATTTTACCATATCATATTCTATGATAATTAGTTATAATCAAACCTATGTGGAGATAATGTTTGCTTTTGGAAGTAAATGTGGGCCATTGGATATCCACGAAACGATTCTTTACTCTTCCTCCGTGCACGGAACTTTGCTTTATGGGAATATTAGGATCACTGAAATCAATAGAAATATAATTTAAAACATTTGGCCAAGCAGCTTCCTTTGCCGATGAAGTAGTTCTCTCAATGTCGAGACGACGCAAAAGCAAGATTATTGAAACTTTTTGAAAAAATATACCAGCATGTTAACAAACACCTAACAACGGTTTGAATAAATCAACCATTTTCTTTGATTTAAGTTTTGACGAATTGAACGCAATTTCGGGTGAAAGCATCCTCGAATTATGTATAGTTCCTCTCAGATGGTTCACGTCATTTTGAGCTTTGTAAAAGTGTTTGTTAGTATTTTATTGTTAGAATTTCTTAGTATTTTCATCCTTTTCATGAATAACGTACGTAGAAAGCAGTATTTTTATCCATATGAGATGGATGAATCCGCATCGCATTAAGACAAGCTGAATTGCAGCCAATATAAAAATGCCAGCTTTAAGGACAGTACTCAAGTAGATTTTTATTAAAACTGGACAAATATTGTTGTTCATAAAGTATTTCGAAATGTTGACACAGCCATTTTAGTAGAATGTGTCACTATTAAGTTTAATATTAACTACATGTTTATAGATGTACTACCCTGCGAGCAGAGTCTAGTTATAAACTCTGAAAACGAAGCTCTCTTTTAAGAAATGAAGTCGAACGAATGCAAAGGGTATGGATGCACATAGATTTGCCTCAAGTCTCACTGACAAAAGTGTTAATCTGAATAAATAAATAAATAGTACCAAATAAATAAACAAAATTATTTGTTTCTTCTGATCTGTAGGGGTTTGCATTATTTATAGGACTATGTCAAGTTTTGCCCTGGAACCTAAAATACAATTTCAATCTAACGAAATAAGCTGTGTAACAGCCAGGGGAAATGAAGTGCCATCTTTTTAATTCTTTAATATTTCTTCGTCAATATAGAAATGGTCTATATAGGCTATGGCTGCCATCTGGCGGCAGATATGTGGTGTCATTCACCATTTAAGGTGTCACTACGGTTATTCATTGAAAACTATTGAAAAAAATTCACAAAATTCAAGTTCTTGGGTATGTAACGCAATTTTCGAGCGAATAAACATTTCTTCATATAACATTTATATTTTGTTATTTAAAAAGAGAATCAGATATGGCGAGTACACTAAACAAAAAATTGTTTCAATTTTAGAATATTTTTGGCTCATGTCATTCCTTGCCATGTCTATTTTCTAAAAATCACAAAAGTGCATACTAGGAAAACTAAAGGTTTTTACAATAATGTACTATTTTTCTATAAGAATGGTTGCCATTCTTATTATCTGGGAGAATTTAAACATTTTCACTCATTTTTGCCCTTTGAATCATTAATAACTTCACACCAATTTATAATATATTGTGAATCTTTTGGGAGATATTGTATTTGATATTGTAAGGAATAGATTGGTAGGTCAATTATACATGTTGCTTGTAATTTTGTCACCCCCTACAGATCAGATTCTGCATTTAATCTTTAATAAGCATGCTCATGATCCCTATAATATGTTATATTTAAATTTATGACGTTTGTCAGGGAAGTAAGAAACTAGTACAATGATCATATAAATAAAGTAGGTCAAAACTAGGAAGAATGATCAATCCAAATTTCTTGCAGGACGCAGTGACTGATAATGAAAAGAAATAGGAGGTCGATTTATAACAAGAAACCACCTACCCTGTTTTGACAAAATTCGACCAGAAGCGCATAATTGCTTCGGCCAGCATACGTTCTGACCGAGTGTACACTGATTGGAAAGGATCAATCCCATCAGCTAGTGGAGCACCAAAAATATATAACAGATCATCTCCATCCACTCCACCCGCCCATCGAGGATAACTATCCATCCGTGACGGATAACTGAATCCGTAGAAATATGTGTTGTTCCATCTAGAGTGGTATTCGGCTACCTCCATCATTGGTGTGACGTACTGTCCGTCGCTAAGCATATCCATTACGCTATCACGTATCGCTTTTGGATCACGATGGCGTTCATAGTCGGTGTAGTGATGTGATAGAATATCATAGATTTTTTGCTTATGGTATTTATAAATGTTACGTATATATGTGCGAACTATTTTTCTTTTTCTTGATTCTGTTATTCCGTGTTCAATTTCGTCTTGATTAAAATACATAAATCCTTCATTTC
The DNA here is from genome assembly GCA_903813345.2 of Owenia fusiformis. Taxonomy (NCBI): domain Eukaryota; kingdom Metazoa; phylum Annelida; class Polychaeta; order Sabellida; family Oweniidae; genus Owenia; species Owenia fusiformis. Next base: position 18,144,567 of record CAIIXF020000004.1, read on the forward strand.
TCATAACACCCAGTAGGACATTGGAGTCACCAAATGTTGAGATCGGCTTTTTCATAAGCCTCTCGACGTCCTTTGGAAGCACAGTGCGTCTATCAACAACTGGGCCAAAGCCCGTGAAATATTTTGGGGGTTTTATTTGAGCCTTTACAAGGTCCTTATATGGAATGTCCTTGAAACATAACAGCAGACGTCTGGAATCATCCAGCGCATGCGAACAGTTCACTTTGTCTGCCAGACGTTTGGTGTAATGAAGTGGATCGTGCGAGATCGCCCAAGTCGTTAAAGCAGACCCACTGAGAAGAATGGCATTCTTGAACAAATTGCTTTCAGCACCTGTAACGTCAATACACATATTTAAAGGTGGTTTGGTAAAAAAATGACCAAGTAAAACCTGTCTAATCCGAACGAAACTGGGATCGGGCAAATCGGGCTTCACATTTCAAAGTTTTTTCTTGATTTTCTAATATATGAGTCAATGGGAGATCACAAAATTTGAACCTAGAAAGTGTTCACATTTTTCCGATCAGGAAGGTGCATTGGATCCACAGGTTTCACTGTATTTTTCAAATAATCGTTTATTGTTTTACACACTGTCGTCTACGTTACTTGTTGTTTAAAATGTTTTGAGGCCTGGGTGTTATGGTAAAGAGGGTTCTTGATGACCTTTGAATGATACGGCTGTGTTTAATGCAAATTGATTACCACCTACATGATGTGTGAGATTATCGAAAATATGCATTATTCCTCAATATATCTACGGGTCCTAATTCCTCATTTATGGATTTATCAGACTTGGAATGCCAATGTTTTCATTGAGTGTTTTTGTATACAAATGCATTGTAATGCAGAGATCTAGTGACTATTAACACAAATACGCACGTATTGTAGTTTGCACTGCCATTTAATCAATGAATTTAAGGCAGTTTGTGTATGTCAGGGTGTCCTAATAAGGGGATCCATGTCTTGATCATGCAATCACGTTTTTTGAAGAACGTCTGTGAGCTTTTACCTTGCATTATTTATACGTTGTGGATACCTTTTGTCGATAGATTTGTGTGTACAAAGAGCCTTCTTGTCTCATACATCATATAACTTTGCATTTTAATTCAAAGGTGTATGACAATGCTAACATGCGAGATATAGCATGGCTTTCCAATCAGTTCTGTTGTGTAGCTATTTTCAAGTTTCAGTCATTCATTTCTTTATCATTTTTCTCAAAATCAATTACTTGGTGAGGACGAATTATTTCTAACTCAACATTTTTCTATGATTACAAATGGTACTAGGGTTATGGATCGGCCTCTATCATTGAACACTACCTTTAGTTACATTGAGTCATTATTAAACATTACCTTTAGTAACTGGAGACACGAGTAGCAGATTAACAAGAGCAGCACCATAACCTTGGCCCATGACCGTAATCTTTTCGCGGTCGCCATGGAAAGCGCCAATATTGCCCCTAATCCAGTGAAGGGCCGCTGCAATGTCCAGCAGTGCATAGTTACCCGGGGCCTCGCTGTCCCCAGTAGTCAGAAACCCTGCAATTATTAATGAATATATAAACCAATATAGGCGATGCATGCTTTATTTCACTCTTATTTAGGTAGTCTAACCGACCTATCCCACATGGTTTTAATGTACCCCATAGTAGTCTATAGTGGGGTTACAGTTGCAAGGACTTTACGTTTGTCTATATAGGTCAAAGAATGACTGTCTTACTTTATTAACAAGAGGAAAGTTCGGCAAAATTGAATACAGGGCACTCTATCATAGAATGGAACGGATATCAAGTTTACAGATTTTTAGAGAGGTCAACTAATAATGGTGAGTATTTGAATAATTTCATCCAAATCTCAAATTAAAAAAATGTTAAGCAGCCATATCAATGACATATTTATCAATACGTCCTTGGGTGCCAAGAGCCAATTATCGACGAGGTCTTGTAAGTCAAGATCACTTCTGAGATATAGCATTTAACTTTTCCTAATACCTGTAATGATATATCGAAGAGCTCCGATTAATAATTATGTATTTATTTGAAAGAGCAGTGCACTTTGGTCCCTTCGCAATGTAATGTTAAATGTTACATAGATAACAACGGTGAAATAAATTATATATATATTCATCATGGGATAGACGTATTTAAAAGTGTTATTATTCAATTTTGAGAAAAAATCATGATGATTGCTATATTTATTTTATGATTGTTTTACGAAAAGATATTCCCCTTTATGGTATACTTATTGATTAAATAATTTTGATTCCCGACTAATATACTTTAATAGGTATATAAATATAGCATATTATTAGTTGAGCGTTAATAAATACTCTAGATAAATAAAAAAGACAAAGTTCACTGACCTAGTTCTTGTACTTTTAAAATATAGGTCACTGAATATTCCTAATTTCATACATTGTAGAAAATCATTAACCCCCAACTAGTGATTTAGATAGATTAGATCATCCTTGCTGCAAATGAAGTCCTTTGAAGAAGGATGGATTAGATAGACTCTTTGTGCAATATTACAAGATGTAGACCATCACGCGGTCCTAACTTCGACCGTTAATGAATTTTTGACCTACCAGGTGCTTGAAAATCAAGGATTGCAAGTCTCATACTTCATCGTTTTTCTTCAAACTTATACCATTAAAAGCAGAACAAAATTGCCTTTCTGTCGGTGCATTACTCTATTGTTAGAAGGCCTTCTTACAGCTGGGGACCAAAATGCCGCTGGAAGTAGGGAGTCTGTTGAAGAGAATAATGGACCATCGGAAAGGAATTTGTTTTATGCTTTGAATGGAACAAGTTTGAAGAAAAACGGTGCAGTATGAGACTCGTAATCCTTGATTTTCAAACATCCGGTAGGTCAAAAATTCAAATTAACGGTCGAAGTTAGGACCGCGTGACCATGTATGGAATGAGCTATATGAACCTGAAAAACATGAAACTCCCAATAGGATCGGATTAAAATATCTGAACATACGGAACCACCTTAACGATTTGGAATTTATTCATTACCGTTTATAAATGCTATTAAACCCTACAAATGGTTAAAAATCGTGTAGTTAACTATAGTATAAGATCGGTCGTGGTAACCTTGTTAAGGTACCTATAAGACACAAGGATTTACCTAATGGTCCCAAACGGTAGTTAAGTGTAATGACGATAATCTGACCAAAGCTAGCGAGCACAGAGCCATCGTAAGCATTCCCGGTCCCAGATTCGTACGATTCTCCATGAATGAAAACCAACACGGGATACGGGTCTCTTTTGGTTGAATTTTCACCTGAAAATACATGTTTGGATTAATATATAAAGTTGGACATTTATATACGATGTTCTATGGACAGTTTAATGTTAAAATCAACGTGCAATAATGGGGCACACGTGTTAGTGATGTTGTGTACCAAGACAAGTTCGTTTCTATTGCTCTGTAGTCTACTCCCATTATATTATTGTACATGTGCTTACATACTAGGTGCACCAATAGATTGTATCCAAATGAAACGGAAAACCTTCATCGAAAAAAGCTGAACTTTTGACATGATAAAATTTTTTCTAATTGGCAGTTAAAAATTCATAGAAATGTCATGTGACGATCGATGCAGAGCTGTAGGCAATTCCAAAATGGAGTAATAGGTAATGGTACCAAAACAATTTTTTCCTCAAAACTCTTTAAGAGATACGTGGTGCAACTTCCAGAACTTCCTCCTCTCTAAGAGATACGTGGTGCAACTTCCAGAACTTTATGATTACTAAATTTGTCTGTCCGGTAGCCAAAGCTCAAGAATAGACGACCTTCCATCATTCACAGAGTTTAGTTTGTCAAAGTACAATATTTGGCATACCCTGTATATGCATCTGATAATTAATGTATATATTATGTATGTTATCCCGAAATAGATACTCAATTCCCCAAACAAAGAGAAATACTAGTGCACTTAATGCGTATGAATTAATAATATTTAATATTCTAATAAGCCAGAAGGGTCTTCATAGCCTATTCTTTTAGCATTACCCTCGTTACCCGTCCGTGATATACTGAAGATAGTCGAGATGTCCACTACATTCAATCAAGAGCAGTGTAGCCTAAGTGCGGCACTTGGTTGAATTAGGTAAATTACCAGTCGCTTCATTAACTGTGAATTCTATGCATTTTAAGGGTGTAGAATGAGTGTAGGATGATTGATGGGGCACACCTATGTTTACTACCCTCGTACGATCACAGCAAACTCACTTGCAACCAACTTGTGAGAGAATACATTATAATCTACAAGGCAGTGACCCGAGAAGAAGTGTTTATTGCTATTCACAAATGACTAGAATGTAGGGGTTATTGTTTAAAATAAATCAGATAGTTTTGATTCATTTGAGTCACATTTTCACTTATTAGTTCGGTCTTTCTGACATTCCTATTCGATTTTAGCCTGAATGTGTTTTTATATTGGAGTGCAATCAACTTAACTTATTGTAATTGACTATATTTTAAATGGTTTAGAAACAAATGAATGTTCCATAACAATTTAAGCGGCAGCATGACCAATGTGATCTTTTAGAACGGGGAGAATATTGGTTGTCAAATACAACTAATGGCGAATATATTTTGATCTGGAATTCATGAAATTGAAATGAAATTCTAAGATGGCATCCTTTGATTAGCATTAAGATTAATTAATGTGTCTACCAGGACTAGTCTCTCTTGGAACAATATCGCCTGACTTCAACTAATAACGATATTAACAAATCTTCTTCGTGATAACAAATATCTAGGATCAACTTCAAAGCACACGATGTCGTCTGATTTGTCACGGTGGCGTCACGCACGTGCGTTCTGGTCCATTGTGACGTCAGTTTGGTGACACGTCTTAATTGTAAGGGAGACTGTTAATACATTGATCTGATTCAATTTATTCTCTAACATTTGGCGCAGTGATGTATGGTAATATAATTGGAAATGACTTTTATATGTAATTGCTTGTTTCTTGAGCATTTTGGTGCATGTCGGCCGGACGTTTCATTAACATCCGACATGCTGTATTCTCCAGATATAGATTCCAGTAGATAAAACATCAACGGTTGATGGTTAAAGGATTTAGGCATGAAATAAAATGATTAATTGATGAATCTATGCAAGAGTTGTAAACTTGTAATGTCATGTTGTAAAACACGAGCCAAAGGAGAGAGTTTTAGACCAGTAATAGCATCGCTAAAATAACTTGCTTGCTGATTTTGAAAATTTGGCATTATAGATAATAATATTATGGCTTTTTAAAAATGCAATAGCCCATTTTATAAGTACCTAAAGGTGTCTCAAAAAATGTACCCAAAAGTATATCAAGAGCACAGATAAACCAATCACTATTTTCAGACATTTTTTGCATGGTCATGTAACCAAAACATGAAAGTTTTCTCCCCAATACACCATTGTCTTGTCTTTTTGATACTTTGATGCTTTGACCCTTTACCTTTTACACCACATAATCGATGTAACCTCATATTTCGATGACAGCCTGTATCCTTACTGCAACATTGTTCATCACATTTGATAATAATTCTGGTGGAATGTTTTGGATTTCTCTTTGGATGTTGCCCTTAAGTCGTTCTAGGTCTTTTTGCTTGGAATGAGCATTAAAACACTACTTCCAAATAGCCACAGAGAAAGATGTTTGAGGATGACGATGGCAAAACAAACATAGATAATCAGGTCAATTATCGTCAAATGATTCAGGAGTTACCTTCCAGAGTTAGGCAGGCCAAATCATATCCAAATGAAAACACGGTGGCTTCAAATTGATACACAAACAAAAGCTACATTAGAATACCAAGCAATGCAGTTTCTTGAACCTCTGACCTCTCTGTATAAGGGGGCTATAAGACATCGTGAGGGCCTCCCTATTCACCATATTTGACGGCCCAAACTTTTTTCTCTGAGGCTATTTGAAGGAGCATTTTTATGCTAAACCCAAGCTAAGAGACCTAGAACAACTTAAGACCAGCATCCAAACAGAAATCAAAACATTCCACCACATATGTCAAATGTGATGAACAATGTAGTAGTAAGGATGTAGACTGTCATCGAAATATGAGGTTACATTGAATATGTGGTGTAAAAGGTAACGGGTTAAAGTATCAAAGGGGCAAAACTGAATTAAAAAAACGTTCATCTTTTATCTACAAGACCATGCAAAAAATGTCTGGAAATATTGGTTGGTTTGTCTATGGTGTTGATATACTTTTGGGTGCATTTTTTGAGACACCCTGTATATAATAAACCGGAATGGCATTTGTAATACTAAAATATAGGTTTAGAATGGGCTTTTTGTGAATGATAAAATCATTTATCGTATGAGCTGTAAAATGAAGTCCGCCCTCTGATTGGTCAGTTCTTGTGCTGTACCAATCTGTATTGCTACTGAGGTTGTCCCCGTTGATCATCTCCGTCGCAAAACAGAAAATATTGATACGGAGGGGACAATCTCAGTAGCAATACAGAGGATCACACGATAAAAACGTTATTGAATGATTTGAAGTGCAATACAGGATATATTCTGTTCGAGAAATGTTGTATTGGAACGAGACGAAGTCGAGTGCCAATACAGAACATCGTTTTTATCGTGTGCTCCTCTGGATTGCTACTGAGATTGTCCCTTCCGATCCGTACCAATATTTTCTGTATTGCGACGGAGATGATCAACAGGGACAATCTCAGTAGCAATACAGATTGGTACAGCACAAGAACTGGTCAATCAGAGGGCTTCATTTTACAGATCATACGATAAAGTAATGTACATATAGCGCGCATACAAAACAAGCGCTACTAAGAGTCAACTTCAAAAACCCGATCAGCTTCAGAGCTGTGTTTAAAACAGGAGATTTGCAATTTCGCATTGGTGTCAACGGGAATCATTATACTCATGTCTATTGAATACTATGCTGAGAATTTTGATTTTGATGCTTTCTGAAGAACATGATGTGTGTCATACATGTTTTAGCTCCAAATATCGTACGAAACAAGCTTGTTTAAAATATGTATCATAGAAAACTAGCTATATAACTATCAATGGCATATAACAAGATGATGTGTAGTCTTTGTAACAGACTAAGTAAACACTGTAACTGAATTCACGTGAGAAAACTACATGCATTTGTATAGGGCAACTTGTGCGTACAGGTTGACGTTTCGATTTTATAGACATTGCTTAAAGTCTCCACTAACTATCTGATTATAATCATGCAATATCTGGAAGGTCCAATTGTCATTAATGTTTAATAAGCTTGGAGTCAGGATTTAATACAAATGCAATTCTACACAACATTTACAGCTCTCGGAGGATATATGTACTCGGACGTTAATCTTTGGAAGTAATTATATCTCATTGGTCAGTACCAGGGATTTTACCTTTTATCAAAATGGCGGATCTTCAATATCATGCAAGCTAAGTGTGGTTAAATGTCAAAGCCCAATATTCAAGGCAAAGCGTTTTATTTTGATGACATAAACCGTCCGCCATTTTATAAAAGAAGGGGACGGTCGTTCCATTCCTTCTAGTGATATTGACCAGTGAGGTCCTCCTAATTATGTATTGCTCTTCAAGTGTACATTACAGGTTCAATACAAGTTTTCATTGGGTGAAGTTTCAGCTGACGCTTAAAGAACACAATCATTTTCGGAGATCTAATTTAAGGCTTTCTTTTATACAGTCTCCATCGTAATGTCTAGGCAAAAAGTAATCTCATAATGAGTACATGTACACGGGACCTATAAATCAAATTAATAATTTATTAAAAATGAATTATATTATTTCAAAACATAACTATTTCAGAAGACAAAAGTGACGTTTTGTAGTTTATAATTACATGAAGAGCCTCGAACAACTGGTAAAGACCATATATCATGATAAAATAGTCTCCAGAGAAACACTTCTGTAACAATGACAAATCAGAAGGGATGGCTTAACCTTTGCCTACGTGCTAATTTTATTCATTGAATTTGCCACTTGTATTAAATAGCAAATGTTTGACCTAATAAACTTGCCAGTATATTTGCAAGTACAAATAGATAATGTGTATAAATCTAATTCCTGAAAGTATACAGCGAATACTGATGCTTTGGTTTAGCACACGCTTTCTGCAAGGGTTTGGCATGAGGTTTCCTCATTGGAAACCCATATGGGACGAAGTGTTTTTATAATTTCAAAGATCAAAACACTTAGAGGATTCCTCTACCAGGTACGCACATGACCAGGGAGGCGGGCAATTTTATAGAAAATACTTCAGGCAGGTTTGAAACTTTGAAAATGATGTCCATGTGGTGGTGTCTTTTCGCTTATAGATCAAATCTGCCTAAAATTTGCCTCGCTAGCCAGTGTCAAAAATAAACTTAATGGCAGAATCAGATAAAACAAGATCGCGACAACAACTTATTGTCATGTCTATTTTCTAATATTAACCAAAGTGTGTTTGAGGAAAACTAAAGATGTTTACAATAAAACATTTATTTTCTATTAATATGGTTACTGTTTCTATTATTTTCGAGAATTTAAAACCCTTCCCCCATTTTGGCACTTTGACTCCTTAATAAAATTGATAAACTCTTTTTGTTGATAAAATTGTTCTAACATATCGTGGATCTTTCGGGATATAAACTGAGTTTGTGAGGAATATATTTGTAGGTCAACTACAATCATGTTGCTTGCAATTTTGACACTCCCTGTATGATTCTCCCTGTAATTCCTCAAAAGTGTCCTTCTGACCAATGATCAGGTTTGGAAACCTGTGGGACGAAGGAAACAGAACTTATGGGATGATAGCAGAAGAAAATGGCAACACACTGAGTACGTATCGGGTTCACAAATTACATTCTCTGCCGATATGCCCATGTGAATCTGAGGTACTACTTTAACAGAAAACAGCTCGAACGTTGACAATTAGCACAACTCAGATCTGGAACTATTCCACGTTTCATAGAAACTAGAAGGTAAAATAAAACAAAAACGGATTTGTTGCAAAGGACCTGTAAATGTGACCAAACCACAATGGAAAATTAGATTAAAAAATGATGGAATTTATTGGAGAAACATAAGTTACTTTGCCCTGACTGACCGAAGTCGTCACTCTTGGCAAAATATGCTTGCACTAATATGCTTGCACTAATATGCTTGCACGAAATTCTAGTTTGGACAGGACAATTGCAAACACAATCATTTATACCACCAGTCGATGCATAGGATATTTCCAATGTAGTTATTTCCACTGATATTATTGTGTTCTTTACAAGGTGATAAACAAAATGTATATTGTATTCTGGTAGCTGTATTTTAACATTGCACCAAATGTGTCCATAATATAGGTTGGTGCCTTTTAATATTATACAAAAAGAGTCCCTTGTGGATTATTCTTTACGTCAATGCAAGTTGAAAAATGAGTCAAAGTGAGCCATTTATGGACCATTTTATTAGTATAACATTCATATACATTAAAATCATTTAAAGCTAATGTGATCAAATTTGATTAGATACATATATTGCCATAGTTTCAGCAATATTGCTTGCAAAATTGTTTGATGTTGTATCTTATAAGTAATCTCCATAAATAAATAGATATACAGGGTGTCCCGAAAGTATGCCCCCAGGCAGGCATACACCAATGTCCCCATAGTATGTGTCATATATCACTTTAAAGCTTATCCAAAGCTACATTGATTTGCCAAGTATCATGGTTCAACTCACAAATGGGAAAAAGTTACAGGCATTTCAAAACTTAGTGTTTGGCCAAAATTAAAGTTAAATTTAGTATCCTGGAAACAGCGCTAACCTCAATGTGACCAAAAATGTGGATGCTATCGTCAAAGAGAGGGTGGCTATGAGTTGTAAAAAAGGTTAGTGAGGGTAGATATACTCCAAGGAAATTCTTCTAAAAAGCCTTAAAAAGGTTTTATGAGCATTACAAAATGCCATACCTCTATTTGAAGTTTATTTAAGGTCATCTGGAAAGAATCGCTGCTGTTAAAGCGGCTTAGCATGATTTTTAGTGATTTTTGACAATATTCCTGATATTTTTGTCCAAGTTAAATATCTTACCTTTCTGTGAAGGCAGGCTATGTCCCCTAACTCTGTGGATAAACAGAGAATTCTCAATTTAAGTTGAGAATTTATTTTAAGATAATTTACCACAGAAATTCCTTGTGCTCCATTACACAACTTTTGATGCCATCACACAAAATGGGGAATTCCCTCTCAGTTTAAATTGTTCTTTAGATTTATCAAATTAATATTCATATTATGGGATTAAGGGACATAGCCACGTTGCCCAAACCCAGTAGTAGGAAAAGGGAGGATCTAGAGTCCATGAGAAAAGCAAATATACTGCTGCAAGCTACTTAGTTATTGTGGTAACATGACTAGAATTAGAAATCACAGATTTACAGCTTTGGGGATTTCCCTTTCTCTTACTTTTTGCCAGGTAAGAAGCAGGTATTTTATCCTTGAATTGTGATTCTGAATGACCTATAACATGTCTGGGCCTTCATGTATATGTATTTATTTACCCAGTGATTGATTTAGTAACTCAATTTGGGTAGAAATAGGTCCAAATAACATTGCCAAACAGCTTTAACATGGCCAAGGGAGACACGCCGACTATTTATTTTGTGTAAAACTAAGCTTTAATTTTGGTAAAACACTACATTTTGAAATGCCTGTAACTTTTTCCCATTTGTGAGTTGAACCATGATTCTTGGCAAATCAATGTAACTTTGGATAGGTTTTAAAGTGATACATGACATACTATCGGGACATTGGTGTATGCCTGCCCAGGGGGGGAGCATACTTTCGGGACACCCTGTATATACAAATACATTATACATACTATAAACATATCAGTAAGTACATGTAATGACTCGTATTATTGGTTTGATATTACTTCTTTAATGCAACAGTTGTAATGTTATTTTTGCATTTACATATATGGTTGTAGACGTCTATGCAAGTATGTATCTAAAACTTACGTTTTAATTAACCATGCAATATCTAATCATTGTGCCCACTGAATGTTTGGACCAAGTTCCCTTACGAATACTAGTACAAAATATTAAAAGCCCCAATTATGCAATTTTATATCATTTACCTCCCAAATGAGTAGAATTCTTATTGGGGCACAGCTGTCGGCTTTGTTGTTTCTTCAACAAGCTGTCTCCCCAATGTCAGCTGGTTCTATTCCTCTTAATATCGGTAGTTTTAGACAACTAATTTGTAAAAAACAATGTCTCCAATCAAACCCTTTTACTCTATGGATTGGATAGCCTCTATTCTACACATTTCAGCACTGGCTCTCTCACCGACTTTCATAAAACTATTTACAAAATGATTTACTTCGTTTTTGGCATTTTAACATTTCCCAAACGTCTCATTGTCATAAAATGTGCACTTTTTCAGTAATTTATTGCATTTGGTTTGTATTATGTATTGCTAATTTTGAATCATTCTATGATTTACATCAATCGTAACAACAACTTTGAATTAGTCTAAAATCTAGTGCTTATCCAGTGGCGGATCCAGAAATTAACAAAGGGGGGGACATATCTTGAGTCTGGAGATAAATTCCCGCGCTTACACGTAATAAAAAATGTTGGGCCCCTAAACCAAAAATTGAGCCCAAATTTTGAAAACCTGGCCAAAAAATACCTAAAATTCTGCCCCTCGGATGCGTCACTGTTATCAACAATTGAAAAATATTTGTGATAATTCCATTTGGCCTCGAAGGTTTACACCGTTTACAGCCCTTTTGGGTCAATAATATAAACATGAGTGAGAAAATACATAGCTGATTTAATGTTTGATAGATTGATACATTTTTAGATGTATAATATTCTCAAATACTCTCAAATCTTCAAGTTCAGAAACACATTCAACATACTCGTCTTGTAACCAATGGCCGAGGACTCACATTTACAAAAACGAAATTCAAATATGGAATAAGTAATATCGAATATTCCTCTAAGTGTCACATCTCAGACATCTTTGTGATTTACTAAGAATTAGGCGGCCTAGTTGAACCAGAAAGCATCAAGGAATGTATATTTTATAACAGTATAATATGAGACCTGGTATTAGTATTCCCTGATCTTAAAGTCATACTTTTGATTTCCCTATAAATATCTAAATAAATGATCTAGAATAATTTATGTCGTAATTTGGTAAACCGTGATAAGTGATGAGACGCATAGGATTGAATACTTAAACATTTGTTTTATAAGCAATACAGTGAGCAATTTGAACTGGCATAGGCTGGAATACTGGTACATTTTTTTATAAGCAATTCAGTCAGTAGTTTGAACTACCATAGGCTAGAATACTGAAACATTCGCATTATAAATAATTAGTTAGTAGTTTGAATTGCCATAGCCTGGAATACTGAAACATTTGTTTGATATTGAGCAATACAGTTGTTGTTTTTTTGACTGTAAAAAGCAGGAATACTGAAATATTTGCATTGCGTATAGTCAGTAATTTGAACTGCCATAGGTTGGAATATTGAAACATTTGCATTATAAATAATACAGTTAGTAGTCTGAACTGCCATAGGATGGAATATTAAAACATTTGTTTGATAAGCAATACAGTTAGTAGTTTGAACTGGCATAGGCTGAAATACTGAAACATTTGCATTATAAATAATACAGTTAGTAGTTTGAACTGGCATAGTCTGGAATACTGAAACGTTTCTTCTTAAGCAATACAGTTGGCAGTTTGAACTGCCATAGGCTGGAATACTGAAACATTTGTTTTATAAGCTACGCAGTTAGTAGTTCGAACTGCAATAGGCTGGAATAATGAAACATTATTACTTGATAAGCAATACAGTTAGTAGTTTGAACTGGCATAGTCTGGAATACTGAAACGTTTCTTCTTAAGCAATACAGTTAGCAGTTTGAACTGCCATAGTCTGGAATACTGAAACATTTGTTTTATAAGCAACGCAGTTAGTAGTTTGAACTGTAATAGGCTGAAATACTTTAACATTTGTTTTATAAGCAATACAGTTAGTAGTCTAAACTGTCATATGCTTGAATACTGAAACATTTGTTTTATAAGCAACGCAGTTAGTAGTTTGAACTGCAATAGGCTGAAATACTTTAACATTTGTTTTATAAGCAATACAGTTTGTAGTCTGAATTGCCATAGGATAGAATACTGAAAATTATTATTAAGCAATACATTCGATTTCATCTCGTACCAATACAGAATTTCTCGAGCACAATATATCCTGCATTGCAGTTCAACTCATTCAATAACTTGATCTATGATCAAATCTAGTATTTCAATCAAACTGCATGGATTTTATTATGGATGTGGTAGAATGTCGACTAAAATACAGCAATATATTTTGATGCACTTATTATATCAAACAAAAATTGCACACTGTACATGTCATTTTAGATGTAGGGACCCTCTCATTTCATTTACGTGATAAAGCAAAGTATAATTCAATTAAAGTATATAAATAAAATATAAATATGCAAAAGATGTTGACTGAAAAAAGCTACTTAAATTGTATCATTTGCGGATAACCTTCACTTCTGTTTAAAGTCGTAAAACGCTAAGACTAGAAGCTATTGAATATGGCGCAAGAGTATCATATTATAAAATGTACCATTTCTTTTTTATCTTTTAATGGCACAATATCGTGACATATTATTTTTATATATGTTTCCAGCACAACCCTGGAGGTATTAATGACATCTAGATGTATTGAGTATTTTAAGAAATAGTGTTTAAGTTTTGTCCAGCTTGGTTATACTGCTCCCCCAAGCTTAACAAAAAAGTGAACAACATTTTTTATAAAAAAATAAAAGGACCCAATACTAGAGGTTATTGAATGATTTGAAGTCCAATGCAGGATATATTCTGCTCGAGAAATTCCATATTGGAACGAGACGTAGTCGAGTGCCAATACAGAATATCGAGAGCAAATTTTATCCTGTATTGCACTTCAAATCATTATCGTGTGATCCCCTGTATTGCTACTGATAGTGTACCTTCCGTACCAATATTTGCTGTATTGCGACGGAGATGATCAATGGGGACAATCTCAATAGCAATACTGATTGGTACAGCACAATAACTGACCAATCAGAAGGTTTCATTTTACAGATCATACGATAATATAAGTTGTTGAATGGTTTGAAGTGCAATAGAGGATATATTCTGCTCGAGAAATTCTGTATTGGAACGAGACGAATTCGAGTGCCAAAACAGAATATCGAGAGCATTGATATCCTGTATTGCACTTCAAATCGTTCTATAACGATTTTATCGTGTGATCTTAGGTCAATACATTTTACTTAGGAGATAATTCCTAAAAAAATATTCTGAATTTTTCGTATTGCTACTGAAATTGTCCCCTCTGCACCCCCTCTATATTGCTACGGAGATGATCAATGGGGACAATTTCAGTAGCAATACAGATTGGTACAGCACAAGAAGTGACCTATCAGAGGGCTTCATTTTACAGATCATACGATAAATTGAGATCTCATTACCTTCAGAATTATGCTGAAAACCTAATAATGGAATAATTAATTATTTTTGGTATAACGAAACATATGAGTAAAAAATATGTTTGTGCAGTTTTCTTAGTGTTTTTATGAAAAATAGCATGCTCTCCCAAGCTGGACAAATCTTCCTATCATCGGGTGTGAGCGTATGAGCTAGAACTCAATGTTTAGATTCTAAAGTGCCACAACTTATTAGTAACTCCTTAGTAACATGGCATCATGTGCGTTTAGTGATTATTTACTGGATATGGTCATTGATTTTTAGTTTTAAAGTCTAGTTGTTATGAATATTAGTAAATGAATGAATATTATGATAATCAGATTGTTTTGAACTACAGATTGAAGGAATTGTTAATTCTACAGTCACCAGCCATGCGACAAGCACACTCAATCAAAACTAATCCACAGACAGTTAAGGGTTGAATATTGGGGAGTACACTATTGGTTAGTTTGATCACGTGCTACATAGATGTGAAAAATGATCATGAAGCGATTGGCTTTATCCTTACCTGAAGATGAAGTTTTAAAATAATCTGCAAATAAAAATAAAAATCATTAGAAATCTGAGTTAGGGTTGAAAACAAATAATAAAAGGGATAAAGAAGATTATAATAAGGTTGCTTTAAACATAGCTGTGCGTTGACAGGAAGGGTAAACAGATAGGATGTGATATTTTTGTATGATATTTATATCTCCGTATGCATATATTACCATACGCACCTTGAGAATAAAATAGAAGACCCTTCTCTACGTCCAATGAGGAAGTATAATGATCGAGGACATTCCATATATTCATAGCTTTATAGAATAAATACCCAAATCCAAGAAAAATCACAAAAAGAACGGAGATTTTTTACAAAAACATGGATTCTTTCAACTATGGGAGAGAAGTCTGTTACGAGTAAACTGTTCCACTCTCTGACCTCAGTTCAATTCTGCTCTCAACGAGCGTAATGATTTACCGTCTCTGGGGGCTTGTAAATATAAGTTTCTCCTTGGAAATATTTGACCATTGGGATAGTCTAGTGTGGCGTCAGTAATTAATTACCTTGTGTGCCATTGAGGTGATATTTTGCATGCTTATTACATCATTATTATTTCATAACAAATATGATTGAGTTGTTGGTGATAATATGTCATACATGTATGTGGTATCAATCGAAGAGGGCATTCTGGAACAGGATATGCCATAAATGTGGTATTATTTTAGTCAGTGTAATGTTGATCTTTGTTCTTTTCCACTACAAAAAACGTGTTTCTGAATTGATTTCCTTATTAACGAGTTACAGCCTACAGGTATCTAAGCTCGTTCTGATACAATATTTACATATTTGTTTCCTCGCAAATATACAATGCAAAAGAGATTACCTGGCTTAACATGATGACTTACATCTTATATTACATTTAGACGTTCAAACTCTGCATTATTTTCAGTAATACATAACCAATGAGGCATGCTAGTGAAGTGTGAGACTTTGGGAATCATTGATTGACCAATTGCATGCATCGGATAATTACTGCTACAGAGAGTACGCAACTCTTGTATGCTCAGAACTTTGGAATGTTGTACTGTCGGATATATTACCAATTCATTTTTTCATGAGCCGTCCTAATGGCTATACTAGACCAGGATGAATAATCATATTTTGATTAGACATCATCTTTTTAAACGAAATTACCAGACACATTTGCATCACCAACTAATTTTTCTGTTCTGTCACTATGTTAAATGTCAACTTTGAAGATTCGAGAAAACAATAAGAAGATTCTACACATTTGTTCCATCGCAAGCAGTTCTACTTAAAACCATACTTGTGTGGCCCTGTATGAGGATATTATGGATGTTATGGATAAAGTATAAGTACTGGGTTTTAGGAGGAATGATAGCCAAGGCCTTAGTCCGAGGCTATTATATTTCTTCTACGACCCAGTGCGATGAATCATCTTAGTGTGTTGGGAAGTGTTTAGTAAGTTCAGGTTCAGTGCACTGCATGTTACAGGCCAGGTACAGTTTAAACTTTGATTCCTTTTGTGTTTACTATTCAACTACTGAATAGGTGAATAGGGTGTAATTAGACCAGCTTTATTGTACCACACTGGTTTTGGATAGCTTGCCATGTGAAATTATTTAAAAGCAATAGAAAATGAATGCACCTTTCTTTGTTACGACTGTATATCCCCCAAAATAGATACAGTTCATTCTATTGTGTTGCTACCTAAGTTGGGTTTAATCTTAAGGAATCCTTCATTGATATTAATCTTACAATAACCCTAAAAGTTTACGGCTCAGATATTGTCACCATGCATTTGTTTTGTTTACATCTTTGGCCTTCTCAGTAAATGTAGATTCATTCTAAAACAATGTATGGTTGGGAAATTGTTGGCTAACAGTAGTCTCATGGTACAGTTTACAAGGTTCAATGCTGAATAACAGTGGGATCATTTGACAAGTGTCAATGCACACTGGCTACCAGTGGGATTATATTACACTTTACTAGGAACAGCGCTGACTAACAATGGGATCATGGTACATTTTACAAGGGCCACTGCTGACTAACAATGGGATCATGGTTCATTTTACAGGGGTCACTGCTGACTAACAATGGGATCATGGTACATTTTACAGGGGCCACTGCTGACTAACAATGGGATCATGATACATTTTACAGGGGTCACTGCTGACTAACAATGGGATCATGGTACATTTTACAGGGGCCACTGTTGACTAACAATGGGATCATGATACATTTTACAGGGGCCACTGCTGACTTACAATGGGATCATGGTACATTTTACAGGGGCCACTGCTGACTAACAATGGGATCATGGTACAGTTTACAGGGGCCACTGCTGACTAACAATGGGATCATGGTGCATTTTACAGGGGCCACTGCTGACTTACAATGGGATCATGGTACAAATTCGAGGAACAGTGCAGACTAAAAAAGTGGGGCAATGGTACAGTTTACAGGGTCAATGTTGACAAGCAGTGGGATCATGGTATTTTACTGGTACAGTTTACAAGGGTCAATACCCTATAAAAGGGACAATGCTGACTACCAGTAATTGTTCATTTACGTTTTGTCTATAATTCCCCGAACTGACACTATTAGTGAAATTGAGCAAAAAATACATTGATTTTATCAGGAGGAAGTCTTTGATTACAATCCTAGATGTGTGCCTACTTGAACACAATGTTATTAGATATCGACTGTTTTCTAACTACTTCTGTCAGCGCATTGCAAACGATACCCACTCGGCATAAAGTACGCATTAGAGTTATCTAACACGACTGGACATGGAATCTTCTTGGTGTGCGAACGATGGTCAAGTGTTCGATGCATGAGGTCTACACAGGGAGATATGACGAGTATTAAAATAGTACTCATGGTATTTTAGTGCTACCAAATGAGCACTTATGGCATGAGTACTGATTTATTGCATGTTTTAGTGCTCATTTAGTACTCATATGATGAGTGATAAAATAGCGCTAATTTCATTGATTTTCCATTACTCAATGAGCACTCATACTATGAGCACTAATGAAGTGTATGTTTTAGTACTAAATTAGTACACATATCGTGATTGATGAAATAGCACCAATTCCATTGAATTTTCATTTCTCAATGAGCGCCCATACTATGAGTACTAATTTATTGCACGTGTATCATGAGTGATGAAATAGTACCCAAAAGTTAAAATGACTTATTGACTTTTTTAATTGAGGAAATAAAATACAGAATACGTAATAAATCACATTTTAATTAGAAGAAAACATGGAAAAATATATCATTAAATTTTTCAAAACATTCCCAGTCCTGTAGTTATTTCATGGAACGGTCTGAAGCTAGGAAACAAAATGACAGACACCATATTGATCCATTTATGAGAAAAGTGCATATGTATATATATACTGCTTTGTTACTCAAAGTTAATGATGAAGATGTGTGAATATTTGGAACAATTATTGACAGATGTTGGAGTGAGTCAAAATAAGAGAATAGAATGAAGCTGGCGATGTATAACCCTGCTAGCATGTCACTGGCTTACTGTTAATAGTGGTCAATTTTCAGTAAATAAACAATATTTTAGTAATGAGCAATTTTGTATAGCACTCAAGTAGTACTAAATCAGTTACTCAAAATATCATTACTAAAACGATACTAAAATAAACACTTATTTTTCACAAAATTAGTACTAAAATATCACTCCAGTACTAATAAATTAGCACTCTGGCAAAAGTGCGCTCATGAGCACTCATGCCACGAGTGCTAATTTGTCACTAATTTTGTACTAACTAACTGAGTACTCCCTGTGTGTATAATACACTTGGTTTAGTAACGAAGGTATAAAACTGTTGATATCTAATAACATTCTTGATCCACTACAAGTCCCTGGCATGTATTTAAACACACATTCATGATCGTTGTAGCTCCTTCAACAACCCGACCCTGTGTTTTAAGATTCTGATACGCGTGGTCATGCAAAGATTAGGAAACAACACCTTCGTGGTATGATTCAGCAAACAATGCATTGAGTCCAGGGCTTAAATCCTTAATTTACACATAGCTAGGCAAGGTGTGTCCGATTCCAGCCAATCCCAACACAGTATTCCATATAACTACAGTGTATCACTAATATATCACTAATCACTACATCCAAGGTCACTCCTTATGTGGTAGTCAAGGTGACAGCTTGACTCTTCAGATTGAAAATGATGTTTTGCCAACTTAACCCTTGCAAGACGTTTCATTGAAAATATGTTCTTTAAGTGATTTTGTGTTTTTATGTGACATGGTAGAGAATATTTTGCAATGTGTGAAAAGAGTTTAAGCCCAAGACTAAATGTATTGTGGAATGACCATTGTTTCCTACTTAACACTCGATGCTGCGCATCTCGTCCAAGTTTTGGAAAGCAACACCTTCAAGGAATGGTCATTCCACATTGTATTAAGTCCAGGGCTTAAATCCTTAATTCAATGTATGTTTAATTTAATGTATTCAATGTATTCAATGTGACAGCTTGACTCTTCAGATTGAAAATGATGTTTTGCCAACTTAACCCTTGCAAGACGTTTCATTGAAAATATGTTCTTTAAGTGATTTTGTGTTTTTATGTGACATGGTAGAGAATATTTTGCAATGTGTGAAAAGAGTTTAAGCCCAAGACTAAATGTATTGTGGAATGACCATTGTTTCCTACTTAACACTCGATGCTGCGCATCTCGTCCAAGTTTTGGAAAGCAACACCTTCAAGGAATGGTCATTCCACATTGTATTAAGTCCAGGGCTTAAATCCTTAATTCAATGTATGTTTGATTTAATGTATTCAATGTATGGCTTATGTAAGCTTTTAATAAAAAATGTCGTGTTCGATATCTAATGTACTGATAAACCATAAGTATAATGTAGCTAAGATTATATAAATTATCGATATTAAAATCGCTTTACATATTTGGATTCCATGAAAAGGACGATTGAAATTAGAAAACAAGAGCTTCATGCAAAACTAGTTTTCATTATATCTTGTTCCTTTATTCAGAGTTTATTTTCGTCTGCTTGACGTGTGACAAAGCACCCCATGACAAATCACATTTCATTTGTTAATATCTGGGCCCCCTGGTCATTTCAGCACGTATCTTAATCAAGGTAGATTGCAATCTCAAGAAAGTCATCCGTCTTCATTTCCAGCTGAACCTTCCCCTAACCAAAAGTAAAAGCCACCTTACAATCATTGTATCAATCAATAACCTAATTTTGACAATTATACCGATTTCATATTATGAATAATTATGCCTCGTGTCTAAGTGATTCAGTGATGTGTGACAAATGCTTACCACGTGGTCTTTACTTGGAGATATTACAACAAGCCACATATCCTAGCTGTAGGGAGCAGTAAAAGAATGTGATGAGGCACAGCACGCTGGAGACAATACAAAGAGGAAATACATGGATATGGATGCTAAAATAAGTGTTCTAATTCTGTGGATGAAATTGGATTTCATTTTGCTTGCATTTACTTATTCATCCGTTAAATAGAAATGTTAGTAATAACAATTTTCTTCATGTTCAAGTGACAGTTCCAGCTTATGGTTGATGGTTTTTGATTCCGCAATTTCATTAGATGTATTAAGCCCATGCTAGAAGATATTGGCATGTCTTAAATATTCACATTACTTTGCACTGTAGAACTGTTGTTTTATGATGAAAGGAAATTGTATCTATAATTCCTGTTATGTCCATGCTTATTCAAATACTTACTGCTTCACGAGAGCAACACTTGGCAGTGTCAAAATATAAAACTTACTGCTCAATAAAAGCAACTCATGGTCAAATAAAAATAAGGTACTAATCACTGAAGCAGCACTGGGCCAATGATAGAAATCAATTACTGCTAACCAGGGCGACTCTTGGTCAGAGAGAAGTTAATTATCATTTAATCAGGGCAACTCGCAGACGTCAAATAGATATCAATTACTACTTAATTTGGACGACTCAAGGTCAGAGAGAAATTACTTGCTAATTAATCAGGGCAACTCGGGGTCAAATATAGATTACTTTCTTGGTTAATCAGGGTAACACCACAGTGTAACACAGGGTCAAGTTGAAATTACTTGCTCATTTTAATATTGGGGAAACTCGTGGTCAAATAGAAATCACTAAGCTTGCATTCCCAAATGCAACTTTCGGCTGTCGGCTAACCTACTATTTATGACCATTTACTCGTTTACCTCATTCATATATGAATGGGACAGTAGCGGGTTCTATTGATATTTAAATGAGTTGCCCACGTGACATTCGCGAATACAAGCTTTTTCTCAGTCAAAAATAAAAAAAATTATAGCTCAATTAGAACATCGCATTCACAATGACAAACCAGTTATTTACTGCTAGTTCGTGCGTGACAATGGATGTCTTAAAGTACTGTTACAAAGGATATCAAACGCAATAACTATCCAGGGGGACAAATTTAAACGTCCGTATACCCGTACATGTTTGAGTGTATCATCGGTCCATCCTACCATCAAATTGTTAGAAGTGCAATTTAAATGTGATAAATTCCTCACAATAATTTGCCACAATTGCAAATTGGCATCACTTCAATTTGGCAAATTGCATGGACTTGTTTCATCTTGCACCCCAAGCAATTGTAAGAAGTCAAAGATTAGCCATCTGTGAAACGTGATAGATGACTCGTGTAATAATTGTAAGACCCCGTCCCGTTCCCTTAAACTTCATTAAGGCGCTCTAGCGTTTAGACATCTTACTTGATCACGATTGGAATTATCCTCTCATTTTCAAATGAGATAGCACTACTGTTGTGATATTAGTGAGTTTAAACTTGTAATGTTTATAACAACCTAAATGTGAACGGAAAATTTTAAGCGATGACTTTGTATGGGCGATTTGTCATATGTCCTGCATATGTATAGGTTGGCGTTTCGATTTTATATGCAAGCTTAAACTCCCTATTAAAAGACGCGCACGGGAAAATCAAGTAATTTACATGATTAACGGGTGTATTTTCAATCGAGGAGTCTGAAAAATGTCTAGTATATGTACCCTCTTGCGACGATACGAAGGTACGAAATATTCGTTCATTTTAAAGACAACATCACTTTTCAGTCTCATTGACATACTATCTTCACGAATTTCAAGTGATTCTGCGAAACAAATCACTTTACCACCACTCATGAAAATGAAGTTGCGTAGTTTTGTAAATGGAAGATGCAGTTGCTTAAGTTTGATATGTTTCCATCAGGGTCCAACCGTTATTCAGAGGGCAGGGGACATTATTTCTTCACTACAATGTATATTAGTCGAGTATGCGCGGGCTTGATGGAGAGTCGCTGATTTAATTTTACTTTACTTTGGTGATATCAGTATCAATTGTTAGAGGTTTAAAGATATGCTAGGCAGATAAGTAGGTCAGTATTACATAATCATGAAATGAATAAGTCTGAAAATACAATTGGTCAGAATGTACTAAAACCTGCTTGAAACTGAAAAACATTGCATGCTCTATTCCACACAATTTGGAGGCTTTTGAAATTCGCAGTAACAATGAATAAGTGACTGTATATAATCATTGCATAGAAAACACTTCATGTAGTGTTTATCATTGTTGTTGTTCAAATATTACGTATTTTGTGTTTTGTTCACACAGAGACAATTGTGATCTGGTATGCGGGTGAAATTGATGAAGTTGAATAGAGCGACCAAGTAAAGATTTCCCTTTGATCTTCCAATTACAACACAGAATATGTCAAATTGTATTTGAACAGTCCCATCAATGTTATTAAACATATTTGTTCAAGAAGATATTTATTTGTGTCTGAAGCACTTTAAGGAAGTAGGCGTTTGTGTAATTCATTTAATAACAATCGTCCATTCGATTTGACATATATAGGAACGATGATGGGAATAAATACAATAAATTCTTGAAATAATCTTTATTGATAATCCTTAAAAGTCACAATTATTTGTAGTTAACAATGCAGTACAAAGTTATTTCTAATTTCATAAATGTGTTTTGTCGCTCGTCCAGGCCATTAGAATGTGGATGATAGGTAAAATCCATTCCCGATCAATATTTATCAAACTGCATGTATCTTTTACTTGATAAGTTTACTTAGAACCTCGGCTAATCATTTTCATGAAATATAAACCACAGTTACATTTAATACAATGCGTTCATTATTCGATCCCTATTCGCTATAATAACCTAAGTTGGCATCGCAACTGTATATGCACTATTAATATACTGAGTTAGCCATTGCATGCTCTTTTTTACTTTAATGATGTGTGTGGATGATAACAATATTCTTGAAAAGGCTTTCTTCGTTATAATGGTACTTTTTCGATGGTCGATGCAGTGTGTTTAAATTGTTTTGATTGTTGTTTTTATCTTTCCCGTATTCCCCTTTGTGGTTCTCACATGGATTCATATGATATAAGAGGATTAAAGCAAGTATTGAATACGAGGCAGGCTTTTCCAAAATGAGGACCTCTCTTGAGATAAGTTGCGAGACAAATGCGTTCGTTAGAACTGGTATAGATATAAGCAAATAACTCTTAGTATTATTGTAACAAGACAGTTTGATGGATTCAACAGAGTTCACTTTGCTTTCAGAGGCATCCATCAGCTTTGACAGCCAAAACTGTTCGAGCAGTTACACTACATCGTTCCCAGTTCACGATTGAACAATGTCAAATAACACATAATATATTATCACAAAAGTATGTACCAGATGATGAGACATCCTTCAAACATGGGGATGCATATTATAAACGGATTGATGTCTTCCTTCCAGAAGGATTAATTTTTAATTTTCACGAAAATATAATCGTTGATATCGAAAGAAACGGGGCACCAACCTACAGATATCGAAAACGTTTAAAAAGCAATTGTCTTGAATAAATAATTTAACGGTTGACAAAAAGGGTATACATGTATAGTTCATGTCTTTGTACAGAGGGTTGGTTTATATGGTGTCAGCTTTAAGTCAATGTTGTGATAGCTTCACAGAGTATTTGTAATGTATACACCCTTCTCTTTAAGGGCACTCGACACCTTTTCAAGACCAGATCAAATACCTTGTTAGCGGTAACAAGATGTAAAAGCGCCAACGTCAGTGTGTTTATATGGATAAATAGAACTGGAAAATACACAAAGAGGGCATGGTGAGGAGGAACATTGTTGCATCCTAGAACTAGTAATTCCAATTAAGAATGTTCCAGGGAAACATTGTGTTTGATAATGATATCTGAGGCAGGGAATCATTATAGCCATTAGGAATGAAATGAAAATAATCCTCGGCATTTAAACGAAATGCCTCAAGATTAAACAGCCATTTCCTCGGGTCATTTGGACCTTGAAAATAAAGTGTACCCATTGAAATCTCATGATTATTCATATGTTTAAGAAATCATTGAACGACTGGATTTGCAAGATACACGATCAATTATCAGTTAGCTTACAGAAAATATATCTGCTTGTGATCTCAGTTCAATTACAGAAAATACTACTTAACTTATAAAAGACACTGTTGTGTATATTTAATCTGGGGACTTTTGTGTGACCATGGTAAACATTAACAAGGGTCGTGTGAATGGCTACCATTAAGATAGAGATTACGGGTATTAACTAGTAAGGCGGTTAATAATGGTGCTAAATCTTGGTATTTACCCCGTATTTACATTCCACGCATGTCAATACATGTGCATTATTTACTACAGTTCCCGAAATTCGATTTTAGAAAACTTTTGTATCCCGCTTCAATCGTACTTTTATTTTATTGAATCGCATATTGGGTTTTCTTTCTATGAATTGTAGTACGTTTAGCTGTTTCATTTTCCTGTTTTGTTTCGTTAGACTATTTTGTGTCTTTCAGCAAAACATCAACAGTGCTGTATTATCGTTCTCAAATCATCAGTTGGTCCGCAGTTAATCACAGTACTACAATGGAGGGCCGAGAATAGATGCCACGCGGTTCTCTTTGTCCAAAGCTTGTGATTCAAAGAGAATGTGGATTGCAATATCCAAACCTGGGTTCTAATGCAAATAAGCGTGAAATTTTGGCAGA
Organism: Owenia fusiformis; assembly: GCA_903813345.2. Lineage (NCBI taxonomy): Eukaryota > Metazoa > Annelida > Polychaeta > Sabellida > Oweniidae > Owenia > Owenia fusiformis. The sequence continues at coordinate 18,169,708 of CAIIXF020000004.1, forward strand.
GAGCATATTTTATGACATATAAAATCAACCCCAATTAAACAGTAATTAAGCAAATGGTAACTAAAGTGTTAGACCTCACAAGACTTTGATTGGAGAAATATGAATTGGTAAAAATAATTATCCAAATAACACACACCCAAGTCAAGCTCACAAAATTATCTTAGTTATGTTGACATAAAGAGTCAATAAAATATAGTACTAAATCGTATTATGATTGCGTCACACAGCCCATGGGTCATTTAAAATAAATCATAAATTCTCAATATCTATAGCTTAAAACCTGATGATTTCTTTGATTTTGGAGGTTTAAAGCTAAGGAAACTACTTGCAAAAGTACGTATTAACGACAACTGCAGCTCATTTACAATCGATTCATTTTATTTTTAATATCAAAGTCAATCTGCTTATAGAACAGAGATTTTTACATTTATTTATAATTCGATCATATCATATTCTGTAGAATACCCCAGGCACATTGACTGGTTACATTTGTTAGGTTTTGTCGACCACTCTTGCGCATTTAGACCACACTGGCGTAGGATGATGTATGAGGTGACGAAACTATCACCAGATGTAGTTCCTAAGAATTATATCCAAGTGTAAAAGTTTAGAATATATAGCAATATGTTATGTGCTTGGTATACTGCCACTTTAACATTGTAACTGCATACGACCATTACTTTACAAGACGTGTCAAATATTTGGTTCTTCATTGGGCAATGATCACCTGATCGGTGAGTTACTTTAAAAGACGTGTCAATTAATATTTGGTTCCTCATTGGGCAATGATCCCCATGATCGGTGAGTTACTTTAAAAGACGTGTCAGATTTTTGGTTCTTCATTGTGCAATGATCCCCCAGATCGGTGAGTTACTTTAAAAGACGTGTCAAATATTTGGTTCTTCATTGGGCAATGATCCCCATGATCGGTGAGTTACTTTAAAAGACGTGTCAAATAGTTAGTTCTTCATTGGGCAATGATCCCCCTGATTGGTGAGTTACTTTGAAAGACGAGTCAAATATTTGGTTCTTCATTGGGCAATGATCCCCTTGATCGGTGAGTTACTTTAAAAGACGTGTCAAATATTTGGTTCTTCATTGGGCAATGATCCCCATGATCGGTGAACTTTCACATTTATTGAAGAATGTCAAACCTCAAAAGAAGATAAACTAAGGGTTTGGTTACTTTATTTACTTTTGCTTGGGATCATATTGACAAGCAGGGTATAATAAATAGCAATTACCTAGAAAATCCATAATCGTAAATACATCCAAGGAATTCAATTAGCACAACTAATATAAGTTTAGAGGCACTTCCAAGTCAATGGATTTATACACTCACACAATATTTTACAGTTTTTACACTAAAAGCAGACACCTTCAGAAATAAGATACTTCGGTTGACAACCACTCGTCTCCCGGGTACAGTTACGATCGCGTATTTTAAAAACTACTATTTTGAAAACTAGCTAGAGTGATTAATCAGGAGTTTTCTTGTTTTAGATAATCAAGCGAATGTTGAACGTACACTACAATGTCTTGTCATTTATTCACCTTAAGTTTGAAAAATGTCACCATTAAGTTCATGTTAAACTGAAATCAAAATAACTCAATAATGATTGGGGCACAAGAAGATTAGCTCAGTGGTACCGAAATGTCGAGACGAGGTCGAGCGAATGCAAGGGTAAGCTTAAGTATCTTTAACGCAATATCTAGATCACCCTGTATATCCATGCATCAGCTATTTTGGCACCTGAACCCATCCTATTAGAAGATGAGACTATTTTCTTCAGACATACGAGTATAGCTTGAAATCTCAAATGTCACCATCTAAAGTAATTGAAAGTTGCTTTAAGCCTTTTTATCGTTTACCAATACATAATAGATATAGTATTTTACACAGCCTCCCTCGGTAATTCAAGCCCTCATGAAAATGTATAGAATTTTCAAATTATTCGCATCTTTGAATTATTGTGTTCATGTTTTGTTAATTAATGTGAGTCTCGAAGTACCCTTGCATGATTGCATTTGTGTGCATTTAATATTGCCCTTGAGTTTCTTCATTGTCATTTAAAATAATGGATTTTAGTGTATAGTTACCATAACTTCTGAACTCTGTGTCAAGTTGACATGGGACAATGGTGCCAATATGGTGGGGTCTGGTGGTGCCAAAATGGTGGGGTCTGGTGATGCCAATATGGTGGGGTCTGGTGATGCCAAAATGGTGGGATCTGGTGATGCCAATATGGTGGGGTCTGGTGATGCCAAAATGGTGGGGTCTGGTGATGCCAAAATGGTGGGGTCTGGTGATGCCAAAATGGTGGGGTCTGGTGATGCCAAAATGGTGGGGTCTGGTGATGCCAAAATGGTGGGGTCTGGTGATGCCAAAATGGTGGGGTCTGGTGGTGCCAAATGGTGGGGTCTGGTGGTGCCAAAATGGTGGGGTCTGGTGGTGCCAAAATGAGCCTGGTGGTGCCGTTTGCAGGAAAGTGTACTAGATGATCATATTGAAGAAAACCATAGCGGGAATCAAAGGTCTTGCGATCCGCGATGATCTCATGACGTAAGCAAAGCTGATGATTCAGCCTATGCTAAATAAGGTGATTTTAATAATAATGCAACACACGAGATCGACCGTACAAACTAAGACAGACATTTTTACGTGGGTGGGTAGTCCTGGAATAAATAGCCCATTTACGCATACGTAGTTTGTTATTGCACTAAGCGCTATTGTCATAATAATGTTCACCACCCTCCAACCGCCCCCCACCACGGGCCTGACTTCAGATAAAAAGTCAATCGATCCCCTGTGGATACGTCAAAAAATTGCCCAAAGGCATATAACCCCGAGACGTGAAATACTTCTGAACAATCTCTGCCCATTACGTAATTCAATTGAGCGTATGTTATCCTATTACAGGGATCTATTATTCACTTTAGGCTATACTTTTCCCCGAGGGTGTCGCAACTAGCCCTAATTATCTTTACAAGGCCGATAATGATTTCTTCATTGTTTCAATTCTCCCGAGATAATCACATGCTGAAACTTAGTTTTTCAGAAAATCGAAATATGGCCGACTAAAGACTTCCTTTAAATAACTATTTTGACACATGGGACTATGTTCGGTGACAAATGCATTCGGATCTGTAAAATTGGACGGTGGTTAATTGACATTAAAGCAGTGAACGACCAGTAGAGAAAGTTAGTTAAATTAGAAAGTTGTTGGTACGCTTCAAAGTTGACAATGGCCTTGTATTTTTAGAAATAATGCCATAACCTGGAACACGATTATGAGTAAAATCGAAGCACTATATAGTTCTTGGTTATTATTGGCTTTATGATAGACTTGTGTCCAATGAGGCTTGAACGTACATCAAACTAATGCTTACTTTATGCATCCATCTCAATATTATGCGGGAGCAGTGCGTCTTTTAGGCTTATATTAGCCCACTTATTAGTCTTAATATTCGTTTGGGGCACAACGGCGGGTCGCCAAACTCTGACGGAAGGTTAATGTCGGTTATTTTATTCATCCTCGGTTTATTAGAGTGTCATAATAATACATTTGAGAACTTTATGTTTTCATGGACTTCGAGAAATAGACTGGAAAGAAGCCCTCATTGTCTCAATGAGCTCGGCCTATTAGTCCGGAGTTAATACACTGCTAGACGGATCTTTAAAAAGTTTATCGCTCTGTGATTTCGGTAATAGTACTTAACAGAAATTTAAAAAAGGCCTTAGTTAATGTCCTGTTTAATTTAAGAACCCCTATTCTATCTTTCGAAAATGGATTCTAGCAATACTATCTAAAAGGATACTTACTTGTTGAGATTCGATCAACTTGAGTTCATGGTGTATGTCCCCATGTTGAGTCAATGTGTCCTTGCTGAAATCCTCATTTTCTCAGAAGAACTCAAGTTGATCGAGTCTCAACAAACTATAGATTGATGCAGGATAGTATTGCTAGAATCCATTTTCAAAAGTAAGAACAGGGGTTCTTAAACAGGACATTGGGCTTGCTTTTTGGAACTTTTTGTTGGTACTTTAACCTTTTTTTCAATTATTTTGAAATGACACAACTTAACGTAAAATGTAAGAAACTCGATCTATTCTTAAAAACAATGTGGTGCACGTTTAGATCTAACAACAACAAGATCTAACAACTTTTACTGGGAAAAGTTATTTCACTCATTTGATATAAATTTTCAAGAGTTCCGATCCGTCTCTTCAGTTACTGGTCTAAACATGTCCCTGGTGCCCGATATTGTCCCCTGGTAGTTAATTGTCACGCAACAGAGAACTTTACCAATGCCAAGCCGACCAATCAGAGGTGTTGGCTGTTCTGGGTGATAAATGTTAGAAACTTAAATCACATGACAATATCTGCTTTTAACTGTCTGGACCATTTATCACAAAGCTGTCTTGCACTTTTAGTCATTTTGAAATCCCTATAGGAAATAACTATTAGTGGGTCTGTTAGAATTATAGCAAACTTAAAACAGATGAACATTCCTCTCCATAAGGTTGGCGACCGGGAGTCACCTTATGGATCACTCATCGAAGCCTCGTTATGGCTTTATCATAAAAAATCAGTTATATTATAATCAAGGAACAAAGCTAAGATTCCAACTTTGACAAGCTGATATGCTACCCATTGATATTTGGTTGCCAAGAAACTTATCGCGAAATTCTTGAGTTTGTGTCAATAATTCCATAGAGGACCATTATAACATTTTCATCCCATAACTTGTTAACGGGCTCAGCTCTAGCTTAGTGAAACAGTTCCTAGTGCTCATTAGAGTCTTATTTAGCTTGCGATCTCAAGCTAATGATACCGTGACTTCGTGGATTTTGAGATAAATGGACCTGGAGAGAGCTACCACAGAAAAGATACCTGATTCTGAAATTTATCCTGCTCAAAATAGTCTCAAAAATCACTTCGCCATCTCTAGAAATTAGAAATGTTTCCTGATAGAATAGTACTTACCCTATCGATAGGAAACTTCGATTCATTTGTCAAACACTAGATGGCACTGTCCCAGGCCAGGAAATGGAAAAAGCTTTTCATACAGGAAATAAAATTACCAACTCCGGACGATATTCCTAGCGTAACTTTCCCGAAGAATTTCGTGAGTGTATGAAATACATTTACTATCCTGAAGAAATCACTGAGTTTGTGTGTTAAACTTAGCTGTCTAGACCAATCGTCTGATGAGGTTTGTACTAAATAACTAGTAAGCAATTTGACATATCCAAAGATGTCATTGACAATTTTAAGAGACGCCATTGGGAATCTCGCATTTATCGATAATACACGCCTTTGTAAGCTTACATGTATTTTCAGTAAGTCACCATACATTAAACTTTATAATATTAAATATACGTTCAATAACAGGACTAAGTTTTTGTTGGTTTATGGACATTCATTGCTTTGATATAACTTTTTCAAAAGATTTTTACTGACATTTTCCGTCTATTGAAATTGTAATTGTAATTCGTTTGAAAGTTAAGATAGACAACCAAATGCATACTTCTCGTTTTTGCAGACTGAATAAATGCACGCTGGATTGACTTCTGACCTTAATCCCGTAGATAAGGATCGCGTTCCCGCGGGAAATTATTCTCCTGCAGTCGGTATTGTAAATTGGAGGAATTGCATCCCATGGGATATTTTCTCAGCCAATTTAGGCATTGTTGAATCTGATAAAGTTACTTTTGACGATACCATGGCATAAGTATGATGTGTTACTAGCTCTCCGGAACACATTTCCGGCCTATGCAAGCTCAGTGCCGCATCAAATCTTTTAATGTTTTATTTCTCCCAAGTTGTCGTTGAGTTTACAGTTTCAAAGATATACGTTCCCTCCCTTATTTGAAATGTACGCACATTTCCAGCCTGTGCAAGCTCAGTGCCGCATCAAATCTTTAATGGTTTATTTTTCCCAAGTTGCAGCTGATCAGTTTACAATTTAAATGATATACTTTTCTCCCCTTGTTTGAAATGTATGCACTATGTTGTGAGTTTGGATGAGTTGGGTCATGGGCTTTCAACAGATATTTTGCTTTTGTATTTCATAATAACCAGATTTTCTTTGTGAAAGTAACAGACTAATTCATTTAAGGTAGACCCGTGTGCTCAGCTAATCAGTTAAAACTCAAATACCTATATTTTGGTATCGAAAGCTGGAAATAACGTGGCCAACCTAAAATTTTTGGCAACGTCAGTTTTAATTGAAACATGGTATTACTAAAGTTTGAAAATATGTTTTTATCATTCACTGACTAATTTTTATGAATTAGTTATTTTAGAGATTTTCGAAAAAAATATTGTGAAACTAATGATGTCAGCTTTTCATTTCACAAATACTCAAATTTACCGCCATTTTTCAAAAAAGGTTGAAATTTTTAAATCATCAAATATTCCACTATGCAATGCATGTCACATTATTTTTTAATATAGATTGAACAAAGGACACACTATTTCAGCAATAAAATATCATATCTAATGTGCTTCTTTAACAAGGTGACAAAAAGTTTTTGAAAAAAAGATTGAAAAATATATCTATGTCAATCTTTTCTAAATATGCAAAACCAATGTTGATTGTCTAACTATGATAAAAAGAATAATGTGTTTTCAATATTACTTTACCATTAGTTTCTGTGAGAACTAAAATGTTAAAGTGCATTATTCTCTGAAAACGTTCATGCATGAATATCGCAAGAGTTCATTTCTCGCTTATCTATCATCCAATTTTTTTCATTCCTTTAAAACCGATGAGGATGGACGTTAAATATCGCTTGCTAGTATTAAAAGATACATGTTACCTCTAAAATTAAGTTTTGAATAAATTCATGATTTTTAGACCCAAAGTCCTTCAAGAACTTCTTTTTGACATTAAAAAAGGTTTCACATATCACACTTTGATAACATCGGGTAGCTAAAGTGGTTTAAACTTTATATGGGACCTTTAATGTGATGTTGCACCTTGGTATACCATGATATGATGATAGTTCGGTCAAATATGAAATAGTGCAACCTTTTGAACCCCTTCTATGATACCGTGCCTAGTCCATCTAATTCAACGAAAAATTATAACGTATAACAATTGTAAAATGTTATATAAATGGGAGTAGACTTTTGGGAAGATATATCATCAGGGAGACATTGACCAGAGACCATTTGTCCATCTGATATAACAGAGTTTTTATTCCAATATATTTTCTAAAAGATTTCCTTGGTTCTGGATATTATACATATAGTACCATAATATCCGGATCATTAACCGCCCATAACCTTCCACAATAGACCTCATTATGAATAGAATTTCATTTTCTTCGAGTAGAAGATTGCTCAATTAGACTGATAGTGGTTATCGATGCACTGGGTCTGTATTTGATGATTGTGATGGCGCAATGACCTCGAACTAGACTGTCCTCCATCAATGTCATCCTATACGACACCTGCTTCATATCATATCTCAAACAGCACCATTGTACCGAGTACAATCTCTTAGGATAGCTTTGAAACCTTAGGGAAGAAAAATCGTGAATGACTTGCGGGAGTCAATCCTCCTTATAGGATTGTCTTGTGAAATTGCTGACCACGTGACAATATGCAACCAATGATATCAGCCAGATGCTAGCACGTGATGATGTCCTTTTCCAGGCACAAAAAGGTAGCACTACAGTAACCTATTAATACAACTCCTTAGACACTTCTGTAATGAGTCGATGGTGGATAAAAGCTGTCCAGTCCCTGATGAACAAGGAAATATTGGAATCAAATATGGATGATGACTTAAGGGCGTTTAAATAATTGACTTGTTTCGAACTTGAGATTGTATATTGTTCACAAACCATGTCTTCTGGGTGATCACTGGTCTGATTAAGTTATGTTAGACTCTTGCAAAACCCTTTCAGCTTTGGGGTATATTTTGTTTTGGATATACAAAGAAGCTCTGCTTTAAAAGACAATGAAAATGTTATGGTACGATAACCTTTTAGAACTGATTGTCTTGAAAAGGAACTCTATTAATAATTAATGTATTAACTGTATTAATAGGAGCTGTTAATATATGATTACCGGCAAATAATTCATTTATCTCTTTGACTAATTGATTAATAAGAATCCGAATGATGGTACAGGCGTTATGTGTATTGGAAGTCAATAAAGTATGTAATCAACACATGGGTATGGTTTTGTATAGTATATTCTATCAATCTGTAATATACTGCAGTAGGGGGTCTACACATGGGTATGGTTTTGTAGAGTATATTCTATCAATCTGTAATATACTGCAGTAGAGGGTCTACATATGGGTATGGTTTTGTAGAGTATATTCTATCAATCTGTAATATACTGCAGTAGGGGGTCTACACATGGGTATGGTTTTGTAGAGTATATTCTATCAATCTGTAATATACTGCAGTAGGGGGTCTACACATGGGTATGGTTTTGTAGAGTATATTCTATCAATCTGTAATATACTGCAGTAGGGGGTCTACACATGGGTATGGTTTTGTAGAGTATATTCTATCAATCTGTAATATACTGCAGTAGGGGGTCTACACATGGGTATGGTTTTGTAGAGTATATTCTATCAATCTGTAATATACTGAAGTAGGGGGTCTACACATGGGTATGGTTTTGTAGAGTATATTCTATCAATCTGTAATATACTGCAGTAGGGGGTCTACACATGGGTATGGTTTTGTAGAGTATATTCTATCAATCTGTAATATACTGCAGTAGGGGGTCTACACATGGGTATGGTTTTGTATAGTATATTCTATCAATCTGTAATATACTACTGCAGTAGAGGGTCTACACATGGGTATGGTTTTGTAGAGTATATTCTATCAATCTGTAATATACTGCAGTAGGGGGTCTACACATGGGTATGGTTTTGTAGAGTATATTCTATCAAACTGTAATATACTGCAGTAAGGGGTCTACGCACGGGTATGGCTTTGTATAGTATATTCTATCAATCTGTAATATACTACTGCAGTAGAGGGTCTACACATGGGTATGGTTTTGTAGAGTATATTCTATCAATCTGTAATATACTGCAGTAGAGGGTCTACACATGGGTATGGTTTTGTAGAGTATATTCTATCAATCTGTAATATACTGCAGTAGTGGGTCTACACATGGGTATGGTTTTGTAGAGTATATTCTATCAATCTGTAATATACTACTGCAGTAGAGGGTCTACACATGGGTATGGTTTTGTAGAGTATATTCTATCAATCTGTAATATACTGCAGTAGGGGGTCTACACATGGGTATGGTTTTGTATAGTATATTCTATCAATCTGTATATACTGCAGTAGAGGGTCTACACATGGGTATGGTTTTGTAGAGTATATTCTATCAATCTGTAATATACTGCAGTAGTGGGTCTACACATGGGTATGGTTTTGTAGAGTATATTCTATCAATCTGTAATATACTGCAGTAGTGGGTCTACACATGGGTATGGTTTTGTATAGTATATTCTATCAATCTGTAATATACTGCAGTAGGGGGTCTACACATGGGTATGGTTTTGTATAGTATATTCTATCAATCTGTAATATACTGCAGTAGGGGGTCTACACATGGGTATGGTTTTGTATAGTATATTCTATCAATCTGTAATATACTGCAGTAGGGGGTCTACACATGGGTATGGTTTTGTAGAGTATATTCTATCAATCTGTAATATACTGTAGTAGGGGGTCTACACATGGGTCTGGTTTTGTAGAGTATATTCTATCAATCTGTAATATACTGCAGTAGGGGGTCTACACATGGGTATGGTTTTGTATAGTATATTCTATCAATCTGTAATATACTGCAGTAGGGGGTCTACACATGGGTATGGTTTTGTAGAGTATATTCTATCAATCTGTAATATACTGCAGTAGGGGGTCTACACATGGGTATGGTTTTGTAGAGTATATTCTATCAATCTGTAATATACTGCAGTAGGGGGTCTACACATGGGTATGGTTTTGTAGAGTATATTCTATCAATCTGTAATATACTGCAGTAGGGGGTCTACACATGGGTATGGTTTTGTAGAGTATATTCTATCAATCTGTAATATACTGCAGTAGGGGGTCTTCGGGTAGGGAATGTGTAGGGTTCGTCATTGATGGGATTTGTATAAAGTCGAATTATCCCAATTATGTATGTAATGTAATATATAAGTCAATTAGTTTTCATATGTCAATATCAATCCATGTTATTTAGTCAATTTACAAGTAGATTACTAATTCCATTATTCGCATTGTGAAGCGAACTATTCAAGAAAAACACTTCCTATGAATATGGTTAAGATATAATTCTGAGTGACATCATCTTATCAACTTTTGAGTGACATCATCATTATCAAACTATCAATAAAAGCACGAATTGGCTTAGAAATCAATGGGATATGATATTGATTACACCGAGATTTATCACATGCTCTATGATTTCAACGAGATTTATCACACGGCCTTATGATTTCAACGAGATTTATAACGTGGCCACGAGATTGCAACGGGATCACATGATCCTATGATTTCAACGAGATTTATATCCTGATCATATGATTGCAACGGAATTTATAACATGACCATATGATTGCAACATGATTTACCACATGATCCTATGATTGCAACAATATCTATTAAACGACCCTATGATTGCAGCGATCTTCCTTTACTAAGTGGTTAAATGTGGCTATAATAATTAAGTTTAGCTATAGGTTTTTGAGAGAACTGGGACGTTTCCTCCAATCATGTCATGTGTAGTTTAACCTCGTTTAATACGAAAAGTACTGGGAAACTCTAGCACAAATTGCATTCCATGATATGATCTTTCCCGACTGTTGCAAAACGATTTCCTTTGGGGATATCAAAAGATTAGAAGTCGCAATCATTTAGATATCAAAGGCTATAAAACACACCTTCTATGGAATAGTAAAGGCTGTGAATGAAATAAAGCCCATGTTTAGTATAATTGAAGCATAAAATAACGAGTGTTGATGTTGTTAAACACACGTGTTGCATCAGAGGAGTAAAGTAATCAAAGGAACTATTAAGGTGGGTATGCAGAATGAATTTACAAACATGTCTAGATAACTTTATACACATTATAACTTATGAAATGATGTCATGCTCAAACATTTTCCCAAGTTCTGTAGTCCCATTTTGCCAATTCTCAATATGAAATGCACAAGATCGTGAAATGCAACAGCGTTTGATCAATATTTGGGATCTTGGGGGTTTGTATCCATTATTACTTATTGTTACGTGTTTATTTTTCTTGTGATTTGTAAAACCCATCGGATTAAGATTACCCTACTTTTGCTGCAAGTACTCATTACTGTCTTAAATATGAATAACGATAGTGCCGCATGTTCAAATTCTCTGATTGGTGGCGCATGGTCTCATGTTTTCGATTAGTGACGGAATGTGTAATATTTTACTATAATTCGTAGTGGCGCATGGTCTCATGTTCTTGATTAGTGGCGGAATGTGTAATATTTTACTATGTTATGTTATATAGACGTTCATAGTGCCGGGTGGTCTCGTCTTTTCTCATTAGTGGTGCGGGATGTGTAAAATTGTTCTACATGACAATGTTCATAGTGCCATTTGGTGTCGTGTTTTCAGATTATTTGTGCAGAATGTGTAAAATGTTTTCAATACGTTCATAGTGCCGCATGCATGATTTTGTGTTCTCTGTGTCTTTGTGTAATGTTTTTCTACTTGCCTTTGCGCTTCCCAATCATTTTAATTCTCCGACTTGTATTCACAAGTGAAGATCTTTCTAAATGAAGTGTTGTTTACCCTAGACACCTATATAAGCACCGGACAAATCGAAATACATTCATGATATTATTGTAAATTGATCAAGTGATTTGGAGAAATATCTCTAGCTCTTTGTACTAAGTGTTTTCTTTATTGGCTTACTTCTATTAGCCCTTGCATTACATTTCAGTTTCAGTCCGATTTCTTTCTCAAATCAATTACAAAAGGGAAAACAATGATTTTTCAAACATAAAGTATGATATATAAGAATGCAACAAATCCCCATTTTTTTTCACTGATTAAAGTTTAATAAACGCAGGGTGTGTAAACTAAAAAAAGTACATTGGAACTTTACGTCTGTAGAGAAGTATCTTATTGTCATCATTTTATAAATCGCATCAGTTAAGTAAAGTAACATAAACCCTTGGTTTCCACTTGTTTATAAAAAACGATCTTAACTTATTGTCACTAATATTCTTATTTACAACATCACCAAAGTATTTTCCAGGAAAATGTGTTGGGGTGTTTTTCGACTGAAAATATGGGAAAGGGGAAATATAATACCTTATTTGACTTTTATTGAGTTTTGTCTTGTCCTATTAAAGTTAACCTTGCCTATTTTGGATCCTGGCTACAACCTTGTTATTTGTTTCTCTAAGCTGGACAGATTTCTTTGAGTGGCAGTGTGTGATGATTATTTTAGGTCTACAGTCTACAGAGAGGAATCTATTAGTGGTGTCCTTTACCTTGTAATCATCGGATTTCCCCTCGGCATAAAGACAAGGAAACAACCGAAGATGAAACGTTTCCCCAGGGGACACAAATGGTCAAAGCTTTATGATCATAAGTTTTTATTGGAATTGAAGCAAATTGGCTATAGCAATTTAATTTGTAAGAAGTAGCTTTTTTATTAATCATTTTTATTTCAAGTTCATATATTATAACATTTGATATCATACAATGAAAGTTCAACAAAATTAATCAATTTAACATTAATTGTGTCGAACTTCGAAGTAAATATACCATATACTAGTATGCAACACAAATATGTTACAATTATTCATAACTGTTCATATGTAAACAAAGGGGAAATTACAACCAAGGCTGATATTAGAATGCTTCACAAAAACAGTGTGCAGTGGGGTAAATTCCGGTGTGATGTAACACACATGTTAGTCAATCTTGGTTGCTTTTAAAAATGTTAAAAGTTGCTTTCAGAAGAAGTCTATTATCTTCATTACTAAGTTCAGTGTTACCATGTAAAAGCATTTTTACTTTGTTAACAGAGTTAGCATCTAAGAATTTTTCTAAACAACCAATTATATGGAGATCTATAAGCAGTTGGATTCTATCATCTATGTTGAGGGCATTTGAGGAAAAATGAGTAGGGGTTTCATTTGCATGACCACAATTCCAGGCTGGTGAGTCAATGTTTGTAAAATGATGAGCAAATAAGATCCACTTTTCTAGTGATATTAAGTGATGCTATAATATTTATACATTTTTCATTCCAAAATGCTTTCTAAGTTTGCCTTTAAAAATTGATATTCTGCAATTTTTAAAATCATTAGGCAGACCATTCCATTCTTCAATTGCAGCAAATATGTAGTTTTTCTAAATGAAAAGCTGATATTGAAAGGCACGTTGCACTCTCTGACAGCCCTCGGGACATGTAAGTATGTATTAAATATTTCAGTGACATATGGAGCTGATAAATGTATTCTATTTTTAAATAGAAATGGGCAAAGGTGGCTTCTTCTCTCAGACAAAGTTATCCAATCTAATCTCTTCAAGACGTTATGAGTGTTTGAACCATGAAAGCACCAGAAATTAGACAACCTGCATTATAATACAGCGTATCAAGTTTGCTGGTAGCTATATTTGGAGCACTATTATAAATCAATTTTACTAAGAATAAAAGAATTATACAGTATATAGTTTCCAAATGTTCCGAACGATTATAATATCTTTATTTTCCCATTATTCATGGATCATTTTATAACGAATTTGCATATTGATAAAAATTGCGTAAACATGCACGCAAGTTGTTACAAAAAATTTACATCATTCATTTATTAGTATGGGTTTGGGATTGTCTGTACTTCCTTGGTTAGGTCATTAACATGTTCCTGACTGCACAACTGGGTATAAAAACAGATGGGATTATCTCATCTCCTTGAGTTGCCCGGAATTCTATTATCTTATAGGCAACCGTACTAATGTAGGAATTACCAGGACTTTGTTTTATATTCTGTCAAATTATTCAGATTTCGTAATAGATTCTTAAATTTCCTCCATGCGTTTCTTCCTTACATTCGATGACTTAACCATTGAATTTTTTCATTCGACCTCGTTGTAATATTGATTGACGAACTAAGTAAAATTCATGCTACAAGGACATGCAATAACACACATTAAATGTTACGATGAAATATTAAATGAAACGTCTCCGGGGAGTTAGTGCTTGGAGCTCATCTTGGTTTATAAAATCTCAAGAGTTCCAACTTGGGTTTTGGTATACTTGAGGCAAAGATATACAGTAAAAACTATAGGCCTCCTTTATCCGGCAAATGAAGCTATCGAATGCGATCAATCCAATACAGATGTCTTAAACTGCGAAGTAAACGCGTCCAGTATGAAACATGAGGTGTTCCCCTTCGCCCGTTAGAACACTCGATGATATCTTATTGCGAACTGATATGCAAAAACGTATGAATCAATTTCACATAAATGCTAACCAGTATTAAGTTATATGCATTCAGCCAAAGGGCATGGTTTGTTCAAATATTTTCCTGACTTTTTGATAAGAAATATTTTCCCAAGACAAACGTATAACATAATGATATCGAACGAGACCCTTCAAAAACTATAATGTAAACAGTCTTTTGCTCTATTTTAGTAAGACTAGTCTCATATATTATGTGGTCCCCGATTGTATCAAACTTAGCTTTAACGATCTAGCCAGACAAACATGTTAATCCAATGAACGCAGAGCACAATTACTTCTATTATTTAAATTCTACACAAGTATATGTAAAACATTGGTGAAAACTCCACGAAAACCATGGCGAAATATAACGAAGGGTTTACCAGTTTTCATGCGTATTTGATAGATCCGTGAAACAGAAAAGACTGCATTCGAGGTTAAATACAAAAACATATTATGGGAGGGCATTAGAGGGGTGGCAATAGTGCTTATAGCCCTTTGAGACATCACACAAAGCGAGTAAACACTTCATCAAAAATATTAAATCGGGTAATTGTTATTTTTCTATACCTACTATGTTTGAACAAATAACCTGCTGTATCAGAATTTTTGAAATACTTAAGTGCTTATTGTGTTGTTACGATGAGTTGCCCATGTATTTTTATATTGTAGTATTATTCTGTGAAATAAAATAATAAGAAAATATATCATGTATTTCGCGTATGGGCCGTGTTCGATTGACAAGTAAAATATCGATACATTGAATTGACCAAGATGTTTAGGGGCGAAATCAATACAATGACAGAAAATGATGAATCTACCAGAAAACCGGAATACATAACATAATTGCCAGCTCAATTGTAACTCAGCTATTGTGTTATTATGACATGTTAAGTTTAAGTTCGAGGACAAACAATTTTAACAATCGGGGGTATGTTACACGACTCAATACATCCTCATAAACTAATACAGGGTGACGCCATGTGGGTTTTCATAACTGTTTAGAAGTATGCAAGAGTCGCTCATAAGCGATCTTTGGGAATACACCAAGCATGTATTATAATTACTTATTCAAAGATAATAGACTAAAAGGATTAACCTGACGTCATTTTGTGTTTTGTGGTGATTAACCGCTACAAAATGTGTGCTATTCTTGGCATGAAAATATACGAAGTGAGATCATTGTCCTGCAGATGGATGCCAGTGGAGGGTCGATGACTTTTGTCGAAAAGGCATACAATTCACAAAATTAAATTGTATTCCCTCTGTTCATTTAATGAAACCAATTCTAAATGGAATCAACGGCAGTATTATCAATTATAAATCATTCGGTCGTTCGTTTATGTAATTTAACGCAAATATAAGAGAAACGCGAAGATTAAATGTCAAGGGAACAAGAAATTATGAATAAGAACCAAAGCAAATTTAAATTCAAAGAAAGGAAACATTTAATAAAGTATATAGTAGAATATTAGAATCCGAGGCATCACGTCCTATGATCAGAATCCTTTTGGCTTGTATAATTCCTTTTCATGCCTATTTTCTAAATTGAATATAATATTTATATTTTAGTCTATCAATAGACTATTTGTTATCATTTGGTTAGAAATCATTTATGACTGTTAGTGATGGTGTCACTAACTTATTTTTCTGTCAAAATTCTGTGTAGTTTTTAATCTTGAAGGAAGATAATATATTTTAAGGTTCAAACTGATAGAGGACAGAGTGATATGTTTTTATCCTGGATAAAAATCATTTCATGACTAAATCATAGGATGTTCTTTCTATTCCAAAGTTGAATTAAACGATTCAAATCTGTTAACCTTTATCAACCCATATTTCAAAGGTATTCGATGGGTTTTTGAAAAGTTACCCAAAATATGATATTTTCTCAACGGTTACAAAAATGCCGTTTTTCTTTTAATATGATATCCTATTGTAACATTCAGCCTAATTATGGTAGTGTGGATGTTGTTTAAAAGACTGTGTCACTGTGGGTCTCAGGGTATACGTTAAATATACACGTGGGAAATCTGTACATAACAACTTATATACAATTAAATACAATAATACGTATATTGTGGCGTTTTAGCCCGTCAAAATAATACATGAAAATCGATGTATTTGCTTTACTTCAGTTACTGAGGCACTAAGATTAAAGTCCTTTATATGCGATGATAGTTTTCGAAGCACTAATATTAGAGTCCTCTATACGAAAATACTTGTACTCTCAATTGTCTCTTGAGCTCTGGACTTGTTCAATTCAGCTAGGTATAAATCTGGGAATAACAGTCTCTCATTACAGCTTCAGTGATTATGCCTTGGAATAACAGTCTCTCAATGAAGGCAAATCTCAAGCTGGCCTGAAATAAAATAACTAAGTCTGGAATCAACTTAGTCCTCAATCAGGCTGGAGTTATCTTAACTAAGTCTGGAAATGGCAAAGTTCCTCAATATGTGGAATCTACCCAAGATTCCCAGTAGTTCCCAAATAAACTAAGTGTCTCGTACTTAGTTTCCATCAAAGTCATCCAGGTCGGGAGTGACACTATTCATCGTCCCCAACAGGCAACATCGATGAAGATCCTCTAAGTTCCTCAATATGTGGAATCTGCCTAAGATTCCCAGTAGCTTCTAAATCGATGAAGATCCTTTAAGTTCCTCAATAGGTGGAATCTGCCTAAGATTCCCAGTAGCTCCTAAATCGATGAAGATCCTCTAAGTTCTTCAATATGTGGAATCTGCCTAAGATTCCCAGTAGCTCCTAAATCGATGAAGATCCTTTAAGTTCCTCAATATGTGGAATCTGCCTAAGATTCCCAGTAGCTCCTAAATCGATGAAGATCCTCTAAGTTCTTCAATATGTGGAACCTGCCTAAGATTCCCAGTTGCTCCTAAATCGATGAAGATCCTCTAAGTTCTTCAATATGTGGAATCTGCCTAAGATTCCCAGTAGCTCCTAAATCGATGAAGATCCTCTAAGTTCTTCAATATGTGGAATCTGCCTAAGATTCCCAGTAGCTCCTAAATCGATGAAGATCCTCTAAGTTCTTCAATATGTGGAATCTGCCTAAGATTCCCAGTAGCTTCTAAATCGATGAAGATCCTCTAAGTTCTTCAATATGTGGAATCTGCCTAAGATTCCCAGTAGCTTCTAAATCGATGAAGATTCTCTAAGTTCTTCAATATGTGGAATCTGCCTAAGATTCCCAGTAGCTCCTAAATCGATGAAGATCCTCTAAGTTCTTCAATATGTGGAATCTGCCTAAGATTCCTGGTAGCTCCCAAATAAACTAAGTGTCTCATACTTAGTTTCCATTAAGTCATTCAGGTTGAGTGAAAATATTCCAAGTTCCTCAACAGCTCCTCCAAATGAGCTAAGTTTCTGGTACTTATTCTCAATCAGGCTTGAGTTATATAAACAATGTAGGGAAATGACAGAGTTTCTCAGTCCAGCTGTATTTCCTCAATCAGGCTGGAATATTCCTCAATCCAGCAGAGTCCTTCAAACAGGCTGGAGTTGTATCAACTATGTCGGGAAATGACAGAGTTTCTCAGTCCAGCTGTATTTCTTCAGTCAGACTGGAATATTATGAACTTTGTCTGGAAATGGCAAAGTTCCTCAGTCAAGCAGTATTTCTTCAGTCAGGCTGGAATATTGTATAAACTATGTCGGGAAATGACAGAGTTTCTCAATCCAGCAAAATTCCTCAATCAGGCTGGTATATTATGAACTTTGTCTGGAAATGGCAAAGTTCCTCAAACCAGCAGTATTTCTTCAGTCAGGCCGGAATATTGTATAAACTTTGTCGGGAAATGACAAAGTTTCTCAATCCAGCAAAGTTCCTCAATCAGGCTGGTATATTATGAACTTTGTCTGGAAATGGCAAAGTTCCTCAAACCAGCAGTATTTCTTCCGTCAGGCTGGAATATTATATAAACTTTGTCGGGAAATGACAAAGTTTCTCAATCCAGCAAAGTTCCTCAATCAGGCTGGTATATTATGAACTTTGTCTGGAAATGGCAAAGTCCCTCAAACCAGCAGTATTTCTTCCGTCAGGCTGGAATATTGTATAAACTTTGTCGGGAAGTGACAGAGTTTCTCAATCAGGCTGGAATATTATGAACTTTGTCTGGAAATGGCAAAGTTCCTCAGTCCAGCAGTATTTCTTCAGTCAGGCTGGAATATTGTATAAACTATGTCGGGAAATGACAGAGTTTCTCAGTCCAGCTGTATTTCCTCAATCAGGCTGGAATATTCCTCAATCCAGCAGAGTCCTTCAAACAGGCTGGAGTTGTATCAACTATGTCGGGAAATGACAGAGTTTCTCAATCCAGCAAAGTTCCCCAATCAGGCTGGAATATCATGAACTTTGTCTGGAAATGGCAAAGTTCCTCAGTCCAGCAGTATTTCCTCAATCAGGCTGGAATATTGTATAAACTATGTCGGGAAATGACAGAGTTTCTCAATCCAGCAAAGTTCCTCAATCAGGCTGGAATATCATGAACTTTGTCTGGAAATGGCAAAGTTCCTCAGTCCAGCAGTATTTCCTCAATCAGGCTGGAATATTGTATAAACTTTGTCGGGAAATGACAAAGTTTCTCAATCCAGCAAAGTTCCTCAATCAGGCTGGAATATCATGAACTTTGTCTGGAAATGGCAAAGTTCCTCAGTCAAGCAGTATTTCTTCAGTCAGGCTGGAATATTGTATAAACTATGTCGGGAAATGACAGAGTTTCTCAATCCAGCAAAGTTCCTCAATCAGGCTGGTATATTATGAACTTTGTCTGGAAATGGCAAAGTTCCTCAAACCAGCAGTATTTCTTCCGTCAGGCTGGAATATTCTATAAACTATGTCGGGAAATGACAAAGTTTCTCAATCCAGCAAAGTTCCTCAATCAGGCTGTATATTATGAACTTTGTCTGGAAATGGCAAAGTTCCTCAAACCAGCAGTATTACTTCCGTCAACAAATTGATGAAAAATAATCGATCTAAAAAAATGGCTAAGTTTCTCAAGTTAGCTAAATTATGAAAAGAATAATGTAAGTTTCTCAATCTCAAAAATTGGCAAAGTTTCTCAAATTAACAAAAGAAAAACATTAAGTCTCTTGATCTCGAAATTGGCAAAGTTTCTCAAGTTAACAATAGAAAAACAAGTTACTAATAACACCTGAAAATACAAGTTTCTGGCACTCCTTCTCAATCAGGCTGGAATAATATAAACTAAGTCTGGTAATGACAAAGTTTCCCGGTCCAGCAGTAATTCTTCAATCGGGCTGAAATATTCTAAAACTTTGCCTGGAAATGACAAAGTTTCTCAGTTCAGCAGTATTTCATCAAACGGGCTGGAATATTCTAAACTATGCCTGGAATTGACAAAGTTTCTCGGTCCAGCAGTATTTCTTCAATCGGGCTGAAATATTCTAAAACTTTGCCTGGAAATGACAAAGTTTCTCGGTCCAGCAGTATTTCTTCAATCGGGCTGGAGTTATCTAGACTATGTCTGGAAATGACAAAGTTCCTCGATCCAGCAGTATTCCTTCAAACAGGCTGGAATATTCTAAACTATGTCTGGAAATGGCAAAGTTCCTCAGTCCAGCAGTATTTCTTCAGTCAGGCTGGAATATTGTATAAACTATGTCGGGAAATGACAGAGTTTCTCAGTCCAGCTGTATTTCCTCAATCAGGCTGGAATATTCCTCAATCCAGCAGAGTCCTTCAAACAGGCTGGAGTTGTATCAACTATGTCGGGAAATGACAGAGTTTCTCAGTCCAGCAAAGTTCCTCAATCAGGCTGGAATATTATGAACTTTGTCTGGAAATGGCAAAGTTCCTCAGTCAAGCAGTATTTCTTCAGTCAGGCTGGAATATTGTATAAACTATGTCGGGAAATGACAGAGTTTCTCAATCCAGCAAAGTTCCTCAATCAGACTGGAAAATTATGAACTTTGTCTGGAAATGGCAAAGTTCCTCAGTCCAGCAGTATTTCCTCAATCAGGCTGGAATATTGTATAAACTATGTCGGGAAATGACAGAGTTTCTCAATCCAGCAAAGTTCCCCAATCAGGCTGGAATATCATGAACTTTGTCTGGAAATGGCAAAGTTCCTCAGTCCAGCAGTATTTCCTCAATCAGGCTGGAATATTGTATAAACTATGTCGGGAAATGACAGAGTTTCTCAATCCAGCAAAGTTCCTCAATCAGGCTGGAATATCATGAACTTTGTCTGGAAATGGCAAAGTTCCTCAGTCCAGCAGTATTTCCTCAATCAGGCTGGAATATTGTATAAACTTTGTCGGGAAATGACAAAGTTTCTCAATCCAGCAGTATTTCTTCCGTCAGGCTGGAATATGGTATAAACTATGTCGGGAAATGACAAAGTTTCTCAATCCAGCAAAGTTCCTCAATCAGGCTGGTATATTATGAACTTTGTCTGGAAATGGCAAAGTTCCTCAAACCAGCAGTATTTCTTCCGTCAGGCTGGAATATTGTATAAACTTTGTCGGGAAATGACAAAGTTTCTCAATCCAGCAAAATTCCTCAATCAGGCTGGTATATTATGAACTTTGTCTGGAAATGGCAAAGTTCCTCAAACCAGCAGTATTTCTTCCGTCAGGCTGGAATATTGTATAAACTTTGTCGGGGAATGACAAAGTTTCTCAATCCAGCAAATCTTCTAAGTTTCTCATCAATCCTCAAATGAAACGCTGGCACGGGAGATGTGTTCCAATCAAAAGTTGCTTACGTGTCTCATAGGAGCGATCCGGGCTCTGTATTTATACCCCAGACAGGTTTTGCACACGAACCTAACAAGTGATTAGTGGGCTGATGCAATACCTCGTCACCGGATGTAATCACTGAATCAGGATATTAGTTTCGTAAAAATAACTGGCTTCACTTACAAATCACGATCTCGGCTTTTACACCCAATATCAATACATGTTTGGTACATAATCAACAAGAGTATAGTATAAACTCAATAAATATAACCATAAATGATCGCTATCTAGTCTAATTACGCTTCGATTTGATCGAATTGAAAGCAGGAAGTGATAATTTCTGTAAAATGATAGTCAAGAGTTCTCGATCAACCGTAACCATAGTCACTGGTAAAACTACCCGATCAACATTAACTAAATCTGAACTCGATAAAATAAAAAGTTGCTAACACCTCTGTAAGTACAAATAAAGTGCTTTAATCGATACTACAATTAGAGATCTTAATAATCTCAACTGTGAAGCACTTAAATCAAAAAATTTAAAATCAAAATTTTGTTACACTCCTCCAATCCAATGATTTTGGTGTTAACAACACCAAGCCAAAGTACAATAAAAAAATAACAAAATTTTGCTATCTTAGCTATCCTACAAAATACAATCCTACAATTTTCTAACCTCGAGGTTAACTAGCTTTCAATATAATGTACAGTGTAGATTCTAAACTCTGGCTTATCTCAAACCCTAACACTAGATATCTAACTATTTGAATGTCTAATTCTGTGTACATTAATAACTTTTCACAACTCTCAGCTAAATGTCAACTTCACATATAGGACAAAATCATACTCATCCTAAATGTCTTGTTTGAAGCTCACTATCGAGTTAGTGTCTCTTGGTAAGGGAATGATGATTATTTCTCCCATAACTATCTGTGTCACATACTCTTTCCGGAGCCACCATCCTTTTAGTGTCTCGAGCGGACACAACCCCTTTATCTTTGGGTGATAAATATCTCCCTGTCGCTACATGAGACCGTCTCTCATGGACTTCCGGTGCCCGTTCTTGTGCCCGTCTCCTGGAGTAGCAGTCGGCTATTCTATGACCGAATTTATGGCAATAATAACATTCCAAGTTCCGAGATGTACTTCCCTTTGATTCAACAGTATACTGGCTCGGTTTTTCCAATACCTGAGTCTTCTTAGGTTTTTCTGGATATTCCTCCTGGCCTTGTATATCGTTTTCCATCTCCTCTAACATCTGGTTTGTCTTGTCTACTCTGTCCATTTTTTCTTGGACATTAACATGGCTACACTTGAGCTTCTGAAAATCTTCTACTAATCGATTCCGCATATCTTGTAGTTGTCTCTCTTGAGTCTCCTTACTGACTTGAAACTGTTCTGCAAGTTCACTAATGCTATCGATTTGTATTTGCAAGGACTCCCTAAATCCCATCATCAGACTCTGTTGTGTTTCTAAAACTTGCATCATACATTTTTGTTGAGCCTCTGTCAACATCTGTATTTGACGCTGCTGAGCTACAACGGTCTCATTCATCATGGTTAACTTTTCGTCACCTTTCGCCTGTACTAAACCCGATGATTGTCTATCAGTTACGGTTGGGGTTAAGGGTAATGTACGCCTTCTTGATGAGTCTCTTACATCGCTACGGACTGGAGACTGGGTGTTTTGTAACTCCTTTTCAGCCCAATAGTTATACCCTACACTCCAAAGACTAGGAGAATCACTGTTCTCCACTTCCCCAGTTGTATTTTTCATTCTCTCTCCTGAACTTGGCGTTAACATCTCAGGAGACACCGAGTGAGTCACTTCATCTTCTCTTTGCACTAGCACAGTATCATTACCAGCTCTAGGGCTATCCATCTCTTCAGCACCTGTTTTCGTAACTACTGTCTTCTCAAAATCACTATCGGCCCTATTCACAACATCAGGAGGAGGCCGAAGATCAGACTCTTTCTCCATCTCGGGTGAAGTATATGTAATCTATGATTCCACACGTTATCCCACCACTGCCACCAGTGTAACATTCAGCCTAATTATGGTAGTGTGGATGTTGTTTAATAGACTGTGTCACTGTGGGTCTCAGGGTATACGTTAAATATACACGTGGGAAATCTGTACATAACAACTTATATACAATTAAATACAATAATACGTATATTGTGGCGTTTTAGCCCGTCAAAATAATACATGAAAATCGATGTATTTGCTTTACTTCAGTTACTGAGGCACTAAGATTAAAGTCCTTTATATGCGATGATAGTTTTCGAAGCACTAATATTAGAGTCCTCTATACGAAAATACTTGTACTCTCAATTGTCTCTTGAGCTCTGGACTTGTTCAATTCAGCTAGGTATAAATCTGGGAATAACAGTCTCTCATTACAGCTTCAGTGATTATGCCTTGGAATAACAGTCTCTCAATGAAGGCAAATCTCAAGCTGGCCTGAAATAAAATAACTAAGTCTGGAATCAACTTAGTCCTCAATCAGGCTGGAGTTATCTTAACTAAGTCTGGAAATGGCAAAGTTCCTCAATATGTGGAATCTACCCAAGATTCCCAGTAGTTCCCAAATAAACTAAGTGTCTCGTACTTAGTTTCCATCAAAGTCATCCAGGTCGGGAGTGACACTATTCATCGTCCCCAACAGGCAACATCGATGAAGATCCTCTAAGTTCCTCAATATGTGGAATCTGCCTAAGATTCCCAGTAGCTTCTAAATCGATGAAGATCCTTTAAGTTCCTCAATAGGTGGAATCTGCCTAAGATTCCCAGTAGCTCCTAAATCGATGAAGATCCTCTAAGTTCTTCAATATGTGGAATCTGCCTAAGATTCCCAGTAGCTCCTAAATCGATGAAGATCCTTTAAGTTCCTCAATATGTGGAATCTGCCTAAGATTCCCAGTAGCTCCTAAATCGATGAAGATCCTCTAAGTTCTTCAATATGTGGAACCTGCCTAAGATTCCCAGTTGCTCCTAAATCGATGAAGATCCTCTAAGTTCTTCAATATGTGGAATCTGCCTAAGATTCCCAGTAGCTCCTAAATCGATGAAGATCCTCTAAGTTCTTCAATATGTGGAATCTGCCTAAGATTCCCAGTAGCTCCTAAATCGATGAAGATCCTCTAAGTTCTTCAATATGTGGAATCTGCCTAAGATTCCCAGTAGCTTCTAAATCGATGAAGATCCTCTAAGTTCTTCAATATGTGGAATCTGCCTAAGATTCCCAGTAGCTTCTAAATCGATGAAGATTCTCTAAGTTCTTCAATATGTGGAATCTGCCTAAGATTCCCAGTAGCTCCTAAATCGATGAAGATCCTCTAAGTTCTTCAATATGTGGAATCTGCCTAAGATTCCTGGTAGCTCCCAAATAAACTAAGTGTCTCATACTTAGTTTCCATTAAGTCATTCAGGTTGAGTGAAAATATTCCAAGTTCCTCAACAGCTCCTCCAAATGAGCTAAGTTTCTGGTACTTATTCTCAATCAGGCTTGAGTTATATAAACAATGTAGGGAAATGACAGAGTTTCTCAGTCCAGCTGTATTTCCTCAATCAGGCTGGAATATTCCTCAATCCAGCAGAGTCCTTCAAACAGGCTGGAGTTGTATCAACTATGTCGGGAAATGACAGAGTTTCTCAGTCCAGCTGTATTTCTTCAGTCAGACTGGAATATTATGAACTTTGTCTGGAAATGGCAAAGTTCCTCAGTCAAGCAGTATTTCTTCAGTCAGGCTGGAATATTGTATAAACTATGTCGGGAAATGACAGAGTTTCTCAATCCAGCAAAATTCCTCAATCAGGCTGGTATATTATGAACTTTGTCTGGAAATGGCAAAGTTCCTCAAACCAGCAGTATTTCTTCAGTCAGGCCGGAATATTGTATAAACTTTGTCGGGAAATGACAAAGTTTCTCAATCCAGCAAAGTTCCTCAATCAGGCTGGTATATTATGAACTTTGTCTGGAAATGGCAAAGTTCCTCAAACCAGCAGTATTTCTTCCGTCAGGCTGGAATATTATATAAACTTTGTCGGGAAATGACAAAGTTTCTCAATCCAGCAAAGTTCCTCAATCAGGCTGGTATATTATGAACTTTGTCTGGAAATGGCAAAGTCCCTCAAACCAGCAGTATTTCTTCCGTCAGGCTGGAATATTGTATAAACTTTGTCGGGAAGTGACAGAGTTTCTCAATCAGGCTGGAATATTATGAACTTTGTCTGGAAATGGCAAAGTTCCTCAGTCCAGCAGTATTTCTTCAGTCAGGCTGGAATATTGTATAAACTATGTCGGGAAATGACAGAGTTTCTCAGTCCAGCTGTATTTCCTCAATCAGGCTGGAATATTCCTCAATCCAGCAGAGTCCTTCAAACAGGCTGGAGTTGTATCAACTATGTCGGGAAATGACAGAGTTTCTCAATCCAGCAAAGTTCCCCAATCAGGCTGGAATATCATGAACTTTGTCTGGAAATGGCAAAGTTCCTCAGTCCAGCAGTATTTCCTCAATCAGGCTGGAATATTGTATAAACTATGTCGGGAAATGACAGAGTTTCTCAATCCAGCAAAGTTCCTCAATCAGGCTGGAATATCATGAACTTTGTCTGGAAATGGCAAAGTTCCTCAGTCCAGCAGTATTTCCTCAATCAGGCTGGAATATTGCATAAACTTTGTCGGGAAATGACAAAGTTTCTCAATCCAGCAAAGTTCCTCAATCAGGCTGGAATATCATGAACTTTGTCTGGAAATGGCAAAGTTCCTCAGTCAAGCAGTATTTCTTCAGTCAGGCTGGAATATTGTATAAACTATGTCGGGAAATGACAGAGTTTCTCAATCCAGCAAAGTTCCTCAATCAGGCTGGTATATTATGAACTTTGTCTGGAAATGGCAAAGTTCCTCAAACCAGCAGTATTTCTTCCGTCAGGCTGGAATATTCTATAAACTATGTCGGGAAATGACAAAGTTTCTCAATCCAGCAAAGTTCCTCAATCAGGCTGTATATTATGAACTTTGTCTGGAAATGGCAAAGTTCCTCAAACCAGCAGTATTACTTCCGTCAACAAATTGATGAAAAATAATCGATCTAAAAAAATGGCTAAGTTTCTCAAGTTAGCTAAATTATGAAAAGAATAATGTAAGTTTCTCAATCTCAAAAATTGGCAAAGTTTCTCAAATTAACAAAAGAAAAACATTAAGTCTCTTGATCTCGAAATTGGCAAAGTTTCTCAAGTTAACAATAGAAAAACAAGTTACTAATAACACCTGAAAATACAAGTTTCTGGCACTCCTTCTCAATCAGGCTGGAATAATATAAACTAAGTCTGGTAATGACAAAGTTTCCCGGTCCAGCAGTAATTCTTCAATCGGGCTGAAATATTCTAAAACTTTGCCTGGAAATGACAAAGTTTCTCAGTTCAGCAGTATTTCATCAAACGGGCTGGAATATTCTAAACTATGCCTGGAATTGACAAAGTTTCTCGGTCCAGCAGTATTTCTTCAATCGGGCTGAAATATTCTAAAACTTTGCCTGGAAATGACAAAGTTTCTCGGTCCAGCAGTATTTCTTCAATCGGGCTGGAGTTATCTAGACTATGTCTGGAAATGACAAAGTTCCTCGATCCAGCAGTATTCCTTCAAACAGGCTGGAATATTCTAAACTATGTCTGGAAATGGCAAAGTTCCTCAGTCCAGCAGTATTTCTTCAGTCAGGCTGGAATATTGTATAAACTATGTCGGGAAATGACAGAGTTTCTCAGTCCAGCTGTATTTCCTCAATCAGGCTGGAATATTCCTCAATCCAGCAGAGTCCTTCAAACAGGCTGGAGTTGTATCAACTATGTCGGGAAATGACAGAGTTTCTCAGTCCAGCAAAGTTCCTCAATCAGGCTGGAATATTATGAACTTTGTCTGGAAATGGCAAAGTTCCTCAGTCAAGCAGTATTTCTTCAGTCAGGCTGGAATATTGTATAAACTATGTCGGGAAATGACAGAGTTTCTCAATCCAGCAAAGTTCCTCAATCAGACTGGAAAATTATGAACTTTGTCTGGAAATGGCAAAGTTCCTCAGTCCAGCAGTATTTCCTCAATCAGGCTGGAATATTGTATAAACTATGTCGGGAAATGACAGAGTTTCTCAATCCAGCAAAGTTCCCCAATCAGGCTGGAATATCATGAACTTTGTCTGGAAATGGCAAAGTTCCTCAGTCCAGCAGTATTTCCTCAATCAGGCTGGAATATTGTATAAACTATGTCGGGAAATGACAGAGTTTCTCAATCCAGCAAAGTTCCTCAATCAGGCTGGAATATCATGAACTTTGTCTGGAAATGGCAAAGTTCCTCAGTCCAGCAGTATTTCCTCAATCAGGCTGGAATATTGTATAAACTTTGTCGGGAAATGACAAAGTTTCTCAATCCAGCAGTATTTCTTCCGTCAGGCTGGAATATGGTATAAACTATGTCGGGAAATGACAAAGTTTCTCAATCCAGCAAAGTTCCTCAATCAGGCTGGTATATTATGAACTTTGTCTGGAAATGGCAAAGTTCCTCAAACCAGCAGTATTTCTTCCGTCAGGCTGGAATATTGTATAAACTTTGTCGGGAAATGACAAAGTTTCTCAATCCAGCAAAATTCCTCAATCAGGCTGGTATATTATGAACTTTGTCTGGAAATGGCAAAGTTCCTCAAACCAGCAGTATTTCTTCCGTCAGGCTGGAATATTGTATAAACTTTGTCGGGGAATGACAAAGTTTCTCAATCCAGCAAATCTTCTAAGTTTCTCATCAATCCTCAAATGAAACGCTGGCACGGGAGATGTGTTCCAATCAAAAGTTGCTTACGTGTCTCATAGGAGCGATCCGGGCTCTGTATTTATACCCCAGACAGGTTTTGCACACGAACCTAACAAGTGATTAGTGGGCTGATGCAATACCTCGTCACCGGATGTAATCACTGAATCAGGATATTAGTTTCGTAAAAATAACTGGCTTCACTTACAAATCACGATCTCGGCTTTTACACCCAATATCAATACATGTTTGGTACATAATCAACAAGATTATAGTATAAACTCAATAAATATAACCATAAATGATCGCTATCTAGTCTAATTACGCTTCGATTTGATCGAATTGAAAGCAGGAAGTGATAATTTCTGTAAAATGATAGTCAAGAGTTCTCGATCAACCGTAACCATAGTCACTGGTAAAACTACCCGATCAACATTAACTAAATCTGAACTCGATAAAATAAAAAGTTGCTAACACCTCTGTAAGTACAAATAAAGTGCTTTAATCGATACTACAATTAGAGATCTTAATAATCTCAACTGTGAAGCACTTAAATCAAAAAATTTAAAATCAAAATTTTGTTACACTATGAATAATAATATATATCATTTATCAAATGAACGAGAAAATCCGAGCGGAGATCAACCCTTTCAAGATATTTAAAGAAATGTGTCTCAGAGGAAGACACATATTTCTACTAATTGGTCCAAATTGCTCAAACAAGGTCAAATGTATATGTGTCATTATAAAAATTGCGAAATTCATTTCAAGGTTCAGCATGGCCATCATGAGAAATCTGGTGGCACTTTTACAATTCCTTTCTAGATTCTAATTGAGAACAGAAAAACGTCATGATAATTATTAAAATGTTTATTCACTGGTTTATTTTGAATTGTGAATATAGCTACGAGTTCATAAAAACACCGACTTTGTAAAACCTACTATTCCGTTTTTGTGAATTTGTACATTAACCTTATCCGATTGTAGAAGCCCTTTATATGTATTAAAACCAAAACCGCGAAAACCAAAGTAAGTTTCAGAGTTCATTGCATTTAGTGGAGATACGATAAATTCACCAACCTATCTTTGGACTGTGGCTGGAGGGTCGTGATAATTAAAGACAATAAGTGTATAATGAAGCCCTATCAGATGTGAAACATAATTATAATGTCAAAGGTAATGTAGGGCGTGACTAAAAAACACATTTTTAAGATACCTTAAAACTATCCTCTGGACTTTGTTTACTTTATATCCCCTCCGTGTAATTTATATACATGAATGGAGAACAGGTGTAAGACAAGGATAACGGCCTTACCTGGCACGGGAACGTATATGTTCAGGTTCAGACATTCTTCCGTCTGGGTAACAAGGAATTTCTGTAATCTCTTCAGATGGAGAACCTTTCCCCGGGGGAGATCTTTCTCTAGATCTTTATCCCGGGGGATGTGCTGGGGGCAGGCTGGTCGGAAGCTAAACGCTGACCTTACGTCAGTCCATTTTTCCATCGGAGACGTAGGGGGCATAAAGCGTAGCTCGCCCCCTAGGAGTGAGGCGTATTGGATACCGAAATAACCTTCAACGGGTGTTAACTCTCGGTTTGGGATCTCCATAAGAACGCCTTTGATTTTACCGTATTTTGTTTGGATGACCCGTTGACTGATTTGCTGTTTGTACACTTTCCCAAATGTGTGGTCCAAGAGGGTCAGAAGAACTGAGAAGACTACCAAAGGCTTTGAATCCATCGTGTCCAATTGTCCTAAACTGTGCTTTGTTTATCAAAAATCCAACAAGTTCATACCTTACACGTGATTCCTTATTGCTCTTGCGCCATTAAGATGGGGTTATTATTAACAATATCTGTTAAGTAGATAAATCCTATATCCAATACTTTAAATTCGTTTCATGATCATTACTTATTTATTCAAAATGAACAGATCTAGCAGTTTCCGTCAAAGATACGTACAGCAATGTCAGAGTCAATCTTGCATGTCTGGAATAATCATGGGATAATCTAATACTCGCATGTCAATTATAACTTGGAATGTGTCAATCTGAACGTCCCAGATGTATAGCTACAACTACAAAATTCCACCTTCCCGCATATATTTTATGGACCGTGACAGTAACCTGTCCAATAACACACCTATTTATAATCGTGTCAAGAATTATTTCCTTGCGTCTTTAGGGTGCTGTTGCAGGTTCAGAATTCTTCAGTCTAAACGCATGTATATCATTCTTTTATCAAGTATATTCCAATTTATTTATTTCTCACTCAAATTGTTGATGTCTCACTCATTTAATGTAAAGAGTTGTAATGTAAAATCACAAATAGTTTCTTACTTGCAATATGTACGTCTTCTTGTGGACGCTCTCATTCAAACGTGTCAAATACATTTCTAAACGTGGACATAATCAGCGAAGGTGGCATGTTTGCCGGAGATGAGTTGATGTCTCTTTCAGCTAAATGCCTATCTTACTAATCTCTTATTACAGCTCTATAGCAATATCACTAACTGGATGTTCTATCAACTAATATCATATCAATAATAGAAATCATCACACGGAAGATTCCAAAAATAGCGCCGTATTAATCCTTCTTAGATCTTCTGAGATCCTAAGGAATCATTAATTTGTCTCCATTTAGTGACAGTGTGTCCAAACGGCTTTGAGTGGCAGCTAACTCCCATAAACGCCTTGGACACGATTGGTCTCCGGGAACACTCGCAGGCCTTCTACGCTACCGAGACTGATTGCATCTGAGAAAGCAAGTGAGATGTTTGATCGAAGTAGAATCGTTCTTTTGGCTATACACTGCAGAAAATCAATATATGATTGTAGAATTCTTTATGAGTGTGTTTACAGGTCTTCGCAAAGCCGAGCCATCGTCCCAGGACAGACTAAATATTTAAATATCAAATTTCGGTAGTTTATATTATTATTCGGGCGACATTACCCAATATAGAAGAACATATATATTTACTCCTTCAAATACACTGGTATAATTGCATTTTACCATTTCCTTAACTCAATAGTGGTTATTGAAACCAGCGTCTCACAAATTAAATACTCATAGTGTTCGTAACGTTCCTGCAAAAGTGCTATTTTACTATATGACATGTATGATGAGAGATATGATAGGACTTTTGCAGAGATATAATACTCGACCTACTGTAAGCATAAGCTTCTACTTAGAACCAATCTGACCTCCATGGTGTAAATCCTTAAAAATATAAAACGTATAAATTATGAGTTCGGGCGAACTCATAATATGCCTCATGGGGACATTTTTCTAACATTCTGTGAGCTTCTCAAGTAATTTTCTATTTTGGGCACTTTCTAGGCAAAAATACAGTGATTTTTATTAAAACAATATGTTTTCGTTCAAGTAAAGTACCCACGATGATAAAAATATCAATCGAACAATTCGAAAATTTATGGATAGGGACCCCATGTCAACACGTCTTTCAAAATGTTGAACCTTTTTACTCACAAGAGGATCTTCTTTTTCCGTTTTTTATTGCATGAAAAGCTTATTCAACAAGGGGTCTAAAACTTGGTATTGGAAGTGTAGTTTTGAAGATATCAATTTTCGATGACCAAAATGATGCTGAAAACAATGGATAGCATGAGTTTTCCCTGTGGGAAAATAACATGGGGTATGTGGTTTTTAACTTTAACGGATTTCAATACGCATCCCCTTTTCAGAAATCGTTAATTAGTATAGTGTAGAAGAAACTTTCAATATGTTTAAATTGAGAAAAACAAGATCCTCGTTTTAGAAAATGAGCCTAACATTTTTAAAAAAGTGCAAAGATGGGGTCCTAATCCATAATTTTTCAGAGAGTTGGAATGATATTTCACTATCATGGTGACTTCACCATTGCATTGATGGCCAGAAATTTCCCATGGAGAAAGATATGACCGTCTAAAATCACTTGCTATACTGCACAAGGACCTTGAGGGAGTTGTGAAATGTAACCTGTTATTTTTCCCAATATTCATTGCATGATGCATTGATGTTATTTTGATCACAAGATGGTACACTCCCCTCCATATTACAAGATGGTACGCTCTCTTCCATATCACAAGATTGTACCTACAGAACGGATCAAATTACAAGAATTCTAGCAATTGTGTAATAACATGACAAAATATCACCATCTGTAAGTGTTGCAGTTATACGCCTAATGCCGACGACAAATGTCATCACAGAAATCCCTGGTGACATAAAAATAGACTCTTGTGCGAACCGATGCGCAACTTTGCGCATGCTTCCGAAGCCGTCACATATAGTCATATTCGCCAGTACACGCAATACAAGTTGACGTTGGTGGGGGGGGGGTTCATTCATGTGCGAGGAGGCTTTTATATATTCAAAGTATCAAAGCGGAGAAATGATGGAAGTGAAAGCTACTGTTGATGAAACACAAATGTGTTGTACGTGCGAATATTATTGTTTCACAATATAATTAAATTTATACATGTATAATTGTCAATTAATATCAAGAAAATAAAGATCTTCCAAAATGGTTTCACAATGGTATCACCAATAATTCTCAATTTAACCTTATTCATCCATTCATCTTCTGAACTCAATTCATTTATAAGTTGATATATTTTCATGTGGGACTCTCCACATCTATCCCTCATACGTTGAATTAGGAAATATGTGGAATCATTGAAAGAGTGACATTTGCAGCGTAAATGCGTAAATTGTAATTCAATTAGGGATTTCTTTTCTATGCTGATCAGCATGACAAATGTACGCTGATCATTTGTTTGAGAGCTGGTTTGAGGCATTTTTGAATATTTATGGAAAGTTTGGAGTTTCGATGCAAATATTTATAGGCGGGGCAAAAGGCTAAAGGAGGTATTATTAATTAGTTACATTTCCACATTTCGGCCGAGATTTTATGATTTATGGTGTAATATATGACCGAAAATTTCATTCTGTTCATTGTTAAAAGACCGAAATCGCGTAGCGATTGAGGTCTTTGGCAATGGCCAGAATAAAATTTTTCCCAAGGGAAATATGTGTATATCCCGAGGGACCGCAGGGACCGAGGGATATACACATATTTCCCTTGGGATAAACCCTGTATCCAAAACCGACCGTACATAACAGATGTATTTCATACCTACTGATGTTCTAGGTACGTCATATACCTTATAAAGTTCCAAAAATCAAAAATATATTTAAGATACACATTTTCTTGGTGTTATAAAGTGTTTTTTAAGTTTCTGAGATTTTCAAACTCATATAACTCATATTTTGAAAAATTTGAAAAGAATGTGAACATTTTTTTAAATAAAAGAATGTGAAAAAAAATTGGAAAAAATGTGAAAAAAATTTTGGAAAAAAAAGATTTGAAAAAATTGTGAAAAAAAATTCAGGAGCGGGACCGGATTGGATACAGCGTGTATCCATCCCGCCCTGGACCTTGGCTAGATACAGTATATATTCCCGCTCGTTATGTACCTAGAACCTCAGTAGGTATGAAATACACTCCAATATAGACCAGTAAATCAATTGTTCTAGCTATTGTGACGTCACGTATCATATTAGAATTAAGAAATATAGACCGAAGAGCAGGGGTAATATTGTCGAATACACCCCGCAGGGCTAGGCACAAACGTTTTCTGTACCCCAAACGACCGAAGGTAGTGAGGGGTTCAAAAGCTTTTGTGCCTAGCCCTAAGGGGTGTATTCGACAATATTACACCTGCTCTGAGGTCTATATTACGATTCGAACATGAAAACTCACCAAAATGTTTCGAATATTCATTATGGTCCGCCATTACTACGGCCCGCCGTTATGACGTCACACATTACACGTATTACCAGGGGTTTTGTTCGCGAATATACCCCGGGTGAAATGTTGACTTTGTTAAAAGTTTATAGAAGGCGTGAATACAGTCATGTTCGAATCAGTTTTAGTTGAAGAGTCTGAATAAATAAATTTCTGAAAACTTGTCAAGGACGTGAGCCGCCTATGACATCATATAAGCCATCCATGCATCGCTTGTTTTATACCTGCTTAGATAAGTTTTTCCACAATGTGCCTCGTATTTAGAATACACCATGGTGTTTTTGGTGATCCTATGGATTCACTGAACTCATTTTATTTAAAGAACACATAAGCACTATGCAAGTTAAAAGACAAAGGAGATGTCCCTCCAATGTTTATACACATTTGTGGCATCATATCTAACACCTATTCGTGATGTACACTCAATAAAGTCAAAATGCGGTTTTATCAATTTCCCATGCATATGATCTGTTCCTTAAATTTTAGTAATGTTCTTTTCACAAGATTGTAAGATTCTCAGAGATTAATTTAAAGTTATTGAGAAATTAGTCAGAAAAATAAGATTTGAATTTATACTCTAGCTTTGATTATAGGGATATTGCTTGACATAATACTTCAAGTTTAACAGGAATAATTTTTCTTTCTTAAATTATCAAAGTACTGAGATCCTCATCACATCAGGAACTCATTTGTCTTTCTTATATTCATTTGACAAAGTCGTTTTAAAGAAATGTTATAGCTTTGAAACACTGTATCTATCATCTACATTCTCAGACAAAGACTCTATCAGGCAAAATGGCAATGTCGTTTTTATTTTATTTTATCGTTTGTATGTAGTGACAGCCGCCATTTTTTCACTTCAACATTTAGAATCGTGATTTTTGGTCTTATTTTCTAACGAAAATTTCCAAAACCCACAAGTAATGATCGAGATATTGGTTCGAATCTTTTGGACTGTTTTCATTGTTGGAAAATATCGAGTTTCAATCCTGGGAGCCAATCCTCTTTGCTTTTGAAGTATATATCTAGAATGAAATTAATAAATTAGTTTTATAATTCATAGCTCTATAAGGCTTATTTTTAACTATTTCCTGCATGGCTTCTAATTAGGTACGATCCATTAGTCTCTGTTTTATAGAAAGTACATTAAAAGGAAACGAAGGATTAGAGATAGGATGATCGTGACCTTTTTAAAAACTGCCTTAATTTTACAATTGTCATGAACGAAGTCTGGCATTTCAATTTAAGTTTAGGAATGCTGTCAAAGTATAAACAGTTGTGGCATAACAAAGTTAGTTTAGTTAGGTGGAGTTGGGGGGTGGGGGGTAAACGATGGTTACGTTAGCGATTAGTGTTGATTTTTTAATATTCAAGTGAAAGACAAATGAACACATTACGTCAAAAGAGGGGAGGGGTCAGACCATAACACAATTAACTTCATTTTCCCATGACTATTGATGATTAGACATCATCCCTCATTTTGTAATATTCCTGGTAAACTCTCTTGGCAGTGTCTGAGATAGAGTTGTCGAAGTCTAACATAACAATACCATGGAGTGAAATAGACCATAATTGGAGTGAAATATACCATAACTCTTCTCTTGGACAGTAAATTAACAACTTAGCTATTTAGTATAAAGATATGTATTTCAAACAAATATAAATAAATGGTTTGTGAAATAGCACCTACGGAATTTGTATAGTCAACACACTGCAAACTGATTCTAAACCAAGCCAGTACAAAATACAAAATAAATATGATGAAAGCAAATTTTCTTTTAAATTAGTAATACTGGTGGATCATAAAAATCTGACCATGATTTCAATTTTTTGTGTCCATTGTCCTGCCATTTTGTTTAGAATCACACATAACACTGTAATACTGCATTGGTGACTATAGAAATGTAATTTGCATTGATTTGAAATGTCATTTTTGTAATTTTATCAGTAATAATATAGTCTCAAAACCTTGCTCTCATACCTTTGCATTCATTTATCTATCATGTATATAGTCTAAGCACAGCCATGCATGAGACAGGTAAGGTTAAAACTGGCTCACAGAAATGTTCTAGTGGAGGGGGTCACAAGGGCATGTGGCTAGACTACTGAAATGTTATGAAATAATATCCATTTCCTTTTTTAAATAAAAGTAGAATTAGGATTAAACAATTAATTTGCACTTTCCGGATTTTAAGTGAGATCATTTTGCTAGAAGACATTAAACTGTCCATGTCTGTCTTTGCTTCATTCATATTCCTGAGATCACTTAGTGTAAACTTTCACCAGAGAGTACATATTATCATCTGATTGATCCTCTCATCAACATGGCCTTCCCCATATGTCCAGAGTCTTTCACTTTTCCACACACAGACTTCTTGGTTTTATCGACAGCAAAACATTTCCACAAACGAATTGTCTCATCTGCTGCAGCACTAGCAACAGTGGTGCCATCTGGTGATAGAGCCAGAGAGAGAACACGTGCAGAATGACCTGTGATTAAATATAAAGTAAATGCGATGTCTAGATTTTAATTCATTTATTGTATGTGACACATAAATCTAGTAATGTTGGTTTATGTTTGTTTTCAAAATGTAGTAGATAACTTGGTATTGCCCAGTGTTCTACATTCCTCAAATGTTGCCCATTGCCATTGCAAAGGAATGTTACATATTACCAAAAAAACAGTAATTTCCTATACTGTCAAGTTCTCATAAATGCATCTAATATTTTGGTATTTTTGTAAAAACATTTATTTTGCACCATATACAGGGTGGTCCAAAAAAAGTGAACCCTTGCAACCGGCTGTATTTCACTTATTACCTGCAGGAATCCTTTCATAGTTTCCAATGTTGCAGAGGAAGGTCTAAAATTTTTGTTGGTACTATACATTTTTCTTAGTATTGAAATTTGCAGAAATAATAAACCCTAACGAAACATCACTAAAAATGGGTAAAATGTGAACTTCAATCTGCGATTCTTCAACCCTTCAACAATCTTCCCATGGAAATCTTTTAAGCCAGAGTCTGGGAAACCTAATGTTTTCTGACTTTGTTTGGTTTTGAATCCCACACAATATGATGTAAAAGTTAGCATCCTACCTCTGTTAGTTGCAAAGTTATTGTGATCAAAAGAAGTGTTCAATGCTTCCAAAGACGAGAACATCTTCCAGTGAAATCGCAACATAACCCTGGTTTTTGTAAGATTTTATATGAAGGGCTTCTCAGATTTTGGGTCACAAGGGGTAACTTTGCCTCCCTCTACCCGTTGGTTAGGTAACATGCCTCTAAACTGTTGAATGGTTAAAACAGCTTCAAAATGGTCAATAAAAGTGTGAAATGTGTTTTCTGCTCAAATAGTGTCCCATTTGTCATATGGTAGAGTTTAAACTTATAATCTCTCACTGAAAGCTTTTTTAAGATCATCTAATGTGTATCAACAATTTCCATCAATCACATTGGTAAAATTTTGCACAAAATCTAATTTGAGGCATGTTTGTTTAAGTGTAAGAGAATAAATGATGATGTCAACAAAAATTTTAGACCTTTCTCTACAAGATGTGATAATATGAGCAAATTCATGCATGTATTAAGGAAAATATAGCCTGTTGCAGGGTTCACTTTTTTGGACCACCCTGTATTTATTTCACTGGCAAAGGGTGCCAATTCATGTAGACATTGCAGAGCATAGTAATTAGAAACTGACGGATGTATGGAACACATGAGAACAAATATCAGTCCGCAGAACCAAACACACAGGCCAGTACTATATTGATACTTTGAAATATTTTCAATGTTACACACCCAAAACTCTGCTACTCATAGATGGGTACAGTGTACTTCCATATATTAAAATATATTAAAGTAACTCACCTGTTAACTCTGCTACTCTGGTCATATACAGTATGGGTACTTCCATATATTAAAGTAGCTCACCTGTTAACTCTGCTACTCTGGCCATAGATGGGTACTTCCATATATTAAAGTAGCTCACCTGTTAACTCTGCTACTCTGGTCATAGATGGGTACTTCCATATATTAAAGTAGCTCACCTGTTAACTCTGCTACTCTGGTCATAGATGGCTACTTCCATATATTAAAGTAGCTCACCTGTTAACTCTGCTACTCTGGCCATAGATGGGTACTTCCATATATTAAAGTAGCTCACCTGTTAACTCTGCTACTCTGGTCATATTCAGTATGGGTACTTCCATATATTAAAGTAGCTCACCTGTTAACTCTGCTACTCTGGTCATAGATGGGTACTTCCATATATTAAAGTAGCTCTTCTGTTAACACTGCTACTCTGGCCATAGATGGGTACTTCCATATATTAAAGTAGCTCACCTGTTAACTCTGCTACTCTGGCCATAGATGGGTACTTCCATATATTAAAGTAGCTCACCTGTTAACTCTGCTACTCTGGCCATAGATGGGTACTTCCATATATTAAAGTAGCTCACCTGTTAACTCTGCTACTCTGGTCATAGATGGCTACTTCCATATATTAAAGTAGCTCACCTGTTAACTCTGCTACTCTGGTCATAGA
Organism: Owenia fusiformis; assembly: GCA_903813345.2. Classification (NCBI taxonomy): domain Eukaryota; kingdom Metazoa; phylum Annelida; class Polychaeta; order Sabellida; family Oweniidae; genus Owenia; species Owenia fusiformis. The sequence continues at coordinate 18,208,076 of CAIIXF020000004.1, forward strand.
TGGCTACTTCCATATATAAAAGTAGCTCACCTGTTAACTCTGCTACTCTGGCCATAGATGGGTACTTCCATATTTTAAAGTAGCTCACCTGTTAACTCTGCTACTCTGGCCATAGTTGGGTACTTTCATATATTAAAGTAGCTCACCTATTAACTCTGCTACTCTAGTCATAGTTGGGTACTTCCATATATTAAAGTAGCTCACCTATTAACTCTGCTTCTCTGGCCATAGATGGGTACTTCCATATATTAAAGTAGCTCACCTGTTAACTCTGACCATAGATGGGTACTTCCATATTCTAAAGTAGCTCTTCTGTTAACTCTGCTACTCTGGCCATAGATGGGTACTTCCATATATTAAAGTAGCTCACCTGTTAACTCTGCTACTCTGGCCATAGATGGGTACTTCCATATATTAAAGTAGCTCTTCTGTTAACTCTGCTACTATGGTCATCAATATGCACTTCCATATATTAAAGTAGCTCACCTGTTAACTCTGCTACTCTGGCCATAGATGGGTACTTCCATATATTAAAGTAGCTCTTCTGTTAACACTGCTACTATGGTCATCAATATGCACTGCCATATATTAAAGTAGCTCACCTGTTAACTCTGCTACTCTGGCCATAGATGGGTACTTCCATATTTTAAAGAAGCTCACCTGTTAACTCTGCTACTCTGGCCATAGATGGGTACTTTCATATATTAAAGTAGCTCACCTTTTAACTCTGCTACTCTGGCCATAGATGGGTACTTCCATATATTAAAGTAGCTCTTCTGTTAACACTGCTACTATGGTCATCAATATGCACTTCCATATATTAAAGTAGCTCACCTGTTAACTCTGCTACTCTGGTCATATACAGTATGGGTACTTCCATATATTAAAGTAGCTCACCTGTTAACTCTGCTACTCTGGCCATAGATGGGTATTTCCATATATTAAAGTAGCTCACCTGTTAACTCTGCTACTCTGGCCATAGATGGGTACTTCCATATTTTAAAGTAGCTCACCTGTTAACTCTGCTACTCTGGCCATAGTTGGGTACTTTCATATATTAAAGTAGCTCACCTGTTAACTCTGCTACTCTGGCCATAGATGGGTACTTCCATATATTAAAGTAGCTCACCTGTTAACTCTGCTACTCTGGCCATAGATGGGTACTTCCATATATTAAAGTAGCTCTTCTGTTAACTCTGCTACTATGGTCATCAATCTGCACTTCCATATATTAAAGTAGCTCACCTGTTAACTCTGCTACTCTGGCCATAGATGGGTACTTCCATATATTAAAGTAGCTCACCTGTTAACTCTGCTACTCTGGCCATAGATGGGTACTTCCATATTTTAAAGTAGCTCACCTGTTAACTCTGCTTCTCTGGCCATAGATGGGTACTTCCATATATTAAAGTAGCTCTTCTGTTAACTCTGCTACTCTGGTCATAGATGGCTACTTCCATATATAAAAGTAGCTCTTCTGTTAACACTGCTACTATGGTCATCAATATGCACTTCCATATATTAAAGTAGCTCACCTGTTAACTCTGCTACTATGGTCATAGATGGGTACTTCCATATATTAAAGTAGCTCACCTGTTAACTCTGCTACTCTGGTCATAGATGGGTACTTCCATATTTTAAAGTAGCTCACCTGTTAACTCTGCTACTCTGGCCATAGATGGGTACTTCCATATATTAAAGTAGCTCACCTGTTAACTCTGCTACTCTGACCATAGAAGGGTACTTCCATATAGTAAGCTGATTCTGTGAGAAACCATGGCCTGAGAGCAACTCTTTGTAGTCCTTGTTCCACACTATAGAACACACCTGAAGAAATATGTACACGAAAGAATGAAAACACATGTTGCAGACACTCAGATGTCATGTTAAAGAACATAAATATACAAGGCATTAACATGCAAAATGTCACCAACTGCCATTTGTAACATTTGATACAGACGCTGACCACCAAACGCCAAACACCATTCACAAAAAAGTTGGAGTTGGTGGTAACTGGTAATATAAAAATGAATATTTTGACAGATATCTGCATGGAGAGATATTCTTAAGTAATTACATGTTTAATTACAAAAGCCCTTGTATTATCTTACCTACAAACTTTTCTACAAACTTTTCATGACCAAATGTTATGGCATTAGGAGTGAGAAGCTATAATTAATAAAGACCTATTACATTTGTGAATACCTGAGAGTTTGTATCTGTACTGGCCAACATTGACCCAGTTGTGATGTTCCAGAAATTGATGCAGCGATCAGCTGTACCACCTCCAGTTGCTAGGAGAGATGGTTGCCATGGACACCATGACAGTGCCTAAGAACAACAATAAATGCGTTTAATATTTAAGAAATATAGACTGAAGAGCAGAGGTAATGTCGTCCAGTACAGCCGGCATATCGAGGCACAAATGTTTTCTGTAAAATAATACCATGGATTTTTTTTAGATAAACGACACATTGGTCCAAAAATCACAGATGTTCATAAGCGCAACTACATATGAACATTTACCTTGACAGCTGCCAGGTGTTGAGTGAAGGTATGTATTGGGGATGCGGATTCTTGCATGGTAGCTCCCCATATATTCACCAAGTTATCATTACCACCACTGCCAAGATGGCGGCCATCAGGTGACCAAGCAAGACCACACACCTCCTGGCTGTGATTGGCCAGTGTTCCAATATGGTGGTTAGCAACCCTGACGTCATGGTGATGTATTGCACCTGATCGGCAGCCACTGTAATCAAATAACATAGTTACCAATAAGGTCAATCATCTGCTTCGACTGGAGTTTCTATAAAAAGATTATAATCCAATAAAAATTCATATACTATAATTGTGAATTACATTGCTCTGTTGGTGTCTCTAGAGAATGCTATTTCTAGAACATAATCCATTTTCTTGAATATTTTCCATAGACTTTATATAAAAAGGCCCTCTTAAGATCTCCAACTTACAATAAACTTGATTTGTGGTGTTGCCTTACAGGTTTTACTGTAAAGGGAAAAAGTAAAGAACTCACAGAGAATGATTACATTTTGTGGCTTACCTCGACAGTATGTAAGCATTCCATGCTAAACTTCCCACTCTTGCTGCATGCCCTGTCATTGTTCTCACCAACTTCTGAGCACCTACATCCCATAGCTGGAACATATGCAGCAATATAATATCAATTATACAACAATATCCTTCTATGGTAAAGTACATCATCCACCTCTTCTTACTTTTATTAATACTGATTCCCCAAGTCATACTTTTTGTTATTTGATCATGCAATACTTTAGGAAAATGAAAGCTATCACTCTTAAAAATGGTATCACAATTACATATGGAAAGCTAGTTCGAAGGTCAACAAAAAATACCATTGGTTTTTCAGCTTCTTGACAGACTAGTAAATAAGTGAATAATAAATAGTAGGTGGCATACCTGTACAGCCCCTGTGCTAATACCAACAGCCAATATATTGCCTTCTTTGATTCATTGCATTCAACATACCTGTACAGCCCCTGTGCTAATGCCACAGTCAATATATTGCCTTTTTTGATTCATTGCATTCAACATACCTGTACAGCACCTGTGCTAATACCTACAGCCAATATATTGCCTTCTTTGATTCATTGCATTCAACATACCTGTACAGCACCTGTGCTAATACCAACAGCCAATATATTGCCTTCTTTGATTCATTGCATTCAACATACCTGTACAGCACCTGTGCTAATACCAACAGCCAATATATTGCCTTCTTTGATGCATTGCATTCAACATACCTGTACAGCACCTGTGCTAATACCAACAGCCAATATATTGCCTTCTTTGATTCATTGCATTCAACATACCTGTACAGCACTTGTGCTAATACCAACAGCCAATATATTGCCTTCTTTGATGCATTGCATTCAACATACCTGTACAGCACCTGTGCTAATACCAACAGCCAATATATTGCCTTCTTTGATGCATTGCATTCAACATACCTGTACAGCACCTGTGCTAATACCAACAGCCAATATATTGCCTTCTTTGATGCATTGCATTCAACATACCTGTACAGCCCCTGTGCTAATACCAACAGCCAAAATATTGCCTTCTTTGATCCATTACATTCAACATACCTGTACAGCACCTGTGCTAATACCAACAGCCAATATATTGCCTTCTTTGATCCATTGCACGGATGAGACGTATTCATCCTGATTCTCAATTTCAAACAGTTGCGATATACTTCCATCAGATGCATCCCAGATGTAGACAGCGCCCCCTAGGGCCACGACAAGGTGGTTGTTGGCAGACCAATGTAGCAGGTTCAGATCTGGAGTTGAGGGTGTATTTTTGATGTATTTTAATATGCATCTCTCTTCTGTATAGAGAATGTATCAAAATTGGATATCTTATATTTAATATGATATCTCTAACACATAGAATAACATTAAGCAGAGTACATACACAATCAGTGTGATTTCATACACGGTTTGTTCAAGTTTGCAGAATCGATGTTAGTAAAATGACATGTGTTCATGTGTATTTGTACTGTGAATGCATTGTTTCAGAATTACATTGAATAGAGTCCACAAATGCAAAAAAAGAAGAATGCAATAAACACATTCTAGTTTGAAATGCCCAGAATGCACCATATACAATGTCAATTTTAAAATATTTACGGGCTTGTAGTGATGCAAACCCAAAAAGCACACCCCACATTCACTATTGCTGGCTATGCCCCTTCATAGCTCCAATGTAATTGTTTTCTACATTCTTGAATACTTACAGTAATCATTGAGTAGTTCAGGGGCATCTAGCACTCTCTCAGCTTGTTGGGGAATGAATCTGGTAGATGTGCTCTTGGGGGCTGTTGTCTTTGCTGCACTGTACAGAACCTTCAAACTGCTGATGTGGCCTAGGTACATAAAAAGATAACTGGTTTAAGCTCCTCATTTCCAAATCATTGTTAGTATGATTGCACATATGAAACACTGACTTGTATTGATCACTTTTGCTTTTTTTGAAATTTAGAACAACAAATGTTAATGGCTGCACAATTCAGTCTATCTGATCTTATGAGAGATCCATGATTCAATTCAATCAAAATCAATCAAATCAAATGTTAAGAAAACAAAGAGTAGTCTTATTCCCTCCTTCTCACCCTCTTTTGCCTGTGGAGCTTTTTGTTTGAATGATAGGATTTTAGCATTTTGTTCTCCAACATTCTCATCAAGTTTGCGTTGATATTCAATTTTATTAGGACTCAAGGGGTCTTCATTTTCTTCATTGTTTAGCAGCCTGTAGTGACTGATGTCCATCTCTGTTGTGGTTCTGTTAGGTATGAATCTGAAAAAGGAGTGGGATCATTTGACAATGGAATGTATCAATATATAATATCAATGGTTGCACTGTACTAATAACTCAGAGATACTGATACTGATGTTCAGAGATATACTGAATGTCCTTCCCAGGAATTTTCTCAAGTGGGTGCGAAATTTCCATTTTCATAGCACTGTCCAAAACATGCTGATTTTTCAATGTGATTTTACTAAGATTTTTTCTTGCTTACTGTTAAAAGAATGGAGAAGATAAAATCTGAGGTCACAGCTTTGTCATAAATCATGGAATCGAGGTATCTATGATCCTGATATAATTAAAGTATGCCATTGTAACAGACATAACAACAGTTACTGTTTGTGGAGCAAAATTTACTCTTCATACATACCCCACTATAGACCAGTAAATCACTTGTTCTGGTTATTCTGACATCACATATCATGTTAGAATAATGATGAAAGTGAACTTTACCTGTCTGAGGCACCCTGTGCTCCAGGTTTGCTTGTTGGGGTGTTCTTATTCGGAGTCTTTCCTCTCAGGCGGAACTTGCTTGTTGGAGTTTTAGAAGGGGTCTTTGATGGTCGAGCACTTGTTGGTGTATTTGGGGTCTTTTTATTTGGAGTTAGCTTCATTGTTAGAGGGTTGGCCGACTTTGGTCTACGTGGTGACAGACCCCTTGAATCATTCACTAGAACAAACTGAACACTTTGAATTGGCTGAAGTGATGCATATTGCTTATTTGCATGTCCGGATATCTTCAAAAGGCTACTTGATTAATTGGTTTAGAATTACTGAATTTGACGACAGACTTTTTTCTTTAAAGCTACAGTTCTTTGTTTGTATGTATCTGAGTATCTATGTACCTGCATCACTTAAGGAAAGAGTTCTCACTCCAGACTCCAGTGCTTTACGTTGCCACCGCATCATTGGACCTTTCTGTATAGGAGCATCCATCCTAACAGAGTCCTGTATGGCACTGTCCAATTGGAAGTGTGACATGGTGGATAGTATGGCCAGTGATTGCTGAAAGATTCAGGAGTATGCCAGTCAACTGACGTTGAAACATGAAGAATTGAGATGGATGATGAATATTAGAATTTTTCTTTTACGAAGGGCAACAGGGAAAGGATTTTCCATACAAGAATGTTATTAAGTGAGGACGTCACTTGAGTCAATGGTATCATTGGACCACCTCTCTCACCCATACAAGCACATCGAAACCATGTTGTGATAGGAGAACACAATCAAGACCCCCTGGACTTTTTGCATGTTCAGTCGTACCACATATTCAACTTTCTACTTCAAAGAAGAAGTTACAAATCCGCCACTTTATGTGCTAATTTTGCGATTGTACTGACCAGTTGAATTATTTTTGTCAAAATTAAATAAATCTGAAGTTTAAATAAACAAGGGAAATCCTCTAATTGGTTGTTACATTAATTTACCATAAACCTGATTGGCTGCCTGGTTCAAGGCGTGTGTTGGTACAGGTGTCGACTTCATGGGGATTCCCCTTGATTGCTGCGGAATCAATTGTGTTCAATTCTGACAGACCATAGGTTGTTCTGTTGATTATTTCAATATATCAGCGATACTATACCCATTAGTGGTACCAAGGTATATCTAAGGTATGCAATATATTAAATACGCAATATAATGGGACATTACTGATTGTCCGGGAGAGAAACCTATGGTATTATACTGCATCTTTAAACATGGGATGGTATTTCCCTGATGACCAATTAACAGTTACAATACTACACTCTTAAAACAAACTCAAAACAAACAAACAATTTTGATGATGATAATTTCCCAGTGGTCTTTGAATAATTTCTAATGTTGTTATTAAATATAAGGTGTTTGTTTACTTTTTTCGACCTGATAGTGATTTTGAGAAAAGTTGGGTGGAGTACAATCAGCCAATCAATCCCCTCCCCAACATGACACACAATTCCTACCACTGTATCTACCTAAAGCATTTTGGGTTTCAGAACAATGGTGTGGCCAAAAGTCATACATTCGTATATAATTAGAAGTCAATGCTTCATGCTTCCATGTTCAGGGGAGGGAAGGGAATGTCTCAGAACAGGCAAGTCCGAAGAAGAGGGGGGATAACCCCTTTTTCCGGAATCTTTTTTAGAGCATTTATATCCAAAACGTGGCTATCAGAAATGCTTAATGCACCAAAGAGGTCCAAATTTCTCAGGGGGCGTGCAACTAGCTTGCTGAACTCTGCCCTGGCTACACTATGGGTGCACATTCCATGTGCCTCCGTTGTGATAGTGGCGTAACCCATTCATACGCAAAAGCGAATTCTTCCGCAATAGATCTAAAATTAGGTTCAAGAAAAATAAAAATTATACTAAATATTAGATTGCGCTTCGTGGTAGGTCTCTAAAGCTAGCCGTACACCAATGGGACATCAAGGGAGTTATTGAGTAACTATTTTCATGGGACATGAAGGGACAAGTTCGGACATTCCCATGGGACATCCCACGTTGTGCCCGGGACAACTGTCCAAATCTGTCCGATTTTGTCCATTTATGTCCCAATAAAAGAATGAACATGTTGATTCTTTTCTGGGACATTATTGGACAAATGAGGAGCATTTCATCACGTGATGATCATATGACCATTTTCTGACAAAATAGCGCTAGACTCTATATTCCAGACATCATCGGATCGGACAAAATGGGACAACATGGGACATTGTCCCATGATGTCCGGGGGACAAGAGCGAACAAGTCGGGACAAAACGGACAAAGTCAGACATTGTCCCATTGGTGAACGGCTAGCTTAGAAACATCCAAATGGACTCAATCTCAAAACCTGCAAAAAATTAAAAAATAAAGCTGAAAAAACCTAAAGTGAGGTATTCTCTAGAAAAATAATGATTTCAATGTCAAACTAGCATCACATTGTAAACCTGATGAACCAGCAATATCTACAATACACGTAAGATACCTACTATCCGTGGAAATCAGTCTAAAACGAGTTTTCGTAAAGTTTTCAACTTTTAAAGTTGGTGCAGTTTTCCTCTTCGGCGATTTCCGGAATCGATCGTCAATTTCCGTCAAATTTCCCGCCAAATCAAACTTTTTTAAGTTTATAAAACCTATCCTAGAATTCGGCCCCATACAACTTCCTCAAGGTAAGTACATTGATTCAACCTTTGAAATATGTCGTCGGAATATCCAAGGAGCACGATAAAGTAACTTTTCAATTATAGATATCAATAGAACACTTTTTATTTGGTACTTTTAAATGACCTACTTTTCCATGAATTATTCAAGATGGCGACCTCCTTTTAGCAAGCCGCTTTGTTGGTGAGTGGTGTTTTCCCGATTAATGCAATATGTATATGTGATCGGTCTATATGCAAGAGTTATTTGTGGTCTAGACATTATAGTTTTTTTGTTTATGCTTGTGAAAATTACGTTTGCAATGTAAATCGAAAGATATTTTACAGTATTTGTGAGCGATAATAGAAAAATCTTAATTTTTAGCTTTTGTTTACATTTTTGAATTTTGTATTTTCCACTCAATTGCTAATCCTGTGAACTTATACAGTTTTGTCATGTATTTTTTGATTTTTATTTATTATTTTCACTTTTCAACTTTCTAATAAAGCATACACAGCACCATAGGGTACCGTGAGCATATATGGCACAATGCTCGAATGGTACTGTACAGTATCATTCTCTTGATTTACCAAATTTGCAGTCACAACGCTTCTTTCTATATCTATTCTGTAATGTTGCCTTTACTCACTTGGCATAATTTCATTTTGCTTTTATACCATTGATACCATTAATTGAAGTATTGTTCTTTGTCATTGCTTTAATGGTCAGTATACCAAGTATAATCAAGAAAAGCTTGTACAATGAACAACGAAATTTGGAAACAAGTACTATAGATTTGCTTTCAGACACTGAACCGATTGACCTAGATAATAGCGATGCGTCTTCTTTGGTCAACTGCTCAGTTGTTTGTGGGTTTTCAATGTAGCTCTATAATGCAATTTGAAGATGAGTACTTTTATTGCATCTATTATGTTGCAGTTTGTAGTGCAGTAAGATTGGAATGAAAGTGTCGAAAGTTGAATGAAACTATTTTTTCCAATATGGCGACGAGTCAACTGATCACGTGACCTTCTCTTCTGGAATATTTTCTCACTTTTCGATCATCGTTTTCATCATGCTATGAATCAGTACAATGAAAAAAACATCTGTTATCTTAAGATAGAGATCAATCGTTTCTGATAATCTTTTCTGTACTCCCGTATGGGAATAGTAATGAATATATTGATAGAAAAATAGGTGTGAAAATCCCCATGTCAAACCTATGGCGGAAAACAAGGAAGTATGAATTTGTTCCTCTGCGAACTGCATCATGGGAAATATTTTGACCTTATAAGGAAAATCTTTTGCGTCTCCTCTTATGAAGAGGGAACCACAAATACGAGAATTCAATGAGATCCACCACATGTAGCGATGTGTGAACAGCTACTGATGGGATGAAAGGGCTTGATCCATATAAAAATAATCTCAAGTTCTAACATTTTTGCTGAACAGAACCTTGGGCTTTTGAAAGCCCATGACAGAACTCATTTAGAAACAAATGTACAGATTCAGAAAGAGCTCAAAAGAAAGCACAGGTGGTTCACTAGAATTTCTCACAACATGTTAAATAAATGAAAACAACAGGCAATTAATGGAAATCATAAATTTAACATTTAACAACCGTTGAAAATCGCCTGTTGCCTGCTTCTAATGAAGCCCCTGAAGCATGAAGAATCTTATTCTATTCATACATGTTACTGACTTCTTTTTTATTTTAAGTCAGCTCAGAATGACATCAAATTTTCAGTTACAACGTATAGCTGAGCTGAGTTTTTAATTTTCTCAGCTTTACATCTGAACATGACACAAGATTCTCACAGTCTTATAAGTTCTTCTACATAATGAAGATGCCAGAGGACTGACAGGATTCAGCTCACTTTTTAATTTCTCAGCTAAACAAGTAACATGACATCAGATTTTCACTGTCTGAAGTGCTAAGTTCTTCTATGTAATGGAGTCTCAGTGAGAGAGTGTGTTGATGTTTTAGATGCCAGGAGTGACAAGGCCACGTAGATTATCCAGAGACGCTGCTAGCAAAAGCAACATAGCTGATACAATGGAGTCAATAATCCAGCAACAGGCAGAGGGAGAGATGGACTCAGAGATGGAACACATCATGGAGCCAACCAGTGAACTTGGAGTGTAAGTTCATATGTTTTCAAGGAGATTTTAATGAACTGTGACATATTTAATTCATGTTCTACATTGACTTGAATTGAAGATGCATGTGTAATCATATTTCATTTCAAGTGGGCTAGTATGAAGAAGAGAATCAGAATTTTAAATGTTGCAGACTATTTATCTCATGTGACCTGTGTTCAACCAATCACAGAATGGAAACATAAAAATGAGATAATATTACCAACAAATATGTTACTTCTTCAGGCCAGAACAAGAGGACAGTGACTTTGAAGAGCCAAAGGCTGCAGGTGCAAAGAGAAAGAGACAGAAGAAAGATGAAACAATGGTGAGTTGTCTTAGCAACTGTATCAATCTTGGACTTTACCTGATTGTCCATTTTCACAGTGAATTCTTTGATATCACATGATTGATGAAAAATTAATATGCTCATTCATTCACAGGGCAATTACCTGATCTTGCCCAGTGTGAATAGTTGACCACATCTGGCTAATCTGGTCACAACATTTAAGTTTTGGCATAAAAAGCTTTGAGTGAATAATGATTCTAGTACTACTCTTATCAGTTCATTGATGATCAATGCTTTGTTTTAGGTAAAGAAGGCTCGTAAGGTGCCAGAGGCTGGTGGAGGCAGAGGGAGGAAGAAGAAACAGATAGACCCCAATGCTGAAGATCAGGATGGCAGTCTGTTTGAGGTTGTCAAGTCTGGCAAGACTGCTCTACAGGTAAGTCTAATATGCTTACACTTGTGCATATTAAGGCAACTTACTCATTACTAGATCCACTCCTCGTCCTAACTTACTCCAATTCTTGTCTGGTCAGTTGTACACAATAACATTATTAACCTGTTAAAATATTCTGCAAAATGCTATCTTGTTGTTGATTTCAAGCAGAGTTATAACTGCTTTTTTAAATAGTTGTATACAAGCATTTACTTTTCAATGATTTTATCGTGGTTAGATATTGTTACATTGGACAGTGTTGGGCAGTTGGTGCTTGGCATATGTAACAAATGGCAGGTGGTGCCATTAATGCATTGTATTTATTTTAGGCTGTGGTAGATGACTGGATAGAGGGCTATAAATCAGATAGGGACACAGCTCTGCTTGAGTTGATCCAGTTCTTCATCCAGTGTTCAGGTTGCAAGGGCAGAATCACACCACACATGTACGCTAATATGGAGCACGCTGAGATCATCAGGAAAATGACAGAAGAGTTTGATGAGGTAAGTTTCATGAGACATGTTTCATGACTGGAAAAAACATCGAAAATTTGAAATGTTGAAGCTCCTGCAAGTTGTTACAGAGGTATATGTTGTAATTTTAGGACAGTGGAGACTACCCTCTCATCATGACTGGGGCACCTTGGAAGAAGTTCAAGACAAGTTTCTGTGAGTTTGTCCAAGTATTGGTGCGCCAGTGTCAGTACAGCATCATATACGACCAGTACATGATGGACAATGTCATATCCCTCCTCACAGGTCTCACTGACTCTCAGGTCCGTGCCTTCAGACATACCAGTACATTGGCAGGTAAGTGAAGCCAAGGGACATTTTAACAGTTTGCTCCAGTTGGTAGAGATACCTGAAAAAGTTAGCCCAGGTAGTCCGAACCATAAGACAAGAACTAAATTTACCAGTTAATTTAGGAACTTAAGATTATGATTCTGTACCAGGCGTAACTTCATGCTCATATTCATTATTTTAACATTATAGCCATGAAGTTGATGACAGCTCTGGTAGATGTTGCTCTGAATCTGAGCATAAACCTTGACAACACACAGCGACAGTATGAAGCTGAGAGGCAGAAGAACCAAAGCAAGAGGGCCAGTGAGAGATTGGAAATGCTCATGGCAAAAAGACAAGAGGTAAACCAAAGGGTATTCTCTTCACAGTAAAACGTAAAGGAAAATGAGATAGTGAAAGACTAGAAAATGCAAAGGCCAAAATGTGGATTGAGTACAAAATGAGAAGTCAAAATATATTTTAATGTATTATATGCTTAATACTGAAAACATTTTTCAGTTTTCCAATCATTTTATATTGTAAGTAGACTTTTGCACATCCTTGTATGCCTCGTCTCCCGCAATCCAGGTAGAAATGGGCAGATATTATATATCTCTCAAGATAAACACTATATCCAAAACCTCCCAGTACATAATCCTCATGCATTTACAGTTAGAGGAAAACCAAGAGGAGATCCGCAACATGCTGACATACATCTTCAAGGGAGTATTTGTCCACAGGTACAGGGACACCCAGGCAGAGATCAGGAACATCTGCATGTCAGAAATAGGTGTATGGATGAAGAGATATCCAAACATGTTCCTAGATGATAGTTATCTAAAGTATGTGGGCTGGACCATGTATGATAGGGTAGGTGAAACTTAATTGCTATGTTTTAGTATTAAAAGGAGTTATTTCACAAGTGATATTACACATTTCATGTGTTTGATGCCCCTGTTTGTATTTTGTAGACTGGAGATGTACGCAGTGGTTGTTTGAAGTGTTTGATGCCCCTGTATGAGGCGGAGGAATTGGCTCCTAAACTGGAACTCTTTACAAACAGATTCAAGGTACAATTTTAGGAAAAACATATTTCTCTGTACAAATGTTATTGTAAAACATCCTTCAATTCTTCATTGTTCGTATATGCATGCAAGCTTAGGAATTCTCATATTCTTGGTATAAGGGCTAATTTTGCCTGATTTAATTGTCCAAATGTTTCTTATCAATCTTTAGATGGACATCTTGTACTTATGCCTATTGTACATCTCATTTCCAGGCACGTCTTGTAGAGATGACACTTGACAAAGAATATGATGTTGCTGTTGCTGCCGTCAAGCTCTCAACTGCCATCTTGAAGTATAATGAACAGGTCCTCACAGACAAAGATTGTGAGAATGTATATGAGTTAGTCTACTCATCACATCGACAGGTAAATGCTTAACTAAACTGAATAAACAAATACTATGTCATAATGAAACTATTAATCAAGGTCATAAAAATACACCCTGTCTGCATATTTGTCACGCATAGGCACTGTTACCCGTTTAGCATTCATTGATCATCTTTCATTAGCATAAAAGCTCAGTTTATATTTCAAAGTATGTGATTGAATAATATAAAATTCTGGTGGTTAATATTTCCTGTATATTTGATATTTCCATAATAAATCTCTCATTCTCAATGCATTGTTTCATGTATATTTCCACTAAACCACCAATGTAATTGGTTTGTGCCTGAGTATGAAACTGTCCTTAATCATAAGGGTCGAAATATTACTGCTGGGTGATTATCCATTTAACATTACATTTTCTTCTATTGCCAGGTTGCCCAGTCTGCAGGTGAGTTCCTGAATGTGAAACTATTCCAGAAAGATGAAGAATCCATGAAGAATGTGAAGACAAAGAAAGGCAAGAAGAGGAGTGTCAACACTCCATTGGTGAGAGATCTTGTACAGTTCTTCATAGAGAGTGAGGTAAGCTAAATATTAACTACATACATACTGTATCCCAGACTGAAGTATGCAAAATAAGACACATGAAAATTTATATATAGCAATATTAGACCCTAGCATACTAACATAGAATTAGACTCTCCAACTTGGGATAGGGACTTTTGATTAGGAATTTTGACTTGTAAAGTAGAAATCAAATGTCTGTTTTTATGTCGTCACTACAAATATAATTGTAGTCTCCAACTTTTTTTGGGATGGTGTTCCGCGTTGACAAATTAGAGTTTGAGACATTTTGCATGTTTCTTACTTAATGCCTTGTTTTATTTTGGTAAACCTTTATTTACAATTTCAGTAAATATTGATTTTCTGTTAATGAATAATGAACCAATCACATGGTACCATTTCATATTTCAGCTTCATGAACATGGTGCTTACCTGGTTGACTCAATGTTTGAGGTGAATGATATGATGAGAGACTGGGAGTGCATGACTGACTTACTCATAGAGGAACCTGGTAGAGGAGAAGAGGTATGTACCCTTAATGTGTTCATTATCCACAGCAAAGGAGGTGTCTACCCAAGATACCTTGTAATTATTAATAGAATATGCACAGTATGGGAATATACTTTAGAATTTCTACACAAGTGAGTTGTCCCAGTTTCATTAACCTCAATTGAATTCCTTTTTTTCTGACCACCTCTAACATTTACATTTTAGCAAAGTTTAGACTAGTTCATTATAAAATCTGGTTCCTGATAATGTAATATTAATTGCATGTGCCTAGGTGATGGATGACAGACAGGAGTCTAGTCTTATAGAGCTAATGGTATGTGCTGTCAAACAAGCTGCCACTGGCGAGAGCCCTGTAGGCAGGGGACCAAATAAAAAGGTATTAACTTTGGTAAAATATTTTTAGTATTGATTTTTTACTTTTAATTTCTTGATTAATTTTAACTTGACGGTGCATGCTCAAAATGATAACAAATACAACAATAAAAACTTTTATGTTTAGTTCAAGTGATGCTGGTATCTGCCATTATTACAATGTATTGAAAAGCCATGTTTGCCTCTGTTTCAGTTGTCATCAAGGGAGAATCGCCAAGTGATGGAAGACAAAACCAAACTAACAGAGCACTTTATTGTGACACTTCCACAACTCTTAGCTAAGGTATGATTACTGAAGAAATCTTTAAATATGTTGTTACCTTTGTTCAATACCAGCTGTGATGAAGTCAAACACTGACATCATTCAGAGAGTAATTTCAAGACTGACAGTATTTTGTTGTGAAAAATGAATTAAACAACTTAACACATCATTCATTTCATTCAGAAACTCTATTCCCCAAATTGAAAGTGACCCTAATAAGACAAAAGATGTATTTCTTATATTACAGTACAGTGCAGATCCTGAGAAAGTAGCTAACCTGTTGACGATTCCTCAGCACTTTGATCTTGAGATCTACACAACCAGTAGACAGGAGAAACACCTTGACACTCTACTAAGGCAGATACAAGACATTATAGAGAAACACACAGATACTGAGGTTGGTTATTGTGCTTAAACTCTCTCTCGTTAATGAAAAGTGACACAAGAGATCCATGTAAACTGCAGTTGATTTGAAAACAATATTTATATCTGTCATTGATTTATTTGTTTATTTGAGTTAAAATTATCTCACATAGACACCATATATGTGTGGTAGGATAATGTAACTTGATATCTGAAGGTAGAAACAGATCCTGGTATTAACCTGACAGGAGGTGGTATCTTTATCCTGGCTAGGACCATAGGCAGTTCAAGCCAGCACAGGCCTTTCATTGAGTTAGTAGCACTCTTGTAGACACCTCTCTGGTGTACTGGGTAACATAGCTAGCTCCTTTTGCCACATGCTGGGATTGATTCCAAGACCTTGGCATTAGCAGTCTAGCATGTTTACCTTACACCACGGAGGCAAAAACAAAGGTCATGTATCGTTGAAATACACATTTTTGGTAATTTTAACTTGTAGGTACTTGAGGTGTGTTCCAAATGCCTTGAGGCGTTTTGTCAGGAAGAGTATGCGATTTCTGGCAAGTGTCAGATCACACGCAGCACATTGATTGATGCACAGGTTGAGAAGTTCAGAGAAGCTTTCCAAGATTTCTTTGCTGAGGTGAGAATCTTACATTTACTAAAGAGAGTACAGTTTCAGAGATATACTCAATTCCTTTTGAGATATCATTTCTTGATATATGTCTGTGAAAAATGATTTGTGCATTTGTTTTGAGATAATACAATGTAATAAAATAGATGATCACATTGGCCGGTAAAATGTAAACACTAGTAAACACTGTTCAATGCTATGTACCAGTTATGATGATAATGTGATTTATAGTGTTTGGTGTCTTTATTGTAGGTGCTTGAATGCGATAATGAATCCTACATGATGTTGAAGGATTGCTAGACTTTGTTACTTTGTGTGATATATTAGAGCATAGTTTGGGATATTAGCTGTTTGTTTTCTACCAACATGTTCCTTTATGACTTTTTGGCATTTTTGCTTATATATTTGTATATACGAGTATATTCTCCCCACAGGGGGAAGAGCCTGATGAGGATGAGGCGTATGCTCTCCATGCAGCACTGAAGCGTGTCTATGCAATGTGGGGCTGCCATGACTTGACCAATTGGAAGCTATGGGACTCTCTTTTCCATATTGTACGTATGGGCAATGAGCACCCTGAATTGCCAGCTGAGGTAAGTACATATCTAAAAGTAAATGACAACCATAGTATTCATATTTTTCATTTACATGTATTTAAAAGCATTTATGAACTCCAGTTCTATTCTTCCCATGTAAAGCATGTGTCCATTTTCTCATTTCATTTCAGTGTTTGGAAATTATGAATTTGCAATATGAAGAAATAAAGAAATATGAATACATGTCTATGAAATATGAAAAATATGAAAAATCAATGATCTAATTAGGTTGTAATGTGTTTTGAAACTCGAGCTTTCGAGTTATAAAATACAAACAGTAATGAAATCAAACAAGAATGAACAAAGATCATGTATATATTTGAAATTTAACTAATTGAGCATGAATGTGATCTTGCAGTTGATGGTGAAAGCTTTGGCATGTTGTTCCCTGGCAGTTGTATGGAGTCTGCAACAGCTCAATGAGAATGAACCCAGCAAGGTGAGTACATTAAATGATAACCCTGCAAGATGGGTGCATTATATAGGTGTAATTAAAAGGTGTACTTTGAGTCAGTCTCTCTCTTGATTTATAATTATTTCTTGTATATAGTGTATTATTTGGTTGTATTTTAAGAAACTGGAATGTTTCAGAAATGATTGTTGTACTTTGAATGTTTCAGGAGGCAATGTTAGGGGTGACGGAACAGGGGCAGTATGCAGTGTTTCAGAAATGATTGATGTTCTTAAATGTTTCAGGAGGCAATGTTAGGGGTGAAGGAACACTTGAAGGAGATGATGAATGCATGTATGGAGGCTCTCTTCCACACCCAGGATAGAGTCAATGAGGAGGTAATAGAATATCAACTGTAGAAGCCAAACTTTATCACTAGCATTTTTGATTTAAGGATTTAAGCCCTTGATTCAGTGCATTGCAGACTGAATCATTCCTAAAAAGGTGTAATTTCAACCTTTGCACGAGATGCGCAGCATCGAGTGTTAAGTATCGAAAATAGCACCTGAGTGGATTAAACCAGCCACAATGCATTGAGTCTTGGGCTTAAATTCTTTTCACACATTGCAAAATATTTTCTAAAAAAATCACCTTAAAGATACAAAATCACCAAAAAAACATTTTCTCAACAAAACTTTTTCAGCGAAACAATTTTAATCTATAGAGTCAACTTGTCACTTTGACAACCATTCAATGAATGACCTTGGGTGGTTAGTTGGTTATATAATAAAGTGCAGTTATATGAAATACTGTGCTTGGACTGGCTGTAATCGGACACACCTTCCTTAGCTATGCATGAATACATTATTGTTGCAATGATTTCCAATTTGTGGTTGATTTTATGTTATTGTAATGGTTATATCTATATTATTGTCATATTTACAAATTGAAGACCTAAGCCGAAGCATTGCTTTTCTGTTTTCCTTCACAATGATCTAATATTATGTATACTATGTTTGTAGGCATTCATCACCATCTGTGATTTGCTAATTGTGTTCAGCAAGCACATGGGGAACCCACTGTTTGCCCTAATATTATGTATACTATGTTGTTTGTAGGCATTCATCACCATCTGTGATTTGCTGATTGTGTTCAGTAAGCACATGGGGAACCCATTGTTTGCCCTAATATTATGTATACTATGTTGTTTGTAGGCATTCATCACCATCTGTGATTTGCTGATTGTGTTCAGTAAGCACATGGGGAACCCACTGTTTGCCCTAATATTATGTCTACTATGTTGTTTGTAGGCATTCATCACCATCTGTGATTTGCTGATTGTGTTCAGCAAGCACATGGGGAACCCACTGTTTGCCCTAATATTATGTATACTATGTTGTTTGTAGGCATTCATTACCATCTGTGATTTGCTGATTGTGTTCAGCAAGCACATGGGGAACCCACTGTTTGCCCTAATATTATGTATACTATGTTGTTTGTAGGCATTCATTACCATCTGTGACTTGTTGATTGTGTTCAGCAAGCACATGGGGAACCCACTGTTTGCCCTAATATTATGTATACTATGTTGTTTGTAGGCATTCATCACCATCTGTGACTTGTTGATTGTGTTCAGCAAGCACATGGGGAACCCACTGTTTGCCCTAATATTATGTATACTATGTTGTTTGTAGGCATTCATCACCATCTGTGATTTGCTGATTGTGTTCAGCAAGCACATGGGGAACCCACTGTTTGCCCTAATATTATGTATACTATGTTGTTTGTAGGCATTCATTACCATCTGTGATTTGCTGATTGTGTTCAGCAAGCACATGGGGAACCCACTGTTTGCCCTAATATTATGTATACTATGTTGTTTGTAGGCATTCATCACCATCTGTGATTTGCTGATTGTGTTCAGCAAGCACATGGGGAACCCACTGTTTGCCCTAATATTATGTATACTATGTTGTTTGTAGGCATTCATTACCATCTGTGACTTGTTGATTGTGTTCAGCAAGCACATGGGGAACCCACTGTTTGCTCCACTCATCTTTGAACCAGACAAGCACATGCAGGCTAAACTATCTGGCTTTGTCAATGAGAAGGTCTTTATAGATGATGATGATGGTGAGAGGCTCCATTCATTTCCAAATTACCAATAACTCTTTATGTCTTTACTGCCCTCTGTGCACTGGTTGATTAAGTAATTTATAAGGAACTGTGATAGGACTTAAATCTCCATCTATATAGGATTTACAGAATTCAAAAATGGAGAAGTTAAATGATTTTTATATTAATTCCATTTTAAAGTGCAAACATTCTCTTGTTCAATTTGTTAAAAATAAATTTTGAATTAAATAATTTTGATTTGTATGTGAGACTTGAGAAAAAATAAAATAATTACAACCTACTATTAGAAGAAAGTTAAATGAATGATTCATTTCTTTTATTTCAGACGAGACTGATGAGAACATTAAGATTGAAGAGCTCCATAAACGTCGTAACTTCCTTGCCTCATTCTGCAAATTGGTCATCTACAACGTGATCAGCATCAAGGCTGCCACAGACATGTTCAAACAATACATGAAGGTATGCTCTTCGAATGTCAGCACTTGTACTTCCTTTTTATTACTTCAGTTTATGTATCTTTGTTGAAGAAAATTAAATAAATGTAATGCTTCAGTCACATTTTATATATGGCAACTATATGGCGGCCATAGCTTCCAAAAGAAAAATATGCAGCATAAAGTACAGGATAAGCAGTACAATGTACAGTAGATTTTGTATATCGATTTTGTGAAGCCATACTCCCGTCGTGAGCAAATGTGACTGAGGCTTAACTAGTGAACTGCAACTTGTGTGTACATTCCAAGATTGGTAAGTAACCATGTTATTTGTATTGCAGTACTATATACAATTATCATTCTGATTGCAGTACTACAATGATTATGGTGACATCATCAAGGCAACATTAAGCAAATCCAGAGAAATCAACAAAGTGGCTACAGCTAAAACTATGGCCAAGGGTCTCACAAATGTAAGTTCACAGTCTTCCATAATGACTTTCTCTATCTAATCAACTGCTTATCCCAGAGCATTTACAATGTACAGCAGGTACAGTATATATGGTTCATAGAATATATTTTTCTCATGCATACAGGTTTTTATCTACTTTCGTGCGAAAACAAAATGACTTTATCTATAATTACGAAAAACAAAATTAGTTATTTGGATGTCTAATTAACTATTCTAAGCCCACAATTCCTTGCTTGATGATTGTATGTAATGATCAATATTTCATCAATGTTTTCTCAATCCAGGACTATTCTCTGAAATAGGTATGATGTATATCTTTAAAAAAAGACGATTTATATAAGGATTCCAGAATAACCCATGAATATGTTTCAGCTAAGGTACAGTGTTTGGTTTAATGTATCTTAAATTTCAAAATTGCTTGTTTATATTGTGCTAGGCATTCAGTGAAGTGAAACTAGAACAGAACAATGTGGATAGATCTTCAGAGGGCTTTATACAGATCAAAGAGTTGGCCAGAAGGTTTGCATTGTCATTTGGATTAGACCAGATTAAGAACAGAGAAGCCGTGGCTGCAATGCACAAGTAAGTCACCCATGGTCATCAATCAAGCAGTTCTATTTTACTTACATAAAGTGTGAACACTGAATACTGTACATCTAACCATGTGTCACCTTTATTTGGACAATTCATCACCTGGCAAGTGATTTTTATTGAGAAAATCACCCTTAAATTGAATATTTTGATTTTAAAGTATAAAATTACAAACATTAATTTGGTAATACATGTGTTAACTGTCAGTAGAGTGGCTTTTTCTAACAAGAATCTCATGAAATGTTTTATGAATGACCATTACCATATATAGACAAACTCTATCTCTTGATATTTTTCTGTATAACTTGCTAGTAGGCCAGATTTCATTGTCAGTTACATGACTACTACATTCTACACTTGCAGGGAGGGTATCCTGTTTGCTTTGAACCCTATGGAGAATCCTGATGACCCTAACGGAGCTCCACCTAATGTTGCATTCCTAGAGATCCTCACAGAGTTCTGTAGCAGACTCATGAAACAGGACAAGAAGACAGTGTAAGTGAAACATCTTAAATCCAGACCCTTAGTTTACTTAATTTGCCAAAAATACTGGAAATTACTGACTTTGGCCATCTTACATCCAGTATAATTTGTTACCATTTTCTTATTGTATTCTACATGCCACTACATTAGATTATATTATATTATGTCACTTGCTTATTTTGACTTCTAGTGTGACATACCTTGACAAGCATCTCTCACATGGTATCCCAGCATCTAGGTCAGATGACTGGCTGCCACTGCTCACATACAGGAACAGCCTGGTACAGGGAGAGGAAGAGGAGACAGTCATACCTCCAGGACCTGGCGCCCTCTATAAGAACAAAGTGGGCAGACCTAAGGGTGGAAGGCACAAGAAGAGAGGAGCAGCTGTACCAGAGGGTGAGTCTTTCATACAAACATTCCCTTTAACATACTTCCCTGTTTATTATAGATTAACGTCCATTGTAAAGTAGTTGAGTAGGGCTAGCTTTGTACCTGCTAACTCACCATTCTATGGATAGATATTTTTCACTTAGCTGAGAAAATTATGTTTCATAGCAGTACAATATTATCATCTTTGGCTCTTTTGCCTCACCTATTCAAACTTTATTTAATAAGACTTTGTGTATATTTGCAGCCAGTGGATTCCAGACACCTGCAGGTCGAATGGGAGGCCCCCAGACCTCAACAGCCATTAAGAGGCCTAGGCATGATGAGGAGTCCGTAGGATCAGATAATCTATCAGAACAAGGCTCAGAAAGAGACTTCCAAGACTCGTAAGTAGCTTCATGAGGAAAGTTTATTCATATACGAATTCACTCAGACTTTGTTTTCAGAATATTATTCATTGAATCATTGGCATGGTATTTCAGGTAATTTATGAAAAGTTTTTCCAAAATATTTCTTGGGATTACTAAAAGAATTGTTATTAGACAGTTTTGTAGTCGATATACTTTTGTTCCAGGACTATGAATATATCTCATATATCGCAAGCCTCTTGGTTGGCCCAGAAACAACAGGAATCTCTCAGACAACAACAACAACAACAGAGCTATGGAAGAGTCACACGTGGCAGGTAAGAACAACAGGCACTTTTTAGTTTATTTGCAAAACATCTCAACACTTGATCCAGAGATAGCTTGTATTTGCAAGTGCAACTAACACATGTCGACTACCAGATTAACCTACTTTTTCATGACCAACTCATTTAAATATGAATGGAATAGTGGCAGGTACTATTCATATTTAAATGAGTTTCCAGTAAAATAGCAGGTTAATCCGGTGGTCGACAGGCGTTAGTTGCATTTGCAAATACAAGCTAATTTACATTCAGTTTTTACCATTAAATGGCCAGGAATAAGTTAATGTGGAGTTAGTTAGTTGCATTATTGTATTCACTTCCTTTGTTGATTCCTGTTTTTCTTAATTATAAATACATCTGTGTTATATTAATTTTTGCTGCCTAGTGGAGAATTTGTTCAACCCTTGATTCCACATCAGTACAGGTAAGATGACTGTTGTAATATGAATGATGATGTTGTTTTATGTACACATACATGTCTTATGTTGTAATATCTTATGCTTATATATGTCTATATGTCAGTGTTGTTATATGTACACACTACACAACTTTTTCAATAATAAGTGTTGTAATGCCAATGCTTTATTGTATACCTATACAGGTAAATGTTGTATTATGAACGAGGATTGAAGTTACCAATGTGATTATTCTAAAACTAAAAGTTTTTATCAAGCCTGAGATTTCATCAGTATATTGTTTGATGGATTTGATCAATATACAGGATTTCAAAAGAAATTAATTTGTTGTTTATATTCATGCTTGAGTGAAGAAGACTACCTGGTCCTGGGGCAATTATTTCATCCAGAAATGTTAAATCAATCAAAATTAAAAAGTTCATTTATTGGGATCAAAAAGAGGTATATTTAAAAAAATGATATTAACCCCTCATGAGAACAACTTATTGTACTGTTATACATCTGTATGTGTATCCGTAGGCGTATGTGTGAATGCGTGAATACAAGAACTATAGGAAGTATCACAACCTCTGTGTTCACCTTTAAAAATTAAATGGTTTAGTTGTTCAAAATGTGCTGTTAATACTGTCTAGGGATGAGGTCCCACTGTGGTTATCTCTTATTGGCTCACATTATATTTACAGACCCCCTGCTCCACCAGGCCAGATGTCTATGATGTCACCTGGCAGTAATGTTAGTATAGGATCATTTGAGAGTCCACAGTCTATACCCCCACAGAGACCCCGCTTTGATGAACCATCGTCACACATTGTCTCAGTAAGTAAATATGTTCAACACTGTCATTATATTTTACTTGTAATGTGAAAACATGTCGTCCCATTTTACTTGTAAATGTGAAAACCTGACAACCTATTTTACTTGTAAATGTGAAAACATGTAAAATTTGTGGAATTTTACTTGCAAATAAGTGGTATTATTCCTAGCAGCTTCAAACTGACCCATTCTGCAAGTCATCTGAGTACTTCAAGAGCCTTTCAGAAATATTTTAAAAAATATATCAAGATTTATCTTTTTTGGTGTAGAATTATTTCTCCAATCATGGACAAATATATGAACACCTTCTGCCCAAATAAATGACTGCCAATATGCATAAATTGGACTTTTATCTCACCATGCATTGCCTTGGTATCTATATATCATCAGTCCACAATTTCAAGAATTGTTTACAGAAATAAACTATTGTTTATATGAGTACAAATTGTTGAATATAATTCTAATTTTGCATTTCAGTCGGAGGTAGATATGCAACACTTTTGAGAGAAAATAAAAGAGGACTATAAAAGAAAAAATAGAGGACAATGAGAGGAATAATAGAGGATTATGAGAGAGAAGTGAGGAAATCTATTTGACGTCAATATAACATGCTCATGACTCAGATGTTTCAGAGCCCTGGAATTTGGAATAAACTAATAGGGAAATAAGTAACATTGACTTTGAACAAAGGCATCAGTAAATTATGTTGTATTATCATTTATAGATTTTATATTGTACACCTCATTGTGAATATACATTATTTTAGTGATATTTCAATGTACAGTACATTTCATTGTTTACAGTATGTTCAACGTTGTGAATGCCCATTGTCACTTCTTTGGAGATATATCATTATCAGACGAATTACTGACCATGAACATCTTCATCATAGTGTTGTAGACTCTTTATAAAAACTGGAAGTGGTTGCCTAATATGTCAAATTATGATACATCAGAGGACAAAGAAGTTGATGTGAATATAGTTACATGTACTGATGTAGCATGAAATTAAAACAATCAATAAACAAAAAGAAATTGTAAATTACTTGTGCAATTTTGCTTTTATTTGATATAAAGTTGAAATTACATTGTAAGTTTTGGAACACATCATAGAATGTAGTAAACTGGTAAGACTGCAATCCATAAGGCTTACTGATATTTTAATGTTGTTTCACATATAGTGAAGTGTACAAAATACATATTAAAATAAATGTATTTATTTCAAACTGGAATTCAAGTTATGTTTTATGTCAAGGTATACATGAGCATATCTGACAAGACTGACAGCCATCAAATCTAAATGGCCATCATTTTATATTACACACGATCACCTACATGAATTACATATGATGAATCAATGAATTTCTTTGACATTTAATGATATTACATTATTATAGATACACTGTAAATATAGTATTCTCAAAGCGTGAGAGGCTCCACAGCTTTGTCTTAGACATTCTGTAATACCGCTCCTGCTTTTAGTGTTACGGTGAATGTACGGTAGGCCTATATATTTTCTACATTTTTTTATGTCGCTGCCAAAAGTGGTGACATAGTTATGGTCTTCAACTTTTTTTGTGATGGTGGTTGGCATTAAGAGTTTGGTGTCTGTAACAAATGGTAGGTGGTGACATTTTGCATGTTTAACCTGTAAACCTTGTACTATAAATGTGGCAAGTAATATTTATAATTCTGAAGACTATACATTTCAATTAAATCATAAATAACTGAACAACATGATGAGACATTATATAATCTTTTTGAGAAACTACATTTAACTAGATTTGTGAAATTGAACAAGTTCAATTTAAGACTCCAGATTTATTTGACCTAGATAGATCAGTAAAGAGCTGAGTAAGTAACTGAGTAATTAGCTGAGTAAGTACCTTAGTAGTAGTTGAGTAAGTAGCTGAGTAAGTAACTGAGTAAAAAGCTGAGTAGGTAGCTGAGTAAGTAGCTGAGTAAGTACCTGAGTTAGTAGCTGAGTAAGTTGCTAAGGAAGTAATAACTAATTAAGTAAATGAGTAAGTAGTCAAATAAGTAGCTGAGTAGGTAGAGAGGTAAAGTAGGGTATGCAGGAATTTTTGAAATCCAGATCCAGATTCCTGAGGAAATTCTACCCCTAATTCATAACTCATACTTTAAAATTGGAAAACTTTTTATTTTGACCTACATTTCGGACACCATATCTCAAAAGTGGGTCAAAAAACTTATTGACGGCAAAATGTTAACATTATTAGCACACTCTTTGCTACAAGTTTACAAAATTTCGGAGAATATCATTGAAGTGTAGTGTCAGAATCGCAAAATAAAAAAAACTATGAATTTGACCTAGATTTTGAACTAGGTATTTTGGTGTCCAAACTTTGAAGGAAAGTAGCTTTTGAGGTCCCCTTCTTCTATGGGCTTTCATTATGTTTAGCTGTACTCATTCTATATCTCGTATTTTTATACTTCAAAAAATTATTCGGTCCCATTGATTTAACATTGGGCACCAAATTTAGCGATTTTTGAGATTTCAAAACGCCATAACTTCCGAACAGGAGGTCGAATCAAAATTTGATTTACAGATTCGGATTCCTGATAAAATTCTACCCCTTATTCATAACTCATACGTTACATTTGAAGATTTTTTTATTTTGACCTACTTTTGGGACACCATATCTCAAAAGTGGGTCAAAATACTTTTTGACGGCAAAAGGCTAACACTATTAGCACACTCTTGGCTACATGTATACAAAATTTTAAAGCAAATCATTTAAATATAGTGTCAGAATCGCAAAAATAAGGGAAAACTATAAATTTGACCTAGATTTTGACCTAGGCATTTTGGTGTCCAAATTTTGGAGCTAAGTAGTCTTCGAGGTCCCCTTCTTTAATAGGCTTTCATTATATTAAGCTGTACTCAGTCTATATCTCGTATTTTACACTTCAAAAAATCTTTTTTTCCCATTGACATGACATGGGGCAGCAAATTCAGCGATTTTTGAGCTTTCAAAACACCATAACTTCCGAACAGGAGGTCGAATCAAAATTTGATTTACAGATTCGGATTCCTGATAAAATTCTACCCCTTATTCATAACTCATACGTTACATTTGAAGATTTTTTTATTTTGACCTACTTTTGGGACACCATATCTCAAAAGTGGGTCAAAATACTTTTTGACGGCAAAAGGCTAACACTATTAGCACACTCTTGGCTACATGTATACACAATTTCGAAGAATATAATTAAAGTGTAGTGTCAGAATCGCAAAAATAAGGAAAAGCTTTGAATTTGACCTAGATTTTGACCTAGGCATTTTGTTGTCCAAATTTTCAAGATTAGAAGGTTTTGAGGTCCCCTTCTTTTATGGGCTTCCATTATGTTTAGCTGTACTTAGTCTATATCTCGTATTTTACACTTCAAAAAAATATTTTTTCCCATTGACATAACATGGGGCACCAAATTTAGCGATTTTTGAGCTTTCAAAACGCCATAACTTCCGAACCGGAAGTCGGATCGAAATTTGGTTTGCAGATTTGGATTCCAGAGAAAATTCTATCCTTAATTCATAGCTCATACGTTAAATTTGGAAATTTTTTATTTTGACCTACTTTTCGGACACGCCATAACTTCCAAACCGGAAGTCGGATCGAAATTTGGTTTGCAGATTCGGATTCCTGAGAAAATTCTATACTTAAATCATAACTCAAACGTCAAATTTTGAGACTTTTTTATTTTGACCTACTTTTCGGACACCATATCTCAAAAATGGGGCAAAATACTTTTTGACGGCAAAAGGCTTACACTATTAGCAGACTCTTAGCTACATGTATACAAAATTTCGAAGAATATAATAAATCTGTTGTGTCAGAATCGCAAAAATAAGGAAAAACTTTGAATTTGACCTAGATTTTGACCTAGGCATTTTGGTGTCCAAATTTTGAAGCTAGATGGCTTATGAGGTCCCCTTCTTTTAAAAGCTTTCATTATATTTAGCTGAACTCAGTCTATATTTCGTATTTTTTACTTCAAAAAAATCTTTTTTCCCATTGACTTAACATGGGCACCAAATTTAGCGATTTTTGAGCTTTCAAAACGCCATAACTTCCGAACGGGAAGTCGGATCAAAATTTGGTTTGCAGATTCGGATTCCTGAGAAAATTCTACCTTTATTTCATAGCTCATATGTTAAATTTGGAGAACTTTTTGGTTTTGACCTACTTTCAGGACGCCATATCTCAAAATCGCTAAGAGCAATCAAAAAACGGATGGCACACTCTCGATTTGTTTTTTTCTAAGCTACATGTAGAAACTAAGATGAAGTAGTTCCGACAAACAACAACGAAGATAATTGACAGAATGTTGATTTGACCTTGATTTGACCTAGTTCTTGACCCTTGACCTAGATAAAAATTTGACCTAATTTCCCATCATCCCAGGTACTGCCCCTAGTTGATCATGTAAGCAGCTTAAAGTAAATTCTTTTAGTTGGTGAGAAATCTGGGAAGGAGGAAGATTCTGAAAGAATAATAATAACTAGATTTGTGAAATTGAACAAGTTCAATTTAAGACTCCAGATTTATTTGACCTAGATAGATCAGTAAAGAGCTGAGTAAGTAACTGAGTAATTAGCTGAGTAAGTACCTTAGTAGTAGTTGAGTAAGTAGCTGAGTAAGTAACTGAGTAAAAAGCTGAGTAGGTAGCTGAGTAAGTAGCTGAGTAAGTACCTGAGTTAGTAGCTGAGTAAGTTGCTAAGGAAGTAATAACTAATTAAGTAATTGAGTAAGTAGTCAAATAAGTAGCTGAGTAGGTAGAGAGGTAAAGTAGGGTATGCAGGAATTTTTGAAAGTATATTTGATCAATCTGCATCGTGAATACTGGCAAGTGTGAATTTCAAACTTCAAAATGGTGTAGAATCTAAACCGGGGGTCAGATTGCAATTTTAATTTCAGATCCAGATTCCTTAGGAAATTCTACCCCTAATTCATAACTCATACTTTAAAATTGGAGAACTTTTTATTTTGACCTACATTTCGGACACCATATCTCAAAAGTGGGTCAAAAAACTTATTGACGGCAAAATGTTAACATTATTAGCACACTCTTTGCTACAAGTTTACAAAATTTCGGAGAATATCATTGAAGTGTAGTGTCAGAATCGCAAAATAAAAAAAACTATGAATTTGACCTAGATTTTGAACTAGGTATTTTGGTGTCCAAACTTTGAAGGAAAGTAGCTTTTGAGGTCCCCTTCTTCTATGGGCTTTCATTATGTTTAGCTGTACTCATTCTATATCTCGTATTTTTATACTTCAAAAAATTATTCGGTCCCATTGATTTAACATGGGGCACCAAATTTAGCGATTTTTGAGATTACAAAACGCCATAACTTCAAAACAAGTAGTCGGATCGAAATTTGGTTTGCAGATCTAGATTTCTGAGAAAATTCTACCCTTAATTCATAACTCATACGTTAAATTTGGAAAACTTTTAACTTTGGCCTATTTTTCGGACACCATATCTCAAAAGTGGGTCAAAATACTTTCTGACGGCAAAACGCTAACACTATTAGCATACTCTTTGCTACCTGTATACAAAATTTTAAAGCATATCATTTAAATATAGTGTCAGAATCACAAAAATAAGGGAAAACTATAAATTTGACCTAGATTTTGACCTAGGCATTTTGGTGTCCAAATTTTGGAGCTAAGTAGCCTTCGAGGTCCCCTTCTTTAATAGGCTTTCATTATATTAAGCTGTACTCAGTC
Source organism: Owenia fusiformis (assembly GCA_903813345.2). Taxonomy (NCBI): domain Eukaryota; kingdom Metazoa; phylum Annelida; class Polychaeta; order Sabellida; family Oweniidae; genus Owenia; species Owenia fusiformis. The sequence goes on from CAIIXF020000004.1 coordinate 18,237,441, forward strand.
TATATCTCGTATTTTACACTTCAAAAAAATCTTTTTTCCCATTGACATAACATGGGGCAGCAAATTTAGCGATTTTTGAGCTTTCAAAACACCATAACTTCCGAACAGGAGGTCGAATCAAAATTTGATTTGCAGATTCGGATTCCTGATAAAATTCTACCCCTTATTCATAACTCATACGTTACATTTGAAGATTTTTTTATTTTGACCTACTTTTGGGACACCATATCTCAAAAGTGGGTCAAAATACTTTTTGACGGCAAAAGGCTAACACTATTAGCACACTCTTGGCTACAAGTATACACAATTTCGAAGAATATAATTAAAGTGTAGTGTCAGAATCGCAAAAATAAGGAAAAGCTTTGAATTTGACCTAGATTTTGACCTAGGCATTTTGTTGTCCAAATTTTCAAAATTAGAAGGTTTTGAGGTCCCCTTCTTTTATGGGCTTCCATTATGTTTAGCGGTACTTAGTCTATATCTCGTATTTTACACTTCAAAAAAATATTTTTTCCCATTTACATAACATGGGGCACCAAATTTAGCGATATTTGAGCTTTTAAAACGCCATAACTTCCGAACCGGAAGTCGGATCGAAATTTGGTTTGCAGATTTGGATTCCAGAGAAAATTTTATCCTTAATTCATAGCTCATACGTTAAATTTGGAAACTTTTTATTTTGACCTACTTTTCGGACACGCCATAACTTCCAAACCGGAAGTCGGATTGAAATTTGGTTTGCAGATTCGGATTCCTGAGAAAATTCTATACTTAATTCATAACTCAAACGTCAAATTTTGAGACTTTTTTATTTTGACCTACTTTTCGGACACCATATCTCAAAAATGGGGCAAAATACTTTCTGACGGCAAAAGGCTAACACTATTAGCAGACTCTTAGCTACATGTATACAAAATTTCGAAGAATATAATTAATCTGTTGTGTCAGAATCGCAAAAATAAGGAAAAACTTTGAATTTGACCTAGATTTTGACCTAGGCATTTTGGTGTCCAAATTTTGAAGCTAGATGGCTTATGAGGTCCCCTTCTTTTAAAAGCTTTCATTATATTTAGCTGAACTCAGTCTATATTTCGTATTTTTCACTTCAAAAAAATCTTTTTTCCCATTGACTTAACATGGGCACCAAATTTAGCGATTTTTGAGCTTTCAAAACCCCATAACTTCCGAACAGGAAGTCGGATCAAAATTTGGTTTGCAGATTCGGATTCCTGAGAAAATTCTACCCTTATTTCATAGCTCATATGTTAAATTTGGAGAACTTTTTGGTTTTGACCTACTTTCAGGACGCCATATCTCAAAATCGCTAAGAGTAATCAAAAAACGGATGGCACACTCTCGATTTGTTTTTTTCTAAGCTACATGTTGAAAGTAAGATGAAGTAGTTACGACAAACAACAACGAAGATAATTGACAGAATGTTGATTTGACCTTGATTTGACCTAGTTCTTGACCCTTGACCTAGATAAAAATTTGACCTAATTTCCCATCATCCCAGGAACTGCCCCTAGTTGATCATGTAAGCAGCTTAAAGTAAATTCTTTTAGTTGGTGAGAAATCTGGGAAGGAGGAAGATTCTGAAAGAATAATAATAATAATAATAATAATAAAGAAAACTGACGAAAGCAATAGACTCCAGATTTTCATCTGGAGTCTAATAATAATAATAATAAAGAAAACTGACGAAAGCAATAGACTCCAGATTTTCATCTGGAGTCTAATAATTGTTAATATTCCTGAGGAAATACACCAGAATTCACGAATGAACCTCTGCAAGTTGTCAGCCCTGTAATACAACATTATCTTTCTTAAATGTCCAATATATATGCTAATTACATAATAAATATGCTCTAAGTAAATATACAAAACGGTTCTACAAATACATTACACTGTTACCCTTTCCAATATTTTAATTTTGGTTCTTTAAAAGAGAACTTCATCCTACTCTGACTTTAGGATAATCAAGCCATAACCAATCAGAATGCTGAAAATGTAGTCAATAAAACTATAATACAATATGTGATTGGAATTATGTGAACCTTGTGTGAACCTTGTGCACAAAGCATATAAATCATGGGACATATATACTGATTTAAATCAACTCATGATTTTGTATTTCAAATATGAGAGAATGAGCCTCTCTTATTACTTTATTAACATAACATAAATTATTGAATATGTAGAACAATTTAGATAATGTAGTATATAATAATAGAGAAAATGCTGTATATAATATGATACCTGCATCTCTCTTTTCCTTATTCTTTCTTCAAATTTCTATTTTGCAATTCATATATTCAACAAGATAAATGTTAAGTACATATAATAAATAAGCCATTTTTATAGATATTGTAGTAAAAAGCTCTATACATCCAGAAGGATGTCCAGCACATGAATTAGTTATAAATTAAATGTAAAAAAATTACTGCTTAAAAAAGATTTGAATTGAAATATCAATCCCCTAAGCATAATACTGCAAAACACATTTGTATGTATGTTTATTGTTAAATGCTACTGGACACAAAATGCAGAATCAATTTCCTCTAGTCTAATTTAAGCATCTGTGTATTCCTTCAATGCATCAAGCTTGTGTCAAACATTCTCATGCAAGATCATTGTAATTGTCATTAATCTTTGATCACAGGCTCAAGATATATCAAATCAATTAATATTCTAAATCCAAATTATTACATTGTTTGACCTGGTGACATTCCATATAATACATGAGCGTCCCTTTTTGAGTCAAAGTTTTGTTTGTGTAACTTTTCCCTGGGATTTCATTCAAAGTGCTGAAGAAGAGAAGGCTTCAAGAGCAAGCTATGATGATCGAGACTCTTTTTAGTTTTTTTAGATGTACATGTAATCGCACCCCTTGAAAAATATCTGGGGTCAAGGCCCCTGTAATATCGAGGTAAAAATATGCCAACCAAAATCAGCTTTTGCCACTGAACTATAAGAGGTATTTGCCATGGAGTGTCCCCTTTATGCAGTTTATATGAGGCAGGGGCTTCGACTCCTCCCTGAATACAGAGGCCTTAATTAATGTTTCCTTATCGTATCACACACCGAATGCTGGTGGGTGAAACACAACTGCAGTAATGATTTAGTAGTCTATACCTTGAATTGATCATAAAAATCACTCAGTTTTTGCATGAATTTTGTCTCTACTTGTGGAGTGTATTTTGTCCAAGCCAGTGGTAGATGTGTTGACACAGCCTTGCGATCTGGAAATAAAACGTAACAATATATTTTCAAAAATTGGTACTAGATTTCTAAATTAGAACTTATTGAATACACAATCTTTTATATTGAGGTGTTGGACACAGCTTTTAGAGTATGGAATTCAAGTCTACTGAACTTCTGTTTTTTCTCTTATCGCTTTATCACAACAAATTGTAAGCAAATCCCCATCTACATCATTTGGTTGATTATTTACATGCACTTGTTGTACAGGGTGTCCCTAAACGTCTATTTACACTAATGCACTTGTTGTGCAGGGTGTCCCTAAACGTCTCTTTACACTTTAAAGACTTTGTATTAGAATTGTAAAGAAACTTCATGGGCATTCTGTGTTTTTCTTATTATTGGTAATAATGCCGTTTCAAGGGAATATTCAGAAATGGCTAAAGAAGGATTTGGGAAGGTGTATAAAGAGTGGTTGATAAGGCACCAACAGATAATGGACAATCAGGGGAATTACTTTGAGGAGTAATTTAGCTATAAATGTGTATGAATGTGTCAAAAAGCTAATTCCAATACAATTTAAATACTGCTATTACAGTCGAAAAGGTGTGTAAAATTAACAAAATGTGACGTAAATCATCATACTCCGACAACTCCGGGTCTGTGGCGACATGTTAATCATTTGAGAATAAAATCAAAAATATAACAGCTACAAGGCTGAAATTGATGTCAATCATTCCTCAATGTTTGCCTATTAAGTGCTCCAAAGACAAAAAAACTATCCATGCCTTATATCTCCCTCAAAAAATTATCATGACATCTGGGACACCCTGTACAAGGTTTGTCCAAAAAGTCTACATTTTACTCTAATTTGTGGCAGATAAAATCATTCAAGAATATTTTCTGAATATGCCCTACCTTGGTAGAATAGTCCGCTCTTGTTCTGAAGGGCAGCGTCTGATATTGCAAGCCATACTATTGTATCAGCACCTTGTTGGGGGGTCCTAAGGCTCCACCTATGCTCCTTATAGAAATCTTAAAGGTAACCGGTACACTAAGTAGGGATAAATTATCATTAACATACACAGCCAATCTCTAACAGTACCCTATGGTATAGTTTTGGCTACAATACTGTACAGCACTGTAAAATATGGTACCATACATACAGTACCATAGACTCAAACAGTACCATGAACACTGTACTGAACACCTTACATGAATGGTACTGGTACAATACTCTCAATGTACTGTATGGAAATGATTTCAGAGTGCGAATCGGGGTGTATGGGAATAATGAGCACAGAAAATGAGCTGTATTCAACATTCTTAATTTCAACATTCTTAATTTCAAGTAGACTGTAAAATACAATGGACAGCCGCAATAATATGCTCTTTGGTTCAAAATACGAGCAGACACCTACTTTTCATCAAGCTTACCTGGCATAGATGTTTGAACTGCAGGAGTGTCAGCCCATCCTGGGTGCATGCAGGAAAAATGTACACTAGTATAGAGTTTTGCATAGTTTTCTGTCATGACAACTTGCTGCCTCTAGAAACATAGAAACAATGCTGATTTTAACATTACATACCAAACATAGTTGACCAATTCAAGAGTATGTGTAACTATTAAGGGAAAGCATAACTCTTATACAATGTTTATTTGGACAGAAATCTTTTCTTCTTTTCTTGTTTACACAATACACACAGAACTGGAATGTGTGAGATTTATATTCATTTCAAACAAAAAATTTTTTCATTTACAACATTTTTTAATCTTAAACTTCAACTTTTCAAATTAAATGGCAACCAGAACAATGGCAACGCCAAAGCGTAGCGAATCCCATCGAACAGAAATGGCTGGCATTTTTACAAACGAAATATATAGCAAACATCATAAAACAACACACCAGAAAGGCCACCATTTTCAAAATGGTTGCTCACTAGCCAAGTTGTCATCAGAAGAAATAATATGCTTTTAAGTAGCCACCTATAAAATCTTTGAAAAATCGCATACATGTACTTGTAAAATAACACACATAAAAATGGTGGCCATTTTTCAAAATGGCTGACTTAACTCCCCAAAGTTTTATTAGACAATGTGCCATGCTTAAAGTATTCACATATCAAATATGAACAAAATTGCTCCACTACTTTTCGAGTTATAGTAAAAAATGTAAAAATGACAGCCATTTTTATAAAATGGCTGCCTACTATCTGAAGTGTCATGAGACAGTGTGCAAGGCTCATGAGTATTCACATATCAAATATGACCAAATCGCTTCACTACTTTTCAAGTTATAGTAAAAACATAAAAATGGTGACCATTTTTCAAAATGGCCACCTACTACCCAAAGTGTCATTAGACAGTGTGCCATGCTTATAGTATTCACATATGAAATATGAAACATACCAAATATGAACAAAATCGCTTCACTACTTTTCGAGTTATAGTAAAATACGTTAAAATGGCGGCCATTTTTCCGCATTCTACCAAAAGTGTCATAGGACGGTGTGCCATGCTTATAGTATTCACATACCAAATATGAACAAAATCGCTCCACTACTTTTCGAGTTATAGTAATATACGTTAAAATGGCGGCCATTTTGAAAAATGGCCGCCTTCTACCAAAAGTGTCTTTAGGCAGTGTGCAATGATTTTTTACATTTAAAACATATTGCTATTACAGTTTTACATATTGCACCTAAATTACTGTAACATATTGCATATTAACATATTGCTATTACAGTTTTACATATTGCACCTAAATTACTGTAAAATCGGCACTAAAATGGCCGCCATTTTGAATTGAGCGGCCATTTTGAAAATCGGCTTTCGAGCAGAACTTCTACCCCCATAGGATATATGTGTACAAAATATGAACAAAATCAGGCTAACGGTATTTGAGTTATCGCCCGGACGGACGGACAGACGTACGTACGGACGGACGGACGGAGGCGTTCCCTATATCCCTCCGAACTTCGTTCGATGGGATAAAAACAGAATTAACAAGTCATTAACATGACAAAATGTCACCATCACCACCAAGTTGCTCACAATATTATAAGTTCAATCTTAAGTCAGATTTGAATGTCTGAGAACTCTGTAGATGATTTTGAAAAAAAGGTCAATTTGAAACAAGTTTTTTGACCCTGAAAAGTTCATTGAAGTTGAAATCTCAAATCTAAAGTCAGATATGAATTTTTGAGAACTTTAAGATGATTTTGAAAAAAAAATTAACAATATGTCACCACTTTTTGGTGATGACATAAAAATGATAGAAGCAATCATTTCAAAAGGCTTGTATGTTTCCCCACAATCAAAGTACATGAACATGAATATTATTTGAAGAAAGAATTGAGATTATATCTCTTTGAATGAAAGTGAAGAAATGTCCAAATTGAATTGATCTTTATAAAACTTCAAAGAATACTGTCATCTCTAGTCTCTGCTGCACCTTTATGGCACATGAATATTTGAACGGTTTCAGTTTGGTTTTGCAAAGTAATGTACCTTGTTTTTTGCATATGACTGTGTACCATCAAAAAATGGTGCACGTTTTTCCATTTGTAAGTCATCAGGGTCAAGTCCTTCCACATACATCCCCCCTGAGGATACTGTGATCTGAAGACATAGAATATCAGCAATTGAAGTAAAGGGTTATATATTTCTTGATAGCACAGAAGTGACTTCATAGAATAATGTAGTTGGTGGTATGAGACACAGCATTATATTTAACTCACTTAGTGTCCACAGTACTGGCAAATATTATTGATTAAAAAATCAAATCAAAGGAGATTTAATGGCATTTGGCATTCACACCCATCCAGAGATCTGGAGACGGTTAAACTCAGCCCATTATTCATATATCGCAAATAATTTTAATTTTCTTTTCAAAACAATAATCAAAAAGACACATTAATACAACAGGATACAGTTCACACGCCAAGATTTTTTATCATCAGGATTATACTACTTATATACTTGTATCTGATGTGTTTTGCTCAACATATCTCAATATTCCACCCTTTGGCAGAGTGCAGACAAATTCTCAATGGGTTAGCATATAATTTCAACAGGGAGATGCTGGAGAGATCACTCATTTAACCAAAGACAGTAAATCAAAACATTGTACCACTCTTGGCTGCTGACTCTGTTGTAATAAAGGCATCAATGAGGTGGTTAGTACATGTGTACCCAGTACATTGGTTGCAAAATTCTTCTCAAGGCCATCCTCAGTAAGTTCACGTTGGTTCACCATACAACCAGCATTGTTGATCTAAAATAAGACCAGAACACTAGACATATACAAAACAAAAACTTTCCACAGAATTTCCTCCTCAGAAATCAGCCAGTACACTTTAAACATTTCGTTTTTAATGAATTCCAGTTAGAAGGTTCAAAGCCAACTTTACTACAGCATGATCCTGATATTTTGATCAATTCTAACACTTACTAAGACATCTAGCTTCTCTCCTGACTCAAGGAATGTTTGAGCAAATCTTTGAATGCTTCTGGGTAGAGACATGTCCAGTTGATGGAATATCACTTCCTGAAAGAAAATATAAGGCCTGAGGTCAGCTGGCAATGTATAATATAATATGTAATATGTGTTTAAGTATATGAAATAACTAACAGTATATGTTATATTCATATATACATGTAATTCATGTATATCATGTTAAAACATTTGATTGATTTTGTATTATAATATAAATTGAATATTGGTGAGAACCTGCCTAGTTCACCCACCTTGGAACCTGACTCAGTTATAACATCTTGTTGAGCAGCCCTCCCTCTCTCCTCACTGCGACAAACCATGTGAACTTTACCCCCTAAAATAAACAAATTATACATGTATGCAATAATAGCTCCTCAGACTATATTGTATATATTGTATATACATTTATACCACTTTAAGTCCAATTACAGTTGTATAACATGGGTCTATAACAACGATATACAGTTGAGAGTGGTATATCGTCATCGTATACAACTCCTCTGTATACACTCCAGCGTATACCACTGTAGAAGTGCATTCTGGGAACTAATGAATAAAAAAATCATGAAAATTTTCATGATTTTCTAGAATCAAGTGACGTCATAAATAGTTCTGGCATGATTTGCTAGAATCAAGCCACGTCATAAATGGTTCGAGATCAACATCAGCATTATTGAGTTGGCTAGATGGGATATTTTTATGGTTTTTAATTATTATGACTGTGTTCGAATCAACTGTAATTGAACTTAGAGTGGCATAATAAGATTATATAATGGTTCATTCTGTATATCGTGCATTTTATACTCTCATGAGAATATAATATATTCACTCGTTCGCTACGCTCACTTGTGAATATATTATATACTCACTCGAGTATAAACACGATATACAGAAAGAACCATTATATAACCTCATAGTACATTATGGCCTAGCTAAACAAACCATCAACTCGTATGTGTGCGCTGCATCAGTTCACATAAAAGAACACAGGGCTCCTTTGATAAGGGATTTCTGGATCTGTCTGTCTAGCATTATTTGGAATAGAAGTAGCCTATAACATTATGGAACTATCTTGTGTACCCAAGATCCAAATAAATAAATCATCCATACATATAGACAGATTAGTAAATAACATGTACCTTTCTTGGCAATCTCCACTGCTGCTGCTTTACCAATACCAGAGTTACTCCCAGTGATCATAAAACTTTTATTCTTAATGTCCACCTTCTCCAGGTCATTAGGGTTGAAGTTTTTACTTGCTGCTGCATAGCCATCTCTGAAAAGGAATACTGCACTATAACCAGACAATAATATAGACACTCTCCTATTTTGAAATTACAAGGTAATTATATTAAAATGGTACATGTATTGATTTTATTTCTCAGGTCATATACACGCGGTCCTAACTTCGACCATTAAAATTTGAATTTTTGACCTACCGGATGTTTGAAAATCAAGGATTGCGACTCTCATACTGCACCGTTTTTCTTCAAACTTATACCATTAAAAGCAGAACAAAATTGCCTTTCTGTCGGTGCATTACTTAATTGTAAAGAGTCCCTCGTTCTAGCAGCGCCTTAGAAGGCCTTCTTACAGCTGGGGACCAAAATGCCGCTGGAAGTAGGGACTCTGTTTAAGAGAATAATGTACCATCAGAAAGGGATTTTTGTTATGCTTTGAATGGAACAAGTTTGAAGAAAAACGGTGCAGTATGAGACTCGTAATCCTTGATTTTCAAACAGCTGGTAGGTCAAAAATTCAAAATAACGGTTGAAGTTAGAACTGCGTGATATAGGCCTAATCTCAATTTAATGAAAAAAGGAAACATTTTTTCAAAACGTTCTGTAGGATAAGGAATAAAAACTTACTTAGTAAATTCCTTTTTGGCCTTAAGATACCAGACAACATTTCTGTATAATGTTCCAGCTTGCATGATTCTTCCACCATGTACCCTCCTTGTTAGCCTGCCTGGAATACATAATTCAGCATGGAATCAAATTATTTAGAAAGTCATGTTTTTGCCACAATGAGGCTCATATAATTTTTAGCTTTAATATCGATGTCCCATGCCTGCCCTGAACTGTGGTGAGGAACTCTGCAGGTTCAGCTAATTGTATTTCAAAATTATAATCATCAATTCTTGGCACTTGACAAATACAGTTCATTATGTACCTAATAGGTTCGCTTGAGGTAAATTGATCAGGTAAACCGGATGTAACCTTACTGGGTATGTTGCAATGTACTCAGAAATAATCCCCGGAGTTGATGGAGGACATTTTGAAATACTGGTTGATTTAAAGATTGTAGTGTATACCTCTGCAATATGAGACACCCATGACTATTTTGGCTTTGAGAGAGCATTCAGGCTGGTGTTTAGAATCAATTGAGGAAAGAAATGTGTGCATAGCTAGCGATGATATTTTTTGGCTTTTTGAAATATAATGTGTGATATAATGTGTGATTTACTGTATGTGCGCAAGACATCTACATCAATAATCTGCAAAAGGCTAATAAGCCCATTTAAAGCAGACAAGCTCAGATACATAGTTTAACAGTGATAAAATTTGAATAGAATAAAATTTAAACCTTAACATTTAAAAGATAGATTTATGGTTTACAACTCATTTTAAAATCGAAAGGAAACTCCCTGGTTGGCCCATGTACCCCCCCCCCCCCCCAGGAAGTCCCTTTATGTTGAAATACCCTGGGACGACTGTCAGGCTACCGCATTGACATAAGACCATAATGTATAGATGGTCTTGGTACTAGATAGAATAACGGGGTGGGGTTATCCCGTTCCCGGACTATGGTCCTGTGAACATCTCAATCTTTTGCCTGTGCGATTACAACATGGGAGAATTTTTTACTGATCTTACACTTCAGATACCTACTTCAATAGATTCCTTGGTAATTTAGCATTCTTTTCGTGTAGTTGAATCCACAATTGTCTGGGTTTATCGGCAGAACGAAGACATTTTCGTTTTTGATCGCAATATTTGTGTGTAACATTTAACCTTTTTCAACCGTCAAATTCCTCCATATTGGTACTTCCGGGCTACATCCGGGACAGCCAAACGGGGGATTCCCCGTTTAAATCCAACCGCCATTTTGAAAAGTGATGGAATCTCTCTCGATGAAAAAGAGAAAATGTTCTCGTTCTGCCGATATACCCAGACAATCGGCGGTTCCAATATATTAGAAGTTACATCTTGAGTTCTATAATGCATTGAGGTAGGTATCTTAAGTGTAAGGGGCGTAGATAATTCTCCCAAGTTGTAATCGTACAGGCAAATGAATGCGATCAGTGCAGGACTATAGTCCGGGAACGGGATAAGGGTGGGGTAGACTACTGTATATATTCCTTGTTCGATACTATGGGTGGGGGTTACTCAAATTTATTAAACATTTTAAAAATCGCCAGATAAATAAATCATGAATTAAAATGGAACTGGCTGAGCTCCTTGATGAGATATTGCATGATTTCATCAGGATTTGGCACCATGACATAGGCCCAGCTGTAAGAGTAAGCTGAATCTATTTATTTTAGATTCAGCTTACCCATGGGCTTTCAATTAGAGTTGAAAACCCATGGCTTACCATAGGCATTCAATAGAAGCCCATTAGTTTACTAATATTTTACCTGGGTATGCTATGTAATAGATCTAAAGCTTTACAAATTACACCATCACATTCACAAGTCATCGTGACATGTCAAAAAAATTATAAAACATAGGTTAGATCATGGACGTATATCAGATCGGGTATATTTTCAACCCAGGACTAGGTTTTACCAATATGACAGTTGATTGTTTTCAATGACAATGTAGCCCTTATATTATAGACATTGAAGTCATTATGAAATTATGATTTAATACCTTTTAAACCTTTGAAACTTAGATAATCAATCTGTAATCTCACCCAATTATATGTTTTGCCAAGTACGTCATCACTTTTCACTTACACATAAATTGATGACGTAAACACATATTGGAACTAAAAAGTAAAAAATGCAAAAGTGCTGTGACTTTATCCCCGAATTTTGAGCAAAGCCGGACTCATCCAAGCTACTACTCGTGTCCCAAAGAAGGGCGATTCCACAAAGTATTTAAAAATGGTAAGTCGCTGTTGTTATTGTCGTTATTATTGCACAAAATATGATAAAATTTAACAAATATTTCTGAAAAATGTGAAATAAAAATGGTGGCCTGCTTCTCCCGGAAGTGTAAGCAAAGTTTGAATTATAAACACCCTTGTGAATCAAGCGTCTTACTCTACCGAGCTGACAGAAGTCAGGTCTGAGTAGTTCCATTGGAATTGCAAAGAAGAGAATCAATTCAGGCCGATTTATGACTCAACTGAATGCTTATGTCATGATTCAAGGAGGATTGGAAGCCAGAGTTCCAACTTGATATTCTTTAATCTCCCAAGTAATGCGATATTGCCGAACATGGCTGAATATTTCTCCAGCTGCAAGGAGAATTAACGATATTATCCAACAAAGCTGGCGTCATTATTGTCAATATTTACATTGCTATAAATTCACAATCAACATTCGAAATATTTAAACTAATGACCATTAAGCCACTAATTATCTTGATCGGTTCTTGTGTGTTTTTAAATTTTTGCTTGGTAATTAGACCAAAACTTGTGGTTCAAATTTTGAACCTCCTTGGTCGCCACAAAATTCAAAATCAAACATTCGCCATTTTTCACTTCTGACATCTATTGATCACCACACATGGGCCACCAATAAATGTCAGGTGTTGATACAGGTTCATGTGTGAACGATCACCAATCAATAGGGACATGTACATAATATTTTTTGTCTTTGTGTTAAATTGTTTTCCTAATGTTGCGTCAGTCACTCCTATTAGATGTAGAAAAACTCTCTACCTTGCAAGGTGTACCCATATGGTTCCTTAGCTAACTTTTGAGCCAGCTGTCTTCAGTAACAAGCCCTTATGTCACATTGTTCTGATGTGTCACCCAAATCTTATCATATACACTGATAAGAGTACTTCACTAACTTGCCAGTGTGCCACACCCATCCATAGGTTGCTTAGATGTACCTAAGCTCAAGTCAAGCTTCTAAAATGGTCCAAATCTTGAATTGGCCTTTTTGGGTTTTTCTCAGAGCTACTTACCTTAACCTGAATAATTCTCTTACCACTTTTTTTTAAACAATAGGTTTATTTCATTGATATATTTTTAATGGCATAGCTAATACACAATCATGCGGCAAATCGCCTTTTGACATTTAATTGTATGTCCGCTTTCAATAACAATGTTACACTTAAAATAAGAAAAATTTAAAAAAATAAAACACACCCACTTACCACTATATCTCGTAATATTAATTACTTTATTTCCAGATGCAATTTATGCTTTTATTCAGCCGACAAGGCAAGCTTAGGTTACAAAAATGGTATGAGGCACACCCAGATAAAGTAAAGAAGAAGATAACTCGAGAACTAATCACAACGATTCTCTCTAGGAAGCCAAAGATGTGCAGTTTTATTGAATGGAAAGATATGAAAATTGTTTATAAGAGGTGAACAATTTTTTTGATATATCTGTAAAGCTAAAACCCAGTTTTGCATGTTAGTCTAACATCTGGTCAATTAATCTGACTTCTGAGTTCAATGTATCTGATTTTACAATCAATCATCATCTCAAAGCTCAACCAAGTTACATGGTCCACATCTTGATAGCTTTGGATAATTGGAATTGCATTTGAAAAGACTGCAATATAAACCATGATTGCGTTTAAACTTTCCGTGGGCTTTTAAAACTAGTCAACATACATTAGAGTCTTACTCAATATATTTGTTATATTACCATGTATGAAAATACTTATTTATCTTACTTTAATATACTTTTTTATATTGCAGATATGCCAGTCTCTATTTCTGTTGTTGCGTTGAAAGGGATGATAATGAACTATTGACATTAGAAATAATCCATAGATATGTGGAATTATTAGATAAATACTTTGGCAGTGTAAGTTGCATTTCTTTGATTTTATTCCTTATTTGTAGTTGTTTCAAATCTGTAACATTTTGCGTCAAAATTGCACATTTGAAGAATTTCTGGCATAGGGAAAAGGGTTGTAACATCGACGTGTTGGGTAATATCCACACAAGAAATGGGGTAACTTCAACACCTTCTTGTTAGAAATTAAAATTTCCATTTTCCTCATGTTTGATTCGAAGAATATAAAAACTTGTGAGATCTCCATCCATACGAGAAAAAAAATGGCTTCCACTAAGATCAGAAATAAAAGCAAATAAACAACAATGTTTTAAACTTACCCCATGTGTTGACGTTGCTCCAAAATGAAATGTCAACGGCCCGTTCACCCTACATCATCAGAAGAGCTCCTTAAGTTAAGAGTTCTAAAGTATGCTCTTATTATAATTATTATATCAATAGCTAGAAATTAACTTAAGGAATATTTCATTCATATGCATCTCAGCTAGATATGTTTAATTTCAATATTTCACTTGTAGGTATGTGAGCTAGATATCATATTTAACTTTGAGAAGGCCTACTTCATGCTTGATGAGCTCCTGTTAGGGGGAGAAGTCCAAGAAACAAGCAAGAAGAATGTTCTTAAGGCAATTGCAGCACAGGATCTCTTACAAGAGGTGAGTATATCTGGTAATATATATCTACTGTTGCCATGTTGGCTCATGGTGGTCATGTTGATCTCAAAGGTTTCTTTAAACTGGATAACATATGTGTGCAGAAAACACAATGCCATTCCATAACGCACTGGAATATGATGTATTATTACTACATTGTATCTGTTTAAAGCATGACCAAATTGCAATTAATTCATAATATTTGCCATCTTTCTTGTTCTTTCCTCAGTGTAACAGGGACAGGGTGGTCCAAAAATTCTGGATTGAGTCTGGTGTAATAACCAACTTTCAAAAAGGGGAAAGTCTTTGGTAATATTTTCTGATTTGAAGATATCAGCATCTCTTGTTCCACTTGTGTCAGTTACTTAAATTTACAATTCAAGAGAATATCAATACATATTTATTTACCTGAAACGTTCAGTGAAGAAAATATATACATTTGCATCATCAACATATAATGTGCCAAATTAAAACAAGTGAAAACTGAATCCCAAATTCTCACCTCCTCAGTAGAAAAATCATTATAACCTATAATTATAAGAATTTTTAAGGTTATGAAAACCAATTGTATTGTATGTATAAGTGGAATTCTTCTTTGGAAAAGGATCATACTTAAAAGGAAAAACTTCATTAAACATGTTAAACCACCTATGTTCCCAGTCCTCATTTCATCCAAACAGCAGTACCTCAAATAATGCTAATGCACTCCCAATTTTTCATCAGTTTTTCATTTTCAGATCATTACACTGAATCAAATGATTTAACATTGTTTTCTCACTAACATTTCATTAGTAAAACCTGTATGTGCAAAGTGATGAATTCTTGGTTGTCATAACAACTAATGATTGCTTGCTTTCCTTTTATTTCTCCTTTATAATTCAACTTGTTGGTTGCAAAATATGGCTAGTTATCAGTTATGTTGACTGTGACACATTTTGTAACTGACAGGACTCTTTATAGTAATTCTTTATTTCTCTAAACTAATGCCACAAATTCTCTTACATTTCCCACCCTTAAACAAAGTTAAGATCTTTATGAGGGGTATTCTATCACATGGAGTCATCGATGAATATTTGCATGTGTACATATGTTAAACCTCTGCTAGAATACATATTGTTTCATTCAGTCCATGCATGTGCACAGATCCATGTTAAGCGCATGTTAAATATTTTGATTTGTTCATGTATATCATTCCTTGCATGGTACGAGGGGTAATTCAAAAGTTATGATCAGAATTCTCCATTTCGCTGTTCGCTCTTTGAATCAGAACGTTCGCATATATGGTGCATATATGTACTCAAAAAGGACAAAATTTGATTGGTCAATATTTTTCAACGATGCATTTCGTGTAGCTATTTGTGAGACCCGAAAGTTCTAAATCAAATTAATTACGCAATTTTGTTTTTACACCCGCAAGCTAAATAAAAAAATGACACCATCGGAATTCTTCTTCTTTGTCATTGAATTAATAGTCAGTATACCAGATTTAATCAATAAAAGATTATACAATTAACAACAAAATTCGGAAACGAGTATGTAAGATTTGCTTTCAAACCACTAAACTTGACCTAGATAATAGCGACGTGTCTTCTTTGGTCAAATGCTCAGTTGTTTGTGGGTTTTCAACGTAACTCTATAATGTAATATGAAGATGAGTACTTTTATTCAGTTGTTGCATCGATGTTACAGTTTGTAGTGCGGTAATATTGGCATGAACGTGTTGAAAGTCGAATGGAATTGCTTTTTCCAATATGGCGACTAGTCACGTGACTTCTTCTCTTCCGGAATATACTCCCATTTTCAATCATTGTTTTCACCCCGTTAGGAGCCAATAAAATGAAAAAAAATATATGTTATATAAAGATTATTAAAAGACTAATTGTTTCTGATAGTTTGTTTTCTCCGATCGCATGGAGATTCGATCGAAAATATCGCTTGAAAAATGGGTATGAAAATCCCCATGTTAAACCAACGGGGAAAAACAAGGTAGAAAAATTTTGTTCCCCCGCGAACTGCATCATGGGAAATATTTTGACCTTATAAGGAAAAACTTTCGCGCCATCTTTATTAGAGATTCAATACTACCGAATCCGCGATTTTAAGAATTGTATAGGCAAACTCAACTTAGTTTATATATAAAATTATGCACGTTGACTATAATGTGACATATATCTTACACGAGGATCCATGGGCTGATTGAATTATTTATGCAACATGGATTGATGGCCATTTTACTCAGTTCAGCAATCTTAGTACTATATATGCATGTCTTTCAATGATTTGGAGCTTTTACAATTGGCAAAACTTACTTAACTAGTAGAAACTTAAAATCCTCATCTATTTACTTATCACAAGGTTTCGATATCATATAACACATACTTTTCTAACTCTTTAAGCCTGTTTTACACAATGTATTGCTTCTTAATTCAAGAATCTAAATGTTCTTGGTTTAACAGATAAGATATTACTTGATTACGTGAAAATATGTATGAATGAAATTAATGGATCAAAGTATCAAAGAAACACAGAACAATAATGTTAAAACTGCATGGGAATGGGGATTGTTAAAGGAAATGTTGTAGCGTATTTTTTGAGTTTTAATTCAAAATTCTGATGTTCAATTTTTAGGAGGAAAAAGATTTGTATCTTCAGAATGATATCTTAAGTTTGTTAGCGCCACCATGGTAACCCTGTGTTGCCATGGTAACAGCAAGCTTGGGTAAGCCTTACTCATCAATAACCTTAACATAATAACCCCTGGGTGCATTTCTAAGATTTTTATGCTGTACATTGGTTTTATGGTTTAATGATTATTATTATGTCACCACCAAAAGTGGTGACATATTGTTATGGTCTCCGTTTTTTTGCGACGGCGGTTGGTGGTTGGCGTCCGGCGTCTGGCGTCCGGCGTCTGGCGTCCGGCGTCCGGCGTCTGTAACAATTTCTTACAACTTCCTATAACTTAACAAATACTGTTTAGACTGACTTCAATTTTTTTCTAAATCATCTACATGTTCTCAGAAGTTCAAATATGACTTTAGATTTGACATTTGACCTTCAATGACCTTCTCAAGGTCAAAAAAGGTCAAAAAGGTCTGTTTTCAACTTGTTTCAAATTGACTAATTTTTTTTTTCAAAATCATCTACGTGTTCTCAGAAATTCAAATCTGACTTAAGATTTTACTTAAGATTTGACATTTGACCTTCAATGACCTTCTCAAGGTCAAAAAAGGTCAAAAAGGTCTGTTTTCAACTTGTTTCAAATTGACTAAATTTTTTTTCAAAATCATCTACGTGTTCTCAGAAATTCAAATCTGACTTAAGATTTTACTTAAGATTTGACATTTGACCTTCAATGACCTTCTCAATGTCAAAAAAGGTCAAAAAGGTCTATTTTCAACTTGCTTCAAATTGAATAAATTTTTTTTTCAAAATCATCTATGTGTTCTCAGAAATTCAAATCTGACTTTAGATTTGACTTAAGATTTGACATTTGACCTTCAATGACCTTCTCAAAGTCAAAAAAGGTCAAAAAGGTCTTTTTTCAACTTGCTTCAAATTGACTAAATTTTTTTTTCAAAATCATCTACATGTTCTCAGAAATTCAAATCTGACTTTAGATTTGACATTTGACCTTCAATGACCTTCTCAATGTCAAAAAAGGTCAAAAAGGTATTTTTTCATCTTGCTTCAAATTGACTAAATTTTTTTTTCAAAATCATCTACATGTTCTCAGAAATTCAAATATGACTTTAGATTTGACTTTAGATTTGACATTTGACCTTCAATGACCTTCTCAAGGTCAAAAAAGGTCAAAAAGGTCTTTTTTCAACTTGCTTCAAATTGACTTATTTTTTTTTTCAAAATCATCTACATGTTCTCAGAAATTCAAATCTGACTTTAGATTTGACATTTGACCTTAAATGACCTTCTCAAGGTCAAAAAAGGTATGTTTTCAATTTGCTTCAAATTGACCTAATTTTTTTTTCAAAATCATCTACATCTTTTCAGAAGTTCAAATTTGACTTTACAAGTTCTCAGAAGTTCAAATCTGACTTTAGATTTGACCTTTGAGCTTCAATGACCTTCTCAAGGTCAAAAAGGTCTTTTTTCAACTTGCTTCAAATTGACTAATTTTTTTTTCAAAATCATCTACATGTTCTCAGAAGTTCTTCTTAAGGTCAAAAGGTATTTTCCAACTTGCTTTAAATTGACCAAATTGTTTTAGGTGGTGACATTTTGTCATGTTAATGCCTTGTTTTAATTGATTTGAAGGCCAAGAATTTGATTTTTTGGAAATGGACCCAAAGCTAATAGAGAGCCTTTGAGGCTTTTCTTAGTTAACTGATTGCAAGCTTTTAGTTATAATTGCACACATTGGACACCTTGTATGTCGCGATATATACAAATAGATTAGCATATTGACTGGAAATGTGTAAGTTCATGTATTATTCGAACTAATTAGCATCAGTTTCTTCCTCCTAAAAATAACATTATTTCCACTAATTTAAGGCGAAATTCACAAGCAAGATATATTTGGCAAATTACAGTACATTGTTGCAGTCTTATTAATATTCAGCAGAAAATAATCATAGAATAGGGATATATTAATTAAGCTTGATTATAATTAATTAACCCCCCTTACCTACTTTGAATTTATAAACAGCAGAAAACAATGCCAACATACATGCACTATTTCCTATGCAGTCTTGTTGTCTCATATACATTGATAACTCATTAGACAATTTTATGCCTGGAATCATTACACTTAATTGTGTTTCATCACAATGTTTATGTGAATGCTAAACATCAAACACATTCTAATCAACAACACTGGCTTTTGCACTTTCTCTCTCTCTCTTGACTTTCTCATTACATTTTAATAGCTTGTAGTTGCTTGTGGAGAATAACGCAAATGGTGATAACAAGGAAATATAACTGCCTAGATTTTCCCAACACCTCATTTGTGGTTGAGGCAAGGAAGATGAGAAGTTATTCTAGTAATTAAAGGAGCTGAATGTTTGAAAGAAACAACACATCAGCTTATTTTCATTTTCTTGCTGAGTTGCATATTTCCAACCATGACATTTGCGATGATTATTTTGAAAATGTTTCATTTGTTAAGACATGTTGATTCAGTGTCATCTTTCAAGTGAACAGCTTGCTAAATAGGTGTCATCTATTATGACATGCTAAATAGGTGTCATCTATTATGACATGCTAAATAGGTGTCATCTATTATGACATGCTAAATAAGTGTCATCTATTATAACTTGTTGAATAGGTGTCATCTATTATGACATGCTAAATAGGTGTCATCTATTATGACATGCTAAATAGGTGTCATCTATTATGACATGCTAAATAGGTGTCATCTGTTATGACATGCTAAATAGGTGTCATCTATAATAACTTGTTGAATAGGTGTCATCTATTATGACTTGTTGAATAGGTGTCATCTATTATGACATGGTAAATAGGTGTCATCTATTATAACTTGTTGAATAGGTGTCATCTATTATGACTTGTTGAATAGGTGTCATATATTATTAATATTTTTGATCAAATCTTCAACAAAAACCTCCCAAAATATCAGCTTCTTATACAGACCAATAACAGATATCTTCCAAATTCACATAACATTGTGACTCGATCAACAGACTTTCTATATCATCTGGCTTTGGCCATGTTTAACATGGTATGTTATCCTCTGCTTGCTGCTTCACTTTGCACATACGGTACAATGTTTTGAAAATGATTTCATTCAGCTGAGATTAATTATGAGGAATGGGTTTGAATGAAATACATGTACATGGCTTATGAAAGGACAACATTTGCATATCATTATAGTTTTGTAAATTCAACTAATATAAATAATTAAATATATTTTTCAAATTTCTACTAATTCCATCTTAAAATTGTGAATGATATGCAGGTCTCATTTGTCAAATGTTTTGTGGGTCATGATTTAGGATTTTCCACATATATTACAATTGAATTTTGTGGTCTAAAAAGTAGATTCTCAGTATTAGATAATGCGGGTAATGTTATAATATATACTGAACTGTGAAATAATAATTGGAATCCAATTTTTCAGGATGAAGCTATTGAAACAGCTCTAAAAGAATATGGCTTAACATAATCAATGCTGGATTGTGTGCAATATTTAAAAATAATATATACACAACTTCATCATGACATACATTTGACAGAGATAACACAATCATTTGGTTTGATTTGTTATGTATACCTTTCAGCAGTTCATAATTGTTCCATATTTGGTAATATAGACACTGCTATACTATGTTCCACTCACAATATTGTTCATTATAGTTTTAATTGAAAAAGTCTCAACAAATTTGAAGAGATTGTGCAATATCCCAAATCATTCATTGAGTTATTTACTGTCAAGGGTATGGTGTGGACCTCAACTTGTGTTGAACTACATATGTATGATGTCAGTTAGTTGGATCTGTATATTTAATAGTACATGCATGTACTGTTAGTGCTTCAGGGGCACTGCATTGGATCTTGAATGAAGGTCCAAACTGAAATTAAAATAATTGCATCACCAGATACATGATGTAGTTGAAAATATTAAGTGCTTTAGCAATTCCTTTAAAATCTAATGACATGCCCATTCTATTTATTACATGTAATATTTAAAGGAACATAGGATGACTTTATTCACATGTTTAAAAAAGCTAACATTAAAATCGATGCACCATTCAAGATTATTTCAACATCCAAGACAGTCAAGCAAATAAATCCTCCATAATATCTCTGAATGCCAATAGTTTTATTTCTTTTCCAAATTAGATAAAAGAGGCATTGATTATTCATTTATAAATGTTTCTGAAAATCTCTAAATGATTCTATGTTCCTTGAAATAACCATGATTTACAATAATTCATGGTTGACATTTCAAACTCTAAATTTCCTAAACTTCAAAATGAGTCCTTTATTCCACATACTGGTATTCAATTTAATAATCAGTTGTCAAATTGTAATTGTATAAAACAAACTGCTGGTAGAAATGAAACGAGGCATAAATTCAACATCATGTAATCTCAGCCAATTCTTGCTCAATCATTCAAAGGCCTTCAACATTATATCAGTTTATCAGTTGATATGTTATTATCTTGCGCTTGTATACAGTCAAGAATAAAGGCCATTAATTATTTCCAGGTGTGAAAATGATAATCAAGATTTTATTTGTTTATAAAACTATTTTTGCTGTTGTTTATTTGATGTGGTTATTAATGGTGCTGTATATAATTGTGTTCAGTTATGTGATTAAACCTGTAACTAAGATGTTACCAAAATTCATATGTGCATACAATGCCCTATATGGTCATACTTTATATAATTATGCATATCTGGAAAATATGAATAAATGCTGTTTTCTCATATGCAATTTATAGTTACACTTTGAACTACCAATGATCACCTCTTACATTACATGTATCATACTTTGCTTTAAAGGTATGATCACATTGGCATTTTATACACATTCACTGCCATTTACAAGAGAATGCTCCCTATTTAATATGTTTTATTACTATTCGTAGGAGGAGACTCCCCAGGGATTTTTCGAAGACCATGGTCTTGGCTAGTCAATGAAAGAAACAGACAGTTTTACATTAGTAACAGAGGCTTTGTCATCAAATATAAAGTTACACATCAGAATTCCAAATATGGTCATATATTGTGAGAATCAACGATGTTATGCCAACACAGCTAATAAAGGGAATGCCTGGGTTAAAGGAAATGATATTTTAGTAGAGATATTCTCCGGTGATCTCCCAATGCTATAATGACTCTAGAAAGGGGATTATATTGAATAACAGTGAAAATGCCAAATATATGTCAAAAGCGTTTAGTATTATTGTTTGTGGACACTCTGTAGTTTGTATGTTTTATATTAGAATGATGCAGCCTTTCGTTTAGAACTTACAGTATTTCTGGCATCTTGTTTCATTTTATCTCAACTTATTTTGCCAAATATATTAACTAAGGCATGATACAACTGACTGCGAATATGTGGATATTATTCATATATACTGTATATAAAGGACTATAGATAATCATGGCATTAGATTAGAATGGTTTAAATACAGATCTACAGTATTCTGTCATTCTCTCTTTCTTTGTCAAGCAATTTATATAAACCAGAGAATATATTAGTAACTATGTTATAATGCAAGCTCTTCCAATAAAATTGTTCAATTTTGTTATCCACTAATTTAGTGTCACGTTATGAAGAAATCCAATATATTCATGTAGTATTCAATCCAAAAATGTAATATGATTTCATGTTGTATGATATACTACCAGCGTCCTAAAATGTGTTTGGAGTGTTAATTCACAATGTATATAATTTATTGTGATTGCTATAAACTGTAATTATAATAGAGAGCATGGCCATCATCAGATTTTGGTTGTCCTTATAAGAGTGTGGGGTATATCTAGTATTTAAAGGCATGTAAATGTCAGTCGTATCCTTGTCCCATGTCATATCAAGACTATATTCCAAGCTTAATTATTGACTTCATAATGTCCTGGGGGAAATTTAGTGAATTTGTTTTTTGCATGCTTTTATTTTTTTATTCATTTAATATGAGTGTTTTATTTGTAACCTGGACAACAGTGTGGTAATAATATGACTGTTCATATTCTGTTGTCCTGGTTACTCTTGTATATTGTAGATGGCTTTTACTTATGCTTTTTATCTTCCGAAAACCATTGTCATTTCTGATTTCTTCGAGCTAAATGTATTCACATTTAATGTGATCACATAAACCAAGTGTTGGGAGATACATGTTTCACTGTACCTATGTTCTAGTACCTTTTGACAAAAAAATCTTGTGCTAATATGGTTATTTATTCAGTCAGTGTACTTTACCTTGATATGGGAAAATTTGAGTACAGTATGTTGAAAATGACAATGATTTTAAACCTGTCATCGTTCAAATATGGGGTTACAGAATTATTAAAGATGTTTTCATGGATTAACTGATTCTATTACAGATATATCTAAATTCATTGTCAAAAATGTTCTCTTCTCAATAATGAATTCTACTGAGATTTTGGGGCATTTGTTTTTTGGTGTTGTGTTACTGAGTGCTTTGAGGTTGCATGCAAAGTGAACTGTAACATTTACTTAAATACATTTTCCGAACATATCATCAATACTTTCAATATTTAATTATGTAAGGAAAATGAATTAAGATAAGAATTATCATGACAAATTGATTTTCCCTATATCCCATATAATAATTTTGCTCAAAATATTTTAATCTCCTTCTACTTCACTATATGATGATCAACTTAACTTACTTACATTGTTGGAATTTACTCTTGAATTCCAAGTGATACACACGTTATTGTCAGAGATATCTAATAACATGGCTTTAACTTTGACGAATTTTATTCAATTTATACAATTTAAAATGGATGCTCTGGTTTTCAAGAGGTTAAATTCAGGATCTTATTACCTCTATTTTCAGTTGTCATGAAGCATGTGCAATGGATTTGGATAATCATTTTTGAAGGAACATTTTTTAATTGACACATATACAAACTTAAAACAAGTCTAAGAGAGAGAAAAGCTATTTTAAAATGACATAATTTCTGTAACACATCGCTTGTTGTTTAATAAGAATAATTAGTTTTATAGATAGCATAACACAGCATCCTATATGAATTCAGCTTTACATTAGATTTTTTCACTTTTGTAAAAGTAGTAGCTTATCAATGATATTGCACATGTTGTCGTATTGATACAAGGGCGTTACAATACCCGGGAATTTATCGGTTCGTCCAGTACTTGTTTGTGATAGCGCCCTCTGTAGGTCACTGTGCTTATAGCCTACAGTAATACTAATTATATTGGATAATCACATTTATGCGTGCGCGCGCAGCTCATCCAATGAACGAAACGCCACTTCCCGCTGAAATCACCGGGTATTGATCTTTCCCTTGATTGATATAGAATATGTTCTGGTAACTTCACAAAACTTCAACATATTTGAAGTTTTGTCTACAGCCCCAGAAAGCAGGCTCGATTAGTATGGAGTCTGTACTTAAATGGAGTTGATTGTTGCTTTTCTTGGGTATGTGCATTGGACTGAGTAATTTCACATACATGTTAATGATAAATTACCAGAACATTTTCTCAAGTTGTTGTTTCTTGTTGTTTAATGGTAGCCATGGTGATGTAATCTTCTAGAACATTTTAGATTGTCATTTTCTACATTTTATTCCATCTCTTTCTGTCTAACATTCTGACTACATATGTTACTTCTAAAGAATATGGCCACCGTGTTATTTTCTGGGCTGTTGGAAGGTGTTCAGGAATGCAGTGAGTCAGTTAAAATACCTCTGAATATTTGCAAAATAATTTGTTAGATAGATTTTGGAAAGAATAGCATTATTGCCTAATTTGATTCAAAACTGACTTTGGCTCAGATTCTTGCAATACTCCTGATGTAAGTCAAAATGATGTCTGTAAATAGATCATTACAAAGTACACCACCTTGTTGAGCACCTTCTGACAGCTGAGAGTATGTTGTTTCCTGCATGATTGTCCTTCCATCATGAGTGTAGTGTTGCTTAATTTTCTATCTTTCCCTCCAGGAATCCGAAGAACCAAAAACTCTACTGGAAGAAATGGGCATTTACACTTGATCCAATTTCCCATAATGCAATTCAAAAAGCAGACGTACATTTGGTCCATTTTCCCAGAATGCAATTCTAAAGCAGACATTCGCTTCATATGTTAAAGAAATTAAAAAAATATGTTCAAATTATGGAGCTATTTGATTGGTTGTGGACTACCTGTGATGCTATTATCTGATCAAAATGGATACTATGTATTAAAATTACAAACTAGTAGACTGTCAATTTTATTCAAGATTAAACAGATTTAATAACATTCCTATAAAAACAATGATATCTGACTCAATAAGGCTTTGTACATGTTGTTCTACTTTAAGCATGTATGTCGTATCTTAAACTACTAGAGACTTGAAAATATGTACTTGTCACATCTGCCTAATGTCATGATATGTATGACTGTATTCGAATGCTAGGTCTCTCTATTGGGAATCAACTGTCATGTTAGTAATGCTAACAAATCATACATATGGGGAAGAATCAACAGTGGACAGGAGAATGTAAGGAACGCTTAAACTTTGAATTCTCCTGATATCTGATAGATTAGCATGATTATAATGACAATTATTTTCCCAGATTAAAATGTAACTTTACATTATATGCAGTAAATAATGAATATAATTAATTTCATGAAAAGGTTTACCATGTAAAATGTGATGGTTTTGTTGTGCATTTCCACAAAATATGAGAAAAATGTAAGAGATGACCTTGACAGACAATTATATCAATTAATCTATTACCAGTTATATATATGTTCAGCTGACTATGCTTCATTCTTCCAATTTGTTTAGAAACACTGAGACATGCTTCAATACATTTCTTAATCTTTAAAGCTCATGCTATTTCTCTTCATTATATATTGTGTTGAAAAGCATGACAGACTATATATCTTTATGCGATAAGTATTTTGTGAAACAGCTTATAATATTTGTGTAAACTACCTATTAGCTTGATCACTGCCATAAATACAGCCCATAATCTACATGGTGAAGCTTTTGCTACCAAATAGAAGATAAGGATTATCCCATATTTGTTTCCCATAGTTACAATGACATTTTCATTGGCTCCCTTTCATTGTTTAAATTGAATTAATGAGAACCTTTACAAATCGGGGCGCTATGTGCTTACTTTTCATTTATTTTGAATAAAAAATTTGCAGTAAAACATGTGTTAGTGAACACTTCTCTCTCGTGAATACCTGTGTTTAGTGAACACCACTTCAAAACATATTTTACATTGACTTATGTATAAAATCCCCTCTGTAGTGAACACCTAACTACAAAGAACAATTTTTTGTGGCTCCATAGGTGTTCACTTTATACAGGTTTTACTGTACGATGAATGTTGGACTGTACAATAAACCTAGTACCTAGTTAAGTTATAGAGAGCTGACCGGCTTGCTTATTTACTGCAATAATTTCCTTGTTTACTGCATAGAAGTTTTACATTTGTCATGGCAACCAAAGGTCATGTGATTATTTTAACCAATAGCATTCAATGAATTTGATGACTGTTTGATATCTATCAGTATCAGTGTGGCTATTGATGCTGGAGGTTGAACTTCAAATGTAAAAGTTCTAGTTTTAATACGAGTGTATAGATGTCACTAGTCATAAACTTATTGAACAAAACAGATGAACCTTTGAATTCCATGGTCTTCAGATAGCTGTATTATATTCTTGTATTATTATGATGAAAGTCAGCTGGCCATGCTTATCTATGCCTAAATATTGACTTATTAACAATGTTTTAGTTCTTTCAAAATCTGTTAATACTTATAAGGTACTCAACTTCTAATTCTCACATCAAAAAACAATGTTATAAAGAGCAGTTACCTCATTGATCTTGGGACTTTTTATTATCTTGCTTTCTTGGTTAAAAATTTGATATATTTGCATTAATATAGAAAAATCCCATAATGGTTCATTCATAAAGACAGTATGTTGTAGGTTACTATGAATTTCTTTTTGTGGGGGGGGGTAAGTACATTACTGACATTAGTAAGGTAATTGAGGTTGAGTACCCAAAGTGAGACATCAAGAGAGTGTTTGTTATTAATGCATGGATCAGGTACTCTTAACACTAAGATGTCCACTCTCTCAAGTTTCCATATCAAATGCACCTGTTTCTTTCTTTACATGGAAAGGCATGACCTACAGTACAGTCAGTCAGACTGACAGACACTATAATTGTTCATGCATGGGTATAAGTGATATGTTCTTGTGGAAATTAAATGTTACGTTTAACACATCGGGAGTGGCTGGAATAAGGCTGTATAGAAAGTAAGCACATCACATAGATATTACACATTCATATCAATGGATATGCTTACCATATGTAATTATAATACTAGTTCTAACAATCCACCTTGAATAATTTGACTTAGCTAAGATGCAGTAAGACTTCTCTACTTTGTAACTGCCATTCATGTACTATTTGAATGTATTTGCAAGTTTATGGGGACATAAATTTCTTTCAGGAACATATCTCTTTTCAGGCACGTCCTATCCTAGCAAGACCATGGTTTTCAAACTCTCTGTTGTCTCATATAATAAATACGTCATGTAAAACACATTAAATACTCTGAAATTCTCATTTGTATGAAATATAAAACATGTTATATTCTTTGTAAATGTCATATTGTTCATGCATATTTCATGGCTCTCTTAATACAGACTGCCACTTGTAGGCATGAATTAAGCTGGGACAGAATGACATCATAATTATCATGTTCTCTTTGTTAATTATATATATCATGTTCAACAAATTGAAATGTGCAAATATTTGTATATGCCAGTAGAATATCTGTTTCTCAAATTGAAATAAGCAGTAAGGTCTCAATTGCTTTAATTTGATGACTGTTTTAATTTGGTGGATTGATAAAAACCACAAAATTAAGTCTCCAATCATTTTTAAAATCCCTGGAAATCCCTGGTAATTTTTGTCTTGTGACTTTACCAAAGACATTTTGGTAGTTTATCGTTTATATTTATATAGTTTATCGTGTATGATAAAACTTCTGAATAAACCGATGCAAATCTGGAACAATATGGATAAAATTTTAATTTTAAACTTTTTCCAAATATCTGCAGAGTCACTCCTGGTTCAGATTTGATAAAATTGCATTATCAGTGGTAAGCTGTGAAGTGAGTTATGCAATTGGTGATGATCAGTATGGTAATTGATATTTCCATCTTTGCACTACGTAAATCTCCAATATCTGCATTTTACTGATCCATTAAAAATTTGCCCTCTACTAAATTAAATAGCACCAAATTAAAGCAATTTACAGTAACTCACAGTCCTGATATATGCCATCTATGATGAGGTGAACCTCTACAATTTACTAAGACCAAATCTCCATGAATTGATGTTGTCACAGGACTATGGGTTAAACATGGGAAACCGCTTTGATGTTAAATTATTTAGCAATCAATTTATCCAGTTATAATCCAAGCTGTTATGAAATATGTGCTGTTGTTGTACTTCTCACAAAGATCAGCATTCCAATTGTGAAATGAGTTCATTGTCTTGCATCAAGCCCCCTCCCCCCCTCCATGTGTCCTCATTTGACAGGTGAGAGGGAGACATGTGACTTGATGCTAGAATAATGTGTTCCTTAGTGCACAAAGTAAAAATTAATATGGTAAATTGTAACTAATAATACAGCTTTTATTAATAAATATGTAAAATTTACTCAGTATGTGAGAAAACATAAATGTGTCATATTTGTGGTGTAGATATGTAGGTGAAATTGAATAAAACAAAGGATGTAAATAAAATCAAAAGTCTTTGTTATTTAGAACTCTGATGTAGGAACTGTGTTATGGAATATATCTCATTTTACAGGGTGTCAAATAAACACGTTCTCCCCTCTTTAATTTAATTTTAGATTTAACATCCACATAATGTTGCATAACTTTTTTGTCTGTATGATATCTGAATTGTTCTTTGGCATACCAAACTAGGCTTCATGGAGCAACTCCACAAGAAAGGAGCATGAAGGTTATCGCAAACAATTTCAAACGATTCTAACTTGAATTATGAATATTTTCTGATCATGAACATGGGTGTATCTTTTAGATCCATTCATTATCTTCAAGAAAAGTATATATAATGATAATTTAGTTAATCAGACCTAAGTGATATTGAAGGGGCAATGGACCAATCAACATACTTTTTCAAAACTGTTGACCTAATTCTCACCAAAAATGCAACCTATTATTATATTGTTGAATGCATAATTAGAATGTGCTTTGAGACATGTTCGATTTCCTAAAAGGAAAATTTGATTGCTCCAGGGACTTTAAAGATATTCTATTTGGATGACCAAAATAAACTGAAACCAATGGATAGCATGAGATTTTTCAATGGAGAAATAACATGGGGAACACTTATCTTAATGCAATTAAGTTTTTCTTTCAAGAACTATTTGATACATCAAAATAAAGAATAGTAATGCATTAAACATTGTAAAAAATGATTGCACTTTTGGTGAAAATGGGGTCAACCTCTTCAAAATGGGGTCAAAAAGTGTGTTGATGGGTTAATTGCTAGTTAAATATCTCCGAGTTTGTTTGAATTTATTATTACTGTGCATAATTTTCTTTGAGATAATGAATTGATCTAAAAGATAAACTTGTCGTCATTGTCAGAAAAATAGTCATAATCCAAGATATAACCTTCTGAAATTGTTTGCGATAACCCACGTGCTCCTTTCAGATGGTAAGCTCAACTAGATGCACTTTTAAGCTCAAAAGTTCATACTTTTGAAATGAAATCAAGAAGGGGGCATATTTGTTTGAAACCCTGTAGTAATGGCAAGAAGTAGGTTTAGCTAAATGTAAGTCATTTATTTACAAGTAACAATTTGAGTTACCACTGCTATCCCCTGAACTAAGTTCATGTTAGGATATAAAGAAACTTATCCAAAACTGTTTTCTGGTGTGTCATGCAGAAATATGTGGACCATATTTGAATTATGGCCATTAGGACCTACCTGTGAACGTTTTTAAAATGGCTGCTCAATATAGAGGAGTTGCTATATATATGGATAAAAGGTGGCAGTAGTAGTTTTGGTTGGACTGGAATATAGTGTACCATTCCATTATGCGTGAGCTCTTGTAAGCACCCACTTCACAAAGAACACATTTTATGAAAAATTCAAAGTAAACTATGTCTGTGTGTGAACGTTATGAGTGATGGTCTTTTTCGTCATTCCCAATAAAATTTGCCATTTTACAAAGTTTTACAGGCTAATTTATCAGTAATGCAAAAAACTTTTTCTAAAACAATGGCTTGTAACATTTTGGACACCCAGTGAGTCGAAGGTGAAGGTCATAAGTCGAACGGTTCTTTATAACATTATTCCGATTCGCAAAAATAATAATTACGTAGCTGCTTGCACAAAAAAAACATTCCCGCGTGCGTAATAAAATCTGTTGGTAAATTATCTTTATCCGATTTACTAAGCTATAATTATTGTTGCCGGGATACATTATAAGGCACTGATAAACACAACCAAAAGATAAATAATTGATACGTACTCGGCATCGTATATTCATTGAAAAACTTATTACTGAAATGGACATCAAAATGCAATTAACGAACTCATCTGGAACAAAAGAGGACTTAATTAGAAATATTGAAAATTAATTTTCACAATAACCACGGTCTATCACGCACCCTTTGGATTCTACCATTGGGAAGCTAGAGTTAAAGTTTAATTCGATAACAACTTGAACTACTGGTTGACATGATGATCTGACTTGATAAAACTGAATTATAGAGGCACGAGAATAGGCCACTCAACTTCGTGAACGCAAGTAGCCACGAAAATAGGCCATTTGACTTCGTGAACGCTTAGCCATGCGAATAGGCTACTTGACATCGTGAACGCAGGTGGCACAAGTCGCTTTTTATGGACAGACATTACGCAAAATGACATTGTAGGATTATTAATTAGACTGAACTTCATATACTTTGTTTCGAACATGTCGAAGATGTAGTCAGTAGTCTCGTTGTGATAGTTGTACCTGAGAAATCTGCGACAAAGGAATATATTGAACGATGTCCTCGTGGGATTTAACCCTATTCATGGTTTTTATCAGCTCCTTTTGGCAAGGTATGTATTGTTGGTGCCGTTACTTGGGAATCTGAACAAAATTAGCATACAGTAGGAGAATCATCATTGACACCTGAAACTAATGGCAAAAACAATGATCGAGTTATTTATATTTAATATTTCAATCAATTGATTAATTTGACGATACAAAATACGCAGTAAATACGCCATAAATGTTTTGAAATACCTTCGAATAACCAATTATATTAAGACACCGATATGGAGAAAACGCATAGTTTATGTTTTCTAAACGATTTCCAACCTATAAATTACAAACTTTAGATAAGCAGCTAGCTCTCGGATAAAAGGAACAATGGAAAACATTCATCTTACTATACAAGCGTCTGTTGCAGTAATTGTTAAACGTAACTCGAACACTAAGTCTAACAATGAATCAAAAGTAAAATAACCTACATAGGCAAAAGTTAATGTAGTTAAGAAATTGATCAAATATTGAATGATAAGAAGTTTGTTTAAAATGGCGTAATTTTTTTTAGTTTTTGGGCCCCACATTTTGTAGGCCCTTGTGGGCATAATTTGGTCTTTTTAGGCCTTTTATGGGCAATTTATCAAACAAGGGACTTTAATTTTTCAAAATTTGTGCCCAATTTTGGTTTTGGGTCGGGAATTTTTTTCCAGACTAAAAATTTGCCCTCCCCCTTGTTATTAAGTTTTTGGCTCCGCCACTGACTTCAAGTTGTATGCTTAATAAAACAGATTCTTTATAATAATACAGTAAACCTGTCAAATCCGAACGTCACTCGAACCAGCCAAAAGTTATCGGATTAACATGGGTGTTCGCATTTCTTTTTTATATGAGAGAACACATTTATTTGGAACTGAGAAAAAGTGTTTTGATTTTAGAAATATCGGTTATCATATCCATGTCTGAAGGTCTCCACTGTTTGAGTTTCAACTTGCTACAGGGCGTTTTACAAGTTATTGCTGCATTGCCATGGGAACAGATATTGGGAACAATCTGTTCAAACTTATGAAATCTCATGCGGATCAGTTTTCTATCATCCATTATCAAAGTATGAGGCAATGTACATATTCTTAACAAAATATATTTTTGAACTTGCAGCACATTCAATTTCTTTTGCAATATCGAGTTGACCTACAGTATTCCTTATAATCTCAAATATACTATAATATCTCCCAAAAAATCCATGATATGTTATAAATTGGTGAAATGCTACTCTTCAGGGTCTTGATAGATTGTTGCTTTAGAGAAATAATCTAAACAATGTCAAAGTCAATAAATTCATATTTTTGCAATAATATTGACATACATTTGCATTAATAATCAAAATTATGAACATAGCAACAGACGAAGAATAGAAAATTGACTTGTTTTGTATATTCTAGGTCACGATTCTAAATATCTGATCATTTTGTCTTGATCATCTTGGCACGTTATACCGATACTTGTTACTTCAAAGTGCAGCGCAATGCCACGGTTGATGTTCGAATTTATGATATTATTTACGTCCATTAAAGTTTTCTGCTTAATAATTATGTAAGTCTCTAGTTCAGGGTTCGACCAACCTCCGCGTAAATCATTTCGTAATGTTGCACATCAAAAGCGAACATTCCCATATTCAATTATCTTGCCTTGTTGGCTTGTTATTAAGAAAACAAATGCGATAGATACAGGGCAAGATAGCGATAAAATATTAAAGTAACAAAGCAGGAAAAAATTACTAATGATAACAAAGAAGGTTAAACGGTTATTACATCTATCTTATCTCATTCAATTTGTAATGTATGAATGATACGTTGAATGTTTTTTTTTAGTTTCACCCGATCACGCGTTTCTTTATGGAAATCACTTTATTATCTATGATTGCTTCTTTTTATTTGATTCCCCTTTTCAACGTATTTTTTAAGTATTATCTCATCTGATAGAAAATGAGTGAGAAACAGAACTTTGGTGGAAAGAGAGGAAGTACATGAAAATTCAAGAAGAATCACATTTATTGATGTACATGAGTTGCAATTCCATGCTCTGAAGATAACATAATTCTGTAAAATTGAGGATTTTGCGTATTTCAACAAGAATAATTTTAAACTACAAAAATAAATATTCCGTTGACAGTTCCTTCCGTGAGTAGATAACATCGACTGAATAAAATGGTTGACGTTCGAAATGTTTTTGTTTCAGGAGTACTCTCCAGTAACATAGTTTACATGTCTCAGTTATATGTCCATGTCGGGGCCAAGTTACCAATCTCCAATGCCGTTCTTGGCACCCACTATGCTCAAAGTCCCTCAGAATGCGGGATGCGTTGCTTGCATGATGAAGACTGTTTATCATTCGCGCACAATAACATTGACAAGGAGTGTAGAATGTATGGAGAGTATAAGGATGTGAGCAACGTGCCAGCCAATGAATGGACTTATTTTGCACGGAAACAACTGATTGCAAAAACGGGTAGGAATTCCACTTGGTAGTTTTGGTTAAATTCATTTGTTAATGTTTTTGTCAAATCATGTAGGCTATGTTTCAAGCATTTTAAAATATCAGCATATTTACTATGGCGATGTTTACAATCAAACCCTCTGATATCATTAACAGCCCTTAGCCCATTGTGTGCTAATTTCATGTATTTCATGTATTTTGCAAATGAACAATAACTGTTCCTTTATTCAATCGCACAGTCACCTCATTTTAATTATACACACATGCAATCATCGTTGCATCCATTAGCGTGAGCATATGTAAATTATAGCATGTAAATTATTAAAATTCTATTTATTCCATGATAACATGTTTCCCTGGGAAATTAACAGGGAATAGATTATTATTCAACAAACCCCGTACCAGATCCCGTATCAGCCAAAATCCCATATCAGATCCCGTATCAGCCAAAATCCCATATCAGATCCCGTATCAGCCAAAATCCCGCACCAGATCCCGCCTCCTCCGTATAGAGCATATCAGAAAATATTTTCAGAACTTAAAAATAAATGAGTTTCAAAAAATATAAGATGGAATTGATAGGTTATTGATGGCCGTGATGGAATATGAATTTTTCATTGAAAATATAAGATATTGACCTCGGAAAATATCACATTAACACTCGGGCTATCGCCCTCGGTCAATATGATATTTTCCTTGACCATGCACGTATTCTCATACAGTCAAGTGCGTTATACGTTTATATTCAATACTATGAAATTCATCGATGGATCACTCTTCTCTTCAGATTCTGGGCCAAGGGAGTTCGTTAGAATGTGCTATTTCACCAACTGGGCCCAATACAGCTCACCACCTTTCACAAAGGACGATATTGATGCCATCGACCCCTTCATGTGCTCACATATTATATACGCCTTCGCTAACCTGAAGGACAATGAACTGTTGGAGTACGAATGGAACGACCAAGAATCGTACGTTTGATGAATCAGTCATTCAATACCTATTCAAAATGTTTTTAAGTTGGTAACATAGTTGAACATTTACTACCTCAAATTTAAAACAGAAAAAACTATCGAGAAACTGGAAAAGTGATAACTTCAGTTATGCATGATTTCCGAAATAATATTTTACCTTCAACCAAATTCATTTCTAAGTGATTACTGTTATGTCACAGACGCCAAACAGTCGCCTTGAAGTGAATAGTACAAATCTAGGGTTGTTTTTCCAACAATCACTCGTCAGAATATCAAAAATAGGACC
Source organism: Owenia fusiformis (assembly GCA_903813345.2). Classification (NCBI taxonomy): domain Eukaryota; kingdom Metazoa; phylum Annelida; class Polychaeta; order Sabellida; family Oweniidae; genus Owenia; species Owenia fusiformis. The sequence goes on from CAIIXF020000004.1 coordinate 18,272,268, forward strand.
ACTGTCACGATCCTCTTCACATTTAACACGCACTTTGAACAAAAACCATATAAATGTTTTACTCTAAATAGAACAACTACACGGGTGATCAAAGGCAAGAGAAGTCATGCACATGGAGACAAATTGCATGCCTCCAAATGTCGATAGTAATAAAAAACGAAGTTTACTTTAGAATTGTTAAATTCTTAAGGTCCCTCCATGAAAGCAATGTCGACTTTCCTTTTGATTTCATCTGTGTCTCTCCACATTATAAACTGTTCATTTGCTTGCCTTTCTATTTAACTTTTCGAAAATTAAAACTCTCATTTTATGAAATGATCATTAAACATTTAACGTTATTAACGCCACAACTATATTATGGACACGGTTGCTTATCACCGTACCTCGCATCAGTTTGGTTTTTCTTTTCAGATACTCTAAGATTAATGCTCTGAAGTCAAGCAACGCTAAATTGAAGACACTTTTATCTGTGGGCGGAGCGAGTAATGGCGAAGCGCCCTTAAATAGCACGCTCTCGTCAGAAGAAAATATGAGACATTTTGTCAATCAGTCCATTGCCTTCATAATAGAAAACGGATTTGATGGAATAAATTTAGAGTTTAGTGGAAAACGCAACAAAGAGAAGTTCGCAGATTTGGTCACGGTAAGAATCCAATTTGGTGAAGACAATGACAATTGACTAGATGCGAATAGAAACAATCTTGATTTGCGTCATTAAATATTCAAAATCCAGTCAAAGTGATGTCATATTTGAAATCTACATGTAAAACTACGTCTAGAAATATGGTTTCGAAAATTGTTTATCAACTTTGAAAATTTAATTTTTTTTGAAAATGTGACTTCTAGCTCGGGTTGATTCCTCATAGACCCCATGTTACAAAATCACAAAAAGTTAAATATCTTTTCTTGTATTGGACATATAACATTTTCTTTTACTGGACATATTTTAATTTGCATAACTTTTAGATACATAAGGGTAATATAAAAATTGAACCACTAAAACAGATGTTATTTAAGTTAAAGGGAACTTTCTACTATACCCGCCATGTTATCTGACCCGAACGAGCCACCTGGTGGCGAAACTGGTAACTACCTACTCGCATCTGCGTTATTAACAATGAGATTATATATGTATGTGTAGTCTATTTCCCTTGTGATGGTCGGGACATGGTCAAAACCCAGGAATTATATGATGAACTAGAGCAAAATGTAGCATCTATTAATGATGGTTATAACATCCTTATAATGGGTGACTTTAATGGTAAGATTCCTGGTTTTAGAAATGACGGACATCATAGCCCAAATGGTGACCTGTTAAAACTATTTAGTGAAGTGTCAGACTTATCTATTCTTAACTGCTCAGATAACTGTGAAGGTACAATTACTTGGACACGCAATGAACAACTATCTACGATCGATTATGTTTTAGCCAATGACCATTTTCAGCAATCCCACTTTGTAAATATGATTATTGATGAACATAAAGAACTCTCAGTTGGTAGTGATCACAATATCATAACTATAAATAGTAAGTTTGTCCCTGTTTACAAACCTGACTCAGAGGCCCCTTCTTCAAATGATAATATTGCCTATACCAAATGGAATTTTAATGACCAAACTGACTGGGGGATGTTTAAGTCAGAATTGAGTTCTGAATATAAAAATTGGTCAATTGATGGGTTAAATGTTGAAGAGATTTGGAACTGTTTTAAGGTTAAAGTAATAAATGTTGGTAACAAAAGCAATTGGTATGAAGAAAGTTTCTAAAAATAGCAGAGATTTTTGGGATTCTGAATTGAAGCAATTGATTAAAAATAGGAAAGAGGCCAGCCGTTTTCATAGAATTTGGCAAAAGTCAAAATCAGCGGACCCAACTGTTATTAAGGAACTTTGGGAGATTTATCAAGATCTTAAACATCAAGTTGCAACAAAAATTAAAGAAAACCATATAAAGAATCACATTAGAATAATTACCAACAACGCCCGTAATAAGTCGAAATCTTCAAAAAGTTATTGGAAAGCGCTGAAAAAATACAAAGAGCAATTTCCCCATTAGAATGAAAGACCCAAATGACCCCAACCATATTATATGTGACCCAAAAGAAGTTAACGAAACACTTAAAGAATATTGGAAAAATGTTGGTCCTAAAAGTAAAAACCCTGAAACCCTCCCAAATCAAGCTTCAGACACCTTCAATAATATTGAGCTTGATAACATTGTAAGTGATAGAGCACTCAGTCATATTACTTTTGATCTAGCACGTTTATCAAAACATATATCTGGTCTTTCAAATTGAAAGGCAGTCGGTATAGATCAAATTCCCAATGAATTCTTGAAAAATGGTAAAGAAGTTCTATCGCAGCCTATTTTAGATCTTTTCAATGCTATCAGAATGTTTGAAAAAATTCCATTTGATTGGCAACAAGGTATTGTCAAACCCCTCCATAAGGAAGGTGATCCAGAAGTTTTCAATAATTATCGTGGAATAACGATTACATTCAATATGTATAAATTATTCTCGAGTCTGTTGGAAAACCAGATAATGGACTTTCTTCGTGAAAACAATCTTTTAGGTGACCTTCAAGGCGCATTTCAAAAAGGCAAAAGATTAGAAAATCATATCTTTTCCCTTAAAGGACTATGTAGCCTTCGTAAAGATAAGAAACTCAAATCCTATTTAGCTTTTATTGACATTTCTAAGGCATTTGACGTTTTAGATCGTGATTTGCTATTTCTAAAACTTTGGGAAAAGGGAATCCAAGGTAAAACTTGGAGGATTTTGAAATCACTATACTCTAACACTTCAAACAAGGTCATCTTTGGACAATATGAAACTGACTGGTTTGACTCCTCATCTGGAGTGAAGCAAGGTTGTATTCTATCCCCGACCCTTTTTTCCATAGTAATGACAGACCTTGAAGACAGTTTAAGAATGTCCAGTTTTGGTCTGCCCTTTGAAGATAAAAAAATCCCCTGTCTTCTTTATGCCGATGACATTGTGTTAATGGGTCAATCTGAGAAAGAACTCCAGTCAATGTTAACAATCACTAATAATTTTGGACTTAAGTGGGGATTTCAGTTCAGTGACAAAAAGTCTAAGATAATGATAATAGGGAAAAGACTTGATTCGGAAAAGGTATGGTCATTAGGGAATTTGAGACTGCCAGAGGTAAATGAGTACAAATATCTTGGAGTAATGTTCAATAGTTGTCTCAAAGAAACTGCACATCTGAAATATTTATATGAAAAGGCCAGGAAAATGAAAAATTATTTAAGTTCTACTTTAACCAAACATTGTAATGTCAAGCGCATTGAATTTGGAAGTACGATTTACAACTCTATGATGGCACCTGCTATCCTGCATGGATGCCCGACCTGGGTACTCCCAAAGTCAAGCCTTGCCAAAATTACCTCATTTCAATATGGTGCCGCCCAAGCCATTTTTCAAATTAAAAGTAAACCCGCCAGTGAATCTATATTTGGGGATTTAGGCTGGAAACCGATAGCAGAGGTGATTGAAAAAAGACAAATTGACTATTTGAACTACCTAAATTTTAATGTACCAACTACATCCCTCCCTCATAAAATCCTATAGAATTTGCTAAAATTATTAAAAGTCGGCAAAGAATCATATTGGAAATTTGCATCAAATGCACGGAATATTTTAAGAGATAAAGGTTTAGATGATGTCATTTTTCGGAATGACAGCGAATGGTACCCCTCATTTTTAACTATATCTCAATCCCAAAGCATTTATAATTTCCACACTAGGGTAGCTGAACACCCCTCCCTTGAAATATATAAGGAGGTTAAAACCCATAACCGCACCGAAAGGTACCTTAAGAATGACCTTGATTTTTATGGATCTAAAATGAAATTTCTCGCAAGATCGAATAATTTCTGCCTTGAGACAAATTATGAAAAGTGGGGCAAAAGTGACGGTATATGTATAATGTGTAATCTTAATTTGAGAGATACTCTATCACACAGATTAATGATGTGTCCCCATTTTGCCAAAGCCAGGTCCGACTTTTACAACGATGTAGAGAAATATGTTTCTCCCATTTTAAGTAGCAGTTTATTGTCTTCGAACATTCATGATAGGTTAATTACACTACTTGGTGATAAGGTTTTTATGGAATGGGGGCATGACATTTTTTATATGTTTGATAAATATGTGAAGATGTTTTAGCAACACTTTTACTGTACACGTATAGTGAAGAACCCCATTTTAAAATTTTAATACGAGTGGATTTTATTCATTTCATTACGATCACTAACAGTAATATGTTTTGTTCGATGTAAAACTCAAAAATCGCGTGCACTTGCAGATGTTACGAGAAGGCGTTGATAAAGTTTCCGCCACGCACCCGATGGAGATTGCAATGTTCGGGCCTACTGCACAAGATTTCATTGATGGATCCTTTGCCGTGGCACGTCTGTCCCAGTGAGTATAATCTCTGTGGCGAAATGAGTTGAATAAACTCATCCATTTTGATAACACTGGCTGAATTAATTGAGTCATGGAAAGTCGACTCTTCTTTCACCATGACTAAACCAAAAAAGAGTGAATCTTTATTGCCATGGTTACATCAAAACGGTCACCTTATTAGTTATGTTTGTAGCACGTATATCAGTACAAACCAGGGCAATATACACTAGGGGACAATGTTAGATTACATTGTACCGAATGTTTTGCCATTTCGTGATAAAAAATGACCCATCATTGTAATTAAGATAAAGCGTATGTATTTGAGATTAGGTTGACATCACAACCACGGCTAGAATCGCAGCTTTCAAAATAAAATGTTTTATTAAGATACAAGTAGTGGAGCTAACAGGTAAAACTCAACAAACCCATTGATTCCCTTTCAGAGAGCTAGATTTCGTCATACTCGGTACATTCTATTTCCAAGGTGACCCCAACACGCTAGCTCTTCATACTGCCTTGTACCCCAAACGACCGGACTCCGGGGAGTGGTCAACCTCAAACACGGCAAGTTTCCAACTGATCAATTGTGAACGTCTTCTCATAAAATATTCTGATTTAATCTTTTTCAACAGCTTCTATGAATAGTTTAAGTAAGATTATCATACTAACTAGAATATATAAAATGTACAAAAAACTGAAGTCAATTACCAGGCAATTGGTTCTAGGCATGGGCAGTGGACAGTTGGATGGAAAGGGGTATGCCTAAGGATAAGATAGTGATTATAGTAGCGACGACTGCGGTGAAGTACACGCTTGATGATGTGACTAACCATCGGCCTGGAGATGGGGCTACGAAGGGAGACACTGTAGGATTCCAAGAGGTAAGTTTTCCGTTACTCTCGTCACAAATCACGGTCCTACGCAAATAGTACTTGATTTGTTGACGCTATTAGGTCGGTGTTTAGAGGGGAAAAGAGATGTTTATCATATTCTAGTTAACTGTCTGCTTTATACGTATTTGGTGGCTTGGAATAACCGCCCATTTATAATATCCACAAAATATTCGACACAATCCCAGGGAAACGTAAATGAACTATAGTATTGCACCTCGATCAAAAAATATTTACAGAAAGACTGAACTGGGTAAAAAATAAATTGATTGTGTATGGGGCACCATGCAAGTGTGCAGTTCAAAAGTGAACGTTTTTGAAATGCAGACATTGAATTAAGCTCAAATCCGCCAGAAATAGCCGCCAGATATAAAAATTCTGAAAGGATTGGTATCGATATGGCGCACTGAATTCAACATAGTTTTTCTCTTAAACCACGGTCCTTTATGTAATGGTCGCTGATTGACAACAATTTAATGCGAAAATTATTTAAATATATTTTTTATAACATTTTTTGATTTTTAGTGTAATTGTTTTTTGTTCCTTTCTACCACAGTTCAGTTCAGTTCGGTGTCTTTATTTCCTCCACACAGGTGAAGATTTAAACATTACATATAATTACAGACAATTCACATTAACAGATTATGCACATTTGTACATATTAATTGTTACATATAGATTTACATTTAGATTTTTTACATTTCTGTTTGTTTGATTACTGTTTTCACCATTAGATCAATGTAATATGCACTATTCAATAGGAACTGTTCAATTGTACCATCTTGGCAATTTTGAAGTACATCAGTCGTGCTTCCTAATAAATTCTTGAGAATGAAATAAAATATCTTTCCTAACCTTGTTGGAACAGACTAGCATATACCATATTTTCTTAGACATCTCAATATTATAGTTATGCAAAGGAAAATTTGGTTGATTTAACAAAAGTATAAAAAACAAAAATAGATAAAAATTAAAGTAAACCTTTTATTTCATTAACAAGATACTTTTTTGAATCAACCAAACTTTCCTTTGTACAATTACAATATTGAGAAACCTAAACATGTTGTGTATTTGTCGTTTTGTTCCAATGAGGTCTGATGTGTTTTCTAAAACAACATAGAAAAAGATATATTCTTTTCTGTTACCATTCAAAAGATGATCATTAGATTGACGATGTGTAAAATTTTCAGAATATTTTGATGATTGGTTTAAGAGAAACATGTATTTAATTCAGTTCGCCATATCAATACCAATCCTTTACCAAATCAAATAGCCAAAGTACAAGTTAGAGTATTCCTAATAAAGATGTTGTATTAAATATCGCCCTGTTATCATTTTCTAGCGAAAAAGTCCCGATGATGCCGGAGACACTTTATTATGAATGAACCAAAGGGTTAAGAATTTAGAAGCACTTAATTCAACTTTTAATGCATACTTAGTTGAATTATATAATTTAAAAAAATAAAATATATGATTTAAAGCATATATATTAATACGCATTCGAACAATCCCGTATGTTTTTAAATTAGTATATGTGCTTTGAATCATATATTTTAATTTTTTTGATTAAATAATTCAACTGATCTGCTCCGGTTACGTTCCCAGCTCCGGTTACGTTCCTAAGTAATATTTTTAAAACTTTTTTTCAATTAAACAAATCAGAGTCGTGTGAATCAGAAATAACAGAATTATTCAAAAGTATAAGGACTATTCTGTACTTTTTTCAAAAGTCTACACTTAAATGTTGTGAAAAGTTATAATCGAAAAACCATCTTTCGGAGTAAAGTCCGTCTGCGCCGATTTCAATAACTTCGTACTTGATCAGAACTGGGTTCCATCAGAATTCCTACAAAGTCATGAATGAAATAGTTATTGCATGGAATACTTACTTTTGTCAAAATCAAAATAGAACTCTAGTTAAAAAATATATTGTGCTAAATTATTGCCATTTCTTAGTAAAATGTCGTTCTCCGGTACGTTGCCAAAATTATTCGATGGTACCCCGTGATTCAGCGTTCTTGTACAGGCCCGTAACCAGGATTCACCGTGAGGCGTCACTTTTTATAAAATTCCAGGAGGTTCCCTTTTGACAACTTCGGCCCTAAATTGGCCAAAATCACTTGAAATATGCTCAGAATGGTGAAAAACTGCATGATTTTGAAAGGATTTTTGGCCAGTGCGGGTCCGCTCGAACCCCTGCCAAAGGGACATGTTGTAAGCGCACAGTCTTAGGGAGTTCCACCTATTGATCCCTAGCAATGTTAATTTCTATTTTGGCAGTTTCAGGGGTTATATGAAATACTTTATTTCATATTTCTATAGATGTCTCCTTCGTTAAAAAATATGACATTCTCAAGTACAAGTAGAAGACAATTAAAATATCAAAAAGATTCAAAACTATATTTCCTGCTCGAAACATTAAATGACGATGAACGGAAGAACCTGCTATTGATAATGTAATCACCAGATATGTTGCCTAATCAAATTAATGTAACATGATAGATTCATGCAATTCAATAGAAACACTTCTAGAAACCCCGTCTTTTCTGCGTATGATGATTTACTCTAGGTAGTGGTTCCGATTTCATACCTGTATATATTTTCCTTTTGTAGACATGTACATTTATAAAAGACAGCAACGCCCAGTGTTACCAAGACAACCAGCAAGTGGGAGACTATTGTGTTCGTGGAAACACATGGATAAGTTTTGATGGTTCCTCAACATTAACATACAAAGTGAGCTATAAACGGGTATTCAAACCTTATCATATTACAGTGAGCACTTTAGGAGATCATGTCACCAAGTTTTCAAATTAGATATGGATAGCCGAATGGCTGATCTACTGCACGGTTACGCCTGCTTAGGACAATTTTGATATTTTACATCTTGTACATTTAAATGTCCTCTTTTGAATATCCATAATTTAATTTGGGTGATATTTCTATATTTTTCATCCAAGAATTACGCCCAAGAGACGTTCTCCAAACCAAGGACGTCTATCTCCTTTAGAGTTTCTTTCCTTTAATCTTAAAGTGATATCAGCTGTCTCATCAATTGGTATATTTCCAGGCAGAATGGGTAATTCAACACGGGCTTGGGGGTATTGCAACATGGACTCTTGATAGAGATGACTTCTCCAATTCATGTACCATGGGCGCCTACAACCTCACAAAATCATGGACGAGTGTATTATCAGATGCATCCAAACAATGATGTTCGATGTATAATTGGCTTTTATATTTGTAAACCTTGACATTTTAATTTTGAACAATCGTTTGTTATTGACCTAGATGGAATGCTTATCGTAAGGGCTTCACTTTAATAACTGATGGAGGGTTAACCAACTCATGCCATCAATAAGATGTTTTGTCAAATAGATTAATTTATGCATTCGTTATTTGATATTTATACATACTCCTCTTCATAAGTTTGGCAACCTTTTATCCCCAAATATAGACATACGTGTTTAAAGCCCCTCTATGTTTTTTTTATTTTCATAACCTGCAAGAAAAACTGATAATGAAGGTGGAGCCTACTCTTTACATGTTATGAAAATAAAAAGTCAAACCTTTAACACATACATACAGGGTGATCCAGAAGTAACGTCAAAGACATTGTAATTTCAAAAGTATTCATCAGATCTTCATGAAATTTGGTATACATGTACCCACAACATTTCTGAGTTACCATCTCAAAGATTGGAATTCAATCATTTCATTGGTTGAAATTATGGTTGCTATAGTAACCCGATATCGCGTAACCCGGGGCAAATTACTTAACGTGTAATGCGTAATCTCAAAATATCAACAAGATCTGAAATTGTTATATCCTCAACATTTTATTTCACAACAATATAAATCATACTATTGCACAGTTACTAATAATAGTTCATTCTACATAATTGCCACCATTTGCAACACATTTCTCATGTCTGGATACCCATTCCTTGAACACAGAATTAAGTCCATTAGAACTCATTCCTTGTAGGGCTAGTACTACGGCATTTTTCAATTCCTCACAGGATTGAAAATTATTTCCACTAAGGTTTCTTTTTAGTTCCCCATACAAATAAAAGTCACTGGGGGCAAGATCAGGTGAATAAGGGGCATGTTCAAGTTGTTGAAATCCAAGTGTTTGGACTGTGTTGCTGGTCAGGATTGCAGTGTGCGTAGGGGCATTGTCCCAATGCAAGATAAACTGCTGCAGATGTCCGGGACGCTTTTTCCTCAGGGAACGTTGAAGATCACGCTTCAGAACCTGAAAAACAAATGTTTAATGGTTGTTAAACCAGTTGTTTCATTGATTGGATTTGGATTTGAATCATGGCCATGGAGTTATAATTATATTGACAGTGAACAACATTTAAATACTTTAATTTAAAAATAAAATTCACAGTATGATGTATTATTAGAACAAATGATATCTTACCTTTGCAATGTAAACGGCATTAATTCTCTGGCCAATGGGAACAAAATGGGTTAACACCATTCCTCTAATGTCAAAGAATGTCACAACCATTTGTTTCTTTTGTGGAATTCCTGGTACTATTTTAGGCTTGGTTGGTGTTGGGGAGTTGTCATGTTTCCACGATGAACTTTGTTGCGTGGTCTCTGGGATGTAGAATGATAGCAATGATTCGTCACTCGTAATGATCTTGTTAAGAAAGTCATCTCCATCTCTCCGATATTTTGCAAGAAAGTCCCTTGAAGCCTTAACACGCCGGTCTTTCTGCTCCTGTGTCAAGTCATGCGGCACCCATTTAGCAGACACCTTCTTTAACAGACAGTTCTTTGTCAGTATCCGTTGCACAGTCCCATAGCTCAGATCGTGTTTTTCAGCCAATTCTCTGATAGAAATTTGCCTATTGTCCATAACATCAGCTTCAATTGCTTTGATGGTTTGATCATCGAATGACGACACTGGCCTGCCTCCTCGCTGCTTGTCTACCACTTCATCATATCCACTGGAATACTTGTTAAACGACCTGTAAATGTTTCTCTCAGCAATGGCAGCTTTACCATATGCCTTCTTTATCTGTCTTATAGTCTCTTTTACACCTTTCCCCAACTTTACACAGAACTTAATGTTTGTTCTTTGCTCTATTTTACTCTGACTTGGCGCCATCTTGAATTGGGTGGGTTAGTGTCCTTGGTCATGTTAGTATTTGTCATGGATGATGGAAGCAATTCAAAGAAATTGAAAGCTTTTTATGAATGCCTATTGTGACATCACAACTATTACATATTTGTTACCATGGCAACAAATATAAAAATCATAGAAAACAAACAATGAACATTTTCAAATGTTACTGACTTTTTAAATTAGAGAAATTCACAAAAACGTTATGGTTTCTCTTCAATTTGCCCCGGGTTACGCGATATCGGGTTACTATAGCAACCATAATTTCAACCAATGAAATGATTGAATTCCAATCTTTGAGATGGTAACTCAGAAATGTTGTGGGTACATGTATACCAAATTTCATGAAGATCTGATGAATACTTTTGAAATTACAATGTCTTTGACGTTACTTCTGGATCACCCTGTATATAGGGAAAAGGGTTGCCAAACTTATGGAGGGGAGTGTAGCACTAGAATACTTTATCATTAAAACGACGATTTAGCTGGGAAGAATTAAAACATAGATTGGATCGAGTGGATTGGATTGAGTTGATTTCATGTAAAAGGTGGATTGAATCGAGAATTTTTTAAAAAATGTGGAATTTCCACAGTTTAGATTAAAATAGACGAGATATGTTAGTAATACTTAGGATATAGAGCTATCCAGGCATTTCAGGGGTCTCCGGCCCTGTCAATATATCTATATGTCCCTCAGAATATCCCAAATACCCAGAAGGATAAATGATTTCAATCTATTAGTTAATAAATTAATATCTATACGACTTTAAGAGCAGTGAATGAGATGTGGATGATACACAAATACACATGGTAAAAAATACACAAATATAACGAACAAATCATATGTTGTTATTTTTATTTGATAACTATATTTCATTTTGATCGACTTGATTGTCACAATCTTACAGAAAAATATTCATACAGGCGTTTTGCATGGTAAAAAAGTGATATGATCGTACAGGCCTCGCCTAAATATATTCCATTTAAATCAAGTTTCCCAATTTAGCCAATCCTTTCTTGAAAACGAAAGCACCCACCCACTTGGTTTTTTATTCAAAATGTATGGACGCGGCTTGGTTTAGATGACGATGACGGTCTTCTCTCTGAATTAATGGTGCATACACTCCCCTCCATAAGTTTGGCAACCTTTTCCCCCCATTGAACTACGTGTTAAAGCCTCTTTACGTTTGAATTTTTATTTACTTAACCGGCGATGAAATAACTTATAATATTGATGGAAACGTAACTTGACTTTATTTTTCCAATACCTCCAAATTTTCTCAATTTTTTTCCTCAATTACAATAGGTCGAAAATTGATGATAAATTTGATGAATTTTTGAAAATCGTCATTCCCATGTAATCCAATGGGAAATGAAAGGTTCGGGGCAAATCAGAAATCAGGATATCTTTTCAGTAAAAGATTCAGCAAAAAATATTTTTACATAGAAAATTGAATTGTCTAACTTTTTTGAACACTGAGTGTTTAGTTTATTTGATGAATATTAAAGTTACAGCGCTTCAAAGTCATTTTTGAAAATAATTTTTCGCCTCCTGTGTTATTTCAATGGGAGAGGTTTTTTGAAAAACAATTTTGACTTTAAAGCCCTATAACTTTGTTGAACCTGAAGAAACATATCAATTTTTTGTTAAATAAAGTTAGCAAATTCAATTGCCTGTCTAACTCGTATTTTTTGCAAGGACTCGGATGGATGGATATTCTATCATATGACTTGCGGCAAACCTACCATTTCCCATTGGTTAACATTGGAATGTCGATTTTCAAAAATTCATCAAATTTATCATCAATTTTCGACCTAATGTAATTGAGGAAAAAAATTGAGAAAATTTGGAGGTATTGGAATTAAAGTCAAATTACGTTTCCATCAATAGTATAAGTATTTTCATCGCAGGTTAAGTAAATAAAAATTCAAAGGTAAAGAGGCTTTAACACGTAGTTCAATGGGGGAAAAAAGGTTGCCAAACTTATGGAGGGGAGTGTATACATAGTGCAACACTTCATATCATTCCTCAAAGGACAGAATCTACATTCTGGCATACTGTATTATAGGTCAAAGATACAAAAAATCTGATCATTAATCATTGGTTTGAAGGCCTCCAAAATGTGTTATTCTAATCACCTATAGGTCACCCGTCATTATAATTAATAAATCATCAGTAGATGCAGACTAGATCCAGCACACCAGTCCTTGTCTATTTTCATGTTATTCCTCGCTTATTCCTCTTGTTAATTAAGAAAACGTGACTTGGATTAATCAATGCTTTGAATGCTAACTAATGCCGCTTTTATCTCTGCCGTGTTATTCCTCTGATATGACTGAATCATTATATCTATAAACATTTATAATCGCCCAGGGTAAAATGACAATAGATTATCTTAACTAGCCATGCATGCACTCAAGGAATTGGGGAGATAGCACTTTACTTACTCCACTGACGGTATTTGTGTCTCAACGTTCTCGTTCTGTCAAGATCTTTTAAAACGCACCGTGACATATATTGTAAGGGCATATACTTTACCGGATAAAGAAGACAATGGATTAAAAAAACAATATGCTTATAATATTATTTAATAAAACTTGAGATAACAAAGATATTAACGCAATATACTTTAAGTTGGATCTGTGCTTGACTTATGATCAATCACTGGAGTTGGCCTAGGACTACAAAAACATGGATAGAAGAGAAAACGTTTGTTTATTTGTATTAGGAATATTCGCTCTGTATACTCCACAAGTTACAGGTAAGACTGCCATTATTTCACACTTCATCAGTTCTGCAAATGAACAATTGGAGAAAATATATCGCATGGATGTTTGAATCCTGCAGGTGCTAGCTATTAATCAAGTTGTTGTCATAGCATTTAGTTTCCTGAAATAGTTTATTGGCGAAATGTCGATAAATTGTATGTTTAAAGTAATTTAATCAACGACACGTTTCATTCCTAATGTACTCACTGGTCATTTGATCTGTAAAAGGGCCTAACGTTTATCTGGTCCTACAGTACAATATGTATTGGAGCTAAGGAAGAATCTTGAAGTTCTTAAGATTTTACTAAGACAATATCTGATCTTGAAAAATATTGAATACAGTATACGGTATCCCCTTATTACATGTATTATGTCACCATCAAAAAGTTGTGACATATTGTTATGGTTTCCATTTTTTGTCACGGCGATCGGCGGATAGCGGTTGGTGGTTGGCGGTTGGCGATCGGCGTCTTTAACAATTTCTTGCTTCAAATTGACCAACTTTTTGAAAATCATCTTCAAGTTCTGAGAAGTTCAAATGTGACTTTAGATTTGAGATTTTTCCTTTATTTAATGACCTTCTCAGGGTCAAAAAACTTGTTTCAAATTGATCATTTTTTCAAAATCATCTACAGAGTTCTCAGAAATTCAAATCTGAATTAAGATTGAACTGATAATATTGTTAGCAATTAGGTGGTGACATTTTTGTCATGTTAATGCCTTGTCATTGATCTTACCATGGGCTTTCAATATCTATTGAATGCCCATGATCTTCATCTTGCTTCATCAAGCTTCGGACCTATCCTAGAACGAAGTGATTGAGCATGGGAACCGACGATGCATGATCTTACGTATCATCTGATTTTAAGATTCTGTTTAAACTTAAGTGATATATGTTAATAATCAAAATACTCATCGATCACACGTAATCGTATCGATAATATGTATCTGAAAATTGAGACACAGGAAATAAATTTAATTTGAATGAGTAATTCTTCAAAAATATGCATTAAGATTTCTCCTGCAAAATATCTGTGCACGATGTACTTAAAAGAACAACGATACACTTCATATTAAAACAAAATATCCCTTAAAAATCAACCTTTCAATCCAATACAATCACCTATATTCAATCACACAGTACACACCATACATAGGCCTATAAATACGTAACAAACAATAAAAATACAATACAAACAATCAAACGCACAATCTAGACAATGAATATACAATCCTAACAATCAATATACAATCTAGACAAGCAAAAATACAATTAAATGCAGACAATCCAAGCAATTCCATTGAATTTGATGTGAAAACTCTTGTTTCATCCAGTTCAGTTAAAAGCAAGTGCAAAGTGCCAGAAAAGGTGCACAGCGCAGAGCGATTGTGAGGTTGGGTTCAGATGCACCGAAGAGCTCTGCTGCTTACTTCCGAAACTCTGCCAGGTGGGAGACCCTCTGCTTGGAGATGACGCAGGATTAGTAAGATGTGACGGAGCCCCTAGAAAGTGCCCCCGTGGCTATACATGTACTAATGTAACTGAGAACGCCGCAGCCTGTTGTAAAGGTAAGAATGGGAATAGGCGATGGTTAAGTATGGTATGATATGATAAGATATATTGTATGGTATGGTATGATATGGTACGGTATGATATGGTGTGGTGTGGTATGATGTTGTATGGTATACCCCAAAATGCAATCTGATTTTCGACGCCGTTTCGGTGCAGTTTCGGCTCCAAATGGACTGACTTGTCCGGTGGCAAATTTTGGTGTCGAAAGGTTTCGGTGCCGGAACGGTGCCGAAATGGTGCCGGAACAGCGCCGAATGTTTTCGATGCCGAAACGGCGCCGAATTATATTGGCTGTGATATGATGGGGTACGGTATATGGTATGGTATGATGTGGTATGATATGATATGGTATAAGTGATATGGTGTTGTATGACATGGCATGGTACGATATAGTATGGTATGATATCGTATGGCATGGCATGGTATGATGTGGTACAGTATGGTATGTTATGATGTAGTATGATATGGTACGGATAGTGTGGTATATGCTATGGTATGGTATGAGGTGGTACGGTATGGTCTGATATGATATGATGTGGTATGATATAGTATGGCACGATATAGTGTGGTATGATGTGGCATGGTATGATGTGGTACAGTATGGTATGATATGATATGATGTGGTATGACATGGTTTGGTATGGTATGATATGGTATGGTATAATATGGTGTGATATGATGCAGTATGTTATGGTATGGTATGTTATAGTATGGCAGAGTTCTAAAGTATGCTACATGTATGGTGTATAATGATTTTAACAGTAAGTAGTGACTTAGACTTATATGAGCCAATGTGATAAGCATTCAACCATTGGAACTATCAATACACAATTACATTCAAAAATTTTATTTCAGTTATTAATTCAAAAGTAAATGAAACAATTTGATGTTGTTCGATGTGTTCGAACTGATCATTTTATTGCATCCATAAATGACATCGCTGCATCATAGAGAGTATAACAATATTGCCAATGCGTGAATGAGTGAAATTAAAAGCAGTTTATGTAGTTTATCAACAGGTGATATCATAATTACTCATTCTCTTCATGTTCAATCTATTCCAATGTGTTGACAATAATTGATTGCCCTTAAATGAGATCTGCTGTGAATACATATCACCATGACATACATAGATAATAAATGGGGCTTTCCTTAATGATAATACAACTACAAAGTGTTCCAAAGGTATCGGGACTTCCTTTTTATAATCGCATTTACGTTGAAGACCCCGGAAGGTAGCAGAATCTTTTGATGTTTTTTTCTTTATTGTGCTAGGTTTCATAAACTTAACAGTGATTTTACTTCAATTCATATTTATGAAATATTTTCCAATTATCCATTGATTTCCTCGACTATGATACACCCTCTTCAATTTAAGGAACGGGGATTTTCAAATATTGAATAAAACGCTTTTTGTAATTTCATTTCCCAGGAAGTTGTCTGTCAGTGTCCATTAGAGAGTTGAGAAATATCTCGGTAAAAGAGCGAATTCTTGATGCTCATTCGGAATAACAACACATTAATTTCCAAATGCTCCAAATGTAGGTAATTTTCTTACCGAAACATGAGCTAAACAATAAATTGTGACGTTTTCTTAGTGTTTTCATTAAAAACAGCATGGTCTTTCTTTCGATACCTACCTGTGAATATATTATATTTATATGGAAAAACTTGTCATTAAGCCATTTGTTTATGCAATCAAAAACGTGTATAATATGATATGTGTAGTGGCAACGTAGTCAGGTAGTTTTACATAAATATTACGGACTTTAAGCTTGCGTATAAAATCGAAACGCCAACTTATACGTATGACCAATCACCCATACAAATGCATCGATTAAATATTTTCCGTTCACGTATTGAAGCCTCACTTTCCGATGGTGAACCAACAACACTCCCAAAAGTTCATTTTATCATTATATTATCTGGAATATAAAGTCAGCCTTGAGAGCAGATATTTTACGCCACGTGACATAATTGCGCCTGTGGTGGAAATAATTTGCCGCAAAATACGATTTTTTGTAAATAATAATAAACTCCGACCGCAAAAATCAGTTATTCGCTCTTATATTGTGCCAATTAGTGCGTGATTTAAAGGTTATTTTTATCAATTTTGCGAAGGGCATAATACTATTTGCACTTGAGTGAGGAACCAATCGAGCTGCAACGCTTTTGAAAGCATCAGAGCATGTAAACTATATAACAGCAACGCATTGCCAGTGGTATAGGTTATTGGTTTCCGGTCAAACATAGTCTATTTCTACTTTGGTTCAGCCTTCGTAGTATTTTGCGAAAACAACTTTTAGATTTGGCGCCAGAATAACTTGGCACAGGGTACGTCAAAACTTTCACGGTCACATGCTTTGAAAATATAACAACATTTCAGAGGTTGACAGTTTTGTCTTAAAAATCCAAATCGTGTTTTATAGGAAAATATCCTGGAAATATCACTCGCTTTGTAACACTGTGGCTAGTCGATCTATGTGGATGCAATCATTCATATGCAATGTATCGTGGGTGCTCGCGTACATTATAGGGAATGGGATCATTGCAAAAATATGACAGCAAATCGGGGTAAGTGATCTCAGAGTATCTACTTAACATTGTGACTTGAAATCTTGCATACATATTCAATATGCATAGTATGACAATGTGTGAAAGTTTCAGCCACCATATTCATGTTATAGGGAAGATATTTGAAAAACATTTCGTAAACGTCAAAATATATGTATAAAATGGACGCCACTATGTATCATTTGGATTCAGAACGGTAACAAATGGATGCTATAATAAATTATAATTTTATCATGATGATTTATTTACTGATGGACAACTGGCCAGATTTTCTTTGTATCCATTGTTTGGATAAACATTCCTCATTCAGTAAAGTAATTAGCCACACCATTACAAGACACCCTCATGAAGAATTGAAAATACTATATATAAACCCATCAACTGGAAAATGCCATTACAGATGAAAAAACTATGGTTTTATCCCTAATACTGTTAATTTGAAAAACGGGTCCATAACATATAATGATGACAATGAAAATGTTAAAATTAGGTACGCCAATGAAGTGAATTCAGAGCCAAAGACCCATCAACCCACTGGAATACCCACAAATCAAGTTTCATAGCCTTGCCCAAGTCGGTCTCTTTTACTGATCTTGATTTCTATTATGACCGCGTTGTACCAAAAAGAAAGCCACGTGCTTTACCGACCCAATGTTTTTGTCAGTAAAATTTTACCAATCAACGACGGCCCTACATTGCCGGACTAGGTCTTCGTGCATTTCCATCGCGAATTCAGTTTTGATTTTGAATCAACATTGAATTGCATGATTGCATTTATACGAGTAGTAATGACTGCTTATATTCCAATGTACATTTAATAACATAATATATTGTAATTCTCAAGAAACACTCGATCAGATCAGATAACATTTAGAATGATCAATCAGCCTGAAGTCACACGTCGTGTCCATGCGATCTTGTCAATCAATAAGGTTTCGTGATACCCTTAGGTAGCGTAGGTACTATGGGAATCTCGGAACGGCTGAATAAACTTAGCATAATATCAGCGATGATGCATTGGATTGTACAAGGTGGTAATAATTCAAGATCATAAATAAATAAGTAAATAAATACCGACTTGGGCAAGGCTACAAGTTTCAGAGCCATTAACATTCCTTAAAAGTGACAATGAGCAGTCAACAGATGAACCATCCGTAAATCTTGATGATTTTGTCAGTTCAGCTGAACGAACCTACAGACTCCTTGAAACAAATGACCCAAATTCAAGAATAATATTACCTATTTACACTTTTTTGAAATCGTGGTAAGTGGAATCTTTCCAATTACCAATATATCATTATTATTGTTTTTGGACACTATGGATTAAAATATTAAAAATACACACTTTCAAAATGATTCAATTAAAACTTAGCCAATCTGTTCACTGAATCCATTAAGAACGTCTACTAATCCACATGATACATCATAATTAAATTGCTTTTTTAAAGCGGATATTTTATACCATAACCCCAAAAATATTATAAAATGCGTTGTATTTGTATTTTACTTCACACAGACATATTTGTGCACGTGAAATAATTATATTACTTGAATTTTTTATTCCCCATTATAAGGTAAACCTATGGCAAATTATACATACCTTCTCACAGCTATGAGCGAGATGATAAAACTGGTCGAGTGAACTCGTTTGAGTTATCTATTCTCCGTCAAAATATCAGAGAATGTGTGTTTATAGCATAGCTTTGGGTTTGTAAATCAATGAAGTATGATATACACGGATGAGTAAATATAGATTATTTAAACAGAAGTGCAACATTCTTCCATTGAAAAGTACAGAGACTAGTACCCACGATACATTGCATATAAATGACTGCATCCACATAGATCGACTAGCCACAGTGTTGTAATCAAAATAACAAAGGAGTTGTTATTTTTGCTAAGTACAAGTTAATAAGTGCTTGTGGAATTGGTTTTAGTGCAACTTTAAGAGTCCTGATTATAATGAACATTGATTATACCGGGTGATTATTTGCAAATATTGGTATTATACATTTTACTAACTGCAACAAAAATTATAAATGAGACATATATGTATATTAACATCAAGGTTTACTCGTATAATAAATACGTTATTTGACAGCAATTGAATAGACCTGTCAGATCAGATTCACCTTGAATAAAACAATAATTAGATCTTAGTTAAGTCTTCAAAGAGTATAATTTTGTCTAGTAACACCACGGATGATAAAATACGATATACTTTTCGATCTTTTTATATGAACGTGAACGACAATTTAGAATCTCATTTCTATGAACAAATGTACTGAAACTTTTATAACCCTTTCAAAAGGAAGCCCAGTATCGTAAAGGCAACATGAAGGCTTGAAATGATGGCTGGATTTATTCCATCCGTAATGCTGTCACAGCACTGTGCATTGACAGCCTTTTGTTTTCAGTCCTATTGGCAAAACTGCCCTAATTCACGTCACCATACTAGTCAATGAGCAAAAGGGCAAACGCCTGACTTTTTATCTCGAGTTATGGATTTATGTGGCCTCATTGGCCTATCTGAGGTTCTAAAGCTATGTCTAAGCTACATCTTGACACTAAACTCAATAGGGGCCAAATATCTACTTTTTGAAATAATTGGTCAATTGTGACACTACCCCCTCTCTCTGCAGACACAAATTGAAATTCACAAAAATGAAGGCAAAATTAATACGCCACTTGACTCGAAATTTTCCTTCAGATAACCCAAATAAACGCATTTTCAGAAGAAATGGCACGTTGTCATTGCAAAAAGATTACAACTGTGCCTACATACTAGCTTACTGACTCGTCATGATCACAATTGTGTTGGGACTACATTTATTTTTGAATACTACTTTTTTCTATTCAGCGGAAGTGACGTATTAGGGCATTTTGGCCTAATAGCCACATCAAGGAGGATTGGCTCCCAGGATCGAAACTCGATATTTTCCAACAATGAAAACGTCGAAATGTCGTTATTTTCTGAAATTAAAACCGACTATAAATTCAAAATAAACAGTTCAAAAGATTCAAACCAATATCTCGATCATTTCTTGTGAGTTTTTGAATTTTTCGTTTCGAAATAAGACCAAAATTCACGATTTAAATGTTGAAGTGAACAAAATGGCGGCTGTTTGAATTCGAATTTTGTATTACGACATACCCATATATGGGACAGAATATCGGTGGTGCACTCTGGGAGCCAATCCTCCTTGTAGCCACATGGTTGGATGATTTCTGGCTTTAAATTGCGTTTTTCCAATTTACTAGAGTTTTTCAAGTAGTTTTGTGCAGTTTAAGAATATTCTGACAGCAATTATTATCAGTTATGTCCCTATCATTGAATATATGCCTGAGGTCTGTCACCAATATAGCCCGAGCTTGCGAGGGTTATATTACGACAGACCGAAGGCATATATTCAATGATACGGACATAACTGTTGCATTACATACTTTTATATCATGGCTACGTTATATCAATGACGCCACATGCCTGTGTGCGAGTGAAATTAGGAAGAAATGAAACATGACGTCCCGATGACGTCATAAGATTGTCATGGTAAAAGGTTTGGCGGCTATACAGGAATATATAGCCGACCTTCAGCTCCATTGACTTCAATACAAATGCTTCGCTGGGTATGTAATACTGAAAAATATGGCTACTTCATTACCCCTGGGGTCATTTTTCCAAGAACCCAATGGTTTTCCTTTAAATTTGACTAGTTTTTCATTTACATCATGAAATCCACTGCCTGATGGTGACATTTTTCAGTATCGTGTCAAGAAATTGAGTATTTTATTGCATATTGCGATTTTTAGCCAAAATCACTGAACCGTGAACCAGAAAATTGGACAACTTTGGCCCACTTTTTGGCAAAATCTTACTAAAATCATCACTTTTTCATACTTTATTCCATTCAACAACCTCCTGATTTGAAAAATGATGACAAATTTGATCAGTTTTGACTCTGGCCTAGAGAATTGGGACTTTTGAGATATTTTTAGCTCGAATGTAGTCATTCAGAGTGAACAAATACATCAAAAATTGACACTTAACTCACCAATTTCTGACTGCACCCCCGATATGTACCTTCTTTCTATACTGGAAACCATAAGATGGAAAATTCAATCTTTATTATGAATAGCAACTCGTTGGCTTCCCCATTTACGACAACAAATGACATTTAGGGGTCACTAAGGACAAAATTGTAGCCAAATATCGTCAAAATCAGTGGTTTTTGGGGTAAAAAGCGAAAACTGCTGATTCAGCAAAAGCATTAAATTTGTTCATGAAAATTCCCCTTTTTGCCTCCGTCCAAAATATGTTTCACACTAATAAACTTCAATTCTGGGCGATTCTGAGTAGTTTTAAAAAATTTTGGTCACTTTCACATGTGACTAATAGGCAAAACTGCCCTAATTCACGTCACCATATAGCTAGTCAATGGGCAAAAGGGCAAACGCCTGACTTTTTATCTCGAGTTATGGATTTATGTGGCCTCACTGGCCTATCTGAGGTTCTAAAGCTATGCCTAAGCTACATCTTGACACTGAACTCAATAGGGGCCAAACATCTACTTTTTATCGCACTTAGAAAAAGTGCTATATTGTCGTCGTCTTGTGCTGTTGGGCGGGCGTGCGGGCGTGCGGGCGTGCGACGGCACATAAACCAAATCTTGTCATCAAATTTCCAGGATAACTGCTTACCTGTTCAACTTGAAATTTTTACAGATGCAAGAGCAGACTAGTACCAAGATCTGATTAGGTTAAGGGCATGCTGGGTAAACTACGTGGCGGCCATTTTGAATTTTTCAACAAATCTTGTCATCAAAATTCCAGGAAAACCACTTATCCGTTCAACTTGAAATTTTTACAGATGCAAGAGCAGACTATAGCCAAGATCTGATTAGGTTTTGGGTATGCTGGCTGAATGACATGGTGGCCATTTTGAATTTTTCAATTTGGCGGCCATTTTGAATTTTTCAACTTGCTCCAAATTGACCCAATTTTTTTTTAAAAACATCTACAAGTTCTCAGAAGTTCAAATCTGACCTTAGATTTCAGATTTGACCTTTCGTTCACCTTCAGTGACCTTCAAAAGGTCAAAAAAGTTGATTTTCTAAATTGATATTTTGGATTTAAATTTAGGTCAGCTTAATTACAAAACACCTACTGAGGTCTGAAAAAGTGAAATATTCAAGGTCGAAGGTCAAGGTCATTAAACTAGGTCACAGACTTGACCTTTCATTCACCTTCAGTGACCTTGAAAAGGTCAAAAAAGTTGATTTTCTAAATTGATATTTTGGATTTAAATTTAGGTCAGCTTAATTACAAAAGACCTACTGATGTCTGAAAAAGTGAAATTTTCAAGGTCGAAGGTCAGGGTCATTAAACTAGGTCACAAATTATGTTATCCAAGTTTCTCAAAGTTTGAGACTACAAATCAATTCTTGTCATCAAAATTCCAAGAAAACCGCTAACCTGTTCAACTTGAAATTTTTACACATGCAATAGCAGACTAGTGCCAAGATCTGATTAGGTTAAGGGCATGCTGGGTAAACTACGTGGCGGCCATTTTGAATTTTTCAACAAATCTTGTCATCAAAATTCCAGGAAAACCACTTATCCGTTCAACTTGAAACTTTTACAGATGCAAGAACAGACTATTGCCTAGATCTGATTAGGTTTTGGGTATGCTGGCTGAATGACATGGTGGCCATTTTGAATTTTTCAATTTTGCAGCCATTTTGAATTTTTCAACTTGCTCCAAATTGACCAATTTTTTTTTAAAAAAACATCTACAAGTTCTCAGAAGTTCAAATCTGACCTTAGATTTCAGATTTGACCTTTCGTTCACCTTCAGTGACCTTCAAAAGGTCAAAAAAGTTGATTTTCTAAATTGATATTTTGGATTTAAATTTAGGTCAGCTTAATTACAAAACACCTACTGAGGTCTGAAAAAGTGAAATTTTCAAGGTCGAAGGTCATCAAATTAGGTCACAAACAATGTTATCTAAATTTTCCCAAAGTTCAAGACTACAAATAAATTCTTGTCATCAAAATTGCAGGAAAACCGCTAACCTTGTCAACTTGAAATGTTTACAGATGTAAGAGCAGACTAGTGCCAAGGTCTGATTAGGTTTTGGCCATGCTTGGTTAATTGCATGGTAGACCAGTTTGCTCTTCAAAGTGCGATATTTATCACTGTGTGTCTTGTTGAAATAATTGGTCAATTGTGACACTACCCCCTCTCTCTGCAGACACAAATTGAAATTCACAAAAATGAAGGCAAAATTAATACGCCACTTGACTCGAAATTTTCCTTCAGATAACCCAAATAAACGCATTTTCAGAAGAAATGGCATGTTGTCATTGCAAAAAGATTACAACTGTGCCTACATACTAGCTTACTGACTCGTCATGATCACAATTGTGTTGGGACTACATTTATTTTTGAATACTACTTTTTTCTATTCAGCGGAAGTGACGTATTAGGGCATTTTGGCCATTGTTATCACAGCTCTGTGACAGCAATTCTGTGCTAGATCTGTCACAGCCGTAGCTATGGTCCTGTCTTAGCCATTGCTATTTACAGCAAAAGCCATTTTGAGGCTTGCGTATGATAAGATGATGGTCCAAACTTCTATCCTTTGTGATAAGCTCAACAATATGGGCATTCGACATCACGCCATTAGATTGCATACTTGTTTAGAAACCAGGACATTTTAAGACTTCAATCTTTCTATTGATATATTGACTGAAAATATAATTGTTTATATCGTGTGATCTGTAAAATGAAGCCTTCTGATGGGTCAGTTCTTGTGCTGTACCAATCTGTATTGCTATTGAGATTTCTACATTGATCATCTCCGTCGCAATAGTTAAAATATTGCTACGGAGGGGACATTCTCAGTAGCAATACAGATGATCAGACGATAAAAACGTTATAGAATAATTTGAAGTGCAATACAGGATATATTCTGCTCTCGATATTTTGTATTGGCACTCGACTTCGTCTCGATCCAATACGGAATTTCTCGAGCAGAATATATCCTGTATTGTACTTCAAATCATTCAATAACTTATAGTATTTGTTTATATGTCTATATATTATTATTCTAGCAACATGTAAACTTGGAAAAGAAGTATTTCAAGTTGGTAATTCAAAACAAACAAAATGTTTGACGTGTGAATGTACGAGTAAAGGTCTAAAATGCTCAGCTAGGCGGCGAGATGAATGCAAAAACGGCTGCGTTGATGGAAGTAAATTCCGCAGAGAGGGATCTAAGTGGACGCAAAATGACACAAAGAGTTGCCGTTGCAATAACAAAGGCAATATAATTTGCTCAGGTATATGGCATTATTTTTGCTTCTTTATTCATTAAATTCAAATATATTCGATATATGAAACATTCATATTCGCTAAATCATTTTTCCATTCGGTAAAAACGTTTATATGTTTGTTACAGCAAATTAAGTTTTCAAAATAGCCAATCACTTAATACTATGTGCATTAAATTACATATTTCATTCGTTAAATGATATGTTTTGCGTAAATTGTTATGGTATTCCTTAAGAGTAACACATTATATGCACAATATTGAATTTCTATTTGAACCCTACCGAAATAAGTTTGCCTATATTTACCAAATGGTTTATTTTTCTATGACATAGTTGATGCATTTTTACCGAAAGCTAATTTGCTATTTACCGAAAGCTAATTTGCTATTTACCGAATGCAATAAAGTAATATTCGATAACTTGCGTTGTTGTTCGATATTTTGTCACGTGACTTCGAGATTTTCAAAATGGCCGCGCAGCTATTCTACATCGTACAAATATATCATGTGACTGAAAGTCTCGTAAATAAACGACAAATAACGAAATTTATCGAATGTGGCATTCGGTATTTACCGAATATTAATAATTTAAATACCGAATGTACAAATAATTAATTGAATTATATGTGCGTTAAGGAAAACAAATTGATTCGCTGCATCACACAAATACATGTATACATATCAAATGTGAATGTCAATACAAAGAACAAGTGAAATTATTTAGCGAATATAAATTGTATAGATTATTACATTTGATAAAATAAAAAAACATTCGATAGATTGGGTAAAGGTTTGGTAAATTGTTTCTTTTATTTGGTATTTATGGAATATTAATGTACCGAATAAAGAAGCAGTTTAAACACCATACAGGTACGTCACAATTATGAAATATTATATTGTTCTTATGAACTCTGTAATGATAGAGAACGTGAACGTTTTGGAAATTAAATGTTATCTTGAACATCATTTTAATAATAACGTTCTAGATTAATTTAATTCAACTCTCTAATTGTAATGTGTGTCCGGTTAATATCAATTAGGAAAAACAAAAATGAAATATTTATGTATGAGTTTTATCGTATGATCTGTAAAGTGAAGCCTTCTGATTGGTCAGTTCTTGTGCTGTACCAATCTGTATTGCTACTGAGATTGTCCCCTTTAATCATCTCCGTCGCAATACAGAAAATATTGGTACGGAGGGGACAATCTCAGTAGCAATACAGAGGATCACACGATAAAAACGTTATTGAATGATTTGAAGTGCAATACAGGATATATTCTGCCTCGATATTCTGTATTGGCACTCGACTTCGTCTCGATCCAATACGGAATTTCTCGAGCAGAATATATCCTATATTGCACTTCAAATCATTCAATAACTTATAATATTTGTCCTTACAGTTATTGTGGGTAAGTGGTCCGAATGGAGTAAGTGGACAAATAAATGTCCCGCGCAAGGAGGGGGTAAAAATATTCGTTATAGAATATGTGAAGACCAAGATGGCGACAAAGTAGACACTATGCATTGTGATGCTGGCAAGGATATCGACGTAAGACCATGCAGCTCAGCTCTTGGAGGAAGTATGTCACTCACATTTTACGGAAACTTCGCATTTAACAAAGCTATTTATCAATGAAAATAATTTTTTCTACTTGTTGGATTCCTGAAACTTGGTATGCTTTAACAAAATACAGCATACTACTGTAAGTGTTGGATTGTGCTGTGCTCATTATTTTGCTGTGCTGTGCTCATTATTTTTTAAGTGTCTGGCCATTTTAGACTTCTTAAACTCCGACCTAGTAGTCCAATGAAGCATATGATTGAATGATCTGCGTTCTTTTGGTCATAGCCTTCCTCTTTGTATTTTTGATAACAGATGTTTGAATAATTCTATGATTTTAGTTGGATTCTCATATTCCCATGTATTCATATTTTATCCTTGTAAAACAAATAAAATATGACTTAACTAAAAATTCGAAATCATTGATTTTTGTAGGACGAAGGGGTACTGTAAATAAGAATACTAAGAGCAGTTTAATAGCCGAGTATGCCTGGGTTGTCTCCCTGTCCAAGAACGTGTCGTATAGTGGGGAGAAGTTGGGCCACTTCTGTGGGGGGACTATTCTCACGGCTCATTGGATAATTACTGCTGCTCACTGCCCCTGTGGAATTGGAAGTCCGTGTTGTGATGAAAATAGCGAAGGCGTTCTCACCTTCAAGTAAGTACACATTCATTGATTGTTAAGTATATGAAAATAGCCTTTGAAAAGGCATATTGGCCTCTCATCACAAGTCACAAGTCAAATAACGTTTTGCGACCTCTCCCTCTACCCTAAAGACAAGTGAAAATGTTAGTATAACAAAACTTTGTCAACCCGCGAAAATTAAAATGGGCTTCTTTTTGATTTTGACTGTTCTTTTTGACTAGTGCTCTCAAAAATGCATGCAGTTTCAAGATATTGAAAATATTGATATATTTCCCATGACATTAATGTCGATGGACTAAGCCT
Organism: Owenia fusiformis; assembly: GCA_903813345.2. Lineage (NCBI taxonomy): Eukaryota > Metazoa > Annelida > Polychaeta > Sabellida > Oweniidae > Owenia > Owenia fusiformis. Next base: position 18,299,489 of record CAIIXF020000004.1, read on the forward strand.
TTATTAGTTCTGTTGATAACATCCTTGTTCTTCTTCTTCCCTTTTGTGGTTTCCCTTAAATGTCTGACTTATTTTAGTGAAGAAAAATGTGATACAAGCACTTGGGAAGTAACAGCCGGAGAAATTCAGCTCAATCGTCCTAATCCTGAACAAGTCAGGGGAGTCATGAAAATTGTAATTCACCACGACTATGTAACCAACCTAGGCAATGATACAGCGTTAATACGACTGGACACCCCGTTTGACTTCTCCGAATTCAAGGTGCAACCATCTTGGATTCCTTCCAGTATATGTACGGGCTTTATGAGTGAGCAGTGTGTCGAGCATCTACAACTGGCCGAGCACCAAGATTGTGAGGTGATCGGTTGGGGAAGCTTTACGAGTATGTGCACGCTTATTTTGTTTGAATGTGGGCCCAAGGAAGAACTTATTGCAATCGCTGAGTTTTGATCACAAGTGGGACAGTTTTTTTGTGAAAGGGCTAATCTTCATTTCGGCTCCCGTGTCATCTTCGCACGCTCGGTTTCCCGTCATTTTTTAGAAATTATTGAATTCTCACACAAGTTTAAATAAAGGAAAGATGGGTTTATAATGTTCTAAATCGCAACCTGATAAAAATAACAAATTCCGTTCTGAAATCAAGCCCCCTCTCCACTTCTACAATCCTCTTTTTCCTAACATTGTTTAAACTTTACTAAATCCCCTATATATTTAGAGATGCGTAGTCTGAAAGCGTTCATCAGCGATTGGGACAATGAGACATACACTGCAGATACTGAGGGAATCAAAGGAAGTCAGCCCTGCTCGGTTAGTGTGCACACCCAATCCATGTAGATAAACATTTAGATTTTGAAAAATACTTTATAGTATCTAGAGTGATAGCAATACTGTGACTGAACTCACAATGATGAAGGAGGTCTTTTTATGTATTTTTTGAAATCAAAATAAGTGTAGTGATGCAGGTTTCAGTTTGACAATGAAACAATTGTTACAAACATAGCTCCATCTTTTTTAAGCCATGGATTTTAGTTAACGAATAATCTCTTCTGTAGAAATATGGAGATGGTTCATCAGTTCTGACGTCGCGAACTACGCACCGTGCACTCGAACCACGATTCTCACATCGTGAACGTAAAATCTTTAGTCGCGCACCACTATTTATCGTGGTTCGAGTGCAAGGAACGTAGTTCGCTTCGTCAGAACTGATGTTCGCGTTGGTGGAGTTCTAGGAGGCCTGATTATTAAATAGCGAACTGAAAGTTTAATAGCTGCAATTTCCAAAATGATGTGACCTATTGCCACATGCTGAATGTTTCAGGGCGACAGCGGGGGACCCCTGATGTGTACGCCTCAGAACGAGAAGATCAAAGTCTTGATAGGCATAATGAGCAGGTTAACTATGAACACAGAATGTGGTGGTAACAACCAGGGCTTTACTATTCACACAGCTGTTCCTTACTACCTGCCATGGATAAGAGACGAACTAACAGGTGAGAATATAAGTATATGAAATGAGCAAGTTAACTATGAACACAGAATGTGATGGTAACAACCAGGGCTTTACTATTCACACAGCTTTTCCTCACTACCTGCCATGGATAAGAGACGAACTAACAGGTGAGAATATAAGTATATGAAATGAGCAAGTTAACTATGAACACAGAATGTGATGGTAACAACCAGGGCTTTACTATACACACAGCTGTTCCTTACTATCTGCCATGGATAAGAGACGAACTAACAGGTGAGAATATAAGTATATGAAATGAGCAAGTTAACTATGAACACAGAATGTGATGGTAACAACCAGAGCTTCACCATTCACACTACCTGCCATAAGAGACAAACTAACAGGCCTTTACCAGAGCATACCTCTCATTACTTACGTGACACTGCCATCATAATTGCAATATTTTGATTATTTGCACATAAACCAAACTGCTGTACGATTCAGGCAGAGGTGGGGAGGGCTGGGATGATACATTCTCCAAAGAGCCTTGGACTGCCTCACTGTGGAAATCTAAGAGTTATTATGGCGAGCCCATTGGTTACTTTTGTGGAGGAGTCATCATAACTGAAACATATTTGCTGACGTCATCATCCTGTCTGTGCCTCCTAAATAATTACTGTTGCGATGAAGCAAACCAGTTTTTGTGAGTGACCTTCTTTTTTGAAACTATTTAATTGATATTTTGGTGATGCTTATGTTGAAAACGGACATATTTTTAGAACACAGTTTGGAAAATATCCCTGTATGAGAAAATGCTCATGATGTAAATCTCATGGATTGTGATTTTTCACTTTCAATGGGTACATGAAGATGTCAAATTTCCCTTAACGTTGCTCTGCTGAAATGTGTGTATTTCTTACAGACATGATAAATGTGACCTGGACGACTGGTGGGTGCAAATAGGCCAATGTAAACTTGAAGACCTTACGAATCCCTTCCTCACCAGGCGGATCAGATCCCCAGTAATCCATGAGTTCTACACTAATCCGGAGACAGGAGAACCCTTGAACGACATAGCATTGGTTGAGCTAGAGGACCCGCTAGATTTCGACGATCCTAGTGTGGAGCCTGTTGTGCTACCTGCCAGTGAGTGTTCCAATGAAGCTGGGAAGAAGTGTAAGGAAGAGCTAAACGAAGAAACGGTCTCTAATTGTCATTTTGCTGGATGTGGAGGGAGTTCCCGTAAGTATATGTTCTTTGTATTGTAATTCGTCCAAAAGCAATGAAGATACCCGTTGAGTAAATCCCTGCTTCATAAGAAAACTGGTCTACCACTGACATACAATGTTGGACATTCCCGTTCTCATCGTCTTCGTGTTACTTTTAACTTGTTGCTTTTTATTTAATCCCAAGTCAGCGAAATAAGACTTTTAAAGACTACAATCCTTGAGAGTGTTAGTTACTTATTTACATCACCAAAAATAAAGAATTGGCAATATTATCTGTTTAACATAATATCACATTATTTAGACTACTTTTTCTTGTAGAAGGTAGTGGCTCATCAGATAAATTGAAGATCACTAATGCTACTATTCTCTTCGCTGATAATGCTACAATTGTAGCCCAGGGGACAACAGGGAGTTCTCTGTGTCAGGTAATGTCATTAGCCTTGTCTTCAGCCCATTCTGTGAGCAATTGCAACTTACGGCCGTCGTAGCTTAAAACATTGACTGGTGTATTGTCAGTTTTTATGCCCATTGGACATTTTATAGTCTTGCTCAAAGACTGTATCCACCCCCCCCGTCACCTTCACTCTCTTTACCTAGCAATATACAGAGAGAAGGATAAGGGGGGTACAGGGTCTTTTGAGCAAGACTAGACATTTTAGGACCACTCTTTAACAGAATGTAGGATGACATGTTTCGTGACGATATTATTAAAAAGTGTACTACAAGTGCCTTTTTTGATTTCAATTGTCTTGACAGTGATTATATAAAATCAAATTGTTTTAGGAAGATGCCGGAAGTCCATTGATCTGCAACATTGAAAATCAAACAGTTGCTTTTGGAGTCGTAAGTCAACCGTCTGAGAGAGAGGATTGTTCTGCAAATGGCAAAACTGCCATTACTCCAATCGCACCACACCTTGAATGGATAAGCAGGAAGATAGGTAATTAAAAAGGGGACTTCCAAGAATAGACTGGTTGAACCATTGTGTTCGAAATAGAATGGACGCCTAAACAGGTCCCTTTAATTCATATACTCTGGGCTGCAACTCAATATTTGGTTTTCCATTACTTTCAAGAATAGACTGCTTGAACCATTGTGGTTTCGAAATAGAATGGACGCCTCAACAGGTCCCTTTAATTCATATACTCTGGGCTGCAACTCAATATTTGGTTTTCCATTACTTTCAAGAATAGACTGCTTGAACCATTGTGGTTTCGAAATAGAATGGACGCCTCAACAGGTCCCTTTAATTCATATACTCTGGACTGCAACTCAATATTTGGTTTTCCATTACTTTCAAGAATAGACTGCTTGAACCGGACCCTTGAACCATTGTGGTTTCGAAATAGAATGGACGCCTCAACAGGTCCCTTTAATTCATATACTCTGGGCTGCAACTCAATATTTGGTTTTCCATTACTTTCAAGAATAGACTGCTTGAACCATTGTGGTTTCGAAATAGAATGGACGCCTCAACAGGTCCCTTTAATTCATATACTCTGGGCTGCAACTCAATATTTGGTTTTCCATTACTTTCAAGAATAGACTGCTTGAACCATTGTGGTTTCGAAATAGAATGGACGCCTCAACAGGTCCCTTTAATTCATATACTCTGGGCTGCAACTCAATATTTGGTTTTCCATTACTTTCAAGAATAGACTGGTTGAACCATTGTGGTTTCGAAATAGAATGGACGCCTCAACAGGTCCCTTTAATTCATATACTCTGGGCTGCAACTCAACAATTGGTTTTCCATTACTTTCAAGAATAGACTGCTTGAACCGTTGTGGTTTCGAAATGGAATGGACGCCTCAACAGGTCCCTTTAATTCATATACTCTGGGCTGCAACTCAACATTTGATTTTCCATTACAGCGGATGATACCTGGTTTCCATGGGGCGCATGTTCAGTGACGTGTGAACAATGTCCCGATGGTAAATGTCCTGTTGGAACTCGCAAGAGGTCCAGGCCATGTCCTTACCCAAGACACGGCAAGTATAGGGCCAAAGGCAAAGATTTGTATCAGAGGTTTGACATCAACTGCTTGATTCACGAGGAAGGCAAATGTCAACCTAAATGTAGAGGTATGTCGAGTATTGTACTGTACTGGACTGTACTGTTCTGTACTGTACTGTACTAGTATTCCATTCCATGGTGTGAGTTTATTGGGTCCTCTCCTGTTGACTGGATTATATTAGGATAATGGGCTACTTCTTTTGCAAAACAGTTCGTTTTAGATCTATAAATAGTAGTATTTCAACATCGTATCGTAACGACATACGTTGTCCGGTGGTCGGCATCTGTAACAAATGGCAGCTGGTGACATTTTGCAATGTAATGCCTTGTACGTATTCACTTGGATCACAAATTGTAGATAAATGTCCAACAATTCAATCCTCTTCCAAGTTACGTGTACTTGGTGGTCCTCCTTTCAAAGAGGGACAAGAGGCGAGGTTTCAGTGTGACCCTGGGTATGCTCTAGATGGCCCAAAGTCCATTAGGTGCAAGGCTGGTGGCGAGTGGAATGCTGGACTCCCCAGATGTAGGAAACTAGAGGGTGAGTAGATATGCAAGGGGCACGAAAAAAATTTATGAAATAATCCATCAGAAACGTGTTATCAATAATGTGTTAAAATCTATTAAAGACCGCATGTACTATACAAGGAACCCAAAAGAATGCATGATTTATGACTGAATTATAGAAATACATGTGTAGAATTGTTTTAAAGTAACCTGCAAGAAGTTCGATGTAAATCGAGGTGACCACATCACTGTCAAAGGAAAGGCCCCATATAAACCTGGTCAGAAAGTAAGGTTTAGATGTGACGATGGCTTCAAACTACAAGGGAAGCGTGCACTGCAATGCAAAAATGATGGCTCTTGGAATGGAAAAATTCCAATATGCAACAAGAAAGTTGTTGCAGATGAAAGTAAGCCTTACAATATTTAATGTTGTCCTTTTGCATAAATTGTGACTTAATCATACATACCAAATTTCGACAACAAAAAGCCCAATGACAAATTAAAAATCATGTTCTAAACAATTTCTGTAGTTTACCCTATTTGAACATCAAAGCGTCAAGAAGATTACTTTCTCATCGTTAGTCTGATACGCCCATTTGATTTTCGTATTTCTAGAAACTTGTTCTGAAATAAAAGTAGGCGATCAAATGAAATTCAACGGACAAGCACCATACACACCTGGTGATAAAGTGACGTTCACTTGTGCTGATGACTATGACCTACAAGGTGTAGGAAGTCTAGTTTGTGGGAAGAACGGACAGTGGAACAAGGCCCCTCCCAAGTGTATCAAACGTAAGAACCATTTAACTTTAAATGAATATATAAAACAAGGAGCATTTTCATTGATAACCAGAACTCCTCTAAAGAACTTATTCTAAATAATTTAATGAAACAATTGTAAGATTGCGTAATATAGTAGTATGGTGTAAAATATATGTTTTCTACTCTAGTTTACGGTATTTAACTAAATAACATTTATTGCCAATTAAATTCCTCAAATCCTTACAACATGGAAACACTGATTTTTAACTTATTTTCAGGCACTTGTGAAATCAACATCCGTGACCGTGACAGTGCGCATATGACGGTAAGGGGAAAAGCTCCATTCACAATTGGGGAAACGATCACGTTTACTTGTGACGCTGGCTACAAGCTAGAGGGCGCTGCTTCTCTACTGTGTAAAGGGAGTGGGCAGTGGGACAAGGAGACCCCTAAGTGTATCAAACGTATGTATTTTTAGAAATGAAACAAACATAACTGGTTTTGATATATACCAGTATATCACAAACCGAGATATGATAATTTATGTTTAAAATGTTACAAGTTGGGCAGACTCAAAAACGGACTCGAAGGTAGATGCATTTTATAAAAATATTTTTTTTATTGACTCATGAATCGTGTAAATTGTCTAACAAATAGAAGAACAGGTAGACGATACTAAACATGTAAAAGTACGTTATGTTGTCATTCTATTTCATCTTGATAATGTTTACACTCGATACTTTAGAGACGTGTCCTGACATCGATGTGACTGGATCGCCGGCATTGAGAGTAAGAGGAAGGTCGCCATTCACACCTGGCGAGAACGTAACATTCAGTTGTGGTGACACCTATGAATTGGAAGGCCCTGATACTATCCAATGTAAACTGAGTGGAGAGTGGTCTAAAGATCCCCCAAAATGTGTAGAACGTATGATTTTCTATTTCCTAACCAATCACATTGCAAATACATGTATAATCTCATATTGTATCATCAATATTTTTTCATCAATACCTTTGTGCAAGTGCAGTTTATAACACATTTTAGCACTGGATTTCATTCTGTGTTTTTTTAACTTCTTTAACTACGATCTGGAATTATTTTGCATTGTTTTCACATTTGTGTACAATGTAAACAATTTTGGACGTCTGAAATGGACGTTTGTCAAGCATTTACTTCATTTTAATGGACTGAATACCGGCCTGGAATATGAATAGGGGATAAGAATCTTAAAATAAAGAATGTGAAGGCAAAATGGAATGCTTACCGCACCCTTCCCCACTGCACTAACACCTCTTCATGATGCTCTGGTGGATTTGCCTCCTCTTGGTATCTGTAGGAAAAATATGGAAAAAGATTTTTACAATTTATTTTTACATTTTTACCAAGAGAAAATGTCTGGCTTTGGAAACCTATGTGACTTCGGACATACGGAAATGTTTCAATGCTAATAGATTAGCAACATTGCAATGCTCATACACTGGCAACATTGCAATGCTCATACACTGGCAACATTGCAATGCTCATACACTGGTGACATTGCAATGCTCATACACTGGCAACATTGCAATGCTCATACACTGGCAATATTGCAATGCTCATAGACTGGCAATATTGCTATGCTCATGGCAATATAACAATGCTCAAAGACTTGCAACATTGCAATGCTCATACACTGGCAACATTGCAATGCTCATAGACTGGCAATATTGCAATGCTCATAGACTGGCAATATTGCTATGCTCATGGCAATATGACAATGCTCAAAGACTTGCAACATTGCAATGCTCATACACTGGCAACATTGCAATGCTCATAGACTGGCAATATTGCTATGCTCATGGCAATATAACAATGCTCAAAGACTTGCAACATTGCAATGCTCATACACTGGCAACATTGCAATGCTCATAGACTGGCAATATTGCTATGCTCATGGCAATATTACAATGCTCAAAGACTTGCAATATTGTAATGCTCATAGATTGACAATATTGCAATGCTTATAGACTGGCAATGTTGCAATGCTCATAGATTAGCAATATTGCAATGCTCATCATCAATTGGCAATGCTGCAATGTTCTTAGATTGGCAATATCGCATTGTGCATAGACTGGTAATGTTGCAATGGTTATAATCATATATGACACTGCTGCAATGCTCATAGATTGCATGTGTTCGTTTTTCAGTTGCAATATGTCCTGATATAACCATTGATAAGCCAGACGAGAGACTCAAGATACTGGGAAAACCGCCATTCAGGGTGCATGACAAAGTCCGAGTCGGTTGCATCCCAACTCAAATAATGAGATCACGTAAATTTGATGTAATTGGGTCATCAATCTTAGCATGCAAGCCTGGTGGCGTTTGGAATGATACTCTTCCCAGTTGTGTATTTAAAGGTAGTTATAGGTGTCAATTAACATATAGTGGACTCTTAGAAGACTATAAATGATTCGATAAATTCTATTTAGATGCTTGTAGAGCGTTGTAGAGGCTTGAAAATGAGAAGTTCTACTTAAGATTTCGGAGGCTTCATGTGCACAACTCTATGTATTTCCAAAAGGATGGGTAGATGCATGATTTGCAATGGCCGAATGGTACTGGTGTTATATAACTCTAATGTGAATTATTACCATGAGAGATGCGTTGAATATTCCAGGTAAACCAGCATCTGGTTGTAGAAGAGATAGAAACTTCCTTCCTGTTATCGATCATATTGATGCAAGTAGTTCCCCTCCAAGTAAGTTCATTAAAGATTTACGGAAAGAATTTATTTGCAAGTTGTCGTTTTGATTAGATGATGGAAATGTCAAAATAGCAAAACACCCAGTCCAATGATGAACCTTTTGACTTTATTTTTTCTGAAAATGGCTTTCATGAAATCAAAAGCTCATCATTAATAAATCGATCTGTCAATATTGATAATGCTGAACCCAAGTTATCATATGATTTGGGATCTGCTACCCTTTATGGACGTTTATCGTGCACCTATAATATACATGTACTGTTTGAACATTCATTTACAATTATTCTATTTCTATCAGTTTGCGCTGATCTGATGGTAGTACTCGACATATCATGTTCCCTTCGAGGATGCACCAAAGAACGCTTGAAGGACGCGGCGGCTGACGTAGCAAGAGCATTGTTGGAATCGTCTAGAGATACAACTCGAATAGGTGTGATAGCCTACAGCAATGAAATTCTCGAGGTGATACCTCTTGGTAAGTAGCTTGAATAGGTGCGATAGCCAACAGTAATTAAATTCTCGAGGTGATACCTCTAGGTAAGTAGCTTGAATAGGTGCGATAGCCAACAGTAATGAAATTCTTGAGGTGATACCTCTTGGTAAGTAGCTTGAATAGATGTGATAGCCAACAGTAATGAAATTCTTGAGGTGATACCTCTTGGTAAGTAGCTTGAATAGGTGTGATAGCCAACAGTAATGAAATTCTTGAGGTGATACCTCTAGGTAAGTAGCTTGAATAGATGTGATAGCCTACAGCAATGAATTCTCGAGGTGATACCTCTTGGTAAGTAGCTTGTACAAATCTGATTTCCCAGTCTACACGTAAATGGACTCGTACATCGCAGAGTTGTATACACAGTAGTGTTAATATACTTCTAATACTTTAATTCTTACAGAAAACAATCACTCTGAAAAGAAGATCCTGAACATAATTGATAGACTGAACACCACAAGTCCAAAATGTAAGACACTCACTCACGCTGCTTTCCAAGATATCAGGAAGCAATTTGCCAGCGTGGCGTCACCTATCGGTACAAAACAAGTAGTGCACCTCTACACAGATGGGCTGACTTTTATGCCAAAATATAAACAAGAGTCATTAGATGAGGCAAAGAAGTTAAAACAAGAAGGTGTAAAAATGAATGTTATTGCTGTACCAAATATGTAAGTAATCACTGATATGTTTGAAGCAAATTCTATATTTGATAAAGGGAATCGCGTTGCAAAAAGATCTGCAATAGATACAATGCATTGACGTTAATAAATAATGCTCTTTCTCAATCGCAAGTGAACAATCATTCAACAATGATCTCCAGTTCTATCATTCCTACTTAACGCGACGTTATTTTTCTATCTAATATATCAACTTAACCAACATAAGAATTAGAAACCATCGAAAATAAATACTTTGATTTGATAATTCATTAGTTTTTCTTAAAATTTTATTGTGCGCTTGTTTCACGGCTAAGCTTTTTCTATACTGTACTCCTTTATCGATGTTTTTTAGACACGGGAAGAATGGCACAACAGAGTTCGAACAAATTCCATCCAGCCAAAAACATCTATTTAATATAACATTTAGCGATGTGACCCAGAAATTGTATACTCGCCTCCTCAAAGATGCAGCTTGTTCCTAGGTACATGCATTTAATCACAACAACGTAATGACATAGTTCACATATACTTATGCATATATTCACACAAAGTTATGCAAGGTGTGTACAATTCCAGCCAATGAGAACACACTATTTCACGTAACTGCATTCCGTTATATAACCAATAACGCAATTGTTGTATGGTTGTCTAGGTGAAAACTTGGGATTACAGATTAAAATTGATGCTTTGCCAACTTTACCCTTGCAAAAAATTCATTGAAGATGTTCTTTAAGTGATTTTGTATGTTTTAGGTGATTTTGTACAAAATATTTTCCAATGTGTGTCCAAGACTCAATGCATTGTGACTGTTTCATTCCACTCGATCAGGAATTGTTTCCTACACTCTGCATTCTCGTTGCACAGTTGAAAAGTTGAAAATTTCAATGGAATGATTTAGCATGCAATGCACTGAGTCCAATCACAACATTGTATAGTCATGCTATATCGGGTAACTAAGGATATAGGATGTTCTTTACTCATCAACTTTCAGAAATGGACTGGTTACAATTCTTATATAAACCAACTTATTTCAGGTGGGTGTGGATGCCTTTGCATATGCCAGCAGCCAATCCAGCCTCAATGTTCCGATATGACACTTAGTCTCAAGACTAGCTGAAACATGGTCTATAATTTGAATGGATGTAATAATAAAATATGTTTATAAAACAATCAACTCTATCTCAGTCAGAATTTCTGGATCCAAAAATGGAACTAGATCAAGGTCATGCCAAGAGTGTTAGTCACTTAATTTATTGTAAAAGTATTGGTATATCCCTTCCAACCCTATTGAAGGTTGCTAAAAACCTATTAACTATACTTGGTAAATGTGTAAGTGGTGAAAAAGTGATAATTTGAAAATACAGTATTCATCTCCATTATGCTGCCATCTTTCAACACTTCTGCGAGAAGTCACGTCATCAACTACTAGACTTTGCTAAGCACAAGGAGAGCAGAAAAATGATAGAAATGTCTTGCTTAATATCTAAGCTTGGTATTTAAAATGAAAACATTTGGAGTTGAAATCTTAGACAATTTTAAAGTTTCTTTTGCTTTTGGAATACTGCTACATGCTGATTTAGGAGTCAATAATACAAGTTTCTGTCACATTTATTTTTCAAATATTTTTTTTTAATGTTGAATTGAACAATTCATTTTTAATGAGCAAATCTGACCTAACCAAAAACTTTTTTTATTTTGTTTGACGTGTATTAGTAGTTTCAAGACAGCAACATGTTAGTAAGGTCAGAAAAATTGTCACAGTTTTACAGTGTTTTTACTGCCCTCAATCCATGTGTGAATATTTTAAAAACAGATTTTCTTGGAAATTCTCTTTTATACTGTAGTGCTCCAATAGTCAAGTTTTGGTTTCTTGTCATACTCCAGGAATTTGGCCATTACTTCTGTACACTGTTCAAAATAACAAAATAAAAGAAACTGATTTTGAGATCAAACATTTTATTGAAAAGTTGGTTATTAAATTAAAGCAGCTACAATGCGCCAGCTTTCTACAAGTATGTATCATATCACTGGTCAGATGCGCCATCTATATTTAATTATATACAAGATGTATAGACTTCAACTATGTACACACACTTTTATTGTCATGTAATATACTCAAACAAAATGACACTGGCTGGGACAAGTATGTTTGCCCCAGACATGATTACTCCAATCCAATCCAATCCTGGTCTGTACTTCCAAGTGATGCTACAGAAATGTGACATTCACATGTTATTAACATAAACATAACATTGATAGTCTTTGTCAACCCTTTTGCTTCCATTCTCCATTCTCTCTCATTATATAATGTGAGGGGAGAGGCAGAGTTAGGCAAGACTATTACATCAATAGGTTAATGACATATGTAGCTAAATTCATTCATAATGGAAATAAATATTGCATTTATTGCAACACTTCAACCAGAATAAGATTACATCTCAACAAATCTCTCAAAGAAATATCAACTCAATTCAACTGTTCTTGTTTGCACCGCAAGCACAATTATATTCTTTATTTAACAAGTTTACATTAAGGTAGATCAAATCAGCTGACTGCAATTATTACTTACATCTTTTACAAGTAAGCTTGTAAACATCCATCGTATGCAAACAAACATTTCCTAATATGCCCCTTCTGATTGGCAAAATAACCAGTATTGTACTTGTACATCTCCATTAAATTTGATTAAAATCTTGCCAGGGCATTTCACAATTCAGGTTTTCACGAAGGCAATGTTGCAAAATAAACATACTCCATTTCCAGGATAAAACTGTTGCATAGAAACTGCCTTATAAAACTACATACATTGTATTTACATGTGAGATTTCAGTGGTTCAACTTACCAGTAGCTAGCTTTACCTCCTCTCTTGACAAACAAATACTTGTACAGTACTATCAAATAGTTTTCTAAACTAGAATAAAGAAAAACAGGTTACACAGTTTCAGACCCCATCACACCATTAGCTTGCTTGTAGTATCATCTGAGCTCAATGAGGGACTGTCCTTTCTTCTCAAATGCATATGGCCCCTTGATCAAGCTATGATACAGCAATTAAGTGAATGGTATGATGGGGACTGAGTGGTAGAACCGTCATTACACATAAGGTAAGAGAGAGATGACAAAATAATCAGGTATGTTATCACACTTGGGTTTCAATGAACAACTTATTATAATGCCACTGCAACTCAATTGTCCAACCATATATTTCTTAGAACAGCTTCTACATTGACATAATGTTCACTACATAAAGTTAGTAAAGAGAAAATCAATATGTTAAAACACTACATATTTCACTAAGAAAATGATAAAATATATAAATGGACAGCACAGAAAAATTCTGCCTTGTTTGCATGAGAAAAATGTTTGGAAGTGGCACCACTACTGTTTGGCTTCATTGTTAAAGCCATACATATTGATATTTTCTAGGCCTACTGTTATTTTACAAGGCCTACTCATGACACATGATATTGTTATTTCACAAGGCCTGTTGCAGAGTTGCAAGACATCACTGGGCCTGCTGTTAATTTACAAGCGTTTCACTAGGTGTTACTTAGGCATATTATTTGAGGCCTATTGATATTTCAGATGGCCTGCTGTTTTATTGTTTCTTCACAAGGCACACTGGATGTGTTTGTTATCTTACTAGTCAAATTATGAGTCACAAGACCCACTGCTACATATCTAAGCCTAACAGATCAGTTGCGGTAGAGATCTCATTTAACAAGATTTCAAAGTTATTCAGCAAAAGGTCTATTGCTTTATATTTGTTCAGTGGGCCTTTGAGTTATTTCATTAGGCCTATGAAGTTTATTCATGAGACCTACTTTTATTTCATGAGGCCTACTAGCTATTTCATCATTAGGCCTCCTATAGTGTTATTTCATTAGGCCTACTGCTGTTTCACTGCATATAACTGGTTAAATGAGCAATCTCGTTCTGTTCTCTTACATATAATACTCACATCTGTTTCACATGATCATTAAGATTTACTGGGAGACTATATGAAGGATTATCTAAGCTAAACATTGAAACAGAGTGCTTCTTTAGCTTAAATTATCCAACTAAGTTTAACTGATTTTCAGAAGTTTAACGAGTCTTTTAAAAATAATCCAAAATGTGAACATGAATAAAGATATGTTATCGCATTGAGAATAATGTTAAAAATCCATCTCCATACACTTAAGTCTCCTATAGTCTTATGTGTGGTCAGGAAACTAGGAGAACTTACAAACGAACATGGACAGTGTTGTTATGTATTAAAAGCATTTACAAATTGGACATCAAATGGTTTTATATAAAACAAAAATTGTTTCAAAGGGAGCAACATTAACATGTTTACCAGAGCTACATTCTAGACCTTGACATGTCTCCCAATTTTACACCAATCATTAGACATTAGCATCTTGTGATAAACCTTTTAGTCTCTCATTGGAAGTTTCATTCCCCACTGTCTTATCACCCCTTATTCTACATCTTACAGGGGTCTTATGAGAATGGACTAGTCCATTATGCGACCACTATGGGGGTGCTTTGTTGATCACTCTCCATTCACCATAGGTGTGGATTTACTATCAACTTTAGCTTTCAGATTCTTAGGTTCTGATTCACTTTGTTGTCCATTTAGTTTTGCTGTTGCATTATTTGGTTTAGGATTTGTTGAGTTAGGTTTGGGGTCGCGTTTACGTGGCGGACGTTGATCTTTTGGCGGAGATTTATCCTTACTATTAATGTTTTTAGAGTTTTTATTATTATCAGCAGGAGCTACACCATTCATATTAACACTATATGTTGTCGCAGATTTAGTAGAGTCTCCCCCGCTAGAGGGAGCTGGCTGTTTGCCGCGAGATGGAGACTGATCAGATCGTCTGTTTTGACTGTTAGATCTGCGAGTACCAGCACCTGAAGTCCTGGCTGACTGCACATTCTGGTTTGAGGGATTTCTATTGGCTGATCGGGGCTCATCACGTGATTCATATGGACGGTTGAAATCATCATTTGAGTTGTAGCCACCTCCTCCACGACCTCGTCGTTGGCGCCCTCTATATCCTCCACCATACTCGTCTGCAGATTGGTATCCCCCAGAACCACGCCCTCCTCGGCCACGTCCCCTGCCCCGTCCCCTGGAGCCACCCCGAGGTGCGTATCCACCACCCCCTACTCCAGTGTCTGTATCAACACCCTCTCCTTGACTGGCATAGTTTGACACACTATTATCAGTCTCAGTGCCTGTCTCAACTCCATTTCTGGCTTTGTTCATACGATTACGACGACGTCTTCGTCTCCTATTAGGTCCATCAACTGATGACACACTCTCTGGAAAATGGATGAACCATGTACACTTCAGCACTTTAAAATCTCAACAATAAGCAGTACAATACCATATTTGTGAGATGAGTATATACTATTCGATCCAATGTCTTTAAGGTAGACTGAGTAGAATGAATTATCAGACTCGGTTATTGATCCAGATATTTTCCCCATTTCAATAAAGATTTTTAAACTGTAACCATGGTGCAAGCCCATTCCAAAACACTTACCTTGATCTTGGCTGGTGACGCTAGACACATCATTGTTGTCAAGAACAGTTGTTTCCTCATCACCATAGCGACGCCTTCTATTGTTGTCATAGTCAGAATCACCAGGGTTCACTGGAAAACAAGTGTCACATCCACATTAGAAAATTGAAAATGTAAAAACAATGTGTAATTTGGAGATGAAGAAAATTAAAGGCCCATAACATCCTCCACTCTAGACTCAATGGCCAAAATCTTGCAAACCATATCCTTAGATCACATTGAAGTCATTCAATAAGACTTGTTTTTAGATAATGAACTAAAAATAGAATTATATGCTGAATTATTAAAATTTTTGTTGGTCCAATATTGGAGTTATGGGGTTTCCACTAACTGTCAAAAGTAGAGGTATGATAAACACTGGCATATTCTGTCATTCAAACCCCTACTCCAACTTAAGAGTCAAAGAAATGTTAATTGTAGTCTTACAGGAAGAAATCTATGAATTGATATGAATAAAAAGGGTCTGTCGATGGAAATACTCAAAAAGCTATTCTTTGGTACATAAACAAACTACATGCTATTGAAATAACCTGATGCAAAACTTATTTTCTAATTAGTAACTAACTCACTCGATCTAAGTTTTGGAACATGCATTGGTTGTAGGAACCTGTGTGTCTTCATGCCTCATGTGGTAACCCCATATTTGGTATTCCTTTAATCCCTTATATAGCAATCCCTTATTTGGTAATCCTTTAACCCATTATAGGGCATTCCTTAAATGGTAATCCCTTATATATACTCTTCAATCTTTATATCTGACCACCAGGGCATTGATATATTGTGGCTTTTGTACTATGTGCCCATCTCAGCTGACATGCATCATTCTCTGTGGACTAACCACTGTGTAAATGTATTAGTGCATGCTATTCAAGGGAGAATAGTCTATTGTGTGACTACCCAATGAAACAAAATGGCTTGTTTATTTCTAACCAACATATAACACAAACTCGCAAGCCTTAACTTCTAGAAACCCAAAATAAGCAGTCACTCAAGTCCAAACTGTCAACCAAGCACAAATTGGACCAATCAGAACTCACCATTGGTCATTGACCCACCACGTCCCCTCCCCCAGCCCCTCCTTGTTCGCCCCCTACTGGAGCCCCCAATGAGGCTATCAGTTAAGTAACCACTCTGACTTCGTGAACGACGATTCTCTTCACGCATAACCTCTTCGTTCCAATCCAGGATTGGTCGATTTAACGGAGGTTGAAGGTCATTTTCATCTGGTCAATGAAAAAGTTTGCCATATAGTGAGTACTTTTTGTCAATGTTTAATGAATAATCCCAGTTTTCTCTTAGACCTCAGACACAATCAAACTCTGTCATGTAATGAACTGGGATAGGCAAATCTGTTTTATTTGTGACCAAGGTAATAAACTCAATAAAAACCATAATAATTACAATGCAGACTTTTGTAGATTATACATTTGTACAAGTTTCACATTTCTATACATAGTGCTGCTTCTTTTACATAAATAATAAAAATGCTAAAATGTTTGCAACTTCTCACCTCCTGAGTTGAAGTCTCCTCCTCTACGGCCTCCTCTGCCCCAGCCACCTCGTCCACGTCCCCGCCCACGTCCTCCTCGGCCCCGCCCCCTGTCTTCCATATATGGTTCATAAGGCTGCTGTCTGCGCTCTCTAGGGGGAGGGAAATATGGGCCAGGCTGTTGCTGTACATTCAAACTACGCAACTGCTGATCTAACTCAAGCTTTTCTTGACGTAGTTTCTCAACATCCTGCAATAATATTCTTTCATATTAAAAAATACTTCTGAAAATATAACGCAATATGCAAGTCAAAGTCAGCTGAACAAGTATACCACAGTTACTGGGCAAAAAGCTGATTGTTGGTCACAAAAATACAACTTACTACTTGCTCAAATGTCCATCACCAGAAGCTTAAAGTTTCTCAAAACATTTTGCTACCCAAGTCATGAGTTTTGTTTTAACTACTTCTTTCAAGACTACAATTTTATAGGAATGTGATAACTAGGCTGTTAACCATATATAGTTAAGCTATAGTTAAACTTGTATCTCAGACATGGGCTTTGCCAGAAGCAGCTTGATCTTAGGTGTCTGTACTTTTAATTTGCTGATAGCTTGCTTACTAGCATTGCTGATATCATGTATTTAACATACCTTTAGATGTGTCAAGTGATATTCTAGCAATAACTAACATTGCTGATATCATGTATTCAACATACCTTTAGATGTGTCAAGTGATATTCTAGCAATAACTAACATTGCTGATATCATGTATTCAACATACCTTTAGATGTGTCAAGTGATATTCTAGCAATAACTAACATTGCTGATATCATGTATTTAACATACCTTTAGATGTGTCAAGTGATATTCTAGCAATAACTAACATTGCTGATATCATGTATTCAACATACCTTTAGATGTGTCAAGTGATATTCTAGCAATAACTAACATTGCTGATATCATGTATTCAACATACCTTTAGATGTGTCAAGTGATATTCTAGCAATAACTAACATTGCTGATATCATGTATTTAACATACCTTTAGATGTGTCAAGTGGTATTCTAGCAATAACTAACATTGCTGATATCATGTATTTAACATACCTTTAGATGTGTCAAGTGATATTCTAGCAATAACTAACATTGCTGATATCATGTATTCAACATACCTTTAGATGTGTCAAGTGATATTCTAGCAATAACTAACATTGCTGATATCATGTATTCAACATACCTTTAGATGTGTCAAGTGATATTCTAGCAATAACTAACATTGCTGATATCATGTATTTAACATACCTTTAGATGTGTCAAGTGATATTCTAGCAATAACTAACATTGCTGATATCATGTATTCAACATACCTTTAGATGTGTCAAGTGATATTCTAGCAATAACTAACATTGCTGATATCATGTATTTAACATACCTTTAGATGTGTCAAGTGATATTCTAGCAATAACTAACATTGCTGATATCATGTATTCAACATACCTTTAGATGTGTCAAGTGATATTCTAGCAATAACTAACATTGCTGATATCATGTATTCAACATACCTTTAGATGTGTCAAGTGATATTCTAGCAATAACTAACATTGCTGATATCATGTATTTAACATACCTTTAGATGTGTCAAGTGATATTCTAGCAATAACTTGGCATTGCTGATATCATGTGTTTAACATACCTTTAGATGTGTCAAGTGATATTCTAGCAATAACTAACATTGCTGATATCATGTATTTAACATACCTTTAGATGTGTCAAGTGATATTCTAGCAATAACTAACATTGCTGATATCATGTATTTAACATACCTTTAGATGTGTCAAGTGATATTCTAGCAATAACTTGGCATTGCTGATATCATGTATTTAACATACCTTTAGATGTGTCAAGTGATATTCTAGCAATAACTAACATTGCTGATATCATGTATTTAACATACCTTTAGATGTGTCAAGTGATATTCTAGCAATAACTAGCATTGCTGATATCATGTATTCAACATACCTTTAGATGTGTCAAGTGATATTCTAGCAATAACTTGGCATTGCTGATATTCTCAATCGTGCCAACAAACAGGAATGGAACAAGGCCCTGCAAGGAGGCAACACTCTTAAATAAAAACATGTAAAACATTGCTTTTTGCTTTAAAACATACATGTAAAATTAAAGATGACAGACAATAAAAATAGTGAAGAAAGGGGATATGTCATGAGCTTTCATTTCTAATGGACATCACAGCAAGAATGAACATAAACATATTTTTTCAGAATTAGAGAATTTGTATTAGTTTTTTTTAACTTATTTGTATATTAATTGAAATAACCAAATGTTGTGTTTGCTTACATCTTCCCGTTGACTGGCATTTTCCGTGTCGTTGTCTCCCTCTATCTTTACACGGACAACACCAGATTTGTCAACCATTTCTTGGATGTTACGACCATTCTTGCCAATTACTTTAGCTGCAAAGATGCGAAAATGAACCATAAAGATTTTCATTTTATATACAAATATGCTAGTACAGTATAACCTGTGTACAGCTAACACTTTGAACCAGTCAGGTTACTAAGTCAGGTTTGTTTTTATCATTTGCTTCTATTGCTCCCATGATCAACCAATTATGCATATTTTGTCATCTTAAATAATATAAAATCTTGTACACAGTAATATTGCTCATTTCTAAAAAAATGCAAGAATTAACAATGTTTTCTTTTAAGGAAGTTCCTTTCTCTTATATCTTACGTATTAGTTCTCTTGGCACATTGTAGCTCTCCTCTCCAAATTCCAGCATGTTCCTGGCCTCTTTCACGACCTCCTCATTCTGGAATACAATACACTCTAATTCAGCCTACATGTCATATACCAGGAGTGAAACATAGGAACTGTTATTCATTTCCAATAATACACCTGCCCATATATTTACTATTTAGCTCACTAATTTTCTACCATTGTGAGAAAGGACTTAACACAATACAGAGAACATGCAAAAGTTGCAATACACTCTTTGGAAAGAGACCAACAAAAACATTATTCACTACTCCAAGACCCACCACTGATGAGCATGTTAATAAAGAACATCGTAGACTTTTATCTCCATTCTCGGAAACTAACCTCGCCATGTACTGTAAACGTGCAGGTGTTCTCATCAAGCTCTATTGCAGTGATGCCATCTATCTTCCTTGCCTGTGAGATATTCACACCATGTGACCCTATAGCCAAACCCATCAGGTCTTCACGCACTGCAAACTCCTCAAAGTAACCAGATCTTTGCATCTTTGTGGACTGAAACATTGAAATCTGTTAATATAATAATATAAACTTTCTCATCCTTCCAGACTGATAATGA
Source organism: Owenia fusiformis (assembly GCA_903813345.2). Classification (NCBI taxonomy): domain Eukaryota; kingdom Metazoa; phylum Annelida; class Polychaeta; order Sabellida; family Oweniidae; genus Owenia; species Owenia fusiformis. Next base: position 18,319,779 of record CAIIXF020000004.1, read on the forward strand.
GTGAAAGATCGAAAAGGTTAACATTTTCCCTGTAATATGGGAATATCTTTCAAATTGGCACTGTTTCTGATATGATCCTAGTATATTATAAAATACTGATAATATTGATTTTTGGAAAACTATGCAACAAAATGCACTTTTCAGGTATGATAACATGATAGTACAGGCAATGAAATGTAAAATGCAATGGCCAAATTGTTTAATCAAATAAAAGAGTCAATTCACATTGCCAGGGAATTAGCTATGACATCAGATTAACTTTATAGTAAAGATAATACAAGGCATTAACAATGACAAAATGTCACCACCAGTTATTGGATATTGTAAGAATTTGTTACAGACACTGGCCACTGACCATAAAAAAGTTGAAGACTATAACACTTCTGGTGGTGAAATAATAATGTTATATGGTACATGGGAAAACTGACTGCCATGATGTTTTTTAATCAAAGACAAAATAATGAAGTCAGAGAAAGGTCAAGGTGAAAGGGTTAAGGTGAAATGACATGATATATACTCATGGATCAGAGTAACAAACCAAACTTTGGGTCCTTTGAAAAAATATGAACTCACATCAAGTTTTCTCGAATCTTCCAATCTTTTACAAGCCTCATCCATTCTTTGTTTTAAGACGTGCTTTTGGCGCAAATTACGTATATGCATGTCTCCTAGCATGGATGCCTTGCGCGTTGTCGACTCCTTTGTTGCCTGCAATATCACATAAATGGTACAAATACAGAAGTAAGCAATGACATAATTCTTTGAAATATTAACCCAAATCAGCAAAAAATAGATAAGGCATTGGGAAAGAGTTGAATATTAACGAAACAATCTAGGGAGGATGTGACTAAACTTTTCTCATAATAACATATCCATTGATGAAGGCTAGGCCTAGTCTACTATTAATAATATTTGCAGGTGTTGGAATATAGTCTGGGTTCTCAGTACTTACATAAACAATTATGGCATGGTTTTCTTTAGAGTATATTATGAGAGATGGACCAACTGTCTTTTTGAAATCTTTGTGGATTTGTTCATCTTCACACCTGAAATAAAATACATTTCCATCAAAATAACTCAATCATTAAACAAAGATAATAATTCATGACTTATACCATCTACCCAGACAATTTGGTCATGATCTAGTTTGATTTAGTTTTACTTATACACACATTGTTATAAATATTAATATTAAACCATGGGTCTGTGATTGAATGAATTAAACTGCCCTTCTGGATGTAATGAAATTCATGGACCTCAGAAAAAGATAAGTTTCATAAGATGCTACAAAATAATCATGCTTACATATCTTGAAGATCTTCTGGTATGTCAATCACACATTTGTAAAAGCTGCCATTGGTTAGATGATTACTGGAACAACATAAACATGGTAATAATGTCATTATAACATAGTTGAAGTGCATTCCCCATTGAAATCAATGTTAAAAGCAGAATCAGGGATTTAGGGAACATCCAATGTACCATATCAGTTACATCATCTACCAAAGGATCCATAGTATCTTAATTTCTAAATTGCTCAAGTCAAACTCCAGTTAAAGAAAGTAATAACAATTGTATATAAAAGAGCTTTTAATTGGTAAGTGCAATCAAAATCATCACTTTCCACTGAATGGATATAACGACTGGCTTAGAATGGACCAATTGATTTAAAATATGTATTAGCACTGTAAGCTTACCTTTTGTTCATTGGTCGTACCCTATCTACAGGACAGATGTCATTGTATGTGGTCTCCCAGCCCAAGTATTCCACAACTACAAACTCTCCTTTCATCATCTTAACCCTGGCCTTCCACCAGCCATATGGCTCCTGGGGACTTGACTGAGTATACACCTACAATGAACATAGGTTCTTTATCAAGGTTCATTCATTTATTGTCATCTCAAATGCATTGGTGAAACCAACTGACACACTCAATCGTCATAGCAACATGAGCCAAGATACAGATAATCAAGATTTCTTAAAATCAACAAAAATAACTACAAGGGACATGTCACTATTTTACAGTAATAACAAGGATTCAAAAATAATTGACAATAATTAGGCCATTATAATTAAAGGTGATTATATCAGATAAGAATATAAAACTGACCTCCACTTCATCTGCCTCTCTATAGTCAGACCTGCCAGGCACTCTTGGTGGAAGTCTGGCCTCACTGAATGGAATTCTTTTCTCTGACTGCCAGCTGCAAGTACATAAAATACACATATTTTAGTACATGGAATTCGTTAAAAATGCTCCTTACAATTTGGATGGAACAAATTGCAAATTTTATACAAATGATCAAATGCATTTGTATATTAATTATTAAACCATGGGAATCATGGCACCTTGATAGATTTGGAAATACTTTACTAAATCATCCATGATCCCTAAGTTAGCATCAACCCCCTTAGCCTCAAATACAGAAGCATGTAGATATTATGTACACTGACCTGAAGTACATAATACTGTTTCAAACACTTAACATTTAATGAATGTATTAAATAAAGTCATGAATTCATTCATATGATACTTTTAACCAACTCTAATTCATTCTCATCCATATTCTAACTAGGCCTAAAGGAACCAAGGATTCTTTCATTGGAACAGGTTTCAAATTTGATCATATTTCTGTGATTTGAACTGAACTTTGGACATGTTGGAATGAGCCTAATCTGTTTTCCATATTTGCTTTCAAACCTCAAGCCCCCTCCCATATTTATATATACTTATAAAAGTGACTATTTCACTCAATTAAAATAGGAGGAGAATGTTAAACTATCTGGGTTAACTCCCTTCATATACACATTTCAGTCTTCACTCACTTCAGGTTTACTTCACATTTAGTTATATGTTATTACACTACAAAAATCTGGCTTAAATTGTTAGGTTGTTTGATGCAGCATTTGCTAAATGAGTTCTATGATGTAGGTTTTCAACATCAATACTTGTTGACAGTATTTCAGAAGAAAAGGATTAAGCAGAGTGGGCATAGTGGATAGTGGGACAGGGAAAATAAGTTGAAAGGGGATCTCGTCTTTTCAATTCTAATAAAATTTGGACATTGACTTCTGCTGATTAAAACTTAAATAACTTCAAAGATTTGGTTTAGATATCTCAATTTTTTCTGAAAACAAGATTGTATTTAGGAAACATTAGCATGCTTTTAAAAAAGATAACTTTCAATAATACAAATGTATATATAAATGTACTCCAAATATAATAATTTGCTGCCACTTTTTTTAAAGGTGTATGTGAACAAAGACATAATTTCATCAGTTAATGTAACTGCATACATTGAACTTTGAACACATTTCCTTTACTTACTTTGCCATGAATACTATTATGGTGAACATTGTTTAGAAAGATCTTTTCACAGTTTATGTATAATCCCCATTGACTTCAATAGATTAAGAAGACACCACACCCAACCTGCTAAACATTTCAAAGAATTCTGATAACAAAACAATTTGTTATGAAAATATAATACAGCATACACATAAATAAATGCTCTTTCAGATCAATAAAGAAAGAAATACAATCTCCACAAGAATTGTTTGCCTTTCAAGGCTCACACTTAATTTCAAATCAAAAAATTTGTTTCTTAAAAATATTTTATCTGAATGGAAAAGCATAATAAATATGTGAATTGTGTTTTTCTTATAAATATCCCACTGCCACCAAGAAATTGAGAAAATACAAAATATGTGATCAGATTTAAACATGTTCACATCATCACCTTCAGTTCTATAACAATACATTCACTTACCAAAATTATATATTACATGAACTATTCAGGTGACTAGATATAGTGGTAAATATACATGTACATGGTAAATATGGTAAAATCTACATATTTATTAAGAAACCCCCTTTTCTTATGCAAAGCTTAAAGAAAAGTTATAGAATCTTCACTGATTTATACACATGTAGTTAGTTACCTGTTTTTCTTTAGCTTTTGTGTTTTAGTGCTTACAGGACATCTGTTGCCAGGATGTATACACAGTTACACACATCTTGAGTAATTTAAATTGCAGAAGTTGCATTTCTTAGTATGAAAAGATCTGAATTGCCTTTTCTCCACTGACAATTTGTTATAAAATCAATGTCTGCAATTGATTAAATTCAAATGTTGTAAAATCCTCACAGAAAACAACTACCTCAGCATGAACATAAAATGTAAATCTAACTGTCCTCTAGTAGAATTTGAACACTAGAAATTCCAAACAGAACACCTATATATAAGTCAATTTATAATATCAAGAATACAAGAACACCTCACATGATACAATAGTGGAACAGTGGTATCACTTCCAGGGTGTTTCACTAAATAATACAAGAGCACCTCACATGATGTAGAACCACTGACTTGAGATTAATGAACTTCTGGAGTAGAATAGTGGTCTCACTTCTAAGGTGTTCCACTAAATAATACAAGAACACCTCACATGATGTAGAACCACTGACTTGAGGTTAATGAACTTCTGGAGTAGAATAGTGGTCTCACTTCTAAGGTGTTCCACTAAATAATACAAGAACACCTCACATGATGTAGAACCACTGACTTGAGGTTAATGGACTTCTGGAGTAGAATAGTGGTCTCACTTCTAAGGTGTTCCACTAAATAATACAAGAACACCTCACATGATGTAGAACCACTGACTTGAGGTTAATGAACTTCTGTAGATAGATGGAATAGTGGTATCACTTCTAGGGTGTTCCACTTAATACTAGTTTTACTGCATACATCTACTGTAGAATGTAAACAAACCCTGAATCTTTAATATTTGAACATTTGCTCCTTGAAAACATGGAGGGAACCATTTGAAAACATGAAGATTCATTGATACAGGTATAGCAAACCATAGTGAGATAAGAACATTGTTGATCAAACTGAAGAATTTTTTTATATGTATGTTTTTCTCTTAGAAAGATAGAGGAGTAACATGAAATCATTGCCAGGGAATTTGATCAAATGTTTTTAAAGTCAGACTGTTTTTATTCTTTGATTCACTAGATGGGAATCTTTTGATAGAACCCAGTATTTCAGTTTCTAACCAGAACAACGGCAACGCCAAAGCGTAGCGAATCCCATCGAACAGAAATGGCTGGCATTTTTACAAACGAATAGCAAATATCATAAAACAACACACCAGAAAGGCCACCATTTTCAAAATGGTTGCTCACTAGCCAAGTTGTCATCAGAAGAAATAATATGCTTTTAAGTAGCCACCTCTAAAATTTTTGAGAAATCATACACGTACTTGTAAAATAACACACATAATGAAGGACCCACGGTCCTATGCTCACACAGTTTGGAACCTTCAGAGGAATTTATATCCTGACTTTCAAACAAAAATATTGATTTGGATTTGTAGTCTCGAACTTTGAGAAACTTAGATAGCATAGTTATGTGACCTAGTTTGATGACCTTTGACCTTGAAAATTTTACTTATTCAGAGCTCAGTAAGGTCTTTTGTGATTAAGCTGACCAAAATTTACATCCAAAAATCAATTTGAAAAACAACTTTTTTTTACCTTTCGAAGGTCACTGAAGGTCAAGTAAAAGTCAAATCCTAAAACTAATGTCAGATTTGAACTCCTGGCAACTTGTAGATGATTTTCAAAAAAAAAATTGGTCAAATTGAAGCAAGTTGAAAAATAACTTATTTTTACTGTTTTTTGACGTCAAATATTTCAAAAACGGTAAAAATTTGATGCTGACATATATTGAGAAATATGTAGGGAATGCTTAAATCTATTAATGATGTAATTTATTGCAGGAAATGATCAAATATAAGGCAAACTTTAAGAATCTTGTCAATCACAAAACCTGCCATTGACTTTATACATGAGAAAGTTTCCTTTAGTCCTACTTTTTTTCAAATTTTATAGAGTAAACACCAAAAACCGTAATTCCAAGAGCTTTGAAATCTTCAGAGGACATAAGTTGCATATACACCAACTATTAAAAGTTATTTGAAAGTTCTACTTCAACAAAGTGTCTAGTATTTACAGAAAAGTTGACTTTTTGACGTCAAAATCCGCAATTTCTCGGAAACCGGGCGAACTTGGGAAATGGCGATGATAGGTCAAATAGGCATTATGGATATGCATAAAATGAATGTGGATATGACTCAATCCGAATAGCAGTTTTAATTTGTGCGGCCAATGTTGACGGACGGACGGACGGACGGACAGACGGACGGACGGACGGACCAACAGACGGACGGACCAACGGACGGACGGACGGACGCCTGGTCAATCCCATAGGCTCACTGTGTGAGCCAAAAATGGTGGCCATTTTTCGAAATGGCCGACTACTCCCCAAAGTTTAATAAGACAATGTGCCATGCTTAAAGCATTCATATATCAAATATCACATATCATATGAACAAAATCGCTCCACTACTTTTCGAGTTATAGTAAAATACGTTAAAATGGCGGCCATTTTTCAAAATGGCCACCTTCTACCAAAAGTGTCATTAGAAATAGACAGTGTGCCATGCTTATTGTATTCACATACCAAATATGAACAAAATCGCTCTACTACTTTTCGAGTTATAGTAAAATACGTTAGAATGGCGGCCATTTTTCAAAATTTTTTCAAAATGGCTGCCTTCTACCAAAAGTGTCATAGGACAGTGTGCCATGCTTATAGTATTCACATACCAAATATGAACAAAATCGCTCTACTACTTTTCTAGTTATAGTAAAATATGTTAAAATGGCGGCCATTTTTCAATTTTTTTTCAAAATGGCCGCCTTCTACCAAAAGTGTCATAGGACAGTGTGCCATGCTTATAGTATTCACATACCAAATATGAACAAAATCGGTCCACTACTTTTCTAGTTATAGTAAAATATGTTAAAATGGCGGCCATTTTTCAATTTTTTTTCAAAATGGCCACCTTCAACCGAAAGTGTCTTTAGACAGTGTGCAATGCTTATAATATTCACATACCAAATATGAACAAAATCGCTCCACTATTTTTTGAGTTACAGCAAAAATCGTAAAATGACGAGTAAAGGCCACCATTTTTCAAGATGGCTGCCATGTGCTTCTTTAATATCTACATTTGTAGCATTATTAATGTCCTTTATAATTTTTTTACATTTAAAACATATTGCTATTACAGTTTTACATATTGCACCTAAATTACTGTAAAATCGGCAATAAAATGTCCGCCATTTTGAAATGAGTGGCCATTTTGAAAATCGGCTTTCAAGCAGAACTTCTACCCCCATAGGGTATATGTGTACAAAATATGAACAAAATCGGGCCAACGGTATTTGAGTTATTGCCCGGACGGACGGACAGACAGACAGACGGACGGACGGACGGATGTACGTACGGACGTACGTACGTACGGACGGACGGACGGAGGCGTTCCCTATATCCCTCCGAACTTCGTTCGATGGGATAATGAGATTTCCTTCACAAAAGTACTATAGTTTACTAACCTGCTTATATATATATATCTACATGAGAGAAATTGTACACAGATAAATGATGGATTCTGCTTTTCTATATTTTACTCTAGTAGGGCAGAGATTAATGCATGCCTATATATTACACAGATATCAACCACATATATCTGCAAGAGCATGCTACCAAACATTTTGTAAGGGCATACTACCAAACATTTTGTAAGGGCATGCTACCAAACATTTTGTAAGGGCATGCTACCAAACAAGGCCAAAAGTAATTTTTTACAAAATATCTACTAGACAAGGTGCATTTTCATCTAGAGGAAATGTGGTAGGCGTTTAGTGTTAAAAGTGTTCTGACAAGTGTTTCTTATGTAACTTTTTATGCTGAATCCAAAAAACCATGTTGGCAAGCTGAGATATGATTATTTAACCCTAAAGATACCATGTTAGTCCCCCTACCCCCAAAATTCACCCCTATCAGGGGGAAAAAATTCGTCAACCTAAAATAACTTTGATTTTATGGTTTTTGTAAGTGAAATACATGGACATTGTATAAAATAAACATTTAAAGTATGAATGATACGGATTACACTTAAGAAATTTGAATAAAAGCAAAAAGTATGTACCCCAGGGGGCAAATTTATGACCTATTTTTTACTTTTCGTGTCATAACTTTTTTATTAGACAATGATGGATGCTTAAAAAATCCATGTAAAAGGCTTAATACCTGGTCTACTAATCCTGCAAGAATCAAAGTAATTCCTGTGATAATTGCCTTGAAAAAAATTAGTGAATTTAAGAAAAAATGACATTTTAGCTGGGACTGATTTTATGCGTGACTATAACTGACCCCTATTGCTTTAACATTTATCCCTCTGTGTTCATATATTTGGCATTTTATAATAAATCTAAAATATAAAACTTATTTTAGCTAAGTTTTAGGAAGATTCAAGCTTTCTAGCATGTTCAAATATTAAAAATTCATGAAATATGATGTCTAAAATTGATAAGTTATAGGTATACCCTTGGAAGACCCCTATAATTTCTTATTTATGAACATATTTGTACCAATATTAGTTTTCTAGCTTAGATAAATAATGTATGATATATCCTGGCTTGGCTTTCTGGTGGTTTGAACAATCTTAGGTGTTATCATTGAAAATTCATTCTTAAATCATAGGTCTGCAATCGATTAAATTCAAGTATACCATTAGCCTATTATCATTCTACTGGTACAGGGTGTCCAAAAAACAGGACCGAAAAAAAGTTAATTAACTTTGTCAATCCTGCATATTCTGCCTCAAAACTTCAGAATTATTCAGTTCATTCAATATGAATTTTGTTGTGAAAGTTTCATGATAATCTGCCTGTGGAGTCAAAAACTACAGCACTTTACAACATATGTCCAATGTGGCCACTTCTCCTCTACATGCACAATCAAATCTGGCGAAGGAAGTTGTTCAATTGTCCATGGCGTGACTAAAATCTATCTAGAGAAGTAAAACTAGTGTCAGACAGATTCTCAGATGTTCTTCAATTTTAAGTGGATAGCTTCATCAGAAGCTTTGCAATCCATGTTGGTATGTGTAGGAGAGTCATCATCAGCTTCGTTGGCTGGAGTGGTGGCCACATGGTATGGGGCATGTGTTGTAAAATGCTGTAGTTTTTTACTTTATAAGCAGATTATCATTAAATGTTCACAACAAAATTTACATTAAATGAAGTAAATAATTCTGAAATATTAAAGCAAAATATGCAAGATTGACCAAAATAATCAACTAGAACAAGCTATCATTTCATAGATTAGTTTGATGTATGACATATTCCGAGCTGACTCTCTGTTTATTTAAACTTTCTAAGAGGCTTAATCATTGAAAATCATTACAAATAAAGGTCTAAACAGACAGTATTAAGGTACACTATTAGAATACCCTTATTATTTCCAGGCTTAGAGTATATTGGTACCTACTACTGTTTCAGAGCTCGGAGGTTTAATATATGATATATCCTGACTAGTTTTTCTGCAGATTTGAACCAATGACAGGTCTAATCATTGATTATACTTCATATACTAGGTCTAAAATTGAAGTATTCAATAAAACCCTCTATGAAAATTCAAAAAACGATTCAAAATGACATTAACCTCAACATTAGATCTGAATGAGGATTAAAATCCTTCATAGAGCTGAACAGGGAAGACAAGGCTAACTTCATTCTGGTGTTGATACATGGACCTGGTCCAAATCTTGCTATACTTCCTCCAAGCCCAAAGAAAGGGAAATTAGGAGCTTCATCTCAATGCATTTCAATGCATGATCCCTTATTTCATGCATTTCAGGATGAATTTCAGGATTCTTGCATTGAGACTATGTGGTGAAAGGCTCTACAAATTCAATCAACCAAGTTGATTGACCCCTATGGTAGTATGCTATTGGTTAGAAGGGTGGCAGAATTGTAGGCATAACACAAAGACAATATCTGCATTGAACAGATGGGCACCGGGGTATAATCTTAGGTCACACATGGGGAGTCCAAACAAGAATGATGTTTGGACTTGCGTTTTGAGATTCCATAGAGGGGGGGGGGGGGTAATTTGCAAATCAAAACAAGAATCTATGGAAGAAGATAAAATATGTGACATGCTGCTGAAGTTTGGCATGTTTTCAGAAGATCCATTACTTAATCTCCAAAGTATATGTACAAAAGATGTACTCACAGAAACAATCAACAGGCTCGACAGTTTGGCCAACAACAACTGGATGTCTTTGTGTCTTAGAGGTTGATACCAACAGGGTCAAATGAAAGACACAACATTTCTTGATCTACTGAGCAAGCACCAACATTTTTTAAACTATATGCCTAATCCCAATATAAACGAAAGTTGTTAAGGCAGACAGGAATGATTTGCAGAATCTTATCACTGCATATGAAGCTAACAACAGACCTGTGGGCATCAATGAAATCATGAAACATGAGCTGATCTCTTTTCCAATAGCCCTCATTGACGAATGAAACATTCAAGCGAACTCAAATGTACTCTACTCCTTCACTGTTGAACAAATGGTATTGAAATGCCAACCGTAATATTTCCAATATATGATCCTTCTTACAAATTAGCATCAATTGCATCTACATCTGAGGATTTGGCTACAGTCTTCAAGGAAGCAAAACTTCAGCAGTGATTGTGTACTGTGCCCCATCTTGCATACTTTTGGTGGTCATATCTCATGAAAAAGGGGATCATGCATTGAAATACATTGAGATGAAGCTCCCAATTTCCATTTCTTTGGGCTATGGTGAAGCGTATCAAGATTTGGACCATGTCCATGTATTACTACCAGAATGAAAAGTAATCCTTGTCTTCCTTGTTCGGCTCTATGAAGGATTGTAATTCTGATTTACAAGAGTCATCCAAGATCACATCAATCAGTTGCTTTATTTGATTTCCAGATCCAATGTTGTGGTTAATGTCATTCTGAATCTTTTTTGAATTTCCCATATATGGTCCTATTGGATTTAAATTTCAAAAATTGCTACTCTGCAAAAGCTCTCATTAACTGAAACATCCCACTAATTCAAAATGTTGTCAAAGTGAGTATACGCCATTTGTCAAGAATTTCTGCCTTAACTCCAAGAGTAACACAGAAAGGTTAATGGGGACAGGGGGGGGGGGGGATTTTTTAATATGACTAAACATTGTTCAGGGAAGAAAACTCCATAAAATGAAGATTTGTATGAATCATTGGTACTTTTGCTCTCATGTCATGCAATTGTCAGGCTGCTTAGAATGAAATTAGCCTTGTCTTCCTAGTTCAGCTCTATGAAGAATTGTAATTCTGATTTAGATCCAGTGTTGAGGTTAATGTCATTCTGAATCTTTTTTGAATTTATCATAGAGGGTTCTATTGAATACTTCAATTTTAGACCTAGTATATTAAGTATATTCAATGATTAGACCTGTTAGGTGGTTCAAATCTGCAGAAAAACTAGTCAGAATATGTCATATATCAAACCTCCGAGCTATGAGACAGTAGTAGGTACCAATATACTCTAAGCCTGGAATTAATAAGGGTATTCTAATAGTGTACCTTAATACTGTCTGTTTAGACCTTTATTTGTAATGGTTTTCAATGATTAAGCCTCTAAGATGATTAAAATCACCAGAAAGTCAGCTTGGAATATGTCATACATCAAACAACTAATCTATGAAATCATAGCTAGTTCAATTATGCTCATACCAGTAGAATGATACTAATGGTATACATGAATTTAATCGATTGCAGACCTATGATTTAAGAATGAATTTTCAATGATAACACTTAAAAGATTGTTTAAACCACCAGAAAGCCAAGCCAGGATATATCATACATCATTTCTCTAAGCTAGAAAACTAATATTGGTACAAATATGTTCATTAATAAGAAATTATAAGGATCTTCCAAGGGTATACGTATAACTTATCAATTTTAGACATCATATTTCATGAATTTTGAATAGTTGAACATGATAAAAAGCTTAAATCTTCCTAAAACTTTGCTAAAATAAGTTTTGGTTTTAGGTTTATTCTAAAATGCTAAATATATGAACACAGAGGGATAAATGTTAAAGCAATAGGGGTCAGTTATAGCCACACATAAAATCAGTCCCAGCTAAAATGTCATTTTTTCTTAAATTCACTAATTTTTTTCAAGGCAATTATCAAAGGAATTACTTTGATTCTTGCAGGATTAGTAGACCAGGTATTATGCCTTTTACATGAATTTTTTTAGCATCCATCATTGTCTAATAAAAAAGTTATGACACGAAAAGTAAAAAATGGGTTATAAATTTGCCCCCTGGGGTACATACTTTTTGCTTTTATTCAAATTTCTTAAGTGTAATCCATATCATTCATACTTCAAATGTTTATTTTATACAATGTCCATGTATTTCACTTACAAAAACCATAAAATCAATGTTAATTTAGGTTGAAGAATTTTTTCCCCCCCATAGGGGTGAATTTTGGGGGTAGGGGGACTAACATGGTATTTTAAGGGTTAAATAATCATATTTCAGCTTGCCAACATGGTTTTTTGGATTCAGCATAAAAAGTTACATAAGAAACACTTGTCAGAACACTTTTAACACTAAACGCCTACCACATTTTACAGAGAGACCTTTTGCAGAAAAGCACCCGGTCTATACAAGTGATTATCTGGTGATGAAATATTTAAAGAAATGCATCCTCCAGGACAAAGTACATCAAGCTAACTGAACAGAAAACAGCTTAGTAAAGCTCACATTCTTCATTTCTCCAAATAATGTTTTTATTCTTATTTTCTAATCTTGTTTTCTGAGTTTTATGACATATGAGTGATCACCTTAGTAAATAGTGTATGAGTCAAAGAAATTCCTTTTTACCAGATCATACATAAACAATAATGAATATGTCTTCCAGTAAAACCTCATTGAAGTTAGAGAAAATCTTTCTAATGTTTTATTAAACTGGGAAATGTCCAATATATGAAGCAGTTTTGTAATTATACTGCCAAAACACCAATGATGGTGAAAAATGGTAGTTAGATTTAGCTTCTGTTCATGAATTATAATTAATTAGGAAAGAATATACAGTTTCTAGTCAACAAAAGCTTCCATGCTTGCCTTCCAACATGTTACTTCAGCTAGTAGTTTGTAAATGCATGATATGCTGCTCATATTGGGAAGTTCAACTGTATCATTTTGCTGTGTTATATAATGGATGGTATGAGGGTGAGGTGAACAGACAGTGTAAACAATAATGCTATTAATTACTGCAAAGGAATATATCACACTGATGCATAATAAAAGCTATGAAATTACATTCTAAATCTTTTGAGAAAATTATAGATATCATAAACTAATGTCGATAAAAGCTATTTGGTGAATAGGGCTTCCATATCTGGTGCCCATTCCTTTATCATCTGTATCTTTCACTCGAAGGGAGGGGGCAATTCGGTATAATTATAGTAGCTGAACCATTTGAGCATCTAATTATTCCATTCATGTTTTCCTAAATATGATGGTTTGGGACAAAAATAACAGTATGTGGGTGTTGCTGGTATATGCAAAAGCATGAATATCATAGCTTCTTCAATAAAAATCAACTATAATTATTTGAGAAAATGTTGGTAAGATCAACAACATGCAGTGATCTCCCCAGCATTAAAGCAAGTGGGCGCAGCACCCACCTGAGATTTTGAAAATAGGCTTGCACCCACCTGAAAATTGATTAGCACCCACTTGAAAATGAGAAAAATCATGAAAAATTTGCATATTTTGACCAATTTTGGTCTGACTTGTGAAAATGAGAATTTTGCACCCACATGAGAAAAAATCCTAGGGAGATCACTGACATGTAAAAATAAGTAGTTCTAATCTTTGCTATCAATATCCTTGATATCTGAGAACTTTTTTATGTTAATATCTGCCACATGAATTTTAAAGGTATCTTTATGGTCAGTATGTTTGGGTAAGGTTGGGGGAACTGAAACCTCATATCCTTGGGTCATTACCACTAGCATCATGTTTCCCTATTAGAAGACCTTACATTAAAAGTAAGTAAACCATGGTAATAATCAGGTGTTTTACAACTCTGCTATTATCATAGGCCAATCACTTGCAGTGGAAGAACTCTAGAACTGATGTTCCTTGCATGATGTATCATATACTATACATATAGTGCAACTGTAGCCAATGAATTGCAACAGCATGCCCACTTACTTTAATACCTTATATTAGATATTAATGCACAATGAAATGAATAAAATAGAGGATATTTTTGCAATTATATTAAACACTGATTAGTTGAAAATGTGTATGGGATATCAAGAGAATGGACAACAGATACACCTGTGAAGTATGACAAGGTTTTGCAATACTATTATAACAACCCCCCTCTCCTGTCTGATTCATGTTATAAGGAAAGTATAATTGTACGATGACTAGCCATAATTAATATTAGACACATACCATAGCATAACAACATGCATATAAGAGTCGAGGTTCAAACAGAATCGAGAGAAAAGATGTAATAATGAAATTAGCCAAAGTCATGGAATCGCCCACATGATATGCTGTATAAACATGAAAATCAGAAACTATTTTATATTAAAGAGGAATGTTTAGATAATGTATGATATTTCATGCAGAGGTTGTGGCTATATATAGCCCAGAAGCAAGCTTGAGAATTTATGACCACTGCAGTCTGGTGTTAGGCTGTGTTGCCCTACATGCATAATATCACCAAAAATATACAACCTCAAAGATTGATGAGCTAATCTGGCAATGAGGGGGAGGGGGTAGATCTCTCTTTTCACCTGGAGTAGACTTTAGTCTTCCTCAGTGCCATATTAAATAATCATCACCTCTCTTCAACATTTCTTTATTCTCTATGGCATGAACCTGGTACATGACCTGCTCATATGCAATCCCCACATGACAAGTGAAGCATGAAGCAACAGACAACATGGTTGTACTTTTATGTTTAGACACACACATTTGTATACAAGTCAAGAAACCAGGCAAGTTGATTCAACCCTTGTGAATGCTTTTTACTGTACTCTAGGGAATTCTTCTTTAACCATTTTTTCTTAACTTACAAAGACCCACTCCCTACCCCAGGCCTGTCAACTGTCCCGCAATTTGCGTATTTGTCACGCATTTGCTGAAGAATTTGAAGTCACGCCAGTTTTTTTTGCGTGACAGAAAATGTCACGCAAATACGCATTTTACCTGGTAATTGTCAAGCAGAAATATTTCTGTAGAAAACTTTTCAAAATATGTTTACGATACGGTAAAAATACGAACGTCGGAAAAAACCGAACGCAATTTGTTCGGATTTGTCACGCGAATCCCATATAAATCACGCATGTTCATTGAAAATGTTCGTACCTCCCCCCGGGAGTTAAAAGTTGGTCAAAGGTGTTCAAAATTTGGACTGAAGTGTTCAGATTTGGACTTAGGTGTCCAACATTTGTAAGTCACTCATATTAGGTGGTCCCAAGTTGACAGCCCTGCTACCCTGTGTGCAGAGTGTAGTTATGAACTACCCTCTGCCT
Organism: Owenia fusiformis; assembly: GCA_903813345.2. NCBI lineage: Eukaryota > Metazoa > Annelida > Polychaeta > Sabellida > Oweniidae > Owenia > Owenia fusiformis. The sequence continues at coordinate 18,335,290 of CAIIXF020000004.1, forward strand.
AGTATAGACCATTGATTGGTGCCTGTGACCTGGGTAATAAAATCATTTCATATGTACCACCCTGGCCATTTCTTAACCAATCAGTGAAGTGGAAGGAACACATGCTAAATACATGCTCATTAACTATGCGGTGATGTCAGAGGAAATGACCATATAGAAAGTCGTCTGTATTTCGACGACAAACTCTGATTGACTCGGTGAGATCAGAGATTTATATGTAAACTGAGAGAGTGAAGACGAAGCTCTCTTTTAAGAAGTAAAGTCGAACGAATGCAAAGGGAACCAACTCCCCAAAGTGAAGCATAAAAATGAAAAGGATCAAGCACTACAAAAATCTGTAATTTCACTCAGAAGAAATAACAAAAATTGTCTGCAAATGCTGGGTACTTTTGGCATTCCAGCCTCAGGATTCTGTATGTTTATTACTATTTATCAAAGTTTGCTTGCACTCCTCTTGTCACCATTGATTTCTGTAATGTATATGTTGTAAAAAGTGTACATAAAATGTATACTGTGAACCTGCATATCTGAGCACCTCTCATTTTATCTCTGTCCGAAATTTATTTTCTCTCATTGACTTCTGTGTTTATAAAACCACGAAATGTGAACACCTACTAATCCAAACACTTTGGCCAGTCCAAGAGGTGTTTGGATTAGACAGGTTTTATTATACTGTATTTCCTCAATAACATGTCAAATAAATGAAGGAAATCATAATATCAGACTGACTGACTCAGGTCATAGTAGCAATTATATAAAATTAATAATATCAATGGTTCCTTAATATAATTGCACGAGACTATTTATAAAACAGCATCTATAGCACTGAAAGACCAAACTACCTCATCACATGTTATTGTTATGCATCTGGAGCAAGCTTAGAACAGTATTTCTCTCACATAATAAAACATTATAAGTCCTGTGTTGATCATAAAAACAAAATTAATGGCAATGAACATAACACTGTCTTGGAGAAGATCAGATTTCATAACAGATTTAAAGAGAGTTATCACTTCTTCACAGCTTATTTAGATCATTAAGACAGAAGCCATTTAAATCCTTGAGTTTTATTGTAATACATTCAAAAGTCTTCTCAAAATTCATTTTAATTCCTTGACTTTTCTTTGACCTTTCGCAGAATCTTGATACTTTCCACCAAGTATGCCACTCTGATGCAATTCTGAAATTCCCTGGCCTCTGAGGGTTGAGAAAAACCACTGACTTTCCCTTCACACCTGCAAAACCTTACCCTTTGCATTCATTCGACTTCACTTCTTAAAAGAGAGCTTCGTATTCACCCTTTCAGTTTACAATAAATCTCTGATCTCACCGAGCCAATTTCTTCATGGTCATTTCTACTGACATCACCGCAGAGTTAATGGGAATGTATTTAGCACATGTTCTTTCCACTTGGCTGATTGGTTGAGAAAGGATCAGCGTGGTAGATTTGAAATTTATTATCCGGGCTGTCACAGGCACCAATCTTTGGGGCGGGGCTGCTAAACTATCCTAGGCAGAGGGTCGTTTATAACTAGACTCTGCGCGCCGCGCAGGGTAGCAAAACCTTGAAATTGGTCTGAAACCTTTGACCATATTGAGCAATAATGAGACTCTGACTGAGTGAACATGTATAAATGCCAGTATTAGCAATTCATTCAGCATGGGACAGGTGGCAACAAACAATTGAGATTAGTCATACAACTTACTGTCATATTGCAAAGGTAAGTTGTTTGTTTTTTATTTTAGTTTTTCTATTCTTAATTCATTCAGGAATTGAACATAAGTAGACAACAACAATGAACAAAGAAACAAAAGGTTCTGTTTACTTAACTCTGACCCCGAAATTTTGTACATGAAATATACCAGTGAATGTTAGGGAAATACAAAATAGTTCAAGGTGTACTTTTATTTTCTGAATAAATCAATACTTCAGTTATAAATATCAACTTTTTTATTGAAAAACTCTAAATGGCCATCATGTAATTTACTTAAGCATGTCCAAAATGTTATCAGATATCAAATGCATAACAAAAATATATCAAAGCATATTGTAAATAAAGTGACCGTTATTTAATGCTATTAAAATTAGTATAGATGGTATTTAAGTGAGAATAGTTCAACATGACGATTAGTACAACAATACAGGTGATCCACACCCGTATTTCTCAGAACTATGTCAGTCTTTCTCAGAAGTCAGAACTACTAGGCAAATATATAAGAGTTTTGGCCAACAATGATTACGGCTCACGTGAACAAGCCATATTCATACAAGAACAATAAAAATGCATTTTGATATGAGATGAATGGTAAACTGACATGTAGAACTTAGTATTATCACAGATGTGGAGTAGAAAGTCACAGTGACCTGATAGTCATCTCATATGGCTCTAAACATTAATTATTATGGATGCACTATTGAAAATCTCATTTCTATGATGTCTGAGGAATATAAGTTCATTGCAGATAAAGTCATAATTAGGACATTCCCTCATTACAATCTCATACATAGAATCTGAGGCAAATTAGGCCATTTTCCATTGAAAGACAGTATATTTCGATCTCATTTACTATTTTACTTTAAGTTTCTTTGAGGTTAACACATTTATTTCATGACTATAAACTGCGTTTGTATGAAAGGGACCAAATTCACCACCAAAAACTTTGGCAAAATCTAAACACAGTCACAGAAATGTACGAATTCGTGAACGTAGACCCAAAACCACGGTATTCGGTAACAGTAAGGTATTGAATTGCGGTAATACCGGCACCAGTTTTCAATACCATTTGGAACACTAATTAAGAGTATATTTGCTTCTCTCAGCATCGATAATTTTGATTTTCACTGACATGGCAGTTTTTTTCATTTCCGGTTCTACGGACTGAATAGTGAAACTAATAAAAAGAAACTCGTTCGAATTTCGTTTAAATGGGATGCATTTCTCATATTCATTCATATATATAAAAAAAATAATACATGGAACAATCAATTGTACATAGTTTGACACTGTGAAAAAAACAATGCATTTGAAGGTCAGGATTCGCTATGAAATGGTTATTGGGAATATGAATACAAATTCGCGAATCTCAGACTAGTGAAATAATTTGCGAAATCTGAAATCCTAATCGAGAGACGAATTCCATAACACCTTGGTGAGATGATTCGATGACTACGTGAGTACTTTTCTACACCACTAGGTACAATAATATATGTAACATATAAAAGGTACTTACTCATTTTCAAAGGCAACTGTGATCTCCTCATTGTGAACATTCTGAACAAATGCCTGAAACACAACAAAACATTACATGTGTGAGATCTTTTAATCTCAGCCATCAACACCTTAAATTATAATTATGCTATAAAAAAATATTAGAACTATCAACAAATTCACCTGTCACTGTGTTCAAGCTTTACTAAAACAAGCCGATTTATTATGAGGTTGAGCAACTTTATTCATTTACTTGTTAGAAACTAGAATGACTGATTTCAGAAAAAATAGCGAAAACTCCATCCAAAATAACATGGCTTCAAAATAGATCAATTGGATAAATATCAGAGGAAACTAGGTGGTGAAGCTATATGTCAAACTCATGTCAAGGCTAAACAGTCTATCCCTTCATCGAGGTTACAGTTGTAGGATCATTGAATGTTGCTATATTATTACCTTTGGTCAGTTTTATTCCCGTTCTGTACGACTAAATTACAGTACATGTACATTCTTGAACTCTAAATGATGCTTTTCAGTTGATCAAACCCATTATTGTCTTGGTTTATCGGCAGAACAATGAAATCTTCATTTTTGATAGCAATATTTGCATATAATATTTAACTTATTTCAACCGTACAATTCCTCCATTTAGTGGTTCATCTGGTCCCGGCATGCACCAATCATAAGGGGAATCCCCTACTAAATCCAACGGGCATTTTGAAAAGTGATAGAATATCTATCAATTAAAAAACTAAATGAGCTCGTTCTACCAATGCAACCAAGATGATAATGGGTTTGATCAACTGAAAAGCATCATTTAAGTTTGAGAATGTATTGACGTATGTAATTTAGATGTCTAGAAATTGGGATTAAACTGGTTAAAGGTAATAATAATTATAGTAACATTGATACACATGGGGTTACTTTGAAAATTCGGTGATTTCAACAGGTAATTTACAATTCTTAGGGTCTAAATCTTAGATTATATCTTACCCATTGGATATTTCTATTCAATTTTTAAATTTTCAAAAACTAAGCTTGGCAATGCTGCGTAAGTGTAAGGTTGAAAAGTTCATTGTGTAGAAATAACCGCTGGACAAAATAACGATACATTGATATAGGAGCGTTTTACTCCCTGCAAAAGTTATGTGGATTTTGATATAATAGCTTTCCCACAGCATACTGGACAACTGAATAATAGTGACCTTTGAGACATAACAAGTCTTGATCGAAAAGAAAGTACTTCAGCACTCCAATACTTGCACGGAAGGATGATAACGATGTATGATATAGTTAGAGAACAAAAGTAAGCCGCTGATCAACTTAGTTCGTGTTTCAAAGATCACTATTATTCAGCTGTCTATTTCTCCGTTGGAAAGCAATAAGTTTCAAAATCGAACATGGCTCTCGAAGTGAGTAAGGAGCATTATCATTATGGCACACATGCAAAAACTCACAAAAAGCAACAAAAGGATCCCGATAACAAAATTCTAACAATATGAAAATATGATATTACAAGCAGAGTCACAGTTTACTTTATGAAACAATATTTTTGTAAAGCTTATAAAGTGTGTGTTTTCCATAAAATACTGTAGTTTTGGAATCTAGGCAAGCAATCAAAGTTTTTCACTTTTTGTCGTCAAAAGTTTTGACACTTCGGAAGCATGATTCACATTTCTTTATGAGAATCTCAAGAACTTCGACTTCAAATTTCATGAAAATTACGCCATTGTGTAGATAACATATTGCTCTTTAATCTGCCTTAGAATGCTCTCAATGATGTTTGTAATAGCACGGTAATTACCTTATAGTAGACGCCGTTTCGGCCGCAAACTTCGACTTGTAAATCCTCCATCTTGAATAATCGTGACGTAACTGGGAAATCCGAGCGATTTTATGTCACTTTTCTGTAAATGCCATACTTCTGATATCTAAAAATATTGCTTAGATTTCAAATAATTGTAATAGAATGTTTATTAGAACTTATGTGGTGTTTAAACGTATGTGTGTACTTTAAATTCAGCGAGATTTGACGAGAGTTTATTTTTACAGACCGGAAGTAGGCCTTACATCGAAAATAAATTTTTCAGACTTTCTAGAGTGATACGTTTGTAACAGTTAGACACTTGAGAAGATGGCACTGTCGTCAGATAGTGAGAGTGAATGCTTCTTTGATGCCGAGGACGCATCTCCAGCTCGAATAACCAGGTAAATAAAGAGAAAATATAAAAATAAATGTATCTTTGGTCAAATAAAATTTTGCTGCAGTCTGAGTCTCACAGACTGAGCACAATAGAAGAAGTCAATAGAAAGGCTTGACTCAATAAGCATATAAAGTAAACCTTGTGAGACTGAGTCTGAGTGTTGTGATATCACCCGGGGATTTCCCAAAGTACTCTATATTTCGAACAGTGCAAGAAGTCAAATAATATCTCCTTTCTCGTACAAAGGCGGCATTTTCGGCCACAGGCGTTCCCAGACAAACCCTTGGCACCAGGGGAAATTCTTGGGCACTTTTAGATCCAATACAATTTACATCACCATATCGATAAAACGATGTGTCTAATCATGGGCTTTCAATTAGAAGGGTAAGCAACTCTGTGTAATAACATGAGACGTTCAAAATGAGCAATGCCAGCTACCCTTTTATGGTAATATATCAAAAAGAATTAGATAAATATATATGTTTTAGTATTATTTTGAATAAAAATCAATTTTCAATATGATTAAGCATAAGAAAGATATATTCAATATCATGTAAAAGTAAACAAAAAAGACCAATAAGGATAAGAGTATTCGAGTATTGCCTTGTGGGTAATTATTCAAGAACACATTCCAATAAAAACATAATTTGTGAGAGAATGTTCATTTTCTGCATTGTCATAATTATGATGAATTCCATTTTTTATTAATTATCAACATGTATTTAGATAATCATGTTTTTGTTTTTGAATTATTCCTGGTAGAGCCCATGGTAATTTGAAGTTTCAATAAAGGAATCATATAAAACAAAGATTTGTTGAAGATGGTCCGACTTAATGCCCCTGTCCGGGATTCCCCTCTGAACTAAATCACCTCTAGAACACTCCTTGGACCTACACAGTGCCCCTAGAGGGGAGAGTGTCAGAATGTCAGAAAACATATTTGTAAATGATGTCACTGTTGTCAGTTTGTTGTACTTTTTAAACCACACACACCAGAACAGAACCGAAAAGAAACCCCTCGTCCTACAATCAGAAAAGTTTTTTCTGACTACTTTGATCATTGAAAATAAGACTTAACCAAAGAGTGTCTATCATTTACATTCTAGAAGTAAGTAAACATTCATTATTGTTAGTACCTCAGTGTAAATACTCGCATCTGATTGGTCAATTAGCGGTCAACATTTTTGCCTGTACCTCACTTGTGCATTATGGGATATCATATTATTGACCGCGTATGTTACTGTACTACACTTGTGAATTATGGGAAATATGACGTCACAATGTTTACAGAAAAAAACATGGTAGTCGGACATTTTGTACACGTTGGTGAAAGTGATATTTTGACTTTTCTACACGGCGAGTATAGCAACAATACAAATAGAATCGCAAAATTAACATTAATTTTCTGGTGAGTACGCAGTTATGTGCCGAAAACAGGGAGTTTAGCTTCCACTGTCTTCAGATTTTCTTAAAAATTATTGCTGGCGTGGTTCATAGAAAAGATTGTGAAATGAAGCCATGATTGATGACTGTCGTATATATGAGTATTATTAGTTTCTTCTGACTAACAAAACAATTGTAGACCTCTCCATTCGGTTAACCGTCAAAATCATATACCTCGACTGTAAACCTTGAAACACTGTTGACCTCGACCTTCGGTCTCTGTCAACAGTAGCTTCTCGGTTTACAGTCTCGGTATACAATTTTGCCGGTTGACCTCTGGAGAGGTCAACAATTGTATAATGTAACTCTATCAGTGTTATTTTGTCAAACATGAAGCATAAGCACAATGTTTAATAGAAATAAATATTATATTAATCGTTTTTCAATTTTCCATTTATCGAGTAGAGGCAATCTGCGTAAGGTTTTGCTCAAAGCACAAATAAAAAAGACTTCATTCAGAAATCGTACTGTATCTAAATGTTCAAATATAGTTAAAAGTGACTAACGTGTGTGCAATGTTGTGCATGCATGCTCAAAATAAAGTGAACCAAAAATCCATTTCACATTGTGTATCAAAACTTGTGGAATTCATGAAGAATCAAGTCCATTTTACATTTCATTTTATATCAGTTGGACATTGTACTTATGCTCAATGGGTAATGCAACAACGTCTATATACAGATGGATGTTTACTTACTTCTGGAAGGTTAGTGACAGTCTCATTCTTAAAGCTTTGAAAGCTTTAAAATATCGATTCTTGTATTCTTGTATCATTGATTCTCATTTGTCATTGAGGTAATACTGCCAAAGTGACCTCTTTCTTAACATTGATAGAAATTATCATTCAAATTGGCCTTGCACTCAGAGCTAGACAAAGAAAGCTCACATAAATAGCCATTTGCTGAGTCTACTCAACTGAACATATAAGTTACCCAACTGAAATAAGATAACCTCAGGTCAGGAGAGCATTAAGCTGCATGCATGACTTCCTCCCTTCATAAAAAGAATATTATCACAATTTTCTGGACTCAAACATTTACTTAGCAAAATAATTTATTGAAATAAAAGTAGCTGAAAAAGATTGTAAAACACTTTCAATCCTCAGTCTAAACATAGCTTTTAAAGGTTTCAACAGCCAACATTTAGCAGATGTAGCATCAACTAACATATAGATCTATGTCTTCATTCCACAAGATAAAGTAAGAATCACTTTTTCCATGTGTCAAAGCAATCAAAGTACCACATTGCAATAGTACAAGGGGTGATCAACAAATAACGCAAATAGAGCCCTATCTCAGAAACTAATCGGAGTTAGAGCACTAAACTTGATACATAGTATCACCAAACATTCATTAATATTTCCCAAAAATTTCAGGCAAAAACATTGGTATATGTCAAAGTAACAGTTACTATAGTAACCAATGGTATGGATACCTGAAGCAGGTTTTATATATTAAGTAACAATATTGATTTAGCATATGGCAACCTATGTCATGGGCATCTGGAGTACCTCAAATATAAGATGTCACAATCTTTTTAATAATCATTTTTCATGCTCATAACTACTGCCCAGTTCTTAGCAGTTATGTCCCTATCATTGAATATATGCCTAAGGTCTGTCACCAATATAGCCCGAGCTTGCATATATTCAATGATACGGACATAACTGTTGTATTACATACTTTTATATCATGGCTACGTTATATCAATGACGCCACGTGTCTGTGTGCGAGTGAAATTAGGAAGAAATGAAACATGACGTCCCGATGACATCATAAGATTGTCATGGTAAAAGGTTTGGCGGCTATACAGGAATATATAGCCAACCTTCAGCTCCATTGACTTCAATACAAATGCTTCGCTGGGTATGTAATACATTTAAATAGTGACAGTTTCATCAACCATAACCAGTTGCTCTACTTCTTTAATCTCTGCTGTGTATGTTGTTTTTGGAGCACCTATACGCGAAGCATCCTCAGCGGATCTTCTTGGCTTTTCAGTAATCGTTCTGTAATGTACCATCTGTAGACATTGCTTTGTCCGTTTTTATCACCAAATGACTTTGAATTCTTTAGTATCTCTTAAGTTTTTTGCGATGACATTTCATTCAAATAACAGCATTATATCAGTTCTTTCTGTCTTCTATGGAGATCTGAAGTTCTTAATTCAACCATTTTCAGTATGGCTGACTTGACTTTGATTTCCTCAATATGCCTGTGTTTTCTGTCATCCAATCGTTGGATATCGACAAGTCACATGTATGGTGAAAACTTATTGTTGTGTAGGTATAATGACATCATGATTAAAAGTAGATCACATTAATTGAGAGAAACTTTTCAGAATTGATTTACACCCAAATAACATCAAATCTGTATGACTTAATGGTGTTTTTCAAACTCATTTTGGTGAAGCGTTCTTATTGTTATGATTCACGACCTGCTTCAGGTGCCCATACCACAGGTTGCTATGGCAACCGTTACTCCGACATAAAGTTATATACGTGCCTAAAATTTTGCCTAAATAATAATGAATGTTTGGTGATACGATGTATCAAATTTGGTGTTGTAACTCTATTTAGTTTCTGAGATAGGGCTCTATTTGCGTTATTTGTTGATCACCCCTTGTAACTTGTATATTTCAGATAAATTATTGGCCATAGTTTCATTTGCGGTAAACTTGTGGCCTTTTATAATTTAGGGAGTTTCAACCATGACATATTTTTCGTAAATATGCTGTATCAGGGCCCAGGCTAGGCTAAAACTTTTTGGAGATTAGATCTTGACAACGAGGAGTATGCTGCATTTTCATTTGGTAATCTTAACAACTCAGTTTATTCAATGTCATGATCCCCCAGTAAATATCATATTGACCCTGGTTATGAAACCAATATTCAATCCACTCCAGTATATAACCTCTATTAAACTGGTTTACAATAGTTATACCATGTTTCTTGTACTTTTAGTGAGGATGCTGCTGAAATAAGAGCAAGGCTGGTAAGTAAATGTAGTTAAAGATTACAATTAATACAACGTGTTATATACTTTACTCTGTTGTCAAGTAATTTAGTATCACTATTGCTACATCACTCAATCATTTATCTCAAGTCAGATATCCCTTTTGAGACAGGGGTTTAGCATCACTATTGCTATGTTATCTCAAATTTAACATCAGTATTTCTGAAATACTGATGTCAGATAGAGCTTGCAGAAGGCCTTCTAAACCTCAGCAGTGCACAATAACTTTTAATTTCAATGACAAACATGTGTTGCGTCTGTCCTCTAGGCCAGCTCTCCTACTACTATGCTGGAGGAGGCAGAGAAGAAGCTGCTTGAAGCCAAACGTATTGCAGATGAACGCAGAAGAAAAGAAGATGAGGAGATTGAAAAACAACTTGAAGAATTAGAGAAAAAGAAAGAAGAAGCGAAACAAAAGAAAATAGAAAAGCAACAGAAACTAGTAAGTTGTGGTAGCAAGCCAATTCGGTAAAACCTAAAAAGACCTGAATACAACTATCAGACATGTATGTAAAAATGTTCAAGCTTACATGCATATAAGCTATAAGTTAGGCATAAGCTATTAAACTCCCATCACAAATGTAAACTGAATTTATAAAAGTAGTTGTAATTCAGAAAGGTTATATAAAGGATCCAAACGTTGGTCTTCAATGAAAGACTTGTCAAACCAAAGTGAATATGTGTGCAATGGAAAGAATACAAAATGAATTTTTTTACAAAACAGTTTTGTATGCTTAGACTGAGGGTCCTAGCTTTTCTCATAATATTTCAACTCTACGACATAATTTTCAGGCGGCTGAAAAAAGAGCAACAGAAAATGAAAAAAGGCGGAAAAAATTAGATGACATGCGACGTATGATGTCAGACAATCCTTCACCCGAGACATCAAGTGATAGGCCTCCTCCTAAACCTCCAAGGCTAGATACTGGTCAAGGTGAAGGTGAAACATCAACCCAGGTTAACAATATATCTGAAACTGACCCAGATCAAACTTGTGTTATGGAACTTGTCAATGATAATAATAGCAATAGTGTAAAAATCGACAACACAACTGAGAGCCAAGGTCAATGTGAAGGCCATGAGGTCATGGTGACCAACATTTCGCCTGAATCTAGCAAAGATAACACAATAAGAAGAAACTTAAATATATCCCTGGAGGAGAATGAACATGAAAAATCACTATCCAATAGTAAAAACTTTGCTGATTTGACAAACAGTGAATCAAAAGTTATTGAGAATAAACTCAGTGAGTCAGAGCCAGATTTAGTGCAGTGTGTAAACCCTCCAAGAGTAGCAGACGGCCCCACAGGACCAGTGGCTCCACCTAGGAGGAAAAAGAAACCAAATGATAGAAATTCAGCTGAGGTAATATTTCTGAATATAATATACGAGGGTGGGCCTATTCAAATGTAATATGATGCACCTTCTGAGCACCTCTGTCTATTCAGAACTGATTTTCAAAATGACTGTTGGTACCATATTAACCCCTATCCCCTTCCCACCCCTTTTTGACTAAATCCCTTCCCATCCCCTAGTCCTTTCCTAATCCCTTCCCACACCTAACCCCATCCCCTAGGCAACCACTTACCCTTCCATTGCCCGACTCCATTGTCCATCCTGTGACCATCCCTTTGCTTTGCCCACCCCTTGTTTAAATACCATCCCTGGCAATACAATTACAAAAAGCACAACTTTTAAAGTTGGAATTTCACCATACTAAAAGTAGTAATATGTAATGGGATTTATAAATTAATATCATTTATTGCTTATTCCATATAAAGTCAAAATGGATTCAGCATTCAATCAATCATACTTATTTCTTGAACATGTATGATGAGGTGAAAAATAATGCAAATAAACTTGTATAAAAAGGCCAATTAAGAGGATTGAAGGTGCCGAAAATATCCAAAACCGGGTAGATGTATTAAGCAGATTTAATCTGTCTTAAATGTATCTAAAGAAGTCTTTAGCATTTGGATTTAATCACTCCTGACTATTAGAAGAGTTAGAAGAATTGTAATCCTGGCCAAGTCTAGATTGGAGGTTGATGTATATTGAAGCAGTAGATGTGTCACTGTATTCATATTGCTACACATTTTTGCAAGGGAATTGTTGACTGATATAATACTTAATGAAAGACTTAATTGTATTAGTAACTGCTATACCAATGAAGGAACTCTCACCAGGTTAACTTTTAATACCATGTGAATTGGAAAGGGGGCATATTATTGACAAGATAACCTTATAAATCAAGGGAATGTCCTTATATCAAGTCAGAAATGTTGTCACTTTTTAGGAGATAGACACAACATAGACCCTGTGCCCTGAAAACTGTTCTCTGTACTCTCATATCGTCTATATCCCTTCTTGTTTCTATGTTAAGCCTTTTCAACTATGTGCATATATATACATACATATTTTGTTTATAGGGGGTATCCCTGACTTCAGAGAGTGAACCTAGTCAACCACTCGCTACCCCTACCACCACAGTGTTCAGTCTAACCAAAGAGCTAGAACACTCCTTGGACCTACACAGTGCCACTAGAGGGGAGAGTGTCATTAGTACAGAGGTGAGTCTAACCAAAGAGCTAGAACACTCCTTGGACCTACACAGTGCCACTAGAGGGGAGAGTGTCATTAGTACAGAGGTGAGTCTTAAACCAAAGAGCTAGAACACTCCTTGGACCTGCACAGTGCCACTAGATGGGAGAGTGTCATTAGTACGGAGGTGAGTCTAACCAAAGAGCTAGAACACTCCTTGGACCTACACAGTGCCACTAGAGGGGAGAGTGTCATTAGTACAGAGGTGAGTCTAACCAAAGAGCTAGAACACTCCTTGGACCTACACAGTGCCACTAGAGGGGAGAGTGTCATTAGTACGGAGGTGAGTCTAACCAAAGAGCTAGAACACTCCTTGGACCTACACAGTGCCACTAGAGGGGAGAGTGTCATTAGTACAGAGGTGAGTCTAACCAAAGAGCTAGAACACTCCTTGGACCTACACAGTGCCACTAGAGGGGAGAGTGTCATTAGTACGGAGGTGAGTCTAACCAAAGAGCTAGAACACTCCTTGGACCTACACAGTGCCACTAGAGGGGAGAGTGTCATTAGTACGGAGGTGAGTCTAACCAAAGAGCTAGAACACTCCTTGGACCTACATAGTGCCACTAGAGGGGAGAGTGTCATTAGTACAGAGGTGAGTCTAACCAAAGAGCTAGGACACTCCTTCGACCTACACAGTGCCACTAGAGGGGAGAGTGTCATTAGTACAGAGGTGAGTCTAACCAAAGAGCTAGAACACTCCTTGGACCTACACAGTACCACTAGAGGGGAGAGTGTCATTAGTACAGAGGTGAGTCTAACCAAAGAGCTAGAACACTCCTTGGACCTACATAGTGCCACTAGAGGGGAGAGTGTCATTAGTACGGAGGTGAGTCTAACCAAAGAGCTAGAACACTCCTTGGACCTACACAGTGCCACTAGAGGGGAGAGTGTCATTAGTACGGAGGTGAGTCTAACCAAAGAGCTAGAACACTCCTTGGACCTACACAGTGCCACTAGAGGGGAGAGTGTCATTAGTACGGAGGTGAGTCTAACCAAAGAGCTAGAACACTCCTTGGACCTACACAGTGCCACTAGAGGGGAGAGTGTCATTAGTACGGAGGTGAGTCTAACCAAAGAGCTAGAACACTCCTTGGACCTACACAGTGCCACTAGAGGGGAGAGTGTCATTAGTACGGAGGTGAGTCTAACCAAAGAGCTAGAACACTCCTTGGACCTACACAGTGCCACTAGAGGGGAGAGTGTCATTAGTACGGAGGTGAGTCTAACCAAAGAGCTAGAACACTCCTTGGACCTACATAGTGCCACTAGAAGGGAGAGTGTCATTAGTACGGAGGTGAGTCTAACCAAAGAGCTAGAACACTCCTTGGACCTACACAGTGCCACTAGAGGGGAGAGTGTCATTAGTACAGAGGTGAGTCTAACCAAAGAGCTAGAACACTCCTTGGACCTACATAGTGCCACTAGAGGGGAGAGTGTCATTAGTACAGAGGTGAGTCTAACCAAAGAGCTAGAACTTATTTGACACTCAGTGCCATTAAAGGAGAAAATGTTGTTACGTACAAAGGAAAGTCTGACCAAGGATCAAGACCTATTAATACTCCCAAATTTAAAGCTTTTAAGTGTTTTAATGGTAAATAGTGTGGAGATAATGTTATTGTGTTTCAATTTGTTTAGACAAAATATCAATAATTATTATATCACTATCTAGCTAGCGACAGTATGATTGGTCAAAACCGGGTCACATGTCGTGGGATATCTGGCGATATTCAATGGCAATGCTAATCAGATAAGACAACCGTGAGATATCTAGCGATATCCCATGCTCCCGGGAATTTTCAAAGAATTTGTTTTCGTTCAGTGTAAACAATTTAGTTCAGTGTAAGTCAAAATGGCAGACGAACCGAGTAGATTCGTAAAAATATATATATTTCAATGTTAACCTATGACTTAATAATATTAGGGATGTTTAGCTAGACAGTGATATAAAAAAACAAATATTTCACTCTATTTTCGGTGAATACCTGTAGCACTTTCACAAGGTGATATTCCACTTGCCCTTCGGGCTTCGTGGAATATCACTTGTGAAAGATGTACAGGTATTCACCTCAATAGAGTGAAATATTTGTTCAATATGCTTAACTCCTATGTTTACAAGTTGTTGTTCAATTTCCAAATAGGTAGAGCTACACTTACATGTAATGTTGTTAATGGTTGCTATGATGACATGGTTGCTATGGTTTTTAAGGTTGCGGATGCTGCAGCTCCCGAAGCCAATACATCGGAGGATCACCATGGTGATCAGGGTGAGAAGGATAGATCAGATGAATTCCAACTAGTTGTACGTAATTTAGACACGGGTGAGATGATGCCAGTAGATGTAATAGAAGAGACACTTGCCAGGCAGGCCCAGGCAAAAGCAAAACCAGGTAGACTTACCGTATATCCATCTAAAATCTGGGATGATGGTCATTGCTCTCAGATCTATGTGTGGTTTGTATTTTTCACAAGCTGGTATTATATTTACAGTATATGTTAAGATCCAGTTCATGCAGAACTGAGACACTCAATAACTCTGTTTAAGTCAAAAATGCAAAATTCACAATTTCTGGTGCTGTTTTCAGTACCACAATACAATTTTCAAAACATTCTTCCATTGGTAGCTTTCCATCATTTGTAGACTGCATTAACCAAAGTATTGTATATTACAGGCTCTTTAGATGGTAATCTGACACTAGAAGCAGCAACAAACATCCATTCACCAAACTCAAAGTCAAATTCTCTTCCAAGACCACGCTCAAATTCTGGCAGGTTTTTATCAGATAAGGTAATTTTATGTGTTATTTAATCTAATAGATCAAAACCTGATCATATTAGGGCATCTAAATTTTCAAAGAAGAGTGAGTTTTTCCATCATACACACAGAGGCTCACTTTAAATGTGTTTGCACTGTAGGGGGGGGGGGTTATGTGGTAATAATGCATAACAACCCTTTATCTCTATATACATGTTGACATTTACACTTCGATCATGAGTTCCATGATTCAATTATACATGGTGTTTATGTAGGAAATCTTGGAGGCAATCACTGTGTTAAATCTTGACACTGGAGAGATCATTCCATTGAGTGTAGCAGAGGAGAAACTGCCCCAATGTGTCAACCCCATGGCTTTACATATTATGAGGCGTACCAAAGAGTACTCAAGGTAAGCAGAATCGATTCACCTGATAGACACAATATTGTAAAAGCTTGTAAAATTTTTCATGTTTGGAGTATGTATTGCGATTAGAGTACAGTACATGTATTGATAGACATTTATAGCTTTAATATACTATTTTGGCAACAGAGGATGTGATTATAACCCTTATGATTGTTTAAATTTTGTAATTTGCAATAACTTAATAAGAAGTATACTTTATTGTGAACACATTGACAACATGTTTCCATGGCAATGAATAGTAGAATAGTGATTACTCTTAAAACTGGTTGTAATATAGCAACAATAAATTGAGAAAAATCTTGAGCATAGTAAACCATTGTATTTGTTTAATATGTTCCAGTGGGTCAAGTTTGCACCGTGAGCGCCAAAGTGACGATGATGATGATGAGGATCATGGGAAATTACATGCAGCTGCAATGAAAACTGGAAAGGAAGTGAAGAAAAAAACGTAAGATTCAAGTCTTCCAAAATACTATTCAAGGGGCTATAAAGTAATCTTTGTTGGAGCATTCTCGTTAAAATATAATCATAAACAGTTACTATTTCATGGCTGTAATATTATTAACTTGCATTAAAATACGTTATTTTTATAATCTGAATGAATGATTCTTATTCCAGGATAAAAATCAAGAAATTCTTGGGGAAAACTGTCAGTAAGATCAAGTCTAAAGCTGATGAAGGTAAACTTTCTTACTTTATTATATTTATGTACCGAATATATTAATTGAGATAAAATAGACAGTAGGTACCTGTAGGCTTCTCTTATTAAGATATACTAGACTCTACACATTGAGATGAAGTAGACAATAAATATTGAGGCACAGTAGACTTGACACATCAATTGAGATAAAGTAGACGATACAGTCTACACATTAATAAGACAAGATAAACTAAATTGTTTCCTTAAAATTGTGTGACTGGTCTCAACCAATGGGTAGGCTCAGCCATGACCATATGGTTCACTCCAAAAATATATCTGAAAGAACAGGTTTGTTGTTTTTAGTTCTCCATGACGACAGCTCATCTGATGAAGAAGTGATAGATGGCAAACTTGCATTCTATAAGGTAACAAAATACGCATACACATTCCTAGCAGGCATTTAATCAATTACAGCTTTTCTTGTTTTCAAACCTTTTATTTACTGTGTGTGTCATACTGGGTGAATTAACTGCTTACATTCTGCTGGAATCATTTAACATGTTACTAATAATACTTACAGAATTGTGATAGAACTACAAGTTGATGCATGAACACGAATCTCATGATGCTTGATACTATATTTATTTAACATGATCATTTTAACACTAACATTTCAAGTCAAAGTGCATGTACATTTAAACCATCATGCCTTTTGGACCTTAAACATTTTCCTTTTTTGAATCTTAAACATTTTCCTTTTTGAATCTTCTGGAGCTTTTTGAGTTTCTCTATTTTTCAATACTTGAGCTGTCCAGAATATTTAATTTCTAGTCTGCCACTGGTAGTACAAGTAGTTTGAAATCCACCAAGAGTTTGAAACATGGTGTCTCGAAAGCCACTCTCTCCCGGAGACAGTCCAAATATTATGGGAGCTCTAATGAGCTGATATTTGAGGTATTTCTCTCTAGATTAGGAGTGGTATGGAATGGAGAAAATATAACTGGTACTTTGAGAGTTCACAATATAGAGAAATCTTTGCAATTTGTTTCTCCCCAATTCTGTTCCATTCCATGCCAGCTCTAATGCTGTAGGAATATGAACACAACCCACTCATTTACTATGCACTATGCCGCATAGAATATTCCCAGTAAGGCCATTCTTCTATTCTAGTTAGGTAGTTTATCTCAAAGGTGGATCTTTGCATGACACTGACCTGACCACAAAGCTTTCCTAAGTCAATTTATCTATATAACCCTTGTGTTCATTGAGATATGATCTTTATACTTTCTGCATAGATACTCACAAATCTTCACACTCTGCATGATATTCCCAAAGCTTGACACTTTTTGCATAGATGCTCATATTTTATGACACTTTCTGCATAGATGCTCATATATTATGACACTTTCTGCATAGATGCTCATATTTTATGACACTTTCTGCATAGATGCTCAAATATTTTGACACTTTCTGCATAGATGCTCATATATTATGACACTTTCTGCATAGATGCTCATATACTTTGACACTTTCTGCATAGATGCTCATATTTCATGACACTTTCTGCAAAGATGCTCATATACATGTATTATGACACTTTCTGCATAGATGCTCATATTTTATGACACTTTCTGCATAGATACTCATATATTATGACACTTTCTGCATAGATGCTCATATTTTATGACACTTTCTGCATAGATGCTCATATTTTATGACACTTTCTGCATAGATACTCATATATTTTGACACTTTCTGATTTAATGCTTAATATTTTGATACTTTCTGCATAGATGCTCATATATTTTGACACTTTCTGATTTAATGCTTATATATTTTGACACTTTCTGCATGGATACTCATATATTTTGACACTTTGTGCATTAGATGCTCATATATTTTGGTACTTTCTGCATAGATGCTCATTGCTCATATATTTTGACACTTTCTGATTTGATGCTTATATATTTTGACACTTGGCATGGATGCTCATATTTTTTGACACTTTCTGAATTGATGCTCATATATTTTGACACTTTCTGCATAGATTCTCATATACTTTGACACTTTCTGCATGGATGCTCATATATTTTAACAATTTCTGAATTGATGCTGATATACTTTGACACTTTCTGAATTGATGCTCATATATTTTGACACTTTCTGAATTGATGCTCATATATTTTGACACTTTCTGAATTGATGCTGATATACTTTGAATTTTTCTGAATTGATGCTCATATATTTTGACACTTTCTGAATTGATGCTCATATATTTTGACACTTTCTGAATTGATGGTCATATATTTTTACACTTTTCGAATTGATGCTCATATAATTTGACACTTTCTGAATTGATGGTCATATATATTTACACTTTTCGAATTGATGCTCATATAATTTGACTCTTTCTGAATTGATGCTGGGCTTTCCCTTTTGCAAAGATTCTCCAAAGAATCAGATTTTCGTGAATTTATATTGCTCTGTAAATGTATCATTTTGGTTTCATATTTTTCTCCTTGAAATTAACCAATTAGACATTGGTAGGGCTACAATTGCCAAAATACCACACCTCATGAATTTGTAAATACCCTTGAATAATCTGCATACCAAGTGATATCAATTTTATTTGCATTGTTAAAACTTGTATTTCATTACTTTCAGATCAAAGCTTCCAGGAACAACAAAGGACCATATGACTTCTTTGGTATAAAACCTGTCCAGGATCTTGGAACTAATAATGTAAGTATGGAACAAGAGGGTTGGTTTGGAAATGAAATGAGACATTTATTCCATTCTGTGCCAGCCCTATGTAAAATGAATGGGTAAAACACAAGTTCATGTCACAACCAAGAAGTGACAATTATTGTAATGATCCTTTGAACCCACTGGGCTCAAGACATCATCCATACATTTAACCCTTTAATATATATGTCCAGCATCTGTATTAGAATTGTTACATTTTTGCAACTATTTGCAATAACTAAAAAAGGTTATGTTGAGAAACTTTATATGAAGCATCCTTTTATGTAACGGTATGTAGAGCCACTTGTGACATCACTGGTCTATAAACATCAACAACATGGCAATGGAAACACCCTTGCTATGAGTATCCATGCTCACTCTACAAAACTAAGCCGTGACGTCATAACAATGGAGTTTTATTGTCGTGTGTATCTAATAGTATGTATTTTCTACAATATTGTTATGACGTCATAACAATTGAAAGATGAAGTTCCATTAATCTGAAGCTATTTTCACCCAGTTTTGTCATGAAATCTTGAAATTATGGCATAATACAGAGTCATGAGAAAAACTTTCTTGTACTCATACCTGCGCAATATCTTTCATCCTTGACTCGCTTTGATAATGTTTCTTTATCTTGTCTGCGACTCGATAAAGAAGAATTTTCAAAGCTCATCAAGAATGGAAGATCTTGCACAGGTATTCACATAAGAACCTTTATATTATGTTTCAAGTATGAGCTTCAGATCAAATACATGTAGGTGTGCATGTGCATGCATAAATCTATAAGATACAATAGATATTTGATGATTTTCAGGGTGCTGTATGGACTATGAAGTTCTCACACTGTGGCAGGTTGTTGGTAAGTAAAAGTTGTTATAAAAACAAAATTGCCCGGTGACTTGTTTTCCTTGTATACAAATTGAGATGCCAAAAATTAGTTTCAGCAAGTAACGTTATTTAGCTTTGAAAGTTGTGAATAATTCATAAAGTTAAACTCCAAATATGGATTTTTTTGTGAATTATTTAGAAAATAGTAATGTATTATTTTAGGCCACAGGAGGACAAGATAGTGTTATAAGAATATGGGTGCTCAAAGATGCGTATGCCTACTTTGATGATATGAGGCAGAAATACAGTGAAAGTAAGCTATTTTGATCTCTTCATCATTGCGAATATTTCAAAAGCATGAAATTGATTTATTAGGGAAAGGGTGAAGAACTGTTGTCTGTTGGGGTTTAGTTATGTTAAGTCAGGTTATTTTAAAGTGAGTACAAGTAATAGTTATATTATACCAGGTAAGCCATAGAACCCTTTAATATAATCATCCTCTGAAGTCACTGGGCTCAAGACATCATCCACACATTTAACCCTTTATATAATCATCCTCTGAAGGCACTGGGCTCAAGACATCATCCACACATTTAACCCTTTAATACAATCATCCTCTGAAGGCACTGGGCTCAAGACATCATCCACACATTTAACCCTTTAATATAATCATTCTCTGAATGCACTGGGCTCAAGACATCATCCACACATTTAACCCTTTAATATAATCATCCTCTGAAGGCACTGGGCTCAAGACATCATCCACACATTTAACCCTTTAATATAATCATTCTCTGAACGCACTGGGCTCAAGACATCATCCACACATTTAACCCTTTAATATAATCAATCTCTGAACGCACTGGGCTCAAGACATCATCCACACATTTAACCCTTTAATATAATCATTCTCTGAACGCACTGGGCTCAAGACATCATCCACACATTTAACCCTTTAATACAATCATCCTCTGAAGGCACTGGGCTCAAGACATCATCCACACATTTAACCCTTTATATAATCATCCTCTGAAGGCACTGGGCTCAAGACATCATCCACACATTTAACCCTTTAATATAATCATCCTCTGAACGCAGTGGGCTCAAGACATCATCCACACATTTAACCCTTTAATATAATGATCCTCTGAACGCACTGGGCTCAAGACAATATCCACACATTCTTTCATTCTACCAGAAGAAAGAGGTTGTTCTGGAGGCCTGTGTTTGGAGGATAATTGTAATATAATATTCATTTGTTTGTTTCACTGTAACTGATGCTCACTTCTTTGTAATATTATCTAGGTAAAGTGTCCCCTGCACCTTCTCAGGAAAGTCTAGGCTCAATGTCAGAAACTCACTCAGAAACAGCCTCATTATCAGATATTGGGGTAAGTTGATATTAATTTGTAAAATAAATTCTTGTAATATAGTTTATTTATTTGAATATCAATACAGGACAAAACATTATTGGTCATGTAATGAAAATATTTTGTTATAAGTACTGATGCTGAATCTTCAACAGATGGAGAACAATGCCACTGTTTTCAGTACCACTGCCCTGTGGAACTGGAATATATGAAAAGATTGAAGCATGGACTAAGATTTTATATTACTGCTTCTCTTGGCAAGTTCTTTCATTATATACTTGACCATGCTTCAATCTGATTCATAGATACACCTGTAAATGTTGATTTAGAGATCAGTTTCACAGTGCATGCATGTGCATGTCATAGCATTCAGTTTTGCCTGTTTCCTCACAATGGACCGAAGCTGTAAATTGATTCATGGTTTACCTTGATTTTATTTTGCATTTAGTCTTTCAGTTTCTTATCATACTACAATAATAATACATAATGATCAGGTCGGTAGGTACCCTGCTACATAATATAGTACAATATAATTAATTGTCAAATTGACAATAATTTGATTCGATGAACATATGCATGATTTAGGATGGAGATTCCGAGAGTAAGGCAAAAGAGACGAGCGTAGAAGAGGAAGAGGAGGTACTATATTGTATATGTATATTCAAGGAGAACTCTGGCATTTCTCTAATTTCATCACTAATATACACTGCATTTTCTCTAATCTTACAATCTTACATCACACTTTCAAGGATGGGGTCATACTGTATTTGCATTTTGGAAAATCTGTCCAGTGTGAACCCTAGCTTCATAATGGAACAGAATGTCCATTCAAGAATATATGGCCATACTGTGTAAGAATATCATACTGTGCTGTGTACAATTTATGCTCCAGACTTGTCACTGTATATGTGCCTATTGAAATCTAAAAAGTAAACTTCTGAAGACACAGATATGTTAACAAATCACTCAGTTAGGCAACATTCTGAGAAATGCCTTACACTCTTTTACAGTAGACACAAACAGCACCGCATCACAGATTCATGGATCTGGTTGCATGGGAAAGGGAAATCATGTGTGACTATCTTCCAAATCACTTTTTGGGGCTATTGGTATTTAACATTATTATGCACCTCATTAAAATACTCAAATCTGATTGGTTCTTAGTTGCTTGTAATTTGGCAATACTCTGCTCTTTTCTGAAAACTGCCGGATATTTTTTTAATATCTGACCCTTTCGAGAAAAAGGGTCGGATATTTTTTTCAATGTTTTTACAACATTCCCACTTCAGAGTTTTATTTCTTAATAACTAGAGTACTACTTAAAGCTTACATCTGAAACTGGCGGAAAATAGGAGAAAAAAATGCACTTAATCAATCACAATTACCCTTATAATTCAAAAGTTACATATAATTATGCAAGAACGTCTCGAATAAATAAAAATTAAATTCCCGGGGCAAATATTTTTGTCCAGTGTAGCGAATAAACTGGCCGGAAGTCGTCTGAGTTTTGAAAGAAAAAATAAATAAATGTCAAAATAATATCAACTAAACGACAGTTTAAGCCTGTACTCCAGTAAGTAGGGCTACTCCACTTAACTTTGATTGGGAGGTGCCGCCTCGCCCAATATTTTTTCTCGAATAGGTATTCTGCCATATCCAGCTCCTGATCATCCAGTATTTGTTTAGTATACATGTACTCTTTGACAGTATACACCTATGATTACCAGTTGCATTTGCTGCAATTGTAACTGTCGTGACATTTGGCATTGTTGGGCCTGAACTTTTTCTCTTCTTGATTTAATTGATTTTAACTTGTAGACCTATATTTCAAATAATTTCATTTAATATTTCAGGCTACTGGCTTTGGGGATTATGTAGAATTACATTAATATGTTTATTCTTAAGTGCACTTGAGCTAACTTTTGTAATGTCATTTTAATATTGGTTTTCATCTTCCCTTTTTCTTCTCTACTCAGATCTAAATCTAAACTATGTTGGTAACATCTACAACTGATTTTGTAAATAAATAACAGCTCCTAATTTACAAGTTATTACTTTTATGTTTGATATAATATCTCTGTGATTGTATTTGGGTAAGTTAGGAAAAACTGCCACAAGAGGCCTAGTGGTTTGTCAATTTTAGATTTTGAATAACTAGTTTAATTTCTGATTGTGGAAGAGGCTCAGAA
The DNA here is from genome assembly GCA_903813345.2 of Owenia fusiformis. Taxonomy (NCBI): domain Eukaryota; kingdom Metazoa; phylum Annelida; class Polychaeta; order Sabellida; family Oweniidae; genus Owenia; species Owenia fusiformis. Next base: position 18,358,718 of record CAIIXF020000004.1, read on the forward strand.
TAACGTAGATCAATTTCTGTTTTGTAGTAGTGACTCAAAATCAGAATGCATATTGTCTCAATTATATCACAAGGCTAATTGAATATTTGTTAATGCTAATATTTCTTTGGAAGTTTTGAAGCAGACAGACTGGCCACTTATGACTCTTATGTTAAAACAATTATTGTGACACCATGTATTTATAAAAATTCTTTTTATGTTTCAGGCTGTTGGTGGTGAGGAAGATGAAGATCGTCACGCACCATTTGTTAGAAAGCCATTTTGTATTTACCGTGGCCATACAGCGGATGTACTGGATATATCTTGGTCTAAGGTACTTTCAATTTCAGCTGTTGATCATAAAGAATTATTGTCTTACTTTAAATTGTCAATCATAAATAACACTGTCCTTTGAGGTCCATATGTCAAACAACATCATTTACACCATTTATACAATACAAAGCAATTACTTACTATCCTATATCTGATTATTATCCCATCGAACGAAATTCGGAGGGATATAGGGAACGCCTCCGTCCGTCTGTCTGAATTTATCTTTGTGGAAAGATTGTATGCTTCAGTTGCTCTTTAACAAAACATGTGGGACAGTGTATCTATATATTACAAGATGTCCGTACGTACGTCTGTCCGTCCGGGCAACAACTCAAATACTGTTGCCCGATTTTGTTCATATTTTGTACACATATACCCTATGGGGGTAGAAGTTCTGCTCGAAAGCTGATTTTCAAAATAGCCGCTCATTTAAAAATGGCGGCCATTTTAGTGCTGATTTTACAGTAGTTTAGGTGCAATATGTAAAACTGTAATAGCAATATGTTTTAAATGTAAAAAAATTATATAGGACATTAATAAAGCTAGAAATGTAGATATTAAAGAAGCACATGGCAGCCATCTTGAAAAATGGTGGCATTTACTCGTTATTTTACGATTTTTGCTGTAACTTTAAAAGTAGTGGAGTGATTTTGTTCATATTTGGTATGTGAATGCTATAAGCATGGCACACTGGTTAATGACAATTTTGGTAGAAGGTGGCCATTTTAACATAATTTACTATAACTCAAAAATTAGTGGAGCGATTTTGATCATATTTGGTATGTGAATACTATAAGCATGGCACACTGTCTAATGACAATTTTGGTAGAAGGTGGCCATTTTGCTGTTGTGTAGTTTAGAATTACTTTACAATATAGCCCATTCATATCCTAATTTTATCTAACTCCATCCGATCTTGGATGGATTTCTCATCCTAGATCGATTAGGTATCAGAATTAAAGTGCCTTTTCTGTTTTTCAGAATTACTTTGTCTTATCTTCCTCCATGGATAAGACTGTTAGACTGTGGCATGTGTCCAGAAAGGAATGCTTATGTTGTTTCCAACATATTGACTTTGTTACTGCCATAGCGTTCCACCCAAGGGTGAGCATACTCATTATATACTACATTCTCCCAACATATTGACTTTGTTACTGCCATAGCGTTCCACCCAAGGGTGAGCATACTCATTATATACTACATTATCCCAACATATTGACTTTGTTACTGCCATAGCGTTCCACCCAAGGGTGAGCATACTCATTATATACTACATTCTCCCAACATATTGACTTTGTTACTGCCATAGCGTTCCACCCAAGGGTGAGCATACTCATTATATACTACATTATCCCAACATATTGACTTTGTTACTGCCATAGCGTTCCACCCAAGGGTGAGCATACTCATTATATACTACATTATCCCAACATATTGACTTTGTTACTGCCATAGCGTTCCACCCAAGGGTGAGCATACTCATTATATACTACATTATCCCAACATATTGACTTTGTTACTGCCATAGCGTTCCACCCAAGGGTGAGCATACTCATTATATACTACATTCTCCCAACATATTGACTTTGTTACTGCCATAGCGTTCCACCCAAGGGTGAGCATACTCATTATATACTACATTATCCCAACATATTGACTTTGTTACTGCCATAGCGTTCCACCCAAGGGTGAGCATAACTTGTCTTTACATTCTTAATCTCAGGTCTATTGTATTGTAAGAACAAGTTATAGGTTATATTAATTCTTTTAACCTTGGTGTCATCCAGAAGTCACCAGAAGTGGTGACATATGGTGATAGTTTCCAACTGTGGATGGTGTTCGATGTTTGGCGGTCGATGTTCTGAGTTTGGTGTGACATTTTGCATGTTAATGCCTAGTTTTAATTTTGGCACTGAGCTCCTTGCTTATGAACATGTTCTTTAGACAAAATGTTTTGTTTTAAGCTGTACAAAATCATGTTCCTTTAGCATTAAATCACACCTAAATCATTGAGACTTGTGCTTGCTTAAAGTCCTTTAATATAGCTCAAAATTAGTGGTAAACAAGTCTTTATTCATGCAGGCCCATAGCAGAAAATTGAAAATTGTCAAATTCTATTGGACTTTTTTGAAAACTGAACCCCCTTGGCAAAAACTGGCTACTGGCCTTAGAACTGACACTATTGATGTGCTTTCTATCACAATACTGAAGATTCCTTTCTCACTTCAGGATGACAGGTATTTCCTGAGTGGATCCCTAGATGGTAAGCTAAGACTCTGGAACATTCCCGACAAGAAGGTGGCGCTGTGGAATGAAGTGCGTGATGGCTCAACGCGGCTCATTACAGCCGCAAACTTTTGTCAAAATGGAAAATTTGCAGTAGTAGGCACTTATGATGGGAGGTGTATATTCTTTATAACTGAGGTGAGTTTACTAGAATTATCAGTCTAGCCTTGCTTCGTGACTCTGGACCCCCTTCCCCTTGTAGTGGTGGTGTTGTGTAATGTTGGGGGTTCCCAAAGGTGTGTAGCGAGACAACTGTCAGTTATTTATTGGTTCACTTTGATTCATTATAAGCTGTATTCAAAAATTGCCACTTGTGACCATATTCAATACCTCATTACTCCTACTCAAATTTTAATATTTCAAAATGTGATGCAATATTCGATGGAGAATATTTCAGAATGAATTTGCAGGCCCCCTTAAAGAATCTGAATCTACCTTTTCCAGTAATTATCCGAACTTCCCTCATTTTGAGTTATTTTTTGCATTATTTCAATAATTTATCGTTTTTTTGATTACCTAAGATATTTCAGGTACATGTAAAGATAGAAATATATGAGATCTATAACTTTATCTTGATTAATAAAGACTAAGAATATAAAAAAACGATCTATTAGATGGGCGATAATGTTTGCACTTTGCAAACAAAAGATGACCATTAAATTGACGATGTGTAAAATTTACAGAACTTTTTGATGACTGGTTTAAGAGAAACGTGTGTTCAAAAAGTTCACCATATCGATACCCATCCTTTGGAAATTTTCATCAAATTCATTGTTAAGTGGCACCAAAATCGGGAAACCCCTTCATGATAAAGCACTTCTATGGATACATATAGAACTAATAGAAACCTAATCTTAAAATCTTAAAATGCCGAACACTTTTTCAGTACACCAAACTACATATGGCAGGATATTTTTATTATAACAGGTTCATTTTGTGTTTCTGTGTGATACCTTAAATAGTCTTCTGACAGGCCAGCCATGAGCTTCTTAATTATTGAATTGATAAAACAATCGACTGGCAATATTTGCACAGGGAGGTCAGGAAGTGCTTTGAAATATCAATAAGTACTGCAGATAAGTGATGCCCTTACAAAGGATTCATCTGGATTGGAACAAAACAACACATACATGTATGGAAACATTTACACAGTTTATTGCATACATGTATTTAGAAATCTCACATTTGATTTCAATTAAGGATATAATAATTATACTATTTCTGAAATGGTTTTCCTCCCTCTCTATGATGTTTGATAAGTTTGTACACATGCAAACAAGCAGTGAGTAAATATACCATTTGCAAGGTTAGATCAATATCTGATGTGATAAATTAAATATTCAAATGAAAAACAAACACTTCAGCATCATGTATTAATTTATCTGAGCAGTGTGTAAGGTAGGAGATATAGCTCAGTGGTAGAGCATTCGACTGCAGATCGAGAGGTCCCTGGTTCAAATCCGGGTGTCTCCTTCAGTTTTTTCAGATCAGATATTTTAGAATTTGTATTTCAAGGGCTATAATTTTATTATTTTCATAATATGTATTGGTGTTGTCAATTTTTTCAAATTGAATCTGCTCGATTTGATATATGATGCAATACCTTCCGTGTTTATATTGCTAAGGTTAAGACCCTTTTTAATGCAAATAATATAATGAATATTTCAGAAAAATGCGCAAATGGCGTAACTAAGAATTACCAGTATATAAAAAATGCCAAATATCATAGTGTTATGATTTTTCAAGAGATCCTAGAATGATTGAATCAATTATGCAGAAATTATGACAGATGTAATGTTTTTATCGTACCTAACAAGAGGTACGATATTGTAGTCAGCTTGACGGGCGGCGGGCGGGCAGGCGGCGTCTCGCTTTTCAGCTTGTCTACAGGTTTCCAGCCAAACCATTTGAGGGATTCATCTGAAATTTTCAGGGATGTTTCTACATATCAAAGTCAAGAACTGATTAGTTTTTGGGCATTCTGGGTAAATTTTAAGGTGGCCATTTTGGATTTTCCGTCCTAAAATCTTCACTTTCAAGACTTGTCTACAGGTTTTCAGCCAAACCATTTGAGGGATTCATCTGAAATTTTCAGGGATGTTTCTACATATCAACGTCAAGAACTGATTAGTTTTTGGGCATTCTGGGTAAATTTTAAGGTGGCCATTTTGGATTTTCCGTCCTAAAATCTTTACTTTCAAGACTTGTCTACAGGTTTCCAGCCAAACCTTTTGAGGGATTCATCTGAAATTTTCAGGGATGTTTCTACATATCAACGTCAAGAACTAATTAGTTTTTGGGCATTCTGGTTAAATTTTAAGGTGGCCATTTTGGATTTTCTGTCCTAAAATCTTCACTTTCAAGACTTGTCTACAGATTTTCAGCCAAACCATTTGAGGGATTCATCTGAAATTTTCAGGGATGTTTCTACATATCAACGTCAAGAACTGATTGGTTTTTGGGCATTCTGGGTAAAGTTTAAGGTGGCCATTTTGGATTTTCCATCCTAAAATCTTCACTTTCAAGACTTGTCTACAGGTTTCCAGCCAAACCATTTGAGGGATTCATCTGAAATTTTCAGGGATGTTTCTACATATCAACGTCAAGAACTGATTAGTTTTTGGGCATTCTGGGTAAATGTTAAGGCTGCCATTTTAGATTTTCCGTCCTAAAATCTTGTCTCGAGGCTTGTCTACAGGTTTCCAGCCAAACCGTTCAAATTTTTATTACATATGTTACACAGTGATAAGTTCTAGAGCTGATTAACTTTTTCTGCGGCCATCTTGCTTTCTTGGTCAACAAGACCACAATGCTGTGTTTTAGGTACGATATTGTTCACGTCTGTGCCTTGTTCTCCTATTTTGGCAATGTTAAATAGTGTTATTGTGACAGCCATTGATTTCGAAAATCATAGCAAACTCAACTTTATAACTGTGTTACCCATGTTGTTTAAAAGTATTGTTCATTTGTTGTTGATATTATTAATTTTTACGAAAGTTTGTTAAATGTATGTAGCCTGATTTTAACCTATTACATATCTTGTGTCTTTTAGCAACTGAAATATTTCACACAGATCCATGTGAGATCAACCAGGGGCAAGAATGCTAAAGGACGCAAGATCAGTGGAATAGAGCCACTACCAGGGGAGGATAAGGTTTGTCAATCAGTTGTATGATCCTTCCTAATAAAACACTTCATAAATGGTCATTTGCATTATAGTAAACACAGCCTCATGTATGATTCAGAGGATAACAAGAAACACATAATATAAATTCAAGGCAATGCTTCTGTGCTGCTGATGTCATTGTTTAGTTGGATTGTCAATAAACTGTATTTCAAATGGTTTATTTTATGATGCTATCATTGTTTTACTAATACTGTATGTCTGTATTCTAGATGGTGTTAGTAATCGTTTTACTCATTAACATAAATTCTATACCTCAGTGATGTCATTGTTTTACTGATCTGTCTATATTGTCATTGTTTTACTGATTTGTCTATACTCCAGGTCTTGGTGATGTCATTGTTTTACTGATTTGTCTTTATTCCAGGTCTTGGCGATGTCATTGATTGACTGATTTGTCTATATTGTCATTGTTTCACTGATTTGTCTATATTCCAGGTCTTGGTGATGTCATTGTTTGACTGATTTGTCTATATTCCAGGTCTTGGTGATGTCATTGTTTGACTGATTTGTCTATATTCCAAATCTTGATGATGTCATTGTTTTACTGATTTGTCTATATTCCAGGTCTTGGTGATGTCATTGTTTGACTGATTTGTCTATATTCCAGGTCTTGGTGATGTCATTGTTTGACTGATTTGTCTATATTCCAGGTCTTGGTGATGTCATTGTTTGACTGATTTGTCTATATTCCAAATCTTGATGATGTCATTGTTTTACTGATTTGTCTATATTCCAGGTCTTGGCGATGTCATTGATTGACTGATTTGTCTATATTCCAGGTCTTGGTGATGTCATTGTTTTACTGATTTGTCTTTATTCCAGGTCTTGACGATGTCATTGATTGACTGATTTGTCTATATTGTCATTGTTTCACTGATTTGTCTATATTCCAGGTCTTGGTGATGTCATTGTTTGACTGATTTGTCTATATTCCAGGTCTTGGTGATGTCATTGTTTGACTGATTTGTCTATATTCCAAATCTTGATGATGTCATTGTTTTACTGATTTGTCTATATTCCAGGTCTTGGTGATGTCATTGTTTGTCATTGATTTGTCTATATTCCAGATCTTGGTGATGTCATTGTTTGACTGATTTGTCTATATTCCAAATCTTGATGATGTCATTGTTTTACTGATTTGTCTATATTCCAGGTCTTGGTGATGTCATTGTTTGTCATTGATTTGTCTATATTCCAGGTCTTGGTGATGTCATTGTTTGACTGATTTGTCTATATTCCAAATCTTGGTGATGTCATTGTTTGACTGATTTGTCTATATTCCAGGTCTTGGTGATGTCATTTTTTGACTGATTTGTCTGTATTCCAGGTCTTGGTGATGTCATTGTTTGACTGATTTGTCTATATTCCAGGTCTTGGATCAAATTGACTGATTTGTCTATATTGACATTGTTTGACTGATTTGTCTATATTCCAGATCATCTTGGTGATGTCATTGATTGACTGATTTGTCTGTATTCCAGATCTTGGTGATGTCAATGTTTGACTGATTTGTCTATATTCCAGGTCTTGGTGATGTCATTGTTTGACTGATTTGTCTATATTCCAGATCCTAGTGACATCCAATGACTCCAGGATTCGACTCTATGACCTGAGAGACCTGAGTCTGACTTCCAAATACAAAGGTTGTGCCAATAATAGCAGTCAAATAAAATCCAGTTTTAGGTAAGTTGTTGTATACATTGTACCAGATCACTTATTTTTCTATATGGTTGAAATTTGCAAAATAAAGAATGTCATCCTAAAAACTGTGATATTCTGATGACAAAAAGCAGAATATTTCAAAAGTTAGTGATGTAAATTACCAGTATTGACTCCCCATAGTTGAGACAATAAACAGTTTTCATTTGTCTGAAAATGATTGACAGACAGATGGATGGGCGAGTGGGTCATGGCACAGCTCACTCTGTGATATGTGAGCCGAAAACTGTTGTAAAAATGGAAAATTGAGTTTTCAAAAAAAAATTCTTTCTTAATTTTTGTTTTGGTTGTATTCAACGTACAGTGTACATGTACATTAAATGTATCAGTTCACAAAACCTGTTAGAGATCAGTCTTTCCATGTGGGTCTAAGGACAATTGCTGAAAACTTATCACATACAAAATTATAAACATGTTGGGTATTTTTTCCAGTTCCAATGGTAAATACATCATCTGTGGCAGTGAAGACCACTTTGTGTACATCTGGAAGACGAATCATGATAATCATAAGTTCACCTCAGCCAGGAGAGACAGGAATGCATACTGGGAGGGCATCAAAGGTTAGTTTCATATGTCTGCTTCAGTGTGACAATAAATCACTGACTTGTCACCAATCACTATATTTCGAATATAAACATTATCTACAGGGAATAAAACTTGTTGCATTGTCATTTACTTGATATATTTATGGTTATCCTGTTAGTTTTCTCTTTCAACTGTTAATGGAATATGAAAGTGGTAGTTCCTGATGTAACTACTTTTTATTAACTTGTTAAACCGTTCAATTTGAACACCTCAAGGCTCTTAATACTATAAAATGAACACCTATAAACTATAGTTTTACTACACATGAGTGCTCACAGTTTTACCATATCATCATTCTGTTTTACATCAGCGCACACAGCAGTTGTCACGGCAGCCATCTTTGCACCAAACCCTGCTCTCATTATCAAACCTAAAGAGGGCACCACTGAACAGGTTGATAATGAGCGCAAGCGCAAGAATGATAAGCAAGAAGGACCAGGAGAGGTGCTAGTATCAGCTGATTTCACTGGACTTGTTAAAGTGTTTGTTAATAAAGTGAAGAGTAAAGAGACAGTGGCAACCTCCAAACATAAACACTGACATTCAGAACATAGTTGAATATGTCATGTCATTGATCATGCTTGAAGCATGGAATGAAGTGGAAATAGAGAGGACGTTTTAGAAAACAAAATGGATTCTACATGCCATGTAAAGTTTTACATTCTCTATTCATTCTAGTTCATTTAGGTGAAATAGAACTTCTTTTAATTAATCACATCTAGTTCACTCTATTTGGACCAAGATACTTCAAATAAGTTCTATTTCCATCTATTGGTTTAGATCACATATTAAAACCTCCATGTGTCAGAGCTTTTAGAATTTTTATGCAATAGAAATTTTTGAATACAGTGAATTGCCAGCTGCCCGATAACTCATTATATTGTTGGTTCCACCTTCCACTCACTATAGCTCATGCTTCAAACAATCTTTGACAGTTTCTTTTATGTGAACTGTCACATATTCTAGTGAAATACACAACATTCCCATCGAGACCTAACTCACTATGAGAATTTGATTTTAGACATACTTGTAGCAGTAGCACTTAGAACAGCTTTTATAATTCACCATGGGCTTTCTAGTCATAGAAGGGTTGTTAATAAAAAGAACCAGGAAATAGCTCTATACTGTATAAAACCATTTAAGAGTAGTTGTACAAGCATTAAGCAGAAGTAGTTTGGTTGTTTGCCCGGGTTGTTTTTTTCACACATTGTGATGTGTTTTAGACTAGTTACCAGGGCACAAATTTGTTATGGCCAGTGTTCAGTTCTTTCCAGAGACCTCCTCCATTTGCATTTACATTTGATGTCACTGAAATGTGGTACATCAAGTTTTAAGCATGTCCATAAAAAACGTCAAATTGAAAAAAAAGTTTTTCCTTAGCAATAAGAACTCAAATGGTGAACCTATTATTTGTAAACAATGCTAGACTTATCATCTTGCTCATAAAAACAAGCTCTATCCTTATAAAACAGTATACCTGACATGTGTATGTAAATGACTAAAGCTGTCTCCTGTTGTATACTTTCATTTTGGCCTGTACATTTACATGCTATGGCATATAGTGTAAATCTTTGCCAAATATCATTGATATTATTTGTGTATTGTGTAAACGTAACCTACTAGCCAGAAATTCAGTTGGTCAAGGCTGATTTATTCAATGTAGAGTCATTCTGAAGAATTGACAAAAGTGCCTTATATTCAGCATTATTGTATTGTTTAAAATAATAAGGATGTTAATTTGATAATGATTTTAATGATATACAATGATCCCATCTTCCAAGCTGAATTTATGGGTGTTAGATAGAGAATGGAAATGAAGTCTGATTGCATGAGCAAGTAACTCATGGGTGTTAGACCATTAGATATTGTATATTAGCATGAGAAAGGAAATATCAGTACTGAAATAAAATGTGCAGACTTGACAGTTATATTCAAAACTTCAAATGTGTCCAAATGACTTGAAATGGATAATTATATGATAAGCTTTTGTGATGGAATTATGATTGAATGATTAAGTTTTGATATTTGTACATTTGTTAAAATATGCTCTATTGAAATTAATTAAAGTGAATTTAGAATTTTAGCCTGGAATGAAGATGACATATTTTCTTATCAGTTCGACTTCATCATGAAAATTGTTGTTTGATTTGATATACTGTATGTGTAAGCAATAAATAAACCATTTAAAATATAACTTATTATATGAAATGTTTTGTTAATTATATTAAATATAGTAAGAGTATAAGGGAGTTCATTGGATAATGACATAAGGGATCATGATAGTAAAGATCATGGCGTTAAAGATCATAGCAATAGAGAGTGTGACAGTAAATATTATGACATTAGGGATAGGCCTAGTTGCATTAAGGGTTTTGGTATTTGGGGTCATGGCAGTAAAGATTATGGCATGGCATTAACGATTATGACATAAGAGATGGTGGCATTAAGAGTATAGCATTAGAGATTGTGACAGTAAATATTATGACATTAGGGATAGTCGCATTAAGGGTTTTGGTCATAACAGTAAAGATTATGGCATTAACGATTATGACATAAGAGATGGTGGCATTAAAAGTATAGCATTGGGATTGTGACACTAAATATTATGACATTAGGGATAGTGGCATTAAGGGTTTTGGTATTTGGGGTCATGGCAGTAAAGATTTTGGCATGACGTTAACGATTATGACATAAGTGATGGTGGCATTAAAAGTATAGCATTGGGATTATGACAGTAAATATTATGACATTAGGAAATGTGGCATTAAGGGTTTTGGTATTTGGGGTCATGGCAGTAAAGATTTTGGCATGACGTTAACGATTATGACATAAGTGATGGTGGCATTAAAAGTATAGCATTTGGGATTATGACAGTAAATATTATGACATTAGGAAATGTGGCATTAAGGGTTTTGGTATTTGGGGTCATGGCAGTAAAGATTTTGGCATGACGTTAACGATTATGACGTAAGTGATGGTGGCATTAAAAGTATAGCATTGGGATTATGACAGTAAATATTATGACATTAGGAAATGTGGCATTAAGGGTTTTGGTACCACGGGTCATAACAGTAAAGATTATGGCATGGCATTAACGATTATGACATAAGAGATGTTGGCATTAAGAGTATAGCATTAGAGATTGTGACAGTAAATATTATGACATTAGGGATAGTGGCATTAAAGGGGTCATGGCAGTAAAGATTATGGCATGGCATTGACGATTATGACATACGTATACATATATTTTTATGTTAAACTTTTGCAATGGTCAATTTGTCACTTCTGTTTGTGTCAGTCGGTATCACGGATTATCACCATGACAACAATACACCATTGACCTGCATAAGCACGTAGGTTGTTATTCCCTATGATACTATTATAGAATCTAATTAGCTTATCGGTTTCATTAGTTTCAATCGAATCTAAAATGAGTGACCTTGGGTGAATTGCTGGTTATATAACAGCATGCTGTTCAAATAGCGTGTTTGGATTGGCTAGAATGGGACATACCTTGCCTAGCTATGTGTGATATTGCAATAGGGAGCATGGCAGTAATGATTTTGGCATTAAAGATTATTGCATTAGTGATTATGACAGTAAAGGCGCATTATGGATAGTGGCATTAGAAATCAGGGTGTTAAAGATCTTATTAAAGATTAAAGATGAAGATATGGTATTAGGGATGATGCGGTTAAAGAAAAATGAATTTTAGTTGAAAGTGTACGACGTGAAAGGCGTACGGCGTGCTGGACATTCAACAACTCTATTGAAATATGTTTTGATTGCTTTTATTAACAACCCTTTCCTCTCTTAGCTATAACAAAACACCTATCCCATTGGAAAAATGTTTTGCCTCTTAATAAAGGCCCATGGGCGTTTATTCTGAGTACTTTCAAATAAATGCCCTGTGCAAATTAAACGCCAAGTGGACCTACTCGCTAGAAATTCCGGTTATGCGTATTTTAAGAGTTTTACTTCGTCCAAAAATCTATAAAAATTAGATGAGCTTCCAAACATTTTAAGATGTCATATGTTTAAACGTGACATGAAAAATTGCACGAAGCACCGCATTGGTCACGCTGTTGAACATGGTAGGATCCATTATCCGTAGGTTGCACGTACACAAAGGTTGGGTATTGTTTTATTCCGAACTTACTTGAGATATTGCCAATATCAAGTTTTACAAAGAGAAAAAAGACTTTACTTTGTGGCCATTGAGACCAACGTATTGTACAACTTCACACGCCACGACGAGAATCACCTTATATGCATTTGAGCGCCGTCGGAGATTACTTTGAATGAAGTCATTAATTACTTGAACGCCGTCAAGACGTAATTTAATTATTGATGGTATTCAAAGAAGTTTTTGATGGAGTTTTACTTTGTGACATCCTTCGAGAGTGGGCTTTGCTGCTATGGGTAAGAAGTGAAATATCCTTAGACTAAGGTTACTTTGTAATTTTGACGGTAATCTTGGTTTGACGATATATTGGTATAGATGACCATCCATCTTGACAAGAGCTACAACGTGTTGTCAAATCATAACACAAAATGTTTCCCAAGAATCATAATTATTTTCGCACTAAAAATCAATAACAATTTCTTGTATAAGATGGTCCAATGGTTTATTCCATTAGATTTCTTTCCCGTGGATAATCTTAAGCCATTTCAGCCATACCTTGTACTAATCCCGATGACTTAACTAAAAGTATTTACATATTCATATCTTCATGCTTTAATATAGGAAATTCATGTAGATCTTATTAAATACGCGTTTTGTAACTTAAGAACAAAGACAGATGAGCAACAATATCACGATGCTCTTCGTAAACACCCTTCACGTCGTACAATTTCCAGCTGAAGATGTCGTGCTTTCGAGAAGATTTGAAAAACTCTAGATCGTCTTCAGATAAAATATTGAGACGTCGATATGATACTTGAGGCATCTCTGCGTAGCATGGGCGATGTTTGTCTATGAGGAAGAAAGGCCCATATTCTGTCAAAACGTAGTTCAACGTCGTTAAACTCAATAACGGCGTTATTTATTATTAAGAATTTTCTTGGGGCCATTATTGAGTTTAACCTCTTTACTATTCTTTCCATTGATGCAAGTTTTGGATCCACCGAAACCATTTTTCCGCGATAACATGCAACTGATACTTGACAACAATATAAAAACACATAACATCAAGCGATTCAACACAATATTATTGTATTAAATGGTCATTTATACAAGTAAAATGAGGTTAAACTTACCAATCTCTAAAATGACATTTCCGCATGTCCTTCATTGTGTCTGTTCGTCCCGGGTTAAAATTTAAACTATTGAAACGAAATTGTTGTCAAATAGATTGATAATTATCACGCGATTACTCGGGATAAAATAGCCATTTTTGAGGATAGCAGGTATCTTTGATTGATTTATATAGCGCTTGTATACACACAAAATCGTTATTAATTGCAAACCTACTGTTCGTTGATGCAGTGTCGCAATGACGGTTAATTCCTGATACGATTTGCAATTTCGATGTTACCGGAGCTGACCGATATTTTCGTAAAATTCCAAACCTGTCTCCAATATTTTCGTAATTATGCATCAATATGGTCTAAGGGGGGTACGGGATGGTGTGTATGTATTTATAAGGTATGTATGCATGCTTGAATCACATTCTTTATGTAATATTACCACGTTTTCGGAGTTTAATTAGTTCCGCACGTCGAAACCTGCTGAACGATTAAATGATCGCAACAAGGGCAAAATCATCATGGAAGTTAGACCTAGCCGGGGCCATAAGACATGTCAGATAAGAAACGAGGCCCAGGCTAGGTCTAATGTTGTTGGACTAGTCAAAACGTTGAAATAAATGACTACATACACACTTGGCGCCAAAAGCACGTCGTCCACTTATTTGTACATGTTGAGAATGGGGCATGAAAATCAAACACAATCAGGAATAGTCATGTACGGATAAATATTTCCTCGAAATATTTTCGCTTTCCCCAGTAATGCCTGAGTCACATTTGCTCCGATTCATCGGCCGGCGCCCGGCCGATTGAGTATCCTGTTCACAAATGTATTCAGTTTTGAACAGAATACTCAATCGGCCGGGCGCCGGCCGATGAATCGCAGCAAATGTGACCCAGGCATAAAACGAAAACTTCCTAAAATCGAACGCAATCGTGACTGCACGCAATCAATGCAACGCGAGGCCTGATTGGTCAACTTAACGGAACATATCGTGTGCAAGAAGCGTGTCTGTCGTAACCACTCTCATTTTGTAGTAATTTTTGGAACGTGTACATAAGTTGGTTGGATATTCGCGACACGTGGTGTTGGATTTTTATTTCTAAATATGAGGTAAATTTTTTTATGAGAAAATATAAGAGATATGATATTCAATTGTAGTAAATGATAAGAGTCCCACATTATATATTGGACACTAATATATTGGGCACATTTTCAGAAAAATTCAAAAGATCCTGTTCAGTGACCTTTCTTATAGTAAAATTTTAAATATTTGGAACTACTTTGAATTTTAAAAATAAGCAATCAAATGACCATATTGAAACGGTATATGTAAATATACAAACATTTATACATGTCCTAACTTTTGAATATTTTAGTTTGTTTTGTAGTTTAGCTATCATATCGTTGGCCTCTTATGTTTTGATGCTTCTCTGCCATGTTATTTTCGGAAAAAATAACATGGCTGAAACTCCCTAAATTACAAAAGGCCACAGCTTTGCTGCACATTATACATAACTATCTGAAATATACAAAAGTTAGGACAAGTACAAATGTTTCTAATTTTAATATACTGTTGCAATGTAGTCATTTGATTGCTTATTTTTAAATCCAAAGTAGTTCCAAACATTTAAAATTTTACTGTAGGCTCCTACTTTTAGCTATTTTCCAGTCACATTTTCAGAGGGCTGAAAAGGTTATTTCATCATGTTTAGGGTCATTCTGACCATGTACATTGTGATCCTTGTCCTGTAAATGATATGTGAGACTATAAATTACACTGTCTACTTTTAGTTAGTAAACCTGGAAACAGGTCAATAGTATAGTCAAAACAGTAATGTTTGTGAGTACTGTGAATTTAAAAAATAAGCAATCGAATAACCAAATTCAAACAATTTATGTAAAAATAGAAGCATTTATATTTATCCTAACTTTTGTATATTTTATATTAGTTGTTTTCTAGTTTAGCTATCATATATGTGTCCTCTTATATTTTAATACTTCTCTGCTATGTTATTTTCGGAAAAAATAATATGACTGAAACTCCCTAAATTACAAAAGGCCACAGATTTGCTGCACATTATACATTACTATCTGAAATATACAAAAGTTAGGATAAATATAAATGTTTCTATTTTTACATATACTGTTTCAATATGGTCATTTGATTGCTTATTTTTAAATTCAAAGTACTCACAAACATTACTTTTTTGACTGTAGCTCCTGTGTTGTCTGGAAACTTTGAAAGAAAAGGATGTGTCTGGGTATATGCCCTTTTGGTCCCTCAGTCAAATGTTTGTGAAATATGGTTTTTATTACTGTCCTGGTTATATTTAATAAGTATATTTACTTTTTCACGAATTTTGATGCATAATTAACCCCCTGCTGAGAGTCCGAATAAGTATCTTAACAAACAAAAAAAATAGCCATTATCATAGAAAAAAAAACCCAATGGCAACATGTATGACATACAAAGAAGAAATAACTTAAGACCGATGAAGAATTAAAAAGAAAATCATATTTTTGAAATATATTTAAGGATTAAAATTTTTTTTCAAATTTTTGAATTTCCCGCCAGTTTAATTCGAAGGGGGAAAAACAAGATGGCTGCCATTTTATGTAAGAAATATCAGGAAAAAAGTTGCTTCACTTTTAGTTTTCACAATGAGCACAGTTTTCCGGTTTAGGTTTTTTGACTGATTCTGACTCTTCGTCACCAGGGTCATGTATAGAGACTATAAAATTGAAACCAAAATGTTGTGCTCAGCATGAATTTGACTGAAATAAGGGTAACATCACCAACACAATTGAAGTCTCAAAACTGGATGCTCAGTAACTTTGAGTGACTATAATCCCTTGATTACCCAGATAAACACCAATTCACTTATCCAGAAATACCATTCAATGTCTATTCAAAGAAAGTAACCAATGTTTTGGAAGATATGTTTCAAACTTTTTGCATAAATAATTCATTTAATATTTGTCATTGATTTTTTTTCAATTCTGACAAAGTGATATGCACTTTCTTTGATGCCAATATTCTTCATCAATTGTGATACAAATTGATATTTTTGTAATCTCAGAAGAAGGGTAAGATATTGAAGTTTAATAATATGTGTGATTGAGTTGGTTTTTCAGACATTACAATTTTCAATATTTTCTAAGTCGATACCCAGACTCATTCCCAGACTCATCCTTTGGAAAAATAGAAAGTGTGAAATATCAGAATTTCCTGGAGTTCCCATTACACTCCTACCAGATATTCCAAAGAAGACAATGTAATGATACTTTCCTGAAAAAAGCAAGGAAATTGACACATGCCTTCATACTTTATTTTGTACCAGAAAATAACATTTGCAGGTATAGCAATTTTACCAAAATGTTATTTTCCAGCTGTACCTTAACCCTGTGAACTTATGGGCATACATTTGTGATTTTAGTCAAGTCTCCTTCCAGAGGTCTCCTTTTATTAAGGATGATTTCTTGACATCAATCAAGATAAGATCAAAGTAGAAATTGGTGAAGTTTTGTTTTTATTAGAGGTGTAACTCGCCAGAAAAATCCAACTCTAGTTCAACTTGCCAAATATTTCCAAAATTCGAGTAAAACTCGAGTTCATTCATTTCGTCCAGTACATATTGTAAACCCGGGTATAAAAAAATAACTTCAAGCGGCAAGTTTCTCTGGTTAAGTCTCATCTAAAAGGTGTTTAACACGTTGGGGCCATAAGAAAGTGTGGTATTCATTGCAGTTATCTCATATTTCAATCAAAAACGATCTGGTATAGACGTCACCACATACGGAAACAGAGCTGTCAAATGTCCCGCGAATGGCGGGATTATCCCGCGAATTTGATCAAAATTAGGCTAATTCGCGTGTCCCGCATTGTCCCGCGAAGTCCCGCAAAATGTGGCTTTGACCTTCGCGAATTTCCGAAATTGTTGCAATCCCCTATATTTTGATTATCTTATCTTATATAAGAAGCTAAGTTTTTGCACTTTTGAGGAGTAAAGTTTACCTAATTTTAAGTACCTAGCATGCTGTTGTTTGGTATCAAAATAAAGGGGAAGGGTTCAACTTTCATTTTAATTACGAAAATAGGGATGTAGGTCACAACGGTTCCAACGTTGGCCTTTTTACTACCCGTGTGGCCTTCATCTCAGAACTGAGCAAATGTTAGCAAACGCGAGTTACAATAAATGTACGCTGATATCTAGAAAGGGTTTGTATAAAAAACCGGGTAACGGGTAGTAAATCCTCCATGCTGGGTACAAACTTGGTACCCGGTCAAAAAAAACGGGTACCCAAAAAACGAAAAATACGAATATATAACATAATTAGATTATGAGAAAACGTGTAAGATTTGTTTTGAATTTGCAAAAATGTATGTAACATGATTCAAAATTGAGCTAGAAGCTTCAAATAAAAAGCATATTTTAAGGCACTTTTCTTCCTCTATCGTTATGGCCATATTTTCATCGCACCATCGCACCCTCTCCTGGCTACGCCTATGACATTGTAAGACATAACAATTTACAATTCAGTGGACATTTTGTCATAAATTGGGATAACTAAAATTATGATTAATAATCAAAATCTTACACGTTGCATCATGCAAATTAACACACGTCACCTCTCTGCTAAAGCAACGATAGCTATTTACAGATTCAAATCATAATCAAAACAATTCACGTACCAACATACGAACCATTGAAAATAGAGCACCCCCCCCCCCCTTCATTACCAATGGAAATATGACCAAGATGATAGAGGAAGAAAAGAGCCTTAAAATGCTTTTTATTTGAAGCTTCTAGCTCAATTTTGAAGGAAGTTACATACATTTTTGTAAATTCAAAACAAATCTTACACGTTTTCTAATGATCTAATTATGTTGTGTATTCGTATATTTCGTTTTTTGGTTTTTTTCGACCGGGTACCAAGTTTGAACCCAGCATGGAGGATTACTACCCGGTACCCGGTTTTTTATACAAACCCTATCTAGAAAATTAACCTCATTCCCTATAATTTGATGTAGATTAATCGAACCCCCATATCATGGGCTTTCAATTGAAAGCCCATGCCTACAGTATATGAATAGGTACATTTTAATATATAACATTATGGGGGTAAGCGTTTCATAGTTGGTCACGACGCCAGAAGTGCAAAGTATTGTTCCGAATTTTTGAATTTCGTGTTAGATTACGGTAATCACACCTGAAGCATGGTTTTTGTTTTTGATAAATTACAATAAAGTTTAATAATATTCCTATGCGTATTTTGTGAAATTGTGTTGACGTTTATTTAAGTTACAATGTAACGGTGCATTATATTTGATTAATCAGTATCTGAAAGTTTGATTTAAGTATACACGCTTTTACATTAGTCCCAATCACGCAAATCCCTTGAATGTCCCGGGACATCCTGCAAATTTAGGTGGATGTCCCGCGAAATCCCGCAAATTTAGGGCACTTTGTCTAAAAAATCTGTCCCTCTATGAAGTTTTTGGTGGTACACCTGTTAACTGTCCCGCAATTAGGGTCTTTGTCCCTCGAATGGTCCCGCGAAATCCCGCGAATTTGATAAAAAAATCTCCTATTAGCGCAATCACGCAAATCCCTTAAATGTCCCGCAAAATCCCGCGAATTTAGTAGATGTCCCGCAAAATCCCGCGAATTTTGGGCACTGGGTCTAAAAAATCTGTCCCGCGAGAAAATCTTTAGGGGTTGACAGTACTGCGGTAAGGACGAGAGATCGCTAGAATCTAACCAAACAATATTTTAGAAAACCCAGAAGGGCCCCTCAAATTATGAATGGTACGAAAAATTTCGAACGGAATGCGTGACATATACGTAATTCGCGTGAAAAGTCCAAACAAAATGCGTACATTTTTTCCGGCGTTCGTATTTTTGCTGTGTAGACGATCTTTTTTAGAAATTTTTCAAGGAGGATTGGCTCCCAGGATCGAAACTCGATATTTTCCAACAATGAAATCGTCGAAATGTCGTTATTTTCTGAAATTATAACCAACTATAAATTCAAAATAAACAGTCCAAAAGATTCGAACCAATATCTCGATCATTTCTCCTGAGTTTTGGAATTTTTCGTTCGGAAACAAGACCAAAATTCACGATTCAAATGCTGAAGTGAACAAAATGGTGGCTGTTTGAATTCAAATTTTGTATCACGACATGCCCATATATGGGACAGAATATCGATGTTGCACTCTGGGAGCCAATCCTCCTTGGAAATTTTTCTACAGAAATATTTTTGCTTGACAATTACCAGGTAAAATGCGTATTTGCGTGACATTTTCTGTCACGCAAAAATAACTGGCGTGACTTCAAATTCCTCAGCAAATGCGTGACAAATACGCAAATTGCGGGACAGTTGACAGGCCTGCATTTTTATTCAATTTTAGTGACTACTCTATTATCGCCCGTTGAGTTCCTTCGATAGTCGATCTTTTTTGGTGTAACTCTTCATTCCACGATATTTGTTGAACTTTGTGAAGCTTTGAGAGTGTTTTTAGGTGACGGGCGCTAAATATGGCGATCATTGGTATATTTATTCCACTAATGAAGTAATGTTGCACGATCTCTGGGACCCGAATTCATTTTATATGCTTGCAAGATAGGCAAAACTCGCGAGTTGACTCGAGTTATAGCTAGCTCGCGAGTTGAAATAGATTGCGAGTTTCTAGAGGACAACTCGAGCCAATGTATAGGCACGAGCTGTACTCGAGTTACTGACTCGGGAGTTACACCTCTAGTTTTTATCATTCATATCCTATTTGAATCAAGATGAGTTCAGTTAGATCACTTGTTCCGTAAAGTACTTTGAATTTGAAAAGTAAGCAATCAAAGGACCACGTTGCAAAATTATATGAAAAATAGAAATATGTGTACCAGACTGACCCTAAAGTTTGCAATTTCAAAAGAGCAGTACGTAAGGCTGACAGACTGATTTCTGGCCAGTTTTTGAATATCTGGGTTTTGCCTTTTAATTTCAGTTCGTGGGTGTTGTGTTTTCTGTTTGTGGGGTGCAGTGTAGTCTGGGCGCAGCAGGATGCGTGTGGGCCTGCGGAGATCGTCTTTATGCTTGACGCATCTGGATCCATGAGCGAATTAAACTTCATGACCATATTGGAATTCACCAATGCAGTTATTGATGTAAGAAACAACAATATAAAAACATTGCATTACTACAATGTTTTGAATAGATTGTATTGGATCATTCTACTGTCAAAATTGATTTTGCATGTCAAGCAAACCAGTTAAAGCAACCAAGTCACCACAGCGTAGTTGAAAATGCAAGAATGTATTTGTGAAAAGATGCCTAACTTCTGTATCTTTCAGATAATTAGCTTTAGATATGGGATGAAGGTGTGTCATCGGATTTAATGGGTATTTCAGCCTTGTTAATTAGGGGTCCATGCTTACACCAAGACTCTACTTTATATATTCTAAACTGCAGAAAACATCTAGATTTGTTTCGACTTCAAATTCTTGTCTGCATTCAACTGGTAATCGATCAACTCTTATTCTTTTATTTTTGATTTATTCTCAATAGGATATTGATTCGAAAATGACTAACGGATTCACTGGCTCCGTACACATAGGCGTCTTAGTGTTTGAAAACGACGCCATCATGAAAATACCTCTTTGGAACGAGTTGACCAAGAACGAGTTGAAATCCAGAATAAATAACATCCAGTTTGTCCCTGGGAAATCGTCTGCAACTCGAGACGCCATTTTTCTTATGCGACAAATGCATACAGATCGGGGTGAAACTAATGCGACAAAGATCGGTAGGTGTAGTAAAGATGAATTGCTTATAGTACTTGTCCGTTTCCGCATCTGACAAGTAATATCAGATTTGAAAGACCTTCGTTTTAATAATAAAGTATAACTAAATTTTGATTGTATCAAAACTTGAAAAAATAAGTTACCACCAATGCTGAAAATACATCTAAAAATCCAAAGTTCTTAAAGGGTTCCGATAAGCTTCCCGTATAAAAACAATATGGCGGCTCCAGGCGAATCAACTGGATCAGTCCATTTTTAAGAAATAAGGGGAGTTCTGTAAAATCCAGTTTATTGAAATTGTCTTTGAGATAAAGTAATCCGTTTATAATGATTTTGAAAATATTATCCAAAGAGTGATTGTGTTCAAAGAATACATGTTCAACAGCCAATATAAATCCTTGTATTAGAACTGCTTTGTTTCATTGGTAGGGTATTTCATATATGCCAAGCTGTGTGCTATTACGTTATGGGGAAATTTAGATGCCAATTTTTCCTTATTATACACAAATAGAAGATCCTGAAACTACACCCATAAATGTGGAATTGATTTGTCAAAATAAAAATCACCCTTTTATAAATGTGTGACGATCTATAATATATTTATGCTATATAACAGTTAGAGGTGTTGACACAACGACCTCGAGCCTGTGAACCCTTGAGTATTATTCCGGGATCGGGCCTTTTATACTAAACGGTGAGCAACACCAGAAACGAGCGTTCGATTTGCTAAACGATATGCGTCACCCTTTAAAATGTGTCCACTAACCGCGATATGGAGAACCACATAGACGTCATTATTCTGTTTTGTGCTTTTAGTGTTTTTGGGGGTCATGTGCAGTATTGCAAGTGATTTTAGACCGTCATATATTTCAACATGAGTACTTTCGGGCCATAAATACAGTGGTTTTTATGAAAGCAATAAGTTTTCTTTCAAGTGAAGTCCTCATGATGATAAAAATATCAATCGAAAAAATGAATAGGGACCCCATGTCGACAATATTTTCAAAATATTGAACCTATTTACTCAAAAGGGTATCTTCTTTTTCTGATTTTTATTCCATGAAAAGATTATTTCAAAAGGGTCTTACACTTCTTCAAACGTAGGATCTAGGATGGTTTGAAAGTCTAATTATGAAGATATCAATTTTTGATGACCAAACACCAAAATTATGCTGGAAAATAAAATGGGATATGTGGATTTTAACTTCAGCGCATTTCAAATGCCACATCCTTTCAGAAATTGTTAATAATATAGTGTAGAAGAAATTTCTAAGATGTTTAAATTGAGAAAAACAAGATCCTCATTTAGAAAAAAAGCTTAACATATTTTAAGAAAGTGCAAAGGTGTGGTCCTAAATCCATAATTTTTTAGAGAGTTGGATTGATATTTTACTATCATGGGGACTTCACTTGAAAGAAAACATATTGTTTCAATAAAAAACACTATTTATTATGGCCAGAAAGTACTCCTGGTGAAAGATATGACTGTCTAAAATCACTTGCAATACTACACATGGTCCTTTTCGGTTTTTATTTCGGTGTGTGATAGACAACCAATATGAAAGTCAATCCTCTCCAAAAGTGAATTTATGAATTCTAATTATAGTTTAGTACTACTTTAGAATTCCCATTTATAACAACATGTACTGCTTTCAGCCATTCTAGTAACAGATGGCAACCCAAAGACCGGCGACCCTCAACCAGAGGCACGGGCTGCTGCAGAACAAGGCATCTTCATGTTCGTGTTGGCCATTACGGGCGGGCAGATAGATATATCTCTTCTATCATCTATCGCAACTGAGGACACAAGTGGCGAGAGCACTTACTTCATGACTGTAGATGGCTTTGGCAAATTGTTGAATAAGGTCGGATGGTTGAACACTGGAATTTGTGACCTCACGAGAAAAGTTGAAATACTGGCATTGGATCCGAAAGATGAAACAACATCAGCTTCTTCCACAACATCAACAAGTGGTTCTCCCGTGACATCAACTTCTTCCAGTACGTCAACAACTGCTTCTCCCGTGACATCAACTTCTTCCAGTACGTCAACAACTGCTTCTCCCGTGACATCAACATCTTCCAGTACGCCAACAACTGCTTCTCCCGTGACATCAACTTCTTCCAGTACGTCAACAACTGCTTCTCCCGTGACATCAACTTCTTCCAGTACGCCAACAACTGCTTCTCCCGTGACATCAACTTCTTCCAGGACGTCAACAACTGCTTCTCCCGTGACATCAACATCTTCCAGCACGCCAACAACTGCTTCTCCCGTGACATCAACTTCTTCCAGTACGTCAACAACTGCTTCTCCCGTGACATCAACTTCTTCCAGTACGTCAACAACTGCTTCTCCCGTGACATCAACTTCTTCCAGTACGTCAACAACTGCTTCTCCCGTGACATCAACTTCTTCCAGTACGTCAACAACTGCTTCTCCTGTGACATCAACTTCTTCCACTACGTCAACAATTGGCTCTACTGTGACACCAGCTTCTTCCACCACGTCAACAAGTGGTCCTACTGAGAAACCACAGAGTGCCACTACGACAATACCACAGAACCCCACGGTGTTGCCAAATGCAATAAACTGTAAGTGTCTTGCAATGAACATTCGTCATTCGTGCACATGGAAAGCAGGATATCATAAATTGTACAAATTAAACTGAATTAGATTCACTATTTAGAAATATGAGTATATAATATTAACGAATTTAATTCCAGCTGAATTTGGTGCATGTCCAGGCACACAGGTTGATGTGATATTTCTCCTTCATGCTGACCCCTCTATAGACCCCAACGTATTTCAAGACACGAAAATTTTAATTTCAAATATTGCCGACCAACTAGTGTTCGGTCCCACTAACGTCCGCGTGGGTGTCATCACATACAGTGCCTACTCTTTATTTGGTATGTTTTATTTGTATTATCATTATTATTTTTGAGATAAGTAACAGAAAAGCGGTCACAAAAGAATTATGCTTACAATTTATTTTTCCCTTTTACAGTTTAAATCGTCTCTAAAAGACCAGTATAATTTTGCACTAATGGAATGATAAAAAATGTCGCCACTTTGGTGAATACTTTCGAAAATGGACTTTGATGGCTGGGATAGTGACGTAAGAGATAATCCATCCAATCAACTTTATTACCTTCTATGATCTTTTATTGAAGACTACACATTGGCCTAACAGACCCATTTGTTTTTTGTGGTCATATAATTCAAACAACTAAAGTTACAGCTGTCTGGAAAAATTGCAATCTACGTATCTATTTGCATTCTTTCTTTTTACTTTTAGATATCAAGTACCAAATGAATCCTGATTCCTTTGACGGAGCTGAATTCAACTCTGCGTTAAGTCAAATAGATACTCAAAGTCATGTTTTGAATGGCAATAGACCGGATGTTGCATTTGCACATGTACTCGATGCAGCCCAATTTCGACCTGGCGTTCCAATCGTAGCAATCGTACTGACAACAGATACGAATTACACAGATTCTACCAAGGAGTTAATCATTGAAAGTGATATTTTTAATGTTGGTATACAATTGTATGCTGTGGGTGTGAATAGCGACAGTCTTCACATTGATGGCCTTGAACTCCTCACCCGTGAACCGAACTCTATGTTCATTTACAATTCATCGGTCATTGCTGATGTGAACACTGCTAGTGAATTGGTGAACATCATAATCTGCAATGATCCAGGTGAACAAGCTTGAGAATAGTCCTCGTCATAAATGAAAAAGATTCAATATGTGCTAAAAGATTGTTCAATAAGTATAACCTATTTTTTGTTTCATGCGAGTACACATTTCAATTTTCATATAGTTAAACGAGAACACAGTAGAACAAATATGACATAAACTGACTTTACAGAGGTGGACCATTTCGGTAACAATTGTTTATCCTGTGTATCTTCTAGTTTGCAAGGATAGAAAGGTGGACGTTATATTTGTGGTTGATACAACGGGTGACGACGCTTATATTGCAAACATGAAGAACTTGGTCAAATCTATCGTCAACCGCCTTGACATTAATGCTGACGCTGCCCAAGTTGGCTTGCTGCAGTACGATGCTACAACGTCACAAATCTTCCAGCTAAACAGAGTACGCAGTCGCAAAAGGATCACAGATGCAGTGAACGCATTAACAAGAACGGGTATGAATGTGCCTTTTGCGTTCCAATAATACGTTATATATTCACATCTTAAATGTTCGCAGTAACAGACTTTATCTTGATCCAGCAAGAATTAGACAATCAAAATAGACAAATATCTGACTGTCAAATCCAGTCTTTTGTAGTATTTGAAAATAATCCAAGAACTTTTATTTTATGTTTTAGTTACTGAGACGCACACAGCCGTTCCTCTTCGTATAGCTCGACAATCTATGTTCACTAAAGCTAATGGGGATCGTAATGATGCTGCGGACATCATCATTCTTGTAACTGACGTCATATCGGGAAATCCAGAACATGAGGCATTGCTTTTGCGCAATAAAGGAATTCTTACTCACGTGGTTGGAATTGGACCTGAAGTGATGAAGACCGACCTTCTGCCAGTGGTGCTGTCTAAGGAGATGATTTATGAGATAAGACACCCAGATAATGTTTCGCTTGTGGCTGATATGTTGTCAAAGACCACGTGTTTTGCTGATGGTAAGATTACTGCATATATCTCCATGTATTATGGTTCAAGACACAGTGAGTCATATTCATATTTTCCTGATTGTGTCATAAAGTAGTAAGGACAGGATACACTGACGACTTAGAGAGTATTATTTAACGAAGTGTCTGGAGTACCTTAAAATTTAAGGCTCTTTAGCCATAATGCTAAAGAGCCTTAAAATTTAAGGCTATTTAGCTGTGAAGATAGTGTTTTGGCTAGAGAGCCTTTGTGTATATAATCCGTGTTTATATTGTTTTTATTGAAGTTTTCGTCATCTGAACAATAAAACAACACTCTCGAAAGTTTTTCGACCCAGAATGCCACTTAAAAATTTCACACATGTATATCACTATAGAGTTGCAAAAAATTTAGTCCAATCATGGAAAAACACTCTGGTATAGTGGTTAGGGTGGTCGGTTACTGCTTCTGCGGCGTGGGTTCGATTCCCGGACGGAGCACTTTTTATTTTGAATAACAGGCCGGAAGTTTCTTCTCTGAGGTCCGGAAATTATGTACACAATTTTTTCTAGAATTCTTGGGCTTGCTCCATCGCTCAATCATCAATGTTTAATGAAATTAATCACTTGTAGTGGCTTTGCTATAGTCACGAGAATATACAGGGAATCCCATTTTATGATGGCAAAAAGTATGATGAAGACCTGCAGGCCCGTAGCCAGGGGGGGGGGGGGGTCGCAGGTTTTTTTTTGAAAATTGAACCCCCCATTGGCAAATCCTGGCTACGGGCCTGACCTGGGGATGAAAAAGGATCTTGTTTCTTCTAGATCACCACATCTTGACGCAGTTTATCGTGAATGCAGGGACATCAGCCCAGGGACATCACAGAATTCACTTCCAAATCTATTGCCCATTAGATTTCAATGCTGATTTTAGAATTTTTCACGTGACGAGATATTTTTGCATAATATTTTCCTCACAAGTGAGAATTTAAGCACATCGATGAGAGAGCACAAAGAAAATTTACAGTACAAGAGGTGAACTGTCGAGGAAACACCGGGAGGAAACAGCGGCTTATGCAACACAACAACAACATTTTATCATAGCCTCCAATCCATCAATAAATGTCTATACATCAAAATCGATGTTTGAACCTTTAAAAAGCCAAATTTAGACTGAGGATTGAAAAGGTTCTTTTATTTCTCTCGGTAGACCGGAAGTAAATTTATGAATCGAGCAAAAAGTGATAATGCTGATTTCAATGCTGATTTTAGAATTTTTCACGTGACGAGATATTTTTGCATAATATTTTCCTCACAAGTGAGAATTTAAGCACATCGATGAGAGAGCACAAAGAAAATTTACAGTACAAGAGGTGAACTGTCGAGGAAACACCGGGAGGAAACAGCGGCTTATGCAACACAACAACAACATTTTATCATAGCCTCCAATCCATCAATAAATGTCTATACATCAAAATCGATGTTTGAACCTTTAAAAAGCCAAATTTAGACTGAGGATTGAAAAGGTTCTTTTATTTCTCTCGGTAGACCGGAAGTAAATTTATGAATCGAGCAAAAAGTGATAATGCTGATTTCAATGCTGTTTTTAGGATTTTCCATCTGACAAGATATTTTTTCGAAACTTTTTGCAAAAACTTCCGCTCAAAAGTCTGTTAGGTATCAACGATTTTAGGCTAGCATCAAAGTCATCAATAAATGTGACTCTCGGACATTTTTACGTGATTGCCTAGTCTTACACCTTCTCTGGTGAACCTTTTTTCGATATATGCATAAAGGTCCATTCAAAGTCAACGTTTGAACCTTTAAAAAGCCAAATTTAGACTGAGGATTGAAAAGGATTTAGAACGTTTATTTTTCCCGGTAGACCGGAAGTAAATTTATGAGTCGAGTAAAAAGTGATAATGTTCTGTTTATGAAGTGGGGAAGTCAAAGCAGTACTAATAGAAGTCATAGTTAGCATTCAAAGATTATTTAAAAGCATTTAAAATTAAATCGACGGCAAAATTGAATTGACTGAAATCTTTATGTTTTCTTCTTCATCTTCTTTGCGGACCTCAGAGAAGACACTTCCGGTTTAATAATCAGTGATTTTATCGATCAAAAATATTTCTTTTTGAATGTGTCCGATATCTGCTAGTATGGTATGTATATTTGTGCTGATTTCTTAAATTACAAAATAGGTTGGGTATAGATTATGTCAAAGTCGTTTGATCTTGTCCCAGAAGCAATATTTCGTCATTTCTGTCGCCTGGAATTCCTTTAAGGCTCTCTAGCAGAATTGGCTATCAAAATGCTAAAGAGCCTTAAAATTTAAGGCTCTTTAGCCTAAATGCTAAAGAACCTTAAAATTTAAGGCTCTTTAGCATTTTGGCTAGAGAGCCTTAAATTTTAAGGCTCTCCAGGCGCGGCCATTATTTAAAGATTTAAGCCACGGACACGATCAGTGCATTGTGGACTTATCATTCCACTAATATAAGTGTTGTTTTAAAAATCTACATCTACATCAATAATCCGCAAAAGGCTAATAAGCCCATTTAAAGCAGATATATAGTTTAACAGTGATATAATTTGAATGGAATACAATTTGAACCTTAACATTTAAAAAATAGATCTATGGTTTACAACTCATATTAAAATGTACACTGAAATCATGCAACACTTCCCCACTTAAGGAGGCATCTTCCCCAAGGTCGATGCTCCCGTTCGTAGAAAAGTTGGGCATAAACTTTTATTAAACCTTATTAAAACTTTGCACAAATGCGTATCGTGAGTGCTAACAACGCCTTGGTGGAATTAATCCGACACAATGCATTCATAGCATTGAGTCTTGTGTTTGAATTACTTTCAATCATTGCAAAACAAAAAGATTTATACGATGCAATTCACTTAAAGAATATATTTTCAAGAATACATTTTGCAAGTCCCAAGTTTTCAACACATCAGTTCCACTTTCTAGATGGGTGTTCCGGATCGTGTGCATTCTCCCTCTAAATCTAATTTTAATTTCATTTGCTCGTGGTTTATATATTCAGATGTTCCTTCTATTTCAGCCATTTCTCTTAAATAGAACTTCATTTCCCTGAATTGCAACTTCTTCATTTTAATGTGAGTCGGTCTGCTTTTTGGTTGAAAATACAAGAGTTCAGGGAGTGAATAGAACAGCCAACTTGACAGCCAACTTCAAATAAGGATGTTATCTGAAAATGACACTGTGTGCATTAGACTAGAATAATGCAATGCAATTATATGACACACTGTACTTCAACTCATCCAAATTAAACGTCAATTCATAATATCTATGAAGCTTATAAATGTATCTTCATATTATTTGTTGAAAAGTTTGTATCTATATCTAAGATGACACTCTGGTAAACATTTGTTTCTCTTTAGTATTAATTGAATCATAACAAATGGAATATCAACAAACCATAAATCTTGAGTATATTTTCCCATTTATCAAAACACGTGTCTACGAAAATGAGTTTCGTTATCACAAAATACCTCATCAGTACAACCAAAAATGCATCATGGATATGTCTTTCAGCATGTCGTGGTATAAAATATGATATTGCTGTCCTGTTGGATCGATCCAGTAATATCAACGATGCAAACTTCAAGCTGATAATAGAATTCCTCTCTAGCGTTGCTAATGAACTCGATATTGGTCCAAACAACACCCAAGTTGCGATGGTAACATTTGCTGATCATCCAACAATAGAATGGGACTTACAAAGGTGAGTAAAAATAGACTTTGTCACGATGAACAAAAAATGTGTATGACATAACTTATCTAAGAAAATGTATGATCATTGAATGCCATAGACTGTACTTATGTGTAGGTAGCATATTCATTTCAGGTTTATAAATCGGTTTGACTTGGTGAGAGCTATTCAGAATCTGTCTTCTGTTGTGACAAGTGGTGTTACAAATCATACTCGTGCACTTGCTACTACGACTGATAACGTGTTCAAGCTTGACAAAGGTGACAGGTAAGGCGCTTCATTGTTACTTGCCATATTATTGGTGCTAGTAAAAATAACTGCTATAACCTATATGACAACCTGACAACATATCAACAACAAAGAGGACAAAAATGGTGATATTTTTGGTAAAATTACATCAATTGGTGATATTGTGTAACTGTCAAGAGACCTAAATCATATTTCAAGTCTCACATGGCCTCATTTAACCCGATATGTGTGATTTAACAGGCCGGGTGTGATCAATTTGATCCTTATGTTCTCTGATGGACGATCTGTAGCAGACGATTCTGGTGAATGCGAGAACGAGGCCACACGTGCCAAAGAGAATGCTGTCTTGGTTGTCATTGGAGTTGGTTCATATGAAGATATTGCCAACCTGAGAAAGATATCATCTCAGCCTAGCGAACAATATGCGTTCACTGTTGAAACATACGACTCTTTGGTTAAAATGAGGAAGTCTCTATTCAAGGTCGCCTGCACGCCACCAGGTAGGAGTACTATAAATGACGGTGCTGGTCATTTACTAGAATATTGCGTCATATTCATATATGAGATGACGTTTTATAGCCTGCCTTACCCATGTTTTATGTATATTCATAGTTTGCCCTGACACTCAGGCAGAGGTTGCGTTTATACTTGAAAACAGTCTGGATCCTGACAACGATCAGTTTGCAAATGCTACACGCCTCATCATGGGTACAGTGGCCAACATGCACTTTGGAAAATCATTCATGCGTGCTGGAGTGTTGACGTTTAATTCTACAGCCCATATAGAAATAGGTAAAACAATTTCATTATTAATTGTTTATTTACTAGTATTTTTAAAGAATTCTCATGAAAGATTCAATGCCCCTTTACATGGCAACCATTTCTCTACATACAGAGATTGGCTCGTCTCTCCTTGTCACGAATACCTCTTTGAATCATCTGTGGGTTCTGGTGGAGAGCAGCAACCTCATTGGTGATTCTCTGTTAACTGTTTTAATGTCTAAAACTTTTAAAATTTCATAAGAATCTCGCCAATGAAATTCTGATTTCATAAGCGAGATAAACTCATAATTTATTCAAATGCCTTGGCGCGAATATCAGTTTTTTCAAAAGGAAACTGTCACGTGTTCGCGTTGCGCGGTCATGCAATGCACGGTGACCCGTGTAAACCAATAATCGGCCTATTTTCCAAACTCTAGGAGTTAAAGAAAAGTACGTATGAAATTTTAAATGCGTCATGGAATGCACATTTCTGTACAATTCCAAAAAGTGCTTTAACCAAATGTTGAGTGAGGTAACTAACTTACTCTGTCTTTAACTTGTTATCATCTTAATGGATCTGTTAATGTCCAAGTAACTTTCTTGGTCCTAAATAGTATCCGAGTGTCTTCCTCGTACAAATAGCTTCCAGGTTCCTTTCCTGGGCATCAGGAGTACTATTTACATTCTATGTACACGTCACATTGTGTTCAAGCTTTAACCATCGCCCCTGAAAGAACATGAAGCATGTTAATTTATTCAGTGGGAGGGTGAGGTGGGACATGAATAAATTATGAGTTTATCTCGCTTATGAAATCAGAATTTCATTGGCGAGATTCTTATGAAATTTTAAAATTTCATTACGCTAATAAACTCATAATTTATCCAAATGCCAGTTTAAAGCATGTATATGATTAAAGTCTTACTTGAACACAAATTCTCCAAAGTTGGTTTTATAGTGCGATGGTAGAATTTCTCAAATGTTTTACTATTTGACCAGTTCGCTGTTTCAATAATTTGACAGGTAGTCATGCCTGCGGCAAATGCCTTACTTGTTGAAGCGGAACGGGTGGAATGAGGTTTGAATATGTCCGTATCCGCCCCAGATAATTCCATTATTTTTTTGATCCATCCAGCTATGGTGCTGGTGACTACTGGTTGATATGGCTTCACACAGCTTATAAAGAGGTGTGATTTTTGAGTTTCAGATATTCTGAGATGTTCTGTTTGTTTCAAATATGCTCGGAGAGCAAGAGTAACATCTAGTTTGGGGTTATCCGGATATTCCTTGAATACTTATGTGGTAATATGTTTACTGGGGTTAGCTGTTTTTGTTAATCCGTCAATATTTATGATGATTTCTGACACTTTATCAATGAAGAACCTTGGGTTAAGTTTGTGAAGTTCAGATCACCGACAAGCACTGGTTAATGCCATAAGAATAGCTAATTTTTGGGCTAGCAATTTTTGCGATAGTGTATTATTTTCCCCTATAGATTTTATGTGGTTCTACATCCCAATTTTCAGTATATCTTGGTTTGGGGGGGGGGGGTTGTATTAAAAAATCCCCTCATTAAAGCAGTTATAAGTGTGTGTTGGCCAATTTTAATTCCGTCTATTGGGTCACAGAATGCAGAGATAGCGAATCTATATCCATTCAAGGTGGAATATGACTTACCTTTTTCAAACATGCAGTTGAGGAAGTTTACTATATCGGCCAGAGGGGCATGAGAGGGATTAATTTGTTGTCTGTCACACCAGCGATCCCATTTATTCCAGGCGCTGCTATAAGGATTTTGTGTACCTGGTCTCCTGGCATTGACGAGCATGTTGATAGCTCCTTCAGAAATACCTTCTGTTTTGTAATGTTGTTTGAGATTCTCCAGGCTGCTAGAGTTAGTGAGTTGTTTAGTACTAGTGGATGGCATTCCCCTAATGGGCTCATTAAAAGGTTGTTTTGGTGAGGAATCAGTAATGGTTTTTGAATGAGCATGTTCAATAGAATGGGGTACCAAGGCTGTGGCTGCCATGTTGGAGCAATCAGAACTAAGTCTGTTTCCTCCATTCTTACCTTTGCCAGAACTCTGTTCATCAGGAAGAATGGAGGAAAGGCATATGACAGTATTGGTTTCCATGTCTGACAGAATGCGTCTATTTTTAGAGCCATCGGGCCTGCTTTCCAACTGTAAAAAGTTTTTACCTGATGATTTGTCCTGTCTGCAAATAAGTCCAGAAGGAACGGGCCCCAGACTTTTTCTATTTGTAGGAATACTTGCCTATTTAGCATCCTTGAATACCCTGGACGCTTTGTCCGCTATCTCGTTCTGACAGCCTGGGATGAATTCTGCCGTAATTGTGATCCCCTTGTTGAGGCAATACTGGTAAATTATTTGTGTTACCTGTAATAATTCCTTGGAGCGAGTTCCCCCCAGTTTGTTGATTTGAGACATTGCTGTCATATTGTCTGTTATTATATGGACTCTGCAATTGTTCATTTCTTTGGTCAGAGTTTTCATGGCCAGATAGATCGCCATTAATTCTAGATGATTTATATGTTTCTCCCTTTCTATTTTCGACCATAGTCCCTGGATTACCTGACCCTGGCACTCCGCCCCACCAACCGGATAGGCTGGAGTCTGTTGTTATGATCAATGATGGTTCCTCCATTTTGATTGGCTTGCCATTCCAGAAGTCCACTTCTGAGATCCACTATAACAAATCGTTTCTTACCTCTTGTGTCAGCTTGACTATCGTTAAGTAAGATTGGTTGTTTCTCTTCACACCCTGAGTCTTTAACATCTGAAGGTGTCTGTAGTACAGGGGAGCTGGTAGGACTGCCATTGCACAGGCTGACAATCTGCCTACTATTGTTGCTATGTCCTGTACTGACACTGACTTTTTGTGTAAAAGATTTTCGCAACCTATAATATGAGTTTGTCTGAGGGCACTTTCAGAACCATTGCTTGGGAGTTTACCTGGAACCTTAGATATCCTATTATTTGGGTTGGGTTCGAAATTGATTTCTCCCAGTTTATCAGAAACCTCAGATTTTCTAACAGGAATACAGTTGTGTAGAGCTGATTTAATAGGGTCGTTTGACATTGATGGAAGAGGATCAAATCGTCCAAGTAACAGATTAGTTTGATTCCGATTTTTCTTAGAATCGCTATTGGAACTTTCATTAGTTTTGTGAAGGTTCTGGGAGCGGATGCCAGTCCGAATGGTAGTACTTTCATTTGGTACAGTTTTTGATTCACTTGAAATCTCAGATATTTCCGGTGGGTTGGATCGATTGGAATACTCATATAAGCATCCGCTAAATCAAGCTTCATCATGTAGTCGTTTTTTGAGATCATTTGACTTAACATTGGCATCCCTTCCATTTTGAAGTGATGATACTGAACATATTGATTTAACGCCTTTAGGTTCAGAATGGGATGCATTTTTTTCTCTCGAAGAAAGAAATGTGATATCATTTGATTTTCTGAAGGACTTGCAACTTCTGCCGCATTTTTGTCTAGAAGTTTTTAAACTTCTTCGGTCAACAATTTTGAATTTTTTGTTTTCACAATTTCGAAGTTTATGTTCTTGTTTTGTGAGGGTGTATTCAAGAATTGAATTTTGTAGCCTCTTACAATGTTTAGAATAATTTGATCTGATGTTTTTCTCTTCCAGTTTTGGATGAACTCTGTCAAACGACAGAGTTTGTTACAATTTTTGTGAATTTCAGTACCAAGATATTTTGATTTATGGAAGGTTTTTGTTTGAAAGAGTTCTCCTGCACGGAAGGTAAATTCAACATACCTCTTTCCTCCTTTGTTGGAGGTGGCGTTTCCGGTACTGGTACTGAAGAGGGGCCCCCACGAAAGGGCTTTTTCTTGTCATTTGAGCCAGATAGGGCCTTTTTCAAATTGGCTAGGTCTTTTCGTTCTTTAGGTACCTTGATAATTGAGCAGTTTAGACTTAACTTTGGCTGAAAATAGCTCTTTGTTATTCTGTTTGACGGTATATTTTTAACCTTTGTCATGAAGTCTTTTACGCCTGCTTTATTGTATTTAATTTATTGTATTTATTTCTGTGAGCATGAAAGCTTGTCCTCCCAGAATTATTGCTTGTTTTGCTAAGTTTTTAAGTAGTTTTACGTCTATGTTTTTGTTGTCAACATTTGTCATCAGGTTCCACATGGTACTTAATGGCCCCATGGTGTCAGAAATTTTCCTTTGTACAGTGGCTAGTTTTTTATCAGATTCCACTATGGGCTTGATGGAAATTTCTTTGATAAATTCGTCCATTTTTGGAACATGTAGCCCTTGACGGTCTGGTTTTGGGTTTTTTGAAGCATTTCAGTAATGGTGTCAATGGACAGCATGTCCTGTTTCCAGTATTTCTTGACAAATGAGTCATGTTTTGGTTTTAGAGTCCAGGTTTTGGACTTTTTTGATCTCTCTGGATCAAAAAATCTGAGTCAGAGTTACTTTGGTTTGGTCTTTTTGTTGGATTTGTGATGTTCCGGTCACTCGAATCGCTTGATTCATCAGAGCTTGAGCTTGACTGGCTGTCATCTGAAATAGAGTCAGAGTCATTATTGAAAGAGGGGTATTTATCTCTCTTTTTCTTTTTCTTGTGAACCTTTTGATTTGGTTTTGTTTACATGTGCCTATTGCACTATTGTCTCCAGCATTGGAGTGTTTTGTCGACAGCATGTCGTTTGTTGACCGCATGGTCTTTTTTGTTATGTCTTTCGACACACCTGCACCTTAAGTGCTCAAAGTTTTATCAATCATTTGCCTACCTGATTGAAAGGAATGAATAGATTTCACTTCCTCTTCCTTATTGTCATCAGATTGTGAATCTGACTCTGAAAGTCTCCTAGACCTGGTGGACGTGGCGTCGGCCATCTTGAAACTTTGAAAGTTTTTTTGGAGCCTGAATACGTCCTTCTCCTTTGGGAGTTTGGAAAAAATAGGCCGATTATTGGTTTACACGGGTCACCGCGCATTGCATGACCGCGCAACGCGAACACGTGACCGTTTACTTTTGAAAAAACTGATATTCGCGCCAAGGCATTTGAATAAATTATGAGTTTATTAGCGTAATGAAATTGGTCCAGGGCAGATTTTGGCCCGTTGTGCAAAAGGTAATGATTATTCAGTGGTCTGTGGCCATATATGAATAAATGGCATACTATTGGAAAGAGGAGACCGGTGGCTTCATGATAAAATAAAATGCAATTGATGTAATCATCACTGTTTTTTGGGTTTTTGCTTGTTGCGTTTCTTTGGGACGCACTGTGCATGCTTTTATTATGCGTGGTCATATTCTTGCATTATTGATTATACTGTATTTACCTAGATTCACACTCGGTGGCTCCGTTATACGATTGGGTATTAAGATAAAAATTTTAATCTTGTGTCAAACTATTCATTGATTTGAAGTCACTCTTACCAGAGGCATTTTTAGAAAGTAGAATCTTCGCAATTGATTGCATCTCTTCATTAACTTTTTCTAGCTTTGGGCGATTACGACACCACATTTAATTTCACTAAAGGACTACAATTGCTCAATAACGGTGGACAGGGAAATGATCTCACTGCGGCGCTTAAAAAATTGCCAGAGTTCTTTCAAAATGCAAGGGCTGGTGTTCCACGAGTTGCCATTCTCCTTTTAAGTCGACCATATATCCCAATAGAGGGCAACGCAGACCTTGTACAGGCTAGCATCGAGGCATTAAAACAAGGAATGAGTATCTACGCTCTCGGCCTCCCTGGATCTTTGAGATCGGATTTAGAGAAAATTGTGCCCGGATCAGAGTTCGTCCACATGGTTAACGACGATGCAACTAAAGCTGTGGAATATATGGCCCAATACACATGTGTGGAACCAGGTTAGTTTAAGTCCAATCATCCGTGGTAACTCAAGACCTGCAGGTCTACATGTACATATAGGTACATTATTACCACTTCGGCCCTTGTTTCACTATATTGCCCTTTGAAATGACGTTATTGTACTATTAATATAAAATGTCAACGTAACCAACACCCCTCCCCCCTTTGTTTCAGTGTGCCGAAATAGACGTGCAGATATCATTTTCCTAATAGAGACTGCCATTGTTCATCCATCTAAATTAGATGGCTTGAAAACATTTGTGAAAGCAGTTGTCAATCGATTAGATATCTCTAGCACCTCTGCCCGTGTTGGTTTGATGACCTACGGCTCTACTCCTCGTGTCTTACTGCAGTTACACGACTGTATGACAAAGACATGTATCCTTGCAACTGCTGGAAACATCACCTATCATCAAGGTGACTATTATTAATGATTTTATTTCACTTGTTGAAAACAGTAGAATACACGAATAAAAGCATACGAATCGCCATGTGGCATTACAGGTTGCTTTAACTAAATTAAACATAGTTTTCATGTAAAGATTTGTTCTTGGTGTTGCCAAACAGTTTTATCTTCTTTTGGTAATTTTAAAATCACACACGCAGGCCAGTAGCCAGGGGGTTCAAAAATCTTTCAAAATCATGCAGTTTTCACCATTCTGAACACTTTTAAGTGACTTGGCCATTTTTGGACTAAAATTGTCACAAGTGAACCCCCTGGAATTTTTCAAAAAGTGACCCCGCCCCTTGACAAATCCTTTTCTATTGTTTTCTATTGTTTCTGTTGAACTCCTGTGTGAAGCAAGGGTTACGGGTTTTCATTACTGTTGATATTTTCTAGCTGGCTCTCCAAATATCACAGCTGCCCTAGACCTTGCCAAACGGGAGATGTTTACACCAACAAAGGGGGATCGAAGTGGAGTTCCAAACATCATTGTCATTGTGACATCAGAGGAGGCTCTATTTGATAACCTATCGGAAAACGCCGACACATCCGGGCTTTTGATCCACACGGTCAACATCGGAACGAGTTCACAACCAGACAGATTTACAAATAACCTAGGTGTTGCATTCCATTCAGAGAGTTATTCAGAGCTGATGAAACTTAGTATAAATGTAACAAAGATGGCCTGCTATGCTGATGGTATGTGTTTTAACGTCCTCATGTAGAAAGGCAACAATTTGTTCAAATAAATCCATGCAATAGTGTGAATAAAACAAGTTTCTCCTGCTTAGGAGATATTGTTATCTGTTTCACTGTTTTCCCCGTTTTGTTTTGCAGTGTGTAAAAACAAAAAGTATGACATAAACGTTGTGATAGATCGCTCTGGCAGTATAACACAGGATGATTACATTCTCATGCTTGGCTTCCTCTACAACACCGTTAACGAGTTGAACATCAATAGGAACAAGATTCAGGTTGCCGTGGAAACGTTTGCAGATGATGTCAAAGTCGAATGGTATTTGAACAGGTGTGGATTATCTCATCAACGCTTTCCTCCATATTCACAATATTTAAATTTTTAGAAAAATATATTTCCCCACTTTTTCACTAAAATGTAATGCGTAAGACTGTACAATCATTCATAATTCATGAAAAGTGTATTGTTTCTCTTAAAGACATTCACTCATCTGCTCATTTTGTTCAACAAGCCGCATAGTAGTCTTACATGTTGTTATAGCTACCGTGTATTGTGACTTGCGTCGTCGTAGTCTGTAACAAATGGTACACTTTATTGATTTTCTTGTGTAACTGTCTTGTTTTTCAGATACAACGATCGAATTGAGATTGGTGATGCAATATACGGGTTGAGTCCATATATCAATCCATCTGGCTCTACAAACCTGAACCTTGCAATAAATAAATCAACGCATGAAGTCTTCACCGTTAAAAGGTAAGAGACGGTGCAGTAAATCTAGAGAAATTACCCTATTGTCACAATCCAAACAAATAATGAACGCCCAATATACGTACCGCCGACCTTGTTTCATTAAACTATACATATTAAAGTGATTGTTAGGATGTTCATCCAATGGACGTTTTAATGAATGCCTATGAAAACATTTCACACGCAGCCTCAGTGCGACATCTGTATCCACTATCGGCTTAATTCGAAGATACCCTACCACTACTCCTTATGTCATTGTTTTAGGGGAGATCGTAGTGATGTACAGAACCTGCTCTTTACCATAACCGATGGCATGGCCAAGGACGGCGACCCCAAGGTCAGTGCAGATAGGGCCAGAGAAATTAGTAAAGCTATTATCATCGCTATTGGTTTTGGACCAGAGATGAGTGAGCAAGAGCTGAACAAGATTGGATCTGACCCCGACAGCAAATATGTGCACAAAGTGGAGACCGTGCAAGACTTGGAGAGCATTCGGTATGTGCATATGTAGTAAATGATTTACAGTAGCATTTAGTAGTTAGCTCACAAAAATGAAGACGTTATTAGAACTTTGTTATCTTATAAATAATACTCTAATGTTTTGCCTTTTTATATCTACAGGTACAATCTGCTTGATATGGCATGTGGGAAATGTAATGGTGTCACAGATATCGCCATTGCCATAGATTGTTCTGGTAGTATTGGTGTCGCAAACTTCAACCTAATGTTGGAGTTTATCCTCATTCTTATTGACAATCTAGATATTAATACTAACCGGGACAGAGTTGGTGTAATTGCATTTAGTGATGATGCAAAGGTTTTGATTCAACTTGTAGACTTCACAGAAAAGGAGTCACTGAAATCGGAAATTAGAAATATTCCCTATACGCTAGGGGCTACTAATACACAACACGCGCTGAAGCTAGCTAGAGAAAGTTTGTTTACTGAACAGCATGGGGACCGACTAGATGTGCCCAATGTAATATTACTCCTCACCGATGGCGTATCCACTGTGAAGAAACACTTCACCATACCCGAGGCTCTAGCGCTGAAACAACATGGCGTCTCTGTAGTAACATTAGCTGTGGGAAACCAAACCGATGAACGTGAACTTTCAAAAATTGCATCTACACCAGAACTGATGTTCGAAGTGAACCGGTTTAGTTCTCTACCTTCTATCGTTGATCTTGTAATGAATGCGATATGCAATGGTATGTGATTTTACAGGCAATAATGTGCTACTCCTGAGTTTATTATAGTCCTGAATAGCTTATACGTTGGCATTGCCGAGAGATTTCGTAACTCACGTATAGCATGTCTATTATTCCCATACAACGTGTAACTGATGAAGCGTTTGATTACGTCATCATTTGTTGCGCAGCTCTATACGACGATTCATAAAGATTTCAAATATATATTTATTAAAGTCTCACGCCATAAAATAATACAATAATATTTAAAAACTTTATGTATGGACGTGTAGAGTTGGGCAACAAATGATGACGTAATGAAACGCTTCATAAGTTATGTTATACGGGTATAATAAGCATGCTATAAGTGAGTTGCGAAATCTCTCTATTGAGTTTAAATTGACTATAATGTTATCATTTGTTATTACAATATGATGTAATTCAGCAAGTAAAAGATTATACATGTTGAATATTTCCTTTTTTAGATGAGAACGAGTGTCTAGACACGCCATGCATGAACAATGGCACCTGCATAGATCTTGTCCACGGCTACATGTGCGAGTGCAAATCTGGGTTTTCGGGTATCCAGTGTGAACGGGAATGTGACATCAACGTTGACCTCATTTTCGCTATCGATCGATCAGGATCCATCTTTGAAGAGAACTTCGACCAATTAAAGCAGTTCATCATTGGAACCCTAGTTGATTTCCCGATCTCCCAGCAGAACACACGCGTGGGTGTGATCACATTTGCATCAAATGCTTTTATAGAAATATATTTAGATCAGTCGACCGACCTGAAAAATCTTACGCATAGAGTGGAGTCAATAAGTTACACCGGTAAGCAAACGTTTTGGCTATAGTAGTGATATATTTCTTCTAATTATTTTCAAGTTACTATATCTGCTATTTGAAACGAGCGATCAGACCAAAAATGGCAAAACAATACCCTGTTAAACTACAAAGAAGACGAAGCTCTCTTTTAAGAAGTGAAGTCAAACGAATGCAAAGGGTAGCAAAACAAAATTATTATGTCTCTATAATTCATGATTATCTTTCACATGGTAATTTGCTGTTCGTTCGAAAATCACATTACATTGAAGTTGCAAACCAAATCAAAGGTGGAACACCATGCAAAACTGAACGTTGCTACCATTTTGTATGTAATTCCAAATCTGTAAATGTCTGATTCTTTTGAAAACTGTTAATATAAAAAAAATAGTTCTGATATTGGTCCAAAAAGGTCAGGACATACGTTTCCATACATTTCATGTCATTTTATAAATAACAAGTTGGTATCTTAAATCTTCTTTCTTATCTCTAGGGGGTGCAACTAACATTGCCAGTGCTCTCCAACTTATCCGCTTCTCCATGTTCAGGGAATCACGTGGCGATAGACTAAATGTTCCAAATGTCCTGGTTATCATCACAGACGGCGCCTCTAGCGTTAACACCAGGGATACTCTTCCACAAGCTAGAATTCTCCAGAACGAAGGCGTCCACATTACGGTTGTGGGAATTGGACATGAATTGAAGAAGTCGGAACTTCGCGGGTTGGCCACAGACCCGGATCGTTGTAATGTCATGGTCGTAGATGATTTCAAGAATTTGGCAATGATAAGACCAAATATTACTAAACCATTTTGTTATGGTAAGTAAATTATCACGACATGATTTGCCTTTTTTGTTAGGGTACTTATTTTGACTCCCATTCAGCGATTAATTATACATTAAAACTAAAAAGTCCATATAAAAGAGCAAGCCTCCAGACTCATCCCTTGTACAAAGTAGTCTACATAACATTACTATATGAAAATTGATGGGGAGTAGATACTGTATGCTATACGTTTACGCTTGCATTGGGTTCTTGAATGCAAGATCACCAACGATGAGTTTCGTATGTCTTCGTGTATAGTGTATTGCTGGTTGTTCTTTCTCATCTATTATTTTCTTATAGACCAGCACCACTGTGAGCCAAACCACTGCAGAAATGGTGCAGTTTGTTCGGACAAACTAACACATTACGTATGTGACTGTGTCTCCGGCTTTACGGGGCAGAATTGTTCTGCTGAATGTCCCTCTAAGCGAGATATAGTCTTCATACTAGACGCTTCGGGTAGTATGGGATCCGAGACATTCGATAAAATCCTGACGTTCGTCAAAAAGGTGACTGATAACTTCGACATAGAAAGCGGTACTCAGAGAGTCGGCCTGGTAGCGTTTGCGAGTGAGGGTGTGATACATTTTGAACTGGACAAGTTCTCGAGCAGCTTTGACCTGCTGAATGCCATTGGATCGGTGGAATATACTGGAGGTGAGTGGTCGTCTATTTTTACCGTAATTTGACGCCGAACACAAAGCATTTTGAATATTGTGTTTAGAAAGCTTTGTTTTGTTTGCATTCAATATTTATGTTGTTCACATAGTCTTTGCGTAGAAATGCTTGAAATCAACATGATCCTCGATTTCTTTAGTCTCTTATATAGCTCAAATCTCTTTTGTGAGACCCATACATAGTAGACAATAACCATTTCTCCACTCAATGATATCCTTACCTTTATCTTCTTCTTGGAATCTTTCTTTCATAAACAAAAATTTCATCAGA
This sequence comes from Owenia fusiformis, assembly GCA_903813345.2. NCBI lineage: Eukaryota > Metazoa > Annelida > Polychaeta > Sabellida > Oweniidae > Owenia > Owenia fusiformis. The sequence goes on from CAIIXF020000004.1 coordinate 18,400,808, forward strand.
AAAATGTTTATCCTCGACGAACATGTTTTTGCAGTTCTACCTGATGACGAACCATTATTGTGGGCTTAGTTTCCAATAAACAACTCAAAAACGCCATTTTATTTCAGGTTCAACGAACACAGCTGATGGAATTGCTCATATGATGACCATGTTTAGCACCGTGAAGAAGATCGGTCGCAGTGATGTGGATAATCTCGCAATACTTATAACAGACGGTGTAGCAACTGTCCAACAAGGTGTCGAGTTCGAAGAGGCGTTGAAGGCAAGGGACAGAAATATACACATCAAGGCTATAGGCATAGGGTCTATTATTTATGAAAAATACCTAGAAAAGCTAGCCTCTAAAACGACATCTGAAACCGGAATTCCCGATCAAGTTATCATTCGAAATGTCAATGACTTGGACAATGTATTATTAAGGAAGCTTATTGACGAGATATGTGATCGACCATAGCATGATTTGATTTATTCTTACTGAATGGACATGCACTGTTGTTGACTGTTGTTCAGGTTGTTACTCGATGTGTTAGAGCTCGAACTGATTATTTATGATATTAATGTTTAACTTAATGTATATATTGTACATAGTTTGTTTTAATTTTTGTAATCATAATTTATTCATATTAGAATGAGTGCAATTAGAATATGTAAAATATGTTCAGGTAAGTCACACGAACAGAAACAAAAATTTAAAAAAAACTATACAAAAATGCGTTTTTACATTTTCATGTTATTTATTTATTTACTTTTTAAAATTACATAACTTATGCCGTACAAAATATATATAATTTGACATCTGGTTGTAAAACTTTAAATTACAGTGTCGTCGAAAACATCCATATTTTGAATTCATGTTTCATGATTTTTTATAATAACCCATATAGTTTAGAATATTGTTGGAATTGCAGGAATCACCCGCGTTTGCTCCAGAAATGAATGAATAACTCGTCAGGGGTTACTGAATGAAAATATACAGTTGTCGTAATAATATTCGAAGAAACAATTAAAGACTGATGACAGTGCCATATTATTCACCCTGCCTGAGACACGGAATGGGTTGTTAAAGTATATTCGGAAATTAGATTTGCCATTTTATTGCTGCATTCCATGCGAATTTTGTTTGAAGAACATGAATTATGAAAAATATGGACGTTTCTTAGCATACTTATATATTTATTCAGAGTCTAACAGTTTGCCTTCGGGAAGTCTAATTAGTACAATTATATGATAATTTAATTAGCCTAATTAAAGGGATGGTTTTCACTACTAACTGAGGAGCATCCCTTAATTAGTCTTTAGAATAGGCCAAATATATTTATTGATTCATATTGAATTAAGGTGGGGCATACGGCATTGGCCCTGATGAAATCTAGTGTTGGACTAAACTTATCATAGTTTACGTATTATCTACTTTAACTTTCATTTCTTTGTTTAAAAGTTGGTTGTTCAGTTCGTCCTCCAAGGTAAAACTTTGGTGATGAATGACCCGGATGTTACCTCTTTAACCTCTGACAGCATAGATAGCTATAGTCATGTAATGTCCGTATAGGAACTGGTCATTCTGACCAGCTTTGCTTCTACATATTTTATGTACCAATATCCAACTCCCCTTGACACTGTTAGTTTTACACAAAGCTACATATTTGTTATATATATTGTATGTTTATTTTGTATTAAAAATATTTATCGTTTATCTTAATATTTACATGCTGTTTTTTAGAAATGAAAATATATTTTTATTAAACTGTATTACTGTGTTTTTTGTGATCTAGACATACAAGTAGCATGCTTAGAACACTGGACGGTCCAATGAGATGCAAACTTGAAATAAGAATTTGGATTTCCAAAAGGGCATGTAATTCTAAGCATTTCCACCTAAGCATACTTTCAATAGATTCTCACGGGGACTTATTTCCATTTACGTGTCTCAATCAAATTAAAATTAGCCCATCGTTGTAATTTTTGTAATACTTTCTAGAAATTGTTCAAATTCGTCCTTTCTCTACATCATTAAACCTTACGAGGCCTAAGTTTATTATCATGGGCTTCCAAGAGAAACCCCATGTTATTACTGTATCAACAAGGTTTTGATGCAATTTTAAATTAACAAAATTCACCTCCAATGATATTGGTCATTTTTGTTACCAAACCTCTTACGCCATTTCCTATTAGAATAATGGTGGTAGCTAAATACCAAAGTCTTTTTCACCATATCAAAATGACTAGAAATCATCAATAGCCCAGTCAAACTAATGAAAAAAATAGCTTAACCCAAAACAAATTGCAATAGAAATCAAATTAGGTTAGTTATTTACATTTATTAACCTTGAAATACATACTAAAAATCTACCAAAATCGAAGTAGTGGAACAATGTTAAAATTTGAATCGAAGATACCCCCTACCCCACCCCCTTCAATTTATGAGTGCAGGACTAAAAAACATATTTCTTAAAGTTGAGGTCTTATTTTTACATAATTTAGTTTGACCACGATTGGATATTGTTTTTCCTAGATAATAATATTAATTTAACAAAGAAAAAGTTCATTTGTCTTCTTTTTAACCCTTACAAACCCAGAAAAAATAGAAAAAAATATCTCGAATTTCGCATATACTAATTTGAATATGTGTTTTTATATTAATGGGACCTTCTAGAAAATGTCCTATAATTTATAACGATGGACCAACATAACACTCATTATTTCTTTGTAATCTTGAAATGATAGGTTTATTGAATTTTGAGAAATAAACTTTTTGATACCGTATGGTAAGGCTACTAGAATGAAGGTCGGAAAATGAAATTTGTACAAATGAGAGGAAAAGGCACAAATAAGGTACCGTTGTGAAACTTATGACCCAACCTTTTCAAATTCACTTGTATCTGAGTCACAAATTTGTTAGCAATAATGTCAAATGCCAGTTTCCATAGCAACCATTTGAATATTGTTAATAGATGTAATACATTATCAGGCAAATTCCACTCATTATTCGTCGACTCAAATTCATATCTGTATCATAATGAAGCAATAAATATGCAATTAGCTCATATTCAAATTAGCTCATTTGCTCATTTATTATGATATCATATGATGTGTATTTTATCGTACCTAAAAAGGTAGGAAACTGTTGTCTGCTTGGCGGGTGGGTGGGTGTTGCATTTTCTTAAAATCACTATTCCTGGAAAACCACTTAATGGATTCACTTCAAATTTTCACAAATGTTACATGGAAAGAAGTTCTAGAGCTTATTAACTTTTCGGTGGCCATCTTGCATTCTGGCGGCCATCTTGGAAGTTTTTAGATAAATCTTGCCATCACAATTCCCCAAAAATCCCTCAACATATTTATTTCAAATTTTTCACATGTTACATGGTAAGAAGTTCTAGAGCTAATAAACTATTCAGAAGCCATCTTGCATTCTGGTCCCCTTTCAGTGGCCATCTTGCATTGTGGTGGCCATTTTGGAAGTTTTTGGATTAATTTTGTCATTGGCATTCCATGAAAACACTTTATGGATTAACTTCAAAACTTTACACATGTTACATGGTAAGATGTTTTACAGCTGATAAACATTTTGGTGGTCATCTTGCTAATAGGGTAAACAAGCCCACTCTGCTATGTATTAGTTACAATATTGTTAACCCTGTGCCTTGTTCTACATTGTGCTCATATATTTGGACACAATGTTGATTGGCATTGTAAAAGTTACTATTGTCATGCAGTAAACACAATACAAATTTATGTCATATTCCGCAACGAATATGGCATATTCACTTGCGGTGTTTGCCAGATTCACCCGCGGTATATGGCATACACACTAACCAATGAGAACGCGAAATGGAGCCAATCAAATCGATGCTTTCTGCATAACGTTCTCATCTGCTGTATATGGCATATTTGGCAGTTGAGTGTATCGCATATTTACTTTGGAATATGCCATACTCACCTGTAGAATATGCCATATTCTGCAGGTGAGTATGGCATATTCACCCGTATCACAAATATCGCACGACCATAAATATATGCCATATTCCGCATTACAACTATAAGACTATGACTGGAATATGTAAGCACTAGTGCTAAAGGGTAAGGACCAAAAAATGTTCAGAACAAAGTAAGAAAAGAAAAAATTTAAGTACAGAAGAGGGCCTCAAAAGCTACTTGAATTCACAATTTTCAAAAGCCAAGGTCATATTTTTGCGATTCTGACACTACGCTTTTATAATATTCTTCGAGGTTCGATGTACAGATAGCCGAGAATATGCTAATAGCCTTAGCCTCTTGCCGTCAGAGGGTATTTTAATCTACTTTTGAGATTTGTATGGAAAATAGGTCAAAACAAAAAGTTCTAAATGAATGCAATGTTTGAAGTGTCAAAATACTGGGAAATTTTTGAAATCAGAATAACCCAGATGCGAGTAGAAATAATCTTGATTTACGTCATTAAAAATTCAAAATTCAGTCAAAGTAATATCATATTTGAAATCTACATGTAAAATTACATCTAGAAATGTGGTTTTAAAAAGTGTTTATCAACTTTGAAAAATTAATTTTCTTTGAAAATGTGACTTCTAGCTCAGGGAGATTCCCCATAGACCCCATGCTATAAAATCCCAAAAAATGAAATATCTTTTCTTTTAGTGGACAGATAATATTTTGCTTTACTGGACATATTTTCATTAGTATAAGTATCAGACACATAAGGGTTATATGAAAATTGAGCCACTTAAAATTATAATATTCAAGTTTAAGGGAACTTTCTTATATACCTGCCATGTTAATTGACCCAAATCAGCCACCCGGAGGTGAAACTGGTAACTACCTACTCGCATTTGGGTAATTGAAATCTGACTTCGAGTTTAGATTCTTTGATGTTTTGAAATCTCGAAAAGTCGACTTGATGATATCCTCATGTTAAGTCAACGGTGCAAACTTGATCAGCAACCCACTAAGCTACTTAATCAGCTACTTACCCAGCTACCTATATCATATTTATAGTGTATATAATATTAATAAGATTTCATTTTCAAGTCCATAAGGGTTATTGGTCTCAATTCTCCTAGTAATTTAAAAATAAGTGAAACAAATGAAGGCCTACCCCTATTTTTCAATTTGTTTTAAAAAATGATGACTTTATATATATTTATATTATATTTAAGGCATACATAATATATATATGATTTCATTATAAAGTCCTTAGGGGTTAATGATCTAAATTCTCCCAGTGATTTAAAAATAAGTGAAGCGAATGAAGGCCTACCCCTAATTTTTTTAAATTTTTTTTCGAAAGTTTCGATTTTTTTTCTCAACAACTAATGGATGCAAAATTCTCTTGCTTTGTATATGTATGGATTACATAACAAGGTAAAACTGGGATTTTTTTATACATGATTGAGTCGCTTTTTAGGAATATAATGGCGTTCACATAAAATTACCGTATGCATTTAATGCAAAATTTCAGATGAATAAGGGTTAAAAATATTCTTATTCACTCTGAATATCAAAGTTTAAGAGATACACAGATTGGGATACCTTATTACAAGCAAGAAATTGTAAAATTACTTTTAAAAAAATGCAGGCATTTGAAAAATAATTTTTTCCTTAGGGGGGTCTGTTTTTCAAGGGGAGGGGGTACCAAAAATGATTTTTTTACATGTTCCACTGAATAGATTTTGGTAGATTTTTAGTATGTCACTTCATATGTTTATATGAATTGAAAAAACAACATTTTATTACTATTGCAATTAGTTTTGGGTCAAATGTTTCTTTGACTGGACTACAACGGTTGCATTATGTTGTTCATTGCATGTTCATTGCTAGTGAGAAACTGTATTTTTTCTTTAGCTTCTTCATCCACTCGAATAAATGTAGCAGGGAACTAGGTATGAAACACGATATATATTAAATAATATGTAACAATTAGTGCAGAACTCGTATATGGAGTTTGCCCAGTGTTTGAAAGGTCGTATCTGCCGTCTATGACATTGCACAGGTCTGCTCGGCATGTTGAGTAGCAGACTCTAAATCCAGTAGAGTCATTGTATCTACAATAGTTCCGTTGTGGTTCGTAAGAGCATCCACGAACCAACTGGACTATAATTCCTGAAAGAAGCAAATGTACAACAACATTCTACTTATTTCGATTTGTTTTTATATTCTGTTGTATTCTTTTATATTACAGCAATGTTATAAGAAAAAAATGTCCAGGCAACAGTTTTGAAAGAAATTGTCAAAGAACTCGTGCATCTTATCGTCTATCCGATATGTTGCAAGGAATAACGAAAAGCAAATGTTTCCAGTTTAATTGTGTTAGTCTTAGAGTTTGCATGTCTTTCGTCACTAAGAGATTTGCAAATGTGGACTTTGCCGGGACTTGTTTGCCATTATTCAAACTCTATCTTCCGTTGCCTGGTATGGGACTATTTAGAAATTTCATCTAGTATTCCATTGGAACTGGACATTATGAGTAATATGGTAATATTCGAACTCCCGTGGCAGAGCTAGTCTGCAACATTTGGGAAATTGATCAAATTGGTCTGTACCGGATAACGTAAGATCAAGTTTGAAAAATGGCTGCCATCAACCTTGAGGATTTCCATAGACTACTGTCTTTTGAGTATTGAACAACTTCTGTTGAGAAGACATCAGTTTGAAAGAGGATTTTAATGTATGAGGTTGTCTTTTATCATCTGCTCTTGTTAGAGCTGCTATGGAATGTTAGGGACTTTTGTCACTCACCATTATCAGCTTCTCTGTTAGTCACACAATTGCCATTTGTACACATCTCCCATGTACCCAAGCCTTTAGGGTCACTTATACACGCTTCGTTATGGTTTAGGTCTATAGGTGAGTGAGAGCACTTGTAGCATCTTCCTAAAAGATACATATAATGCTTACAAGGTGTGACCATAACACACATGTTATGCTTACAAAATCCAACCATATACATGGAATGCTTACAAGATGCAACCATAACATGCATGTAATGCTTACAAGATGCAACCACGACATGCGTGGACTGCTTACAAGATGTGACCATAACATATACATGGAATGCTTACAAGATGCAACCACAACATGCATGGACTGCTTACACGATCCAACCATAACGTATACATGGAATGCTTACAAAGGTGCAACTATAACATACATGGAAATACTTACAAGATGCGGCCATAACATACATGGAATGCTTACAAAATGCAACCATAACATACATGAAATGCTTACAAGAGGCAACCAGAACATACATGAAATGCTTACAAGTTTCAATGATAGCGTAAATGTAATGCTTACAAGATGCAACCATAACATACATGTAATGCTTATAAGATGCTACCATAAAGTACATGGAATGCTTACACGATGCTACCATAACATACATGGAATGCTTACAAGATGCGTCCATTACATACATTTAATACTTACAAGATGCAACCATAACAAACATGTAATGCTTACAAAATGCTACCATAACATACATGTGATGCTGATAAAGATGCTACCACCACAACATGCATACATGTAATACTTACAAGATGCAACCATAACAAACATGTACTGCTTACAAGATTTGTAGCTTGTCAACCAACCAATTTTTAGCTAAAAGCACAAAATATTGTCGCTTAATTATTTAAAGATGATGTTATATTTAACTCACGTAATGCTGGTTGTGTAGTTGGCCATGGCGTATACCATTTCGTTGTTGTTGATTCTGAAGCCTGACGAGTTCCAGTAGAAGTACGTCCACCTTGTGCTGTCGACGCTGTCATTGGAGGAGGAACGGTGGGTCTTGTTGGAATCAGGGCTGAATCCAAAACTCCACAATAGTCTATCTTTAGGTCATCAATGAATCCCAAATTTCCCCGATAGCTACTGTTTGATGACCTTACATCGATGTGTACCTAAAATATTTTATTCACATTTCGTTATGTAATGTGGTGATATTTATCTTAGATACTACTACTATGTAAAAGATCCGATTTTAATCATATCATGAGCACTTTGCGAGATTGTAATTATAAAACATTCACCACATTATGTCCAGTTGCAGGCATATTCACGAATATCTGATTCCATGCATCTAGTTTTAGACTCTCATCTGTGCGACTGTTCCATATCTCTTCGGTAGAATGCGAAACATTCATAATCTGCGAAGTATCCGTGAGGTAAACATAGAGCTCTACACACATCTGAGGATTTGACATGATAGATGGCGTGCTAATCGAATGCATGGATGAATTTAGTTTCAGGAATTTACCTAAAGCAAGAAGCAATAATGCAGTTCAGAACTGAATACCAAAAGCAATAATGCAGTTCAGAACTGAATACCAAAAGCATTAGTGCAGTTCAGAACTGAATACCAAAAACAATAATGCAGTTCAGAACTAAATACCAAAATCAATAATGCAATTCAGAACTGAATACCAAAAACCAATAATGCTGTTCAGAACTAAATACCAAAAACAATAATGCAATTCAGAACTAAATACCGAAATCAATAATGCAATTCAGAACTGAATACCAAAAACCAATAATGCTGTTAAGAGCTGAATACCAAAAAACAATAATGCAATTCAGAACTGAATACCAAAAGCGATAATGTACCTCAGAACTGAATATACCACAGACAATAGTACAGTTCAGAACTGAATACCAAAAACAATAGTGCAGCGGTTCAGAACTGAATACCCAAAATAATAGTGCAGTTCAGAACTGAATACCAAAAACAATAATGCAGTTCAGTATCAAAATCAATTGTTAACGAACTCCGTCAGCGTTTAGTACGATGTTGTTCAGCTAACAGCAAATGGTCGAGAGTCACATGATACAAGAACACATTTGAAAATCTTTTCTTGAAGCCACGGATAGTGGGAAGTCCTCCATCTAGGAGGTATATACACCAGGTAATGCTACTAAAAATTAAAAAGATATGAAAAAATATGGTCACCTGTACTCTAGATTCAATTTTTGAATGAATCGTGGCATAATGTACAGATTATTTGATATCATGCTATTCTTGAAACATGTATACGCAAAAAAAACTGGGTCGCTCACCTCTTATGCCTATATGTGTTCAGTAATCATCAATTCTCGTGAGTAAAATTTCTCCAGGTCATTGAAAGGTCCGCTCAGTAAATTGACAATTTCTACTGCGCATGAGTCATGCGTTGTGAAACACTGGACGAAATGGTTTGGTAAATTTCAAGCTATTTGATTGGTCGAAAAAATCACGCGCCATTGCGTGATTTGCTTTATTCTCGCAAGATAAGGCGAATTAAATTCCCCTTAAATTTTTATTTTGAACAACCATTATGATTTGGTGCACTATCTGACCAATAAAGCAGATTTGGAGGTATGAATATTTTTTTTATTTTTCTGTTTAGTGTTTTCTACAGGCCCTATGTGTCTCAGGATATTTGTTTAACGAAAACTAGACAAATAATTTATTTTTAAAATACATATTTTTTATTTTGGATGGAAGCTGCGTAACCTGAGAAATAATATAAGTAATATATATGGAGGACTTCCCATAACCGTGCTTGAAGCCAATGCCATAATTGTTTAGCTTACCGTCAACTGTACCCGTGGTGTGATCAACAGGTGGCCCGTGATCAGTAGACCCTCCCGACACTACATATTGTTCAACGTTGCCGTTTGCGCTGGTCATTGAGCACGCGTCCGTCTCAAAATCGCAATTTAACTTAGTTTGAAACACTGGAGGTGGGGAAGAATCATAGGTACCCAAGAAAGGACACTGGTATACATTAAATCCATTTATCTTAGGTCCGCCAGAGGACGCTCCTTTCATAACGTAGGTGAATGCCAAGTAGTTGACGCCAGGGGGCAGTACGATCACTTCCCAATTGTTCTCCGCAATCTGCTCTTGTGATAAATCAATCGATCTAAGAGTTTGTATACTGGAATCTGGGAAGCGATTGTTGATTTGCAAATATCCAAATGGATTTGTCATTCCAATTTTGCCATAGTTATATTCTAGACAATACGGCATTGTAGAGTTAGGGACAGTCATAGGGCTAGTTTCGTAAATTTGAGCTTGGTCGCCTTCAACGCGTGGTTCCCATGCTTCCGTTTTCACATGTAAACCTACAATTATCAAAAATATAATGTAGTTATACTAGAAATATTTAGAAATATATGTCTCAGATTATGCATTGCAATATCAACGATTTGATTTGATGATTTTGTCATTCTCATCACACTGCTTTTTTATTTAGTGCTTTAGTATCAAAAATAATGTATGCTGGATGCCCCATGCAAAGCAACGAAATTGGGGAAATTTGGAGCTTGGAGTAATAGAGGTTTAGTTGACTCATTCACCAAACGTCAATTGTTCACCAATCTCATTGATTATGGGACACTCTGTGACACGCACCTGTGCTGATTTCTGATCTCGTCCACTGCAAGATATCATAAATATTCTCGCTAAAATCGCAGTTATCTGTGTCAAAGTCGCAGCGCTTCACTTCTGTCGGAATGGGTGTATCAGTGTGCTCATTTGGGCAATCATAGACCCGGATGTCATCTATACAAAGATAATTAGCTACATGTGCACCAATGACAACAGTGTAGTTACCACGCGGCAATGGCGTATAAAAATGTGTCCACTCCGTCGTTTTTCCTGTTATTTGTTTTATTTCCTTGGTTTGTGTACCTAACTGCGTTCCTACGTATACATAGTTGCTTGTGTAGTTCCAATTGCAGAAATACCAAAATTCTATGCATTTTGATTCGGTTGTCAGGTCCCAGATTTTTTCAAAGTCAACGTAAGCTATTGAATGACTGTCCCCGTAGGCACCGTGTGTGTAGTAAATGGTTCCTAAAAGTATATAAATGAAAAATGGTAAATTGAATTAAGTTACAGCTGGAAAGTAGAATTTTGGTAAAAATTGCTATACCTGCACATGTTATTTTTGGTACAAAATAAAGTATGAAGGCATGTGTCAATTTCCTTGCTTTTTTCAGGAAAGTATCATTACATTATCTTCTTTTAGTATATCTGGTAAGAGTTCAATGAGAACTCTGGGAAATTCTGATATTTCACACTTTCTATTTTTCCAAATTTTCTTTCAAAGTTTTCAGACAACACAGGAGCTACCATTGACCTGTTTCCAGGTTTACTAAAAGTAGACAACGTACTGATACTTTCCTGAAAAAAGCAAGTAAATACGCCATGCCTTCATACTTAATTTTGTACCAGAAAATAACATGTGCAGGTATAGCAATTTTTTACCAAAATTTTACTTTCCAGCTGAGCCTTAAAGTGTGTGCCTGACCCGGCTACGTATAGCACAGAGTTTATACTGGCGGATTAGACTAGTTCATTTTTTATATGTGTGTGAAAGCTTTCTCTTATTTGCGTTTTTTCGTTTAGTACAGTTTTGTTATAATTGCCGAGGTCATATAAGGTATGAGTACCGTAATCCAACACCAAATTCGAAAATTCATAACAATACTTTGCACATATGGCGTTCGTGACCAACTATAAAACGCTTACCCCCCATAGTGTTATATATCAAAATGTACCTGTTCATATAGGGGTTCGATTGATCTACATCAAATTATAGGGAGTCAGGTTACTTTTTGAGATATCAGCGTCCATTTATTGTGACTCGCGTTTGCTACCACTTCCTCAATTCTGATATGATGGGCAAACGCGTAGTAAACATGCTCACGTCGGAACTATTTTTGACCTACATCGCTATTTTCGTAATTCAAATGAAAGTTTAACTCCTCCTCTTTATTTTGATACCAAATAGTGGCATACTAGGTACCCTAGAAGCCAACTATGGCGTTATTTAGAACAATACCACGAGTTTTTAAATGGACTATATAGGGGTCATACCTTTTGGCGGATGGATATGGAACCTCATACCTTAATGTGTTATGACATCACACTGATTTTTGTCTCTGCAACTTTTTTTGGCAGAAAATATCATTTCTAGTTCAAAAATGCATAAAAACGTCGGAACTGGCTGAATATGTGAAAAATTTATCCATTTAGGCTAGAAAGGGTTAATTTGCCCTACCCCAAATACGTCTAAATATGCTAGTCTAACTTTGCCACTGTGACGTCACAAATCTAACCTGACTATCTCTGAGTTTATTGAAGAAAATGATACGTCTGACAAACAGCTTCCATTCCCTATATGGCACACCTTCTACTAAGAGTTGCATCATTGACTAAATCTAAGACAAAGGCCCTGTGTCCCGACGATTTTGACTGAAATTTGGCCATTTTCGCCCAAATCTAACTAAATTGCAGTTTCCCTCACACCTGTATTTTGAAATAAATATTGCTACAATGTAGCAATTTAAAAATCACACATGCTTACTGTTTCTGTCGACCTGACACGTGTATCTAGCCTGTAAAAATGAAAAATCGCTACATTGTAGCAATTTCACTGAGATATGGGCCCTGAAAATCATGTAATTTTAGCAAAAAATGAAGAGATAACCTGCAATTTTGACGGAATTTCAGAGGGCTGTCTTTCATTCCAGACCCTCCACGGGCCTCTTATGACCATTCTTATACTCACAGAATGGTTGAAAGTGATTTCAAATCATTGTTTGCCCTACGCAGAACGAAAAAATCGATTCTATTCTCAAATTCTGCAAGAATATTGGTCTCTGGCCAACTAGCAGACAATTTTAGGCCTCATATTAATGTGTTATGACATCACACTGATTTTTGTCTCTGCAACTTTTTTTGGCAGAAAATATCATTTCTAGTTCAAAAATGCATAAAAACGTCGGAACTGGCTGAATATGTGAAAAATTTATCCATTTAGGCTAGAAAGGGTTAATTTGCCCTACCCCAAATACGTCTAAATATGCTAGTCTAACTTTGCCACTGTGACGTCACAAATCTAACCTGACTATCTCTGAGTTTATTGAAGAAAATGATACGTCTGACAAACAGCTTCCATTCCCTATATGGCACACCTTCTACTAAGAGTTGCATCATTGACTAAATCTAAGACAAAGGCCCTGTGTCCCGACGATTTTGACTGAAATTTGGCCATTTTCGCCCAAATCTAACTAAATTGCAGTTTCCCTCACACCTGTATTTTGAAATAAATATTGCTACAATGTAGCAATTTAAAAATCACACATGCTTACTGTTTCTGTCGACCTGACACGTGTATCTAGCCTGTAAAAATGAAAAATCGCTACATTGTAGCAATTTCACTGAGATATGGGCCCTGAAAATCATGTAATTTTAGCAAAAAATGAAGAGATAACCTGCAATTTTTGACGGAATTTCAGAGGGCTGTCTTTCATTCCAGACCCTCCACGGGCCTCTTATGACCATTCTTATACTCACAGAATGGTTGAAAGTGATTTCAAATCATTGTTTGCCCTACGCAGAACGAAAAAATCGATTCTATTCTCAAATTCTGCAAGAATATTGGTCTCTGGCCAACTAGCAGACAATTTTAGGCCTCATATTAAGGTATGAGTACCGTAATCCAACACCAAATTCGAAAATTCATAACAATACTTTGCACATATGGCGTTCGTGACCAACTATAAAACGCTTACCCCCCATAGTGTTATATATCAAAATGTACCTGTTCATATAGGGGTTCGATTGATCTACATCAAATTATAGGGAGTCAGGTTACTTTTTGAGATATCAGCGTCCATTTATTGTGACTCGCGTTTGCTACCACTTCCTCAATTCTGATATGATGGGCAAACGCGTAGTAAACATGCTCACGTCGGAACTATTTTTGACCTACATCGCTATTTTCGTAATTCAAATGAAAGTTTAACTCCTCCTCTTTATTTTGATACCAAATAGTGGCATACTAGGTACCCTAGAAGCCAACTATGGCGTTATTTAGAACAATACCACGAGTTTTTAAATGGACTATATAGGGGTCATACCTTTTGGCGGATGGATATGGAACCTCATACCATAACCAAGGGCGTTACAATACCCGGGAATTTATCGGTTCGTGCAGTACTTGTTTGTGATAGCGCCCTCTGTAGGTCACTGTGCTCATAGCCTACAGTAATACGGGGTAGGATATCGGGAATTCGGTCAGTTTCTATCCGTCGATTACGCTATGAATTGAAGCAAGTGTTACCACTTTATCCACTTAAACAATTTGATAATTGATTAAATCTTTGAACAAAATCGATAAACACGTTATACACTTCCTATCTCCTTAGAAATTAGCATGTATTTATGGATTGTGTTTTCGAACAAGGCTCGACCCATACCAATAGGGAAATCCTTATGCTAATTAGTATGACGTCATATTTTCCTGGGGAATCCTAGATTTCAAAGACTCAGTCTGTTATTGTGTCAAATGTAAACGCTCTTTTGCAGACAGAAAATTGACAGATTAGCTTTTAACTTTCAGCTTTGATGTTTAAATATTCTGTATTTCTACCGGACTTCTTGCTGAATATCATATAATGTTATAACTTGATTTGGACCATTGCCTGATTGATCATAGTGAAATTTTGATTGTGATTCACGATTGATTGGCAAGAAAAATAATTCCTATTGTTTTCCAGCAAAGTCAAAATGTTACAGCATGAGTTATAATGTCGAGTTTGCATCATGTTAAATTCTGCTAGTGATTAGAAGTCCATGCACAAGCACAAACACAAGAGACAAACACACCCAGGCTCCAGGCCGTGGATGGAAATATAAAACTATTTAAGGCACAGACTGGTATTTAATAGACCGATATGTAGTGTCTGCCATGTATTGAAAGTAAACCAATCTGCATTATTAATGTTACTTCTATCAATACATGGATTGAGCAATGGAAAAGCAATGGCACAATCAAAAATGTGCATATCAATCGTGAATATCTCTCGGTTCAAAGCTTATTTCAACCAGAATCGTGTCAAAATATGTGTCTGAGTAACAGTTATACATTATAAGATCGCAAACTCTTACCAATTATTAGCCGAATGGCTTATTTTCAACGAAATGTCCTTAAGACAACAGCCCTGGGTCGCGCCTGAGACCAAAAACTGTTTCAAATATCCCTCCCCTAATTATATTGGATAATCACATTTATGCGTGCGCGCGCAGCTCATCCACTGAACGAAACGCCACTTCCCGCTGAAATCACCGGGTATTGATCTTTCCCTTGATATAACCGGGATAAAACAATGATTATCGTTGACTGCCCACACACAAAACATACGTTGAGTGAACAGTGTTATTACAAACAACAGGCTTTAGAATACAAAGCGTAGTGTGATAATAAGCTGTACATTACCACTGCTGCATGTACATATTACTAATTTACTAGGGCTCCCAAAGAGTGGATAGGGAGGTTGTGTTTGTCACTTTTAAATTTTACATTTCAAAATTGTCATATTACATGTCATAATTTGTTGGTTTCATTCGTTTAGCCAATCAAAACATTGTAAAACAATAAATTGTCTGTTACGTACAATCAATTTTGTTCAGTTTTGATAAGTTGTCAGAATAAAGTTACGTTCATCTGAATCCATGTATCAAAACAAAAATCCTATTTTCACTTCAAAATACTTCAGTGAGATGAAGGCTCGGAATTGTCACATGCAATAACTTATTGTCGTATTCGTTATTTTATGTTCTCGATAGTAGCATTTAGTCGCACATTTGATGCCAGGTCACCTTGTCGCGTACCTCTTGGGGAACCCAACATTTATGTGTGTACTCATGGAAGTAAATTCCCCGGAGTAGCCGAGAGCCACAAACTTTTCAACAGGTTCGAAATGACCAATTTCTCTCATATATACTCTAAATATTTTATTATTTAGCACCTACAAAGTATTGCTAATAACCATATGTAATTTCAATAAGGAAACTTATCTGGCTACATATAAATTCAATATCAACACTAGCTGTTCTCTCAACACGTCCTGGCTTACCTTGTGGTGACAAACCCTGGATTTTCGCTATTTATAGTTTATCAACACCTGGACGCATGCGCATTTTATAGTTTATCGGGCACTTTAAATACCTTTTATACATGATGAAATTACAGTCTGTATTTCCAAATATTTCAAACTGCGAAAATGAAAAATATTTTTCGAAACGTGTAAATAAATGCGACATTGCTATTAAGAATCTAGATATCAAGGACATGTTTGGAGTGTTTAATCTTTATCTTCGTATTTGCCACAATCGGTGCACTGCTTGAAAAGAATTAATTCATAAAACTAGTAAAATTTGCAAACTCGATGGTAAAAATAATATTCTAATGTAGGCCATGACCAGGTACACGGATGGTATATTTACCTGCTTCTGTTCCGTAGGTATGGTCCACTGTCGGCAATCTTGGTCCATAGGAAGGCAAATCTCGTGGTTGCCCCCTTTTCCATAATTTTTTATTTTGTAGTCTACAGTTTGTATCACTTGGTTCAAAAGTGCATTCAATGTTAGAAGGTTGGTCACCTGCAATAGACCTATATATCTACTCTTTCTGAATGATTATTGGAACTATGGGTAGGGGAAACATTGCACATTTTTATAAACGATCCTTAAAATTGACTTTATTTGGGCATAGTGTCGACAAAGTGAGACCCAGAAGCCTTGGTAAACGATAAAATACTGTGTGTTCACTGGTGGAAATATGTACAAGTAATCGGGTAGTCTGGCCTCGGATGTAAACTCTATTTACAATTTCGTATAGTCAAAACAGTAATGTTTGTGACTACTTTGAATTTGAAAAATAAGCAATCAAATGACCATATTGAAACAGTTTAATTATGTAAACATAGAATCATTTATATTTATCCTTACTTTTGTATATTTCAGATAGTAATGTATAATGTGCAGCAAAGCTGTGGCCTTTTGTAATTTAGGGAGTTTCAGCAATGTTAATTTTTCCGACAATAACATGGCAGAGAAGTATCAAAATATAGGAGGACACAGATATGATCGCTTAACTAGAAAACAAACTAAAATAAACAAAAGTTAGGATAAATATAAATGTTCTATTTTTACATAAATTGTTTCAATTTGGTCATTTGATTGCTTATTTTTTAAATTGAAAGTACTCACAAACATTACTGTTTTGACTATAATTACAATTTTTACAGCACAGTGCACATGACCTAGATGGCTCTAGATGTGTTCGACATCGTTATCTATACCAAAATGCTGTATTACACTATCCTTTCAAGGTAGGAACGGCGTTAAACTCAATAACGGCGTTCTTTACTATTAGGAATTTTCTTGGCCATAAGACATGTCAGAAAAAACGAGGCCCAGGTTAGGTCTAATGTTGTTGGACTAGTCCATATGTTGATAATCTTGATCGATGATAATTCATAAAAGTATAACTGTTCACATTTATGTGGATATTTACAATGGTACACATACACATGTAAATGCTACATGTATGAGTTTATAGGGGTGATTACCAGTAATTATAATCATGAAAAATAAGTGATATATTATTATCTAGACATATGGGTGTACGACACAAAGGCACAGGCATATAGTTGTTAAAACCTGGGTTTCTAATATTGTCTTTCACGAATGCACATAAAGTACATTATTATAACTTACCTGGATAGGATACTGTCGTGTGAAACTGAAGACAAAGGAAAAGTCCAACTACCAGTCTAGTCATATTGTGAATCCAGAAATATTTGGAGATATCTTGTAAGATTTGTTCGATCAAATACTGCTGTATGTATAATCCAAATTAAGGTCAGGGTGCATGATGGGAAATTTTCTGCATTCCTCAATTGAGTCACATGTTATTTTTCAAACAAGAATCACTCCTTCCCCATATTGTCTATATCTTCCAGTTTTGCACAAAGAGTGCTCTTATGTGCCTAGAAAAGACTTGTGAGAAGAATGTTTTGATAAAGTGTATAAAAAACAAGAAAATTCAGTGAAAAGATTCAGAAAATTTTCAGAAATTTTTTTCACTGAATTTTTTCGTTTTTTATACATTTTACAAAACAAATCTTCTCACAAGGCTTTTCTAGGCACATAAATGCACTCTTTGTGCAAACCTGGAAGATGTAGACAATGTGGGGAAGGAGTTATTCTTCTTTGAAAAATAACATGTGACTTAATTGAGGAATGCAGAAAATTTCCCAACATGCACCCTGTCCTTAAAGCACCTGTATCTCTGCAATTGATATGTTTCATCTATGTCACTCTATGTCAATACACGAGTAATACCAGTTAATACTACTGTACTTGTAAGGTATAATCATGTGATCAATAATCATATAAGATTAAGACTACTCCATTAATAGCACAATTTTCATATTAGTCATATAAACAGCTACGATGAACGTAAAGGGCCATATTTTCAATACTACTATAAGTGCACTAAACTCCACGTTTACAAAAACATAGAACACAACGACTAAATTAACTTTCAAATAGTAATGGCCTTGTGGGCGAGTATGACATTTATTCATCAGTCCATTTACATCAAGCAACTATACATCTCGTTCCATACCACAAATCTCAACTTCTGAATGTTACTCTGAGCAACTGTTTTTGCTGAAAAAGGAAATATAAGGGAAAACCAATCCCTAGAAGATGATAATCACGTAAACTGATGGGATAATTATTAGTAATTAATTAATTAATTAATGGGATAATTAGTGAAACGTCGAAAATAAAACATTTTACTCTGAAGTAAATGAACTAAGTTATTATTAATAGAGTGATGAATTTACACAGAAATCACGTAAACGTTTTTGTTCCTCTAAACGAATACAAATGAAAACGACGATTATATACGTATATGAATCAAGCAATTTTACGGCTACAAAACCCTTTAATCAGATCTCGTATCTTGTCTAATAAAAGTTGCTCAAGTTGAATTATGACCCCTTGAGCAGAATAATTAATTCTGTTAACGCAGAGACACCTCCTCCACAAGATATCCAGTTATCCCATCATACATGGGGTTCCTAACGTATCATTTTTATTTATCAAGTCGATGTACCTTTTATTTTATCACTAATACTAAGTAGTATATGTTTTAGTACAGCACAGAACCGCGAATGTCAAGTACAATTGTAAATATTTGACTGTCAATCTCAATTAGACCTTGATAAGATAACTGAAACTGAGCTCCAATACAACGCAGATCAACATGGAGTGGTCGATATGTTGTGTTATCATAGGGAGGTTAAATTACACCTTTTCAAGATAACCTATACCATGAACGTGAACGCGGTGAACGTCCTCAATCGATTAATTCTCCCCTTTGTAGTATTCACTTGCTTGATTGAGTATGAAAGTATTAAGAATGAATATATAACTTTCTGGTAAAAGCAACAGAGAGTACAGTAATCAGTGGGATCATATAATATCATTACACGTTCATGTACAGTTCTCTAAAACATATAGCTTAACCTCGACTGCAAGCAACTTAAGCCAGCTATCATCATCTAAAGTCTACTCCACTCATGTTGATTCATTAGCGCGTTACATTGAGAAAATCCTCAAATTATCAGATAATATCTGACATTTGAAAAAATGACACGATAAAACGTTCATTCCAAATAATCATAGACTTTGAAAATGCTTATGATGCTCTCAAACTTATTTTATTGTAAAGTACTTATCGATCATTTCTTTTATCACACTGTTATATCTGTAAGGGCTAAAATGTCGTCATGACACTAAGATTAGGCTTACTCTTTTACTTATACATGTAAAATGGCGTGTGCTTCTACGACATTTAGAGACACAAGTTTTAAATCAATTCTAGAATGCCAACTTTGTCTTGATGATATCAAAGATCCGAAAGCATTACCGTGTCTGCATACATTCTGTTTGGCATGCCTCGATACACTGGTCGGAAGCACATTTGGGAGACGTGTAACATGCCCCTTGTGTTGTAGAATATGGGAGATTCCCCGTCATGGGGTAGCTGCCTTACCCACAAACTTCCTAATCAACACACTCACGGATATGGCTAAAGCATCAAATGATGAAATGGATCGCACACGTCAAGTTGAATGTGAACCTGAAAACTCGTTTAGCTGTGAACACCATAGAATGCCACTAGAGTTATTCTGCCGGGATGACAAAACGTTGATCTGCTACGCTTGCTACGCTCATGATCACCCGGGTCATACGTTCATCCTTGTTGATCAAGCTGCTGCGTTGTGTTCGGAAGAAGTGTATTTTGGAATGAGGCAACATCTTCAGGCATTGCACGCTATGCAGGATGATGTCCGTAGGCAAAGAATAGCTTATGACGGCGACACCAGTGATGACCTCGATATGTCCAAAGCGATCGTTGAGAGTACTATGACTCAGTTGGAAACGCTTGGGGGAAATGGACACCCCGTAGAAAATATCAGATTCTGCTTACGCGTGCGTGATCAGGGTTTACCCCTGCCACGTAATCGAGCGCGACTTCCATTGAACAACTGGGAAGTTAATTGTGGGGATATAATGGGATCTTTAAAACCATATGACCTTGTACCGACTGCTGTAGAGGTCAATGTAGTCAGCGAGATTCGTGTAGAGACACAAAAAAGGCATGGCGATGACCTGGGTAATTGGATTCAAGACATTCTACAAGCAGGGGTCAATCGCGTGACGACTGCCTTTGGGAAATTGTTCAGTTCCCATGTTCATGTCACAAAGTCTCACCTGTCTGGAAGAGGGTTCATCAGCGATCTCACATTGGTTGGACCACGTGGTCTCGTGGCTGTTCGACCTGGACGACTAGAATTTTATCGAAGCCGGAACTTGATCAAAACTGTAACTGGCGACTTCCGAAATGTTGCAACCAGTGCCGATTTGTCAATTGCAGTCACCAACAACTCGAACAAAATCAAGATGTACAGTCCGTCTGGTGTCCATTTGCGTGACATTGAAGTAGCCCATCTTTCAAAAATATGTGGTATTGCATGTTCGTTCAATGGCCATTTAATCCTTCTTGACTCGGGGACCGAAACTATGGCAGTGGTGGACAACCGAACCGGAGTCTTACTTCGCCGAAATAAAATCACGGGATTTGGCAATCGTCGGTATATTTCAGCTGACAAAGATAGTCAAAAGACGGTTGTTTCCGATTTTACGGAGAACACTATTAAAGTGGAAGATGGAAATAGTGAAGTTGTCATGGAGTTTGGTGATGCAGTTAATAGTGTTCAACTGCGGTCACCACGTGGTGTATGCTTCGTGGATAATGGTGATGTCGTAGTTGCCGACTGTTGGAACCACAGGGTCGTTGCTATTAGGTCCTCTGGTAGTTGTATCGAGCTGATTTCCGAGGCCCACGGTTTGAAATACCCCCAAAGTGTTGCTGTTGACTGGCACAATGGTTCTCTTCTGATTGGTGACGAAAAAGGCCAGCTGTTTGATGTACAGTTGTAATTGTAGTAGCTAACAATACAACACGTTCTATGTAAACATATCATATTTTTTTATCTCTACAGATTTGATTGGTTTCTACATGGGCATTAAATTGGCCCTGGCCCATGGTTTCTAGTAGCGCACTGGAATTTTGATTTGGGCTTCCACTCGATATCCACTTGACTCTGAATCACTTGCAAAGTGACTCGCATATGTTTTGAGGATATGATCTTCTTATATATTGTGATCCCGACCAATGGTCGGCATCTGGTCTTAGACAGATTTAGACACTTATGAAAAACGAAATGTAACACAGATTGACGATGCTAGTGCGTTTTCACTGATAATTTCAAAATTATGATCTTGTTTAAGTTTAAAATGTTTAAGTTTGTCACTGTTTATTTTCTGTATAGCCTGTGTTACGCGGTAAACACGATACAAATATATGGCATATTCTTCAACGAATAGGGCATATTAACTTGCGGTGTATGACAGATTCACCTGCGGTATATGGCATACCCACTAACCAATGAGAACGTGATACGGAAGTACGCGATTGTCAATTGCATCGATTGAACGAACGGGTAAAAGTTTATAAAATATTATAATAATTACTGAATCAACAATGCAGTGTATTGAATATATCAACTTATGCAGAAGTATCACTCAGCAATCTCACGTAATAAACTTACTCAATAAGTCCAGGATTCATATATTAGTACTCGAAGCACTAACTATTTGGTAATCCAGCGTAGTTTTGCAATTAGAGGCGATTTTCGCAACCAATCCAAACAAGGCTTTCTGTATCACGTTTTCATCTGCGATATATGTCATACTCACTTTCTGTATATGGAATATTACGCAAGTGAGTATGACATATTCAGCAAGTGAGTATATTCATGAGGGTATTCAATGAAA
Source organism: Owenia fusiformis (assembly GCA_903813345.2). Lineage (NCBI taxonomy): Eukaryota > Metazoa > Annelida > Polychaeta > Sabellida > Oweniidae > Owenia > Owenia fusiformis. Next base: position 18,423,060 of record CAIIXF020000004.1, read on the forward strand.
TCAATGTATCGCATATTCACTGTGGAATATGCTATACTCACCTGCAGAAAATTCCATACTTACCTGCGGAATATGCCATACTCCCCTGCAGAATATGTTATACTCACCTGCGGAATATGCTATGTTCACCTGCAGAAAATGCCATACTTACCTGCGGAATATGCCAAACTCTCCTGCAGAATATGTTATACTCACCTGCGGAATCTGCCATACTCACCTACGGAATATGCAATACTTACCTGCGGAATATCGCCATACTCACCTGCAGAATATGCCATGCTCACCTGCGGAATATGCCATTAACATACCTGCCAACCTAAAACCAAAATTTTGCGGTCGATTTTTTTAAAATTGCTGTATTTTTGCGGTAGATTTTTTCAAAATACGGTAGTTTTTGCGGTATTTTTCAACAAAATTGCGGTAGTTTTTGCGGTAGATTTTAGAAAAAAACGGTAGTTTTTGCTGTAGATTTTAAAAAAACGGTAGTTTTTGCGGTAGATTTAAAAAATACGGTAGTTTTTGCGGTAGATTTTAAAAAAATACTGTAGTTTCAGAGGTTTGGGGTAGATTTTTGAAAAAAGTGTAATTTTGCGGTAGAAATTTGAAAAAAGCGGTAGTTTTGCGGAAGATTTAGAAAAAATGCGGTAGTTTTACGGTAGATTTTTAAAAATGCGGTAGTTTTTACGGTAGTTTTTTGAAAAACCGGTAGTTTTGCGAAAGATTCTGAAAAAATGCGGTAGTTTTACGGTAGATTTTGAAAAAATGCGGTAGTTTTTACGGAAGTTTTTTGAAAAAACCGGTAGTTTTGCTGAAAATTTTGAAAAAATGCGGTAGTTTTACGGTAGATTTTGAAGATTGCGGTAGTTTTTACGGTAATTTTTTGAAATACCGGTACTTTTGCGGAAGATTTTGAAAAAATGCGGTAGTTTTACGGTAGATTTTGAAAATTGCAGTAGTTTTTACGGTAATTTTTTGAAAAACTGGTACTTTTGCGGAAGATTTGCCAAAATGCGGTATTTTTCGGTAGATTTTGAAAATTGCGGTAGTTAAACCTTTATACAATGCGGTTTTCTATATTAATACAATGTTTACGTGGTCATATTGTTGTTGTTATTGTGAATACATATTTTACTGCAAGAGTGATTTTGATAATTACAGTTTGTAAAGCAGAACTACCACCTGAGAATTATACGAAACTATTATTTTCAAGAAAAAATAGATATACTATTTTCAAGGATAAATAGAGACTAAACACTTTTTATTCTTCATTTACCATGCCTACAATGGACTGACAGCAACTTTGGATTTTAATGTTTCAGCAAAATGTACATATACAACTTTTTTACAATAAATCTAGATTGATTCAAAATACGAACACAATATTCATATCTCCACTTTTATTCACCTTCTAACCAGTTTTTTTAGATATCAGGATGTTTGGAAATACCATGAATGAAACATTTACTGAAATACAAAATATGGATTTTACACGTTTTTACTCACCATCTTAGATGATCTATCATTTTAACGAATTGAAATGACAGACATAATGTTCATATAACATAGGGAAGCCGTCCCAATAACAACAACGGGAAATTTTACGGTAGTTTGAACAAAAATACTGTTGATTTTAGCAGAAATACGGTAGATTTTCGAAAATTTACGGTAGATTTTCGTAAATTTACGGTAGATTTTCAACAATTTACGGTAGATTTTCAAAAATTTACGGTAGATTTTACGGCCGTTCTCATGGAATAAACGAGTTTTTTACAAAAAAAATTAACGGTAGATTACGAAAAAATACGGTAGATTTTTTTACGGGCGTTTTTACGGGAAAAAATTGTATTTTTTTTACGGTAGTTTGTCATTTTTTTACGGAAAAACGAAAAATTTACGGTAGATTCCCGTAAAAATACGGTAGGTTGGCAGGTATGATTAACCTCATCTTGGTGTCTCGCTCTCTTTAGTCAGAGACTTATATGTCTCGGCTTTAGTCTACAAAGTATTCATTTAAAGGATAGATATACATACAACAACTTTAACTATTTTATTTAATGCGTGGTAAAATCAATTCTGATTATAATCTCATACACAAAAGGCTAGTTCATTGATGTGATATATCAGGGTTTACCAACAAAGGGTTTTTGTATGACGATTTCACGAATTCGAAAAAAATCACAAACACAAAATATTCCCTGGATTCTGATAATGATTAGCACAGCAGAAAGTCCTGGCAGTCCTAAAAGTCCTAACATTTTTATCATTATAAGTTCATTTTGCGTTAAATATGGATATTTTCGCATTTCGAATTTAAATTTCTTTGAATTTCTGTGAATATATTAGGGGGTATATGATGCACCTTGCACTTTTGTCACCCCGTTATGATTCTACCTTTAAGGCGCTAAAGAAGTTTTAATCCAGAGAGAACACTATGTTATCGTGAATGACTGATGGTTTGACCGATAACAACTTAACCTTCGTAAAGAAGGAAAGTAGCTATAGAATCTCACACTGTCTTAAAAAATAAACAAATGTTACATTTTTTGTTTGATAGAATAATACGCGTGGTGTTATCGCAAATTTAGAACTAAAAACAAAAAAGAAAACTAAATGGAAACCCGGAGAACGATGTTTAATAAAAACAGGAACCATTCGTTTTCTAATTGAGAACTTCCAGACTTTTTGGAACATTCTTGTGTCGACCTTTGATGGCCACGAGGGGGCTGTTTGTTGCATTGCAAAAGTAAGCCTTTATTTTGATATCCGCACAAGGTTAATTGCCAAAGTAAATAGCAGGGTATAAGATCTAAGATATAAAGTTCCAGAACACCGTGAATATCTGACGTAAAATAATGGAATATCTTCCGGTTGTTATGGTTACGGTTATATGAAGTTTCTCCAGAGCAGTTCGGGGGTCTATTAGAAAGGAATTAACGAGCCAAAGCTTAGTGTTGGTATAATGCCGCAAACAAGGTGGCTTTGATTAAGATTAAGCAAATAGAGGAGTTTTGCTTAGAGCCCTTACCATAGACCAACAACGTGAAAAGTAAGAAACAGCATTAAACAAAAAAAACATTAAAAACATTATACAAGTTGTAAAAAGTTAAAGATAAGATGACGACACATCGATATACACATGGTTTTTATTTTTGGAAAAATTAAGTGATATGCATCCATGATCAAATCTTTGTATGATGTCTTGTTTGCAAGTTCATGCCAAGGTGCAGAGATAAACAATACACCTGATCATTACTATCATGCTAGCATCAGATTACCAGATACCATCACTCAAGGAATATCACCACTGGATCAGATCTTACATATCGTAAAATTGAAATCAACGATGTTTACAACTGACTTGCTGGGTTGAGTTACCTCAATTGAGATTTTTTTAAAACGTGCGCGTAAGAACGACTTTGCAAATGAAGAAACACTAACTGACTAGTTTCAGTTAAGTTTATGGATCTTGGTGTCTTTGAACTTTGCCTAAGCGAAACGATGGCTAACAGACAAGGTGCAGTTGCCAGACAGGGTGCAGTGGCCAGACAGGGTGCATTCTTCATGATTTTACATGTGATGCTCTTGAATGCACAAATAGTGAATTGTGAACATGCGGCATCTGACGGAAAGAACAATAGAATACTAGCTTATTTAAAGACATTGCTTAAATGCCGTCATATACCAGGACTAAGCGTTGCTATAGTAACGGATACAAATGTGACCATGGCAACGGGTATTGGTAAAATAGATATAGAAGAAAACACAAATGCGACATCGTCTTCGAAGTTCTGCATTGCATCCATCACAAAAACCTTTACAAGTGTTCTTCTGGCTAATCAAATAATGAAAGATAGCCAGAGATATGGGAGCAGCACCGAAAGGTATGTCCACTTAGACATTGTTATATTCTCAAAATTAAGAACTATTAATAAGAAGGAAATGGATATTTTCAGATGTTTTGTTAGCCTTAAATTATTTACAAACGTTTTAAGTATACACCTGTTTTTTATAATAGCCATTTTAAAAAGAACACTTTGTTTAACACAAATTAGTGTTAAGCAAAATATCCCCAGACTCGCTTACCTATAAAAACTTCATACCTTGGCTTCTTACCTTTGTGACCCAAGATGATATCTCCTGGGTACTTGTTCGTAATCTTATACATGGAACCTTGAAAGACACGACCCTGAACATCTCTTTTGAGGGCCTTGTGGTATTTTATATGCTCTGATATATGCTGATCTACGACTGAGAACTTCAAATGCAATTCTAGAGATTTGTACGCATCACCACTTGTTAACAAGTGCTGAGAATCTTGTTTTGATTTCATCTCATAATTCTATTTAGACGGCAGCGAGCTTATCAAGTACTGAGATTCGGATTCAACCTTGTTTCCGAGCACAGCTTTCATAACTTTTTACTCCAAAAATAAGAAAATGGATTCGTTAAATTGATTAATAGGTGTCAAGTATTGGCGTTATATCATGATATTTGGAGATACAGTATACTCTCCTTGGATAAATATTCTATCTTTATTCTAATATATGGACTGGTCTCCGGAGCTTCATATATATAATGATGATAAACGAGGGTATTACTTAATGATGGAGCCATTTTTTTATTCAAATAATTAAGTTTGTAATATTTTTTTTATAGTTTGATACATTCCTGAAAATCTCACACATACAAATGTCTTTTTTGAATAACATTGATAAGTAGTTAATAAAATGTCATGCTTAAAGATACCAAAATATATTGCTGAAATTCGAACGATAAAATTCCTTATCATTCTTAGTTGTTCTTTGTGACCAACTGCTCTATGGGCCACCACCTGTAGTTTTGGATCCCCGGATTGTTGTATCAGTTCCAAATTCAAGGATAAATACCGCATTCGATTTTCCTTTTCTGATTAAATATATGTATGAACGTACTTCATTCGAATGGACCATGAATATAAGGTAATCGCTTAACATTTATTTATACATTAACACAATGTAAGGAAGTTAACACTCATGTCACTGCTATTATATGCCAACTGCCCCAGAGCAACAGTCTCTGGAAAGTATCACAATAGCTATTTGCAGAATATCAAGATTTATTAGAAAAGTAGTTGTTACATAACTTACAGGGGACTTGTTACTAATAGACTTTACTAACATCGACAACCCTGGCTCATTGTACCTGTGGTGTCTATGGTGTGAACAAGTTAGAGGGGGGGGGGATAAATACATGTACATGTAACTAAAGTTGAAAATACGTGACCCCTAAAATATTTTATCGTCGTTTTCTGCAGTATTGAGCACCTTAAAGTCTGGAACTGCAGTACCTTGACCTCAGTCATTCGCTTAAATTATGAACTCCAATAAAAGACATACGGCTGGAAAAGTATATGTGACATTGTACCGGTGACAAACCATCTCTCTAAAACATCTGTATTTATTTTGCTCCATTTTATATACCTCCATCACATTAATGTATTTTAGTAGTCTTCCTTTATTCTAAAAGCTCTATGATATAATACAATGCGAGTTGGAGAAGTCTTCTTGCTATTCTTTTTCTTTCTTATGACGAGGAGTGTATTGTAAACATTTTACTCTATTTAAGACTAACCTGGGACAGTCCCATCTACAGACACTTGGGACCGTGGTTCTCGTTATCCGACAAACACAGGGAGAAGACATTAACTTTACGTGATCTACTCGCCCATCGTACTGGAATGTCTCGCTATGATCTCACATGGATGCTAAGAGTCTTCCGACGGAAAGAGTTAATGAGGTATGTTATGAAGAGAAGCACTGACTTATTTGAAGAATTTTTGTTGATATGGTTGACATTGGTTGCGAAGTTTATCAATTCCTTTTGCAGGAAAGCAATCATTGTCATGTGCTCGTACACGTCATGCATGTCGGCCATTGTCATGTGCTCGTACACGTCATGCATGTCGGCCATTGTCATGTGCTCGTACACGTCATGCATGTCGGCCATTGTCATGTGCTCGTACACGTCATGCATGTCGGCCATTGTCATGTGCTCGTACACGTCATGCATTTTGGCCATTGTCATGTGCTCGTACACGTCATGCATGTCGGCCATTGTCATGTGCTCGTACACGTCATGCATGTCGGCCATTGTCATGTGCTCGTACACGTCATGCATGTCGGCCATTGTCATGTGCTCGTACACGTCATGCATGTCGGCCATTGTCATGTGCTCGTACACGTCATGCATGTCGGCCATTGTCATGTGCTCGTACACGTCATGCATGTCGGCCATTGTCATGTGCTCGTACACGTCATGCATGTCGGTCATTCCAACTCGAAAAGCATCGTTATTTTCTATCGGTGCATTGATACCAAACAATATTTTGAATTTTTGAAATGTGTTACATGTATCTTTCAATAATGACTTATGACATGACTTAGTCTTACAGTTTGTCATTAAAACTTTCTTGTTCGAAATGTTGAATTTGTGACATATTCATAAAATGGTAATACTAGGGTCATCACATAATGAACGATAAATGGCATTGCTGACATTCTTTTAAAATTAATATTGTCACATCTTCATCTTTGCCATGGTGTAGAAAAATATCGCGCTGTGTGATGTATCTTGGAATATTTGGTGATATTTGACAGTAAATATATGACTTTAATTCGAATATTAAAAAAAAGAAAATTGGTTGTAAATATTCAAAATATCATTTTTCAAGTAATATTTTGAAATAATGCAAATTCATTTTCAAACTCTACATTTGGTATGCTAAATTTTGCATACGTACGCTTGTATTTTAGAAAGTTGAAACATTTTAAATTCGCTGGAGAGTTCCGCCAGGGGTTCACATATAACAACTTGATGTATGCTCTAGCTGGTGCCGTAGCAGAGGCACGTGCGAACAGCACATGGGAAACACTCATACGGACACATCTTTTGCAACCATTGGGAATGAACGAAACTACCTTCATTGATGTTGAGGCTCCACGGTGGAAGAATATTGCCAAACCATATACTTATAAAAACGGCACGTATTTGCCTTTACCACGCGAAGCACATGGGTAAGAACATGATCTGTAATGGCCCCTGATAACAAGTTACTACTACTATAAACCATATATCCAAAGTAATCTTTAAAAATGGCCTCTGAACCTTTAAAATTGCCGCCATTTTTCATTAAAAAAACTAGAAAAACAGCGAATCCACGAAAAAACACATTTTGATAATCATGTTTTTTCCGGAAATTTTTAAAAACTGCCATCTTGAAAATGTCCTCTTTAACAGATCTCTGTACAGCCCAGCTGTAGTAGTTATATTATATTGGTTAAGCGGAAGGTGTTTTTGCTATAAATCAAATTCGGGCAACAATGGTCTCCAGGAACTGTAATACCTGTAAATAGTATTTAAAAAGCCAACAATTGCATTAGTTTTGTTTATCAAATACTTATCATAACAAAACTAATGCCATTGTTGGCTTTTTAAAGCCTTAGTTACCATACGTTTTACTAAAAAAAATAATCAAAAAAATTAAAATCGAATGGAGGTGGTGATTGAACGGAGGGGGATTAATATGTCTTGAAGATGGAACAAATACACATCTCATGTTACATCTCAGAAGAGTGAAAACGGGGAGTTATAGGAATATATCTTATTATGTCTTATAGACCTATTAATCCCTACCTCTAATTATTTTCGATTATCGTTTGTATAACATATGGAAAGCTTTAAAAAGCAAACAATGACATAAATTTTGTGACGACAATTTCAATTACATATTTATTACAGGTCGTGTAAACCCCAGTTGATTGATTTATAGCAAAAACATTGACTCGTGCACGTTGGTGGCGTTGCGCCTTTTTAATAGATCTCATATCGATTCAAAAATTCAATATTTTACTATACCATGCGCCTATACATTTAGCAATTCAATAGTCAACTTTCTCCTGAAAAAATAAAATTTCCAGATTTGTTGAATTTTCTAGCAGAGATCGCCGCATCCCACCCCCTCAATTCATTTTTCCTACCCCCGGGCGTGATAGTTGTTTCAATATGTATGGGGCAGAGTCCCAAGCTTCACTCCATATTTTTGCAATAAACCTTAAAATTCAAGGTGGTGCTTTAAGTGTTTTCATTTATAGGTCATTTGGTGTTGTTGGCGCCGCTGGTTCGATCTGTTCTTCTGCTAAAGACGTTGCAAAATGGATGCAATTGCACCTAAATGACGGTGAAACCCAGGATGGCAATCGAATTCTAAAAGCGGACGATTTAGAGACAATATTTGAGAGTGCGAGTGTTGTACCACAGAATTTGAAATGGGAGAGATTGTTCCATCGACCTGTTGTTCCAGTCACCGAGTCCAGGACTACATATGGCCTAGGGTGGTACAATGGCCACTATAGAGGTAGGTTTTATCAAACTTAGTTATCGAAAAATTATAGTTCTTATAATTATTCTGTTGAATTTATTGCCGTGATTGAGTCAATTGGCCCATCTAATTTAAATCGAAATCCGTCATGATTTTCAGTTATAACAACACCAGCAAGATATAGTTACTCATTTCACTTTTGAGCTTATCACGGGGTACCATCGAATAATTTTGGCAACGTACCGGAGAACGACATTTTACTAAGAAATGGCAATAATTTAGCACAATATATTTTCTAACTAGAGTTCTATTTTGATTTTGACAAAAGTAAGTATTCCATGCAATAACTATTTCATTCATGACTTTGTAGGAATTCTGATGGAACCCAGTTCTGATCAAGTACGAAGTTATTGAAATCGGCGCAGACGGACTTTACTCCGAAAGATGGTTTTTCGATTATAACTTTTCACAACATTTAAGTGTAGACTTTTGAAAAAAGTACAGAATAGTCCTTATACTTTTGAATAATTCTGTTATTTCTGATTCACACGACTCTGATTTGTTTAATTAAAAAAAAGTTTTAAAAATATTACTTAGGAACGTAACCGGAGCTGGGAACGTAACCGGAGCAGATCAGTTGAATTATTTAATCAAAAAATTAAAATATATGATTTAAAGCACATATACTAATTTAAAAACATACGGGATTGTTCGAATGTGTATTAATATATATGCTTTAAATCATATATTTTATTTTTTTAAATTATATAATTCAACTGATCTGCTCCGGTAACGTTCCCAGCTCCGGTTACGTTCCTAAGTAATATTTTTAAAACTTTTTTTTTAATAAAACAAATCAGAGTCGTGTGAATCAGAAATAACATAATTATTCAATAGTATAAGGACTATTCTGTACTTTTTTCAAAAGTCTATACTTAAATGTTGTAAAAAGTTATAATCGAAAAACCATCTTTCGGAGTAAAGTCCGACTGCGCCGATTTCAATAACTTCGTACTTGATCAGAACTGGGTTCCAACAGAATTCCTACAAACTCATGAATGAAATAGCTATTGCATGGAATACTTACTTTTGTCAAAATCAAAGTAGAACTCTAGTTGAAAAATATATTGTGCTAAATTATTGCCATTTCTTAGTAAAATGTCGTTCTCCGGTACGTTGCCAAAATTATTCGATGGTACCCCGTGCTTATATTTCATAATAAAGTAGGTGCGAGTAGGTAGTTACCAGTTTCACCACCAGGTGGCTCGCTCGGGTCAGATAGCATGGCGCGTATAGTAGAAAGTTCACTTTAATTTAAATTACATCTGTTTTAGTGGTTCAATTGTCATATAACCCTTATGTATCTAATAGTTATGCAGATTAAAATATGTCCAGTAAAAGAAAATGTTATCTGTCCAATACAAGAAAAGGTATTTCACTTTTTTTGATTTTGTAACATGGGGTCTATTGGGAATCAACCCGAACTAGAAGACACATTTTCACAAATAATTAAATTTTCAAAGCTGATAAATAATTTTCGAAATCATGTTTCTAGATGTACCTTTACATGTATATTTCAAATATGACATCACTTTGACTGAATTTTGAATATTTATTTTAATAAAGCAAGATTATTTCTACTCGCATCTAGTCTATTTTTTACATCTTATATATCGTATCAAACTTATATTCTCGATACACACTATTGTCTTTGGTGTGACCTCGCTTTCATATATTTAAAACACGTACATTTAGTATAGTAGGAACAAGGGGTTCCCATGCACCCATAAGGTGTGAATAAGTTACATACATTTTTGTAATCCCTAGGGTGTATATTTAATGAATCCATTTGTTAACATTGCCAACTAATGTCCCATAGTACTTTTATGGCGGCATTCAGTTACCATGGTTACGCATCTTTAGACATCTTACCTTGGTATCTTAAATCATTATTTGGTCTGTCATTATTTGGTCTATAGAAATGATATTGGTACCAAATTAAACCTCGTTAAATTTCTAATAAATTTATGATATTCAATTATGCAAATTATCTAATTTGCATAAATTATGACGTCATCAATCTATTTTTGGTTCAGAATTTCCAACTATAGCAACGTATCTATTAGAACTGAGGCCGTATGGCAAAATTTCTGAAAGGTTTTGTCCTTTATTCTATTAGTAGAAGGTATAAGCAACATAAAAGTGAAAACAGATTCAAAATTGAATCAGTATTACGAAAGTTATGTAACTTTCGAGGCAGCTATCGTGAATGTCATTATTTGACAATAATATACATACGTCTTACCTTGGAGTCTTGAATCAATGTAGCTTCGCCATTATTTGGTCTATAGAGATGATATTGGTATCTGATTAAACCTTATTAAATTTACTATATGGTTACATATTCAGTTATGCAAATTAGCTAATTTGCATTAATTGTGACGTCATCAATCCATTTTTGGTTCAGAATATCCTAGTATAGCAACATATCTATTAGAACTGAGGCCGTATGACAGAATGTGTGCATAGTTTTGTCTCTTATTTGATGAGTGGAAGATATAAGCAACATTAAAGAGACAACAAATCTTCAAAATTGGATCAGAATTAACAAGATTATCCAGCTTTGGAGGCAGCTACTGTGAACGCCATTGTTTGACAATTATAAAAAGAATATTAAATTAACAAAAAAAGTAACAACCATAGTTGTTTCAATCTTATTGAGTAAAAATGTGCATGTATTGAACTGAACTAATAAGTATGTGGAAAGGTTACATGCATTTTGACTATCATTCACAGGGGTCAAAACAGTTATCTCGACCCTGTATATTAAAGATCCAATCTTATAATTCACCATGCACTTTCAATGATTCATATAAATAGTATACATATAGTCTGCTTTTCATCATATTCGTTATATTCTTGATTCTTAAAGCATCTGAAGTATATAGCATGATTAGAAGTGAAGATCATCATATGGTTTATGTAATATTTCTAACATTTCAGATGCTATGGTAACATCACTTGATAATGAGGTTTTTACATTTCACGTTCTAAATGAGTTAAAAGGAAGTTATTCTCCCTTTGCTTTAGAGATAAATAGTTGCATGAATTTGTTTAGAAAAATTATAACTTAATTAATTTAACCCCCCCCCCCCCTGACAGCCCCATATTTGAAGATTTTGGTGAAACCTGGCAAAATACATTAATTATTAGGTTCCAGAAGCCCCCAGAAGCTATATGATGGCCCCCAGTGGCCCCAAGAATCTATACAGGGGCCCCAAGTGGCCCCCAGAAGCTATACTGTGCTCCCCAGAAGCTATATGTTGGCCCCCAGAAGCTGAATAGTGCCCCCAAGGAGCTATACGGTGGCTCCCAGAAGCTATACAGGAAACCTTGTAGCCCCCAGGAGCTATACGGTGGCGCCCAGAAGCTATACAGGGGCCCCCAGTGGCCCCAAAAAGCTATACGGTGGCCCCCACAAGCTATACGGGGGCCCCCAGAAGCTATACGATGGCCCCCAGAAGCTATACAAGGGCCCCCAGAAACTATACTATGGTCTCCAGAAGCTATATGGTGGCCCCCAGTGGCCCTCGGAAGCTATATAATGGCCTCCAGAAGTTAATTAGTGGCCCCCAGGAGCTATATGGTGGCTCCCAGAAGCTATACAGGGGACCCCAGTGGCCCCAAGAAGCTAAACGAAGGCCCCCAGAAGCTATACAGGAGCCCCAAAAAGCTACATGATGGCCCCCAGAATCTATATGATGGCCCCCAATGGCTCCCAGAAGATGTGAAGGGCCCCCAGTAGCTCCTAGAAGCTATACGGTGACGCCCAGTGGCCCTCATAGGCTATATGATGGCCCTAAGAAGCTAAATAGTGACCCTCAGGAGCTATATGGTGGTTCCCAGAAGCTACACAATGGCTCCCAGAAGCTATAAAGGACCCCCAGTAGCCCCTAGAAGCTATACGGTGGCCCCCAGTGGCCCTGAAAGCTATATAGTGGCCCCCAGAAGCTATACGATGGCCCCCAGAAACTATGCAAGGGCCTGCAGAAACTGTACTGTAGCCCCCAGAAGCTATACAGGGGCCCCCAGTGGCTCCCAGAAGCTATACGATGGCCCCCAGAAGCTATGCAAGGGCCCGCAGAAACTATACGGTAGCCCCAATAAGCTATACGATGGCCTCCAGAAGCTATACAGTGTCCCCCAATGGGCCACCATATAGCTTTGGGGGCCACCGTATAGCTTCTAGGGGCTACTGTGGGCCCTGTATAGCTTCTGGGAACCATTGGGGGCCATCATATAGATTCTGGGGGCCATCTTGTAGCTTCTGGGGGCTGCTGTATAGCTTCTGGGGGCCATCGTAGAGCTTCTTGGGGCCACTGGGGTTCCCTGTATAGCTTCTGGGTGCCACCGTATAGCTCCTGGGGGCCACTAATTAGCTTCTGGGGGCCATCATATAGCTTCTGAGGGCCACTGGGGGTCACCATATAGCTTCTGGAGACCACAGTATAGTTTCTGTGGGCCCTTGTATAGCGTCTGGGGGCCATCGTATACCTTCTGGGGGCCACTTGGGGCCCTTATATAGATTCTTGGGGCCACTGGGGGCCATCATATAGCTTCTGGAACCTAATTATTAATGTATTTTGCCAGGTTTCACCAAAATCTTCAAATATGGGGGCTGTCAGGAGGGGGTTAAATTAAGTTATAATTTTTTTAAACAAATTCATGTGATTATTTATCTCTAAAGCAAAGGGAGAATAACATTCTTTTAACTCATTAAGAACGTGAAATGTAAAAACCTCATTATCAAGTGATGTTACCATAGCATCTGAAATGTTAGAAATATTACATAAACCATATGAAGAATCATCTTCACTTCTAATCATGCTTTATACCTCAGATGCTTTAAGAATCAAGAATATGAAGAATATGATGAAAAGCAGACTATATGTCGTCGCGTGAGAATAACTTTGTACTAACTGCCATTTTCAAAAAAATTGAGATAGACATGGAATTTTACTATTTGAAACACAGGCTTTCATCTCAGATACATGCCCCATCTCAATTCCCTCTCATTAAGCTAGAATTCAGTGTGAAATTGTACCATCTCCAGACAAACAGCTTATTTCTAATTTCAAATTGTCATATCTGATATCAACTGTTTCAACCAATCAACTCTCTAAGAATTGGTCATGTGACTTGCAAAACTTGGAGTTATAACAATCTTATATTAAAACGAAGTATGCCAATATGCATGTTATTGTATCTAGAATGAAATAATGTTTTGTAACACAATACCATGCCAGTTTGCATGCCTGGCCTTTCATGTTTTAGTTTTAGAACTATTACAAGTAGATCAAAAAATAAAATGATACAGTATGTGTAATCCCATGCATATTCAAATTATATGCCCTCAATTACTCTTTGTATTATGGATGCTCATTGGATTATTCATGGCCACATGATATGAAATAGAATTACTAATTTCCTCGAAAACCTAAATCCTTGCTACCAGGGAAGATGAAAAGTACAAATGACCAGTTAATTAGATCATGTGAGCAGTCAAAAGTACCCTTTGTCTTCCCTGCTACCAGGTCTTTTGGGGTCTGTTTGAATGGCCAAATGCAATAGAAATGCATATACGAAGCTGTCATCATTAAATGTTGAAAATGAAAGACTACTTATTTGTTTCTTCAAATAGAGTACATAATACATGTAATAGGTTATATACTAGATATAGTAATCAAAACAAATAGTAACTGTCATATTTTGCACTACATTGCTCAAAGGCAATCACTGTCTTTATACTATTGAAATCTCTTTCAAAATGATGTTTTATAGTTTGTGGATAAAAGCTAAATCTATTTAAACTAGCTTTAAACTTTTACTTGCCATACATTATATCAAAAAGGAGTTATCTTTATGTTAGTATAGTCCCTTAAAACACTTATTTTATTTTCTCTTCATCTATGATTTACTTTGCGCTTTTCACTGAACATCTGGGATCTTTTTAGTTATTTCATTACTAGTATGTTTTTCAGATTTGTCCTTTCTTTTGCATTATCATTGTTTTTAGATCATCTACATTTTATTTTGGAAAAGTAACAAATTGGTTCAATTTCTTTAAAAAGAGCCACTCTTAGTCTCCACTTCTACAATTGCTTCAATTCCCAATTGTACTCCACAGAGTAGCAAACAACAGAAAATGAATGGATAATGATAGCTGCATCCCAATGAACAAAATGTGATTACCTAAATCGAGGTTTCATCACTTTCATTAATCTAAAATGAATTAGAAATTATTTTTCTATTTTCAAATTTCTTCCCTGTACATGTAATAAAAATTGGTTATGTCTTAGGCCCTAAGGATCTGAAACCTGCTGGTCAAAATGGAATTACGGACCAGTTGCAATGTTATTCTCCTATACCCAGTGAAAAAATCAACTGGTCTGTTGTAATGTGCTGGGAGGTTTAGGCTACAGGGTTTATACCGAGGGAAATATGTGGGGGACCGTATTGGCATCATTGGTTTCAATGCATTATACTTCTGCCTTAGTTTCAAAGGCAATAAATTCTTTTTGAAGGGTGTCCTGAGATTCCAAAATTAAGAAATAATTGTACTTATTTGAGAAATTGATTTTAAAGTTTTATAAATTGAATTTTCTTTATTTTATTAAATAATATTCTTTGGTTTTTGAAGATTTTTTTACAAAGCAAAACATTATTTTTCATTCTAGATACAATAACATGCATATTGGCATACTTTGTTTTAATATAAGATTGTTATAACTCCAAGTTTTGCAAGTCACATGACCAATTCTTAGAGAGTTGATTGGTTGAAACAGTTGATATCAGATATGACAATTTGAAATTAGATATAAGCTGTTATTCCGGTGGGAAATTGTATCAACTCCATTTCCATAGTTTTAAAAAAGGATCTTGTAAATTGTTTCAAGGTATGATATTTCATATAAGATATCTCTAGGGTGAGACCAGGTGACATACAAAAAAATCAAGTTTCACATAGCAATACTAAGTAAGATACAGACCTCTAAACTTTCAAACCTTGATTTCTCAGTTCCGTAAAAATGTGAGATAGTACAAAGTTATTCTCATGCGACGATGTATACTATTTATATGAATCATTGAAAGTGCATGGTAAATCATAAAATTGAATCTTTAATATACAGGGTCGAGATAACCGTTTTGGCCCCTGTGAATGATAGTCAAAATGCATGTAACCTTTCCACATACTTATTAGTTCAGTTCAATACATGCACATTTTTACTCAATAAGATTGAAACAACTATGGTTGTTACTTTTTTTGTTGATTTAGTATTCTTTTTATAATTGTCAAACAATGACGTTCACAGTAGCTGCCTCCAAAGCTGGATAATTTTGTTAATTCTGATCCAATTTTGAAGATTTGTTGTCTCTTTAATGTTGCTTATATCTTCCACTCATCAAATAAGAGACAAAACTATGCACACATTCTGTCATACGGCCTCAGTTCTAATAGAAATGTTGCTATACTAGGATATTCTGAAGCAAAAATGGATTGAAGACGTCACAATTAATGCAAATTAGCTAATTTGCATAACTGAATATTGTAACCATATAGTAAATTTAATAAGGTTTAATCAGATACCAATATCATCTCTATAGACCAAATAATGGCGAAGCTACATTGATTCAAGACTCCAAGGTAAGACGTATGTATATTATTGTCAAATAATGACATTCACGATAGCTGCCTCGAAAGTTACATAACTTTCGTAATACTGATTCAATTTTGAATCTGTTTTCACTTTTATGTTGCTTATAGCTTCTACTAATAGAATAAAGGACAAAACCTTTCAGAAATTTTGCCATACGGCCTCAGTTTTAATAGATACGTTGCTATAGTTGGAAATTCTGAACCAAAAATAGATTGATGACGTCATAATTTATGCAAATTAGATAATTTGCATTATTGAATATCAGAAATTTATTGGAAATTTAACGAGGTTCAATATGGTACAAATATCATTTCTATAGACCAAATAATGACAGAGCTACAAATGATTTAAGATACCAAGGTAAGATGTCTAAAGATGCGTAACCATGGTAACTGAATGCCGCCATAAAAGTACTATGGGACATTAGTTGGCAATGTTAACAAATGAATTCATTAAATAGACACCCTAAGGATTACAAAAATGTATGTAACTTATTCACACCTTATGGGTGCATGGGAACCCCTTGTTCCTACTATACTAATTGTACCGGGTACTGTTCTTCCCCATATAACTGCATTTTGATGTATTGAACTTCCCATCTACTGACCAAGGATCGTTTAGACGATTGGTTAACTTGTGAAAAGACATATTCGTATAATAATTGATAGTAACACTCCTCAAATGATTCGAATAAAAAATTACAAACATGTTTTGATTTTGTGCTTTTTTCGCAGTAAATTAAAAAAATCACACGGTTTTCTCAATGCATGCATATCCTTGAAGACAAATAAAAATGTTGATTGTTAGGAATACTAAATACTACAAAGAAGGTGTGTACCAAATTTCATGGAGATGCGTAAAAATTAATGAGACTAGATAAGTTCGACAAAGAAGAGGATTGCGACAAAATTTCACGTGGGGTTCTGAAGACCAAAATTCTATGATTAACCACAAAGTAATAATAATTTAATATTATGATGGTTTATCATATTTTAGGATTACGTACGCATGTTGCACATGGAACAGCTGGCGGGTACGAGTCCCAGATAACGTTGTTCCCAGACAGGAAGCTTGGAATATATACAGCGATGAATGGGTTAATGGGTCCATCTGCATATATAGCACTGAGAATGATGCATCAATATATTGCTGACGTCATGATGGGACAGAAACCCTGGTTGAACCGCACAACCGGATGTACATTCCCGGAACCTTGGTCGGAAAATATTTACGAGAAAGAATCGACCCAATTTATTAACACTTCATTGCCAGCCCATCGACCTTTTGTTGATTATACAGGCGTCTATATAAATGACGGCCATGGGACTATTCATATTTCTGCTAACACCAGCTACAATTATTTATATTTCAAAATAGGAGAACTTGGTAATTTTATACTTTATCCAATGGAAGAAAGAGACCGGTTTCACATGAAAGCCACATATCCTTACTCTTTCTATTTATTCTATCCCCTGATGTTTAACAATGATACTAGAGGGTATATAAACAGTATTTCAGTGCCATCTTTTGACGTTGAAAATCCTCCTATCTTCTTTAAACAACACCAAGCATCAGACAGTATTAGTTTAGCAACTAGTTATGCATTCACTTTAACATTTTCCGTGAGCATATACTTATGTTGGATTTAGAACAAGAATCAGGTCAACTGAGAATAGTACCATATCGTGTTATCAGGGGCAGTGACTGGCTGGGCCAGAAATGTGATTCACCTTTACATATAAACGGAGGCTTAGTCGAAGGCACAAAACGACGAATGGAATTGTTAATTAATTATCAGCCTCGTAAAAACAAGTCTGTATACCAGGGTTCAGAGACAGACACACACATGTAGGGCTGTTCAAGGAATAATCATTCATTAAACCTATTGGTGATTTTCTTTGAAATGAATGAACAAAATGCCCTTTGTTTATAACTGACCCATTTATACCAACAAATTCGTTGTTCTCATTGTGAATGTTTCCTTCGACAAGACATTTTTTCTGAAAATAAGGTAGAATGTGAGGTAGAATTTCCTTAGACACATAATCTCAATTCTACTTAATAGGCTGTGGGACTAGATGCTTACAACTAAATCAAAAATTAAAATATATATATTTACGAAATGATATACAATATAGGGCACATAACATCAATGGTCAATATGTCTGAGAAACAAATGTTCTAAGCAAACACGAACATAATGGACGAAAATAGGGGTGTTTTGACACAATAAGAACTACTGAATCGTAATTCGGGGGGGGGGGACAAAAGTTTATTTTAGACTCAAGAGTTTAGTGACAATTACATATTATATAACACATTTCTGCGCAAATAAAATCACCCCGGCATACCTTTTATGTATAATACACTTTTGTAAAACGTATAAATCATGTTTTGTAAATAAATGTTCCCGTCGTTTTAATAGCATCCGGTCATAGACTTTAGCAGTGAAGAGACAAATTCTGTCATGAGACATTACAGTTAGCACTGGAATTTACTCTCTTCATCTAAAATCAGTTTCAATAGTGGAAACGTTTGCATACAAGTCTAAACGGTAACAGTTCAGATTTCATTTTTAATTGCAGAATTACATATAAGGCACACACCCCTTTCATCGACTTGCAGCCTTTCATGACGACCAGTCCATATTCTTATTGGTGCTAGTTCACATCTCATTTTAGCAAAAAAGCTTTCTTTGAGAAATGGAAATCGTCGATACAACAAAAATTTTATCAGTCCATATTCCAATATATGTACCCACCCTCGACCAAGTATCAGCAGGACCCAATGACTTGGTTGTATAGTGTTCCTCTGATAATCACCTAATCCTACTTAGTCTATATTTAGTTTTCTGAACGTTGCAGCTGGAGCAGTTACACTTGGACGTTTCTTTTCATCAATGTACATTCCTTCTGTAGTATATTTGATTATTGCTGCCCGTTGCTTCGGATCAGTAAAACGTTTCGCGAAATCATCTACAATCAAAGCAACATTCTTGAGATCATTTATGAAGAGTGTCTGTCCACGCTGCACAGTATAATGAAATATAAATTTTCGTCAGGTACGGTGTTAGAGGATAATATGCTATATTTTTCATGTGCGCAGATAAGTTGGTGGTTGCGGACGGTTGATTTTTATAGTTATTACTTTTTTGTAAACACATTTTTATCTGATTTACATCAATTTTGTCAATTTTAGAATTATCGTCTCATATCAAATTCCAAGATATTCCCAACATACGTACCATGGTATGGTATCTCTATCTGTTAGTTTAAGGCGAATTATTTCTAAACATTTTAAAAATCCTCATTTTCTCTAGTTTACTAGGTCGATCAATAAGTTCTGAGAAAAATCCTCTAAAATCAAGTTTTGTGATTTTTTTATTTGAAATTTTCACAGAATATACATGATATTACATGATAATTCCACAAACGCACTGTACCCTATCAAGATTTTGAAACGTCATCTTAAGCGGGCTGTTGCACGAAAACGCCCTGAAACAGTGATGTCGTCATTACTGAACCACCACGACAATACCCCGTCCCATACATTTGGTCTTGTCAAAAGCACTATCACTAATGACCTTCAAATGGAACAACTCAATATTCAGCAGATTAGGCGATTTGTGATTTAGGTGTGTTTGCGCCGATGAAAGATGAGATGAGAAGATTCAGATATGCAAACTTTACAGTCCTCCAAAATGCTGTGAAAAATCCCCCGAGGAAACGTTTTCCTGATGAATTAAGACGCTTTTTCCACCAATGGGAGAAGTGTATCAAGAACCATGGAAACTATTTTGAGCATCTTAATTGAACCTAAACATTTTGCTAGGACGATAATGCAGGAAGCGACTAAGAACTAAATTTATAGATTGACTCATTGACATTTTATGTGCTTTACTTCTGCAATTTAGATCATTTGCCCCGCCTACCCAAAACACGAGTTACCATAGTAACCATATTGTTGTCCAATAAGAGGAAAGTGCATACAACTTGTTACACTAATTGCTGAATTCATCTCATATATTCTGTGAAAATTTCAAATAATGAATTCACAAAACTCTCGATTTTAGAGGATTTTTCTCAGAACTTATTGATCGACACGGTATGCGGATATCAATTTTTCGAACTTCTCCTTTTGATTATGAATAATCTTAAATCAATTGATTAGATATTATCAAATTCAAGTATTGGTTCTCGCACTAAGTCTCACCTAATATATTTTGAATTGTACCAGCATTTGGGCCAGTGTAGTCATCTGGTAGATATTCCTCTGGCAGAAGATGCATTGGGACGTGCTTATATAAACTTTCTAAGTTGTTGCCATGAGTAAACATCTGAAATAATAGAATTCAGCAATGGCAATATGTAAACACGAGATGCTAGAATTCAGCAATGGCAATATGGAAACACGAGATGCTAACTCATTGAGAGTCTCGGAAGTTTTTAAATGACAGTCACTGCGGGAAACAAAAATAAAATGTTGCGACTTTGTGACTAACATTTTACTATTCATCTTTATTTTCAAGCTTCATTGTCAAACTAAACTTTTCTTTATAATGTAATAGATTATTTTAAAACCATTAAATTGTTCACTTTCATTTATAATTCAATCGAATGCGCAGCCCAAATGACACATTGCCATTAATCTGCTCATGTACTGTCATTTAATTAATGATCAGTGGGTCCGAGATGAGGTGCTGTTTGAGATCCGCAAGGCTGTAACTTCAGCATTTAACTACAAATGGATATCAGTATTATCTAATGTTATTGTTAAACTTACTCTGTCCTGGATTTTCTTTGAAAGGAAAGGTCTTGTTATGGTCATAATGGTATCAAACACTGGCCCGGTGTTGTAATAGTGTAGCGCCTTGAATCGGGCAGGAAAATTATCCTGAAATTCAAAGATTATCATAAATCAAAGCTGTACAAATTAAAATTGAATCTGTCGAATGCTTTTCTATGAATTTCGATTACAAGATTAACCGAAAAACGAAAGATGACCACTCTGTAATTCACCAAGCATGTCCAAAACTTGATCAGAATATTGGTATTTAAAGTCTGCATTTTGATGTTAAGATGTCCTGATTTATTTACACCCGCCCACACATGTACGCATGTCAATCAGCACAAGACAACGAACGTGCAATAAAACGACACATGGATTTGTATTGTAAGGTGAGCATTTTGTATGTGAACAATATGTTTACCTGCCAAAATTTTGTTGACTTTTTCACCATCTCTATTCCCAGAAACGACAAATGTTTTGCTGTAAAGCCTGTGTAGTCAAATATTAGAACATAGCCGTTCACTTGTGCCATTTCATCTTTCTGGAGAATACTGAATACCACTGTGCTGTTCTTTATGATGTCATTGGGGCCTATAGTACTATCTTTTACATCAAATACTCCTGTATTAGAAATGTATATACCCATACATTCATGGTGAAGTAATACCTGGCTATAAGTCATACATTTACGGTGTATAGTAGTACCCTTGCTATATACCCATACGTTCGTGGTATAGTAGTACATTGGCTATATATCCCTACATTCATGGTAAAGTAGTACCCTGGCTATATAGCCATACATTCATGGTAAAGTAGTTCCCTTGCAACCAATACATTCATAAGAAGTACCCTGGCTATACAGCCATACATTTACGATGTATACATCTTAGTAATACCCTGGGTACATAACCATAAATTCATGGTAAAGTAGTACACTGGCTCTATTACCATACATTCGTGGTAAAGTAGTACCCTGGCTATAAAACCATTCATTCACTGCAGTCTTGCCTAAGTTGGTGTCTTTTTATATTTTGCATTTTATTTTCACGCTTTTTAATTAAAAATCAAGATAAATAAAAAATAATACTGACTTGGGCAAGGCTACATGAATTGATGAGGCCGATATTCTCTGATTAAACCCATGTTACCTGCTCGCATTATGATAATTGTTCTCCCTTCACTGTCGCGGCCTGGAAGAGGTATAACATGCCTGAAAAACATGAATTGGACAACTAGACAGGCTTATTGATCTAGATGATATAGACGACTGGTAAAAAACGTTAACTTATAACAGAATAAAACCGTGTCACACATTTGCAATAGATCATGTCATAAAGGCCTCTGTTATAATTCTTATATATAGAGGTTATTTACTGGGAGGGATTCAATATGGATTATATTCCGAGGGACAATATGATATTTCCCGAGGGCGGGCAATATCATATTAACACGAGGAATTAGGAGTATCATGGGATAATATAATTGAAACACCTTTCCCCAGCAGCAATGACTAAGTACGTACAGCATATTACTCACCCCTTGCTGTAAATACTTGAGATGCCTTTGTTCAAAGGGTCAATATTCCGGAACCATTCGGGTATTTCCGTACAAAGTGTTAGGAAGTCTTCGAGCATTTTGCGTGCAGCAAGTTGTGAGAATTTGCATCTTCTTAGAAATAGCAGCATGAAATAAGTTTCTGTAAAAATAAATCTCTGCTTATTATACAAGATTCAATTTCACCGAACAAATTAGAAATTTTGATTATAGGCATATCCAAGAAAAGTTGGATCCCAGAATGCAATCTCGGTATTTTCAAACAATGAATCCGATCTTGAAGGATGTCGAGATTACAAATTGATTGGCCTCCATTTTTTCACTTAAGAATTTGTATCACGAGTTTTAGTCTTATTTCCATACAAAAAGTTTCAAACACACAACAAGTGATCAAAATATTTGTTCAGATCTTTTTCAGATATTTTGGACATTTGGGACATTTTTAATGTTGATATCGATCAAGGTCAAGGTCGAATATTGGGTTGTGTCCCTGGAAGGAGCATATCCGCCCTGGGCATATCAATAAATAGAAAATATATTGGTACAAATAGCTTCTCATTTCGTTCAGTGCCTTTGCATTCGTTCTTGACATCGTTCTTGGCTATTTTGTTTTTCCCTCGGATGAAAAAGAGAATATTTACATACTTTTAATGCTTTCTACACCCCTTATAAAATATCAACATTCACATATGTATGATGTCTGCTGATTTCTGTAAATGTAGAGCACATTATAGTATCAATGGATCATCTTATTACCACCTGGAATACAGAAAAACTGCTTTCCAAAATCAAAAATGCAGCCTTAATTGCATGCAGTGACTTACCAGTTCCGCACACAAGATGGGGCTGTGACTCGACCCATTCTCTCAACTGTTTCACCTGTGCCTCCCTCTGTAGAGGGTCCTCTCCAAGCTCTACACGCGCCTTCTCCAAACTGGCTGCATCAAGTGTGCACACGTATCCATCCCCCATACTTTTAAATGGACAATGGTTGAGGATAAAAAAGGGGGTGACAGTGTGTTAATGAAACGTTTATTATCCTTGGCAAACTAGAAATATGCTTCATGAATTCTCAAAAAATGTTTTTGAAATATAGTAGAAGTTCTGAATGAATAAAACAACATGCAGATTAATTAATCTACAGTCGAATTTATATTTATAATGATTTGCATAAAAAAATATTATTTTCTTACCTGTGAACAACAGATGACTGTTTTTTGATGAATGTTTTACTGGCTATGTTTGTATAAATGTAAAATATGATTATTAGCAACTTTGTCACGATACTTTGCACTTTGCACAAAGTTATCATTAACCCCAACACAAAGTATAATTAAAGTGATAAGTGTATTTTTCAACATTCGAGGCTAAATAAGGCCGATCTGTAGATGTACGTACACTACACAAACTAATAGTCTGGCATCCAGAAGTTTCCCTTTCAGACCACACGTTTTAGGCGGCCTACTTCTCACTGACATTTTAACATATCTATTAAATCTCTCCTAAATTTACAAGCAATTGTTACAGTACTGGGAAACAAAAAATAAGATTCTAATATAAACAGGTTCACATACACTTTCCACTTCATGTACTATTGAGGTACAGCTACACTTTGTGTACTATTGAAGTGATATTTACACCCAGCTATGTACTATTGAAGTGCATCACCAGCAACCTATGTATTTTCTTGAAGTGCAGCTACACTGTATGTACTATTGAAGTGCAGCTGCACTTTATGTACTCTTGAAGTACAGCTTCACTTTATGTACTATTGAAGTGCAGCTACGCCCTATGTACTATTGAGGTGCAGCTACACCCTATGCACTATTGAAGTACAGCTTCACTTTATAACTATTGAGGTGCAGCTACACTTTATGTGCTATTGAAGTGCAGCTACGCCCTATGTACTATTGAGGTGCAGCTACACCCTATGCACTATTGAAGTACAGCTACACTTTATGTACTATTAAAGTGCAGCTACACCCTATGCACTATTGAAGTGCAGCTACACCCTATACACTATTGAAGTGCAGCTTCACTTTATGTACTATTGAAGTGCAGCTACACTTTATAACTATTGAGGTGCAGCTACACTTTATGTACTATTACAGTACAGGTACACTTTATGTAATATTGAAGTCCAGCTACACTTTATGTACTCTTGAAGTGCAGCTACACTTTATAACCATCAAAGTGCACCTAATCGTTTTGACTATTAAAGTACAGCTACACTTTTTGTAATATTAAAGTGCAGCTACACTTTATAACTATTGAAGTGAAGCTACACTTTATAACTATTGAGGGGCAGCTACACTTTATGTACTATTAAAGTACAGCTACACTTTATATACTATTGAAGTGCAGTTACAGTGTATGTACTATTAAAGTGCAGCTACACTCTATGTACTCTTGAAGCACAGCTTCACTTTATGTACTCTTGAAATACAGCTACACTTTATGTACTATTGAAATACAGCTACACTTTATGTACTATTAAAGTACAGCTACACTTTATGTACTATTGAAGTGCATCTACACTTTATGTACTATTAAAGTACAGCTACACTTTATGTACAATTGAAGTGCAGCTACTAAATGAGGTGCAGCTACACTTTATGTACTATTAAAGTACAGCTACACTTTATGTACAATTGAAGTGCAGCTACACTTGATAACGATTAAAGTGCAACTACATTTTATGTACTCTTGAAGTACAGCTACGCTTTATGTACTATCGAAGTGCAGCTTCCCTTTATGTACTATAAAAGTACAGTTACACTTTATGTACTATTGAAGTGCAGCTGCACTTTATGTACTATTGAAGTGCAGCTGCACTTTATAACTATTGAGGTGCAGCTACACTTTATGTACTCCAGCTACACTTTACGTACTATTAAAGTACAGCTACATTTTATGCGTTATCAAAGTACACTTAACTATATGTACTATTGAAGTGCAGCTACAGTTTATGTATTGTTGACGTGCAGCTACACCTTATGCACTATTGAAGTGCAGCTACACTTTATGTGGTATTGAAGTACAGCTACACTTTATGTACTATTAAAGTGCAGCTACACCCTATGCACTATTGAAGTGCAGCTACACCCTATACACTATTGAAGTGCAGCTTCACTTTATGTACTATTGAAGTGCAGCTACACTTTATAACTATTGAGGTGCAGCTACACTTTATGTACTATTACAGTACAGGTACACTTTATGTAATATTGAAGTCCAGCTACACTTTATGTACTCTTGAAGTGCAGCTACACTTTATAACCATCAAAGTGCACCTAATCGTTTTGACTATTAAAGTACAGCTACACTTTTTGTAATATTAAAGTGCAGCTACACTTTATAACTATTGAAGTGAAGCTACACTTTATAACTATTGAGGGGCAGCTACACTTTATGTACTATTAAAGTACAGCTACACTTTATATACTATTGAAGTGCAGTTACAGTGTATGTACTATTAAAGTGCAGCTACACTCTATGTACTCTTGAAGCACAGCTTCACTTTATGTACTCTTGAAATACAGCTACACTTTATGTACTATTGAAATACAGCTACACTTTATGTACTATTAAAGTACAGCTACACTTTATGTACTATTGAAGTGCATCTACACTTTATGTACTATTAAAGTACAGCTACACTTTATGTACAATTGAAGTGCAGCTACTAAATGAGGTGCAGCTACACTTTATGTACTATTAAAGTACAGCTACACTTTATGTACAATTGAAGTGCAGCTACACTTGATAACGATTAAAGTGCAACTACATTTTATGTACTCTTGAAGTACAGCTACGCTTTATGTACTATCGAAGTGCAGCTTCCCTTTATGTACTATAAAAGTACAGTTACACTTTATGTACTATTGAAGTGCAGCTGCACTTTATGTACTATTGAAGTGCAGCTGCACTTTATAACTATTGAGGTGCAGCTACACTTTATGTACTCCAGCTACACTTTACGTACTATTAAAGTACAGCTACATTTTATGCGTTATCAAAGTACACTTAACTATATGTACTATTGAAGTGCAGCTACAGTTTATGTATTGTTGACGTGCAGCTACACCTTATGCACTATTGAAGTGCAGCTACACTTTATGTGGTATTGAAGTGCAGCTACACTTCATAACTATTGACGTACAGCTACACCCTATGCACTATTGAAGTGCAGCTACACTTTATGTACTATGGAAGCGCAGCCTAACTTTATGTACTATTGAAATACAGTTACACTTTATGTGCTATTGAAGTGCAGCTACACTTTATGTACTATTGACGTGCAGCTACACTTTATGTACTATTGAAGTGCAGCTGCACTCTATGTACTATTAAAGTACAGCTACACTTTATGTACTATTGAGGTACAGGTACACTTTATGTACTATTGAAGTGCAGCTACACGTTATGTACTATTGAAGTGCAGCTGCACTTTATGTACTCTTGAAGTACAGTAAAGTAGACGAATGGTCAAAGGATGGAAAACAACACCAAGATCTAAGAACAGCAAATGGTCAAGGATCAAAAACAGCATCACGACCAAAGAATGACGAACAGTCATATGACCTAAATCTGAAAAGCGGTGAAAATAGTTTTGACTAAATCTAAACAAAAAATGTATTGAAAAAATGAAGATTTTGAAATGTTTTTCTATATTACTGTCACTAGGCTCATTAGATACACTTCCATAATTTAGATTTCCCTATGCTGCATAAGCCGGTACAACTGCATCATCGTGTTCATTTTCTTGCATTTTCCATGTTATTGTTTCTAATATGCTCAAGTGAAGTTTTCTATACATCATTCTGCACGTAAGATATAAATGAAAAAACACATCTGTGACATCGTTTTTCGTCTTACGACTATGTGGTAAACGTTTTCACACTTTTGTGCCTCATTCTGCTTTTTTATCCATCTAAATATGCTTACAGATGTATTTAGGAACAGTTTTCACATCTGCTGCATATTACCATACACCTGTAGTTAGGAACGTTCCCTTCATTTTTTTGTTATATTGTACAGCTGCAGTTAGGAACGCTTTCGGCTTGTTCTAGTTAGTATTGTATAACTGTAGTAAGGAGAATTTCCTACATCTGCTACTTATCATGACTTGGCTGTAGTCAGATACGTGTCCTACATCTGCTAGTTATTATTGTTAAGCTGTAGTCAGATACGTGTCCTACATCTGCTAGTTATTATTGTTCAGCTGTAGTCAGATACGTGTCCTACATCTGCTAGTTATTATTTTTAAGCTGTAGTCAGATACGTGTCCTACATCTGCTAGTTATTATTGTTAAGCTGTAGTCAGATACGTGTATCACATCTGCTAGTTATTATTGTTAAGCTGTAGTCAGATACGTCTCCTACATCTGCTAGTTATTATTGTTAAGCTGTAGTCAGATACATGTCCTACATCTGCTAGTTATTATCGTGTAGTTGTATTAAGGAACGTTTCATACTTATTACTTTAGTTAGGTACGTTTTCTACACCTGCTTGTTATTATCCTGCAGTTGTGGCTACATAAGAGTCCCCCAGTCCACCTGCAAACATTGTACATACAAGTATAATATAATCACATATGCCAATAAGCAAGATACTATTATACATATTTGCATCGTTTGCATCTGCATTTTTTAAAATGTTTTTTACCCTTTTTTCATGCTGGAACATGTTTTTCCTCCGAATTCTGTACCATCGCACTCCTCCTTCCTTGCGTGCAAATAACCGTCTCCACAAAACGGCCTCCTACACCCTACATTAAAAAATTCAATGTAATTCATGATTGGGGTTACAATTGCAATTCATGCATATTAGCTAGGCAAGGTGTGTCCAACTCCAGTCAATCAGAACACGCTATTTCATATAACTGCAATGCATTATATGAACAATAACACATCCAATGTCATCTTTAGATTCTAGTGAAACTTGGAAATCAATGAAACAGATAAGCTGATCAATGTCATAGTTCAGTATAAAAATCTATAAATAAGGGCAAATGCTTATATATGTCAAATGATAAGTGTTGAATGGTTGTCAAGGTGACAACATGACCCTAGCAAAAAGTTTCTTTGAAGTTTCATTCGTTGCTACTTACCCACACAATCATCTTCATTGATATAATTGCCATCATCACATTCCTCTCCAGTATCCCAATCGATCACTCGGTCACCACACGTTGACATCTGAAACAGGAACTTTCATGATATTTTATATCCAATTCATATTTTAAAATTTATCTAGTGAATTGAAATGTTGCAATCTAAGATCGTCATAACTTCAAAATCAAAGAGCAACGGCTCTGCACAATAATAAATGTAATAGGGAGGTTAAGTTATACGTTTTTAAAGAAACTGTACGTGAGCGTGTAATATTTCGACCCCCTGGGATTACTGTCCCGCTCTCGATTCTCTTTTCCAGTGACCTAATTACAATTATTTTCCGTATACCTATATACCCATCGGTCAAATAAACCCTACAAATGAGAGAACTAATCCGTAGAGGACCATACTTCTACACGTTCACGTAAACGTATCTTAACCTCTCGGCCTAGGACCTCAATATCAAAATCTAAATTTAGTATATTTGGTATATTATTCATTTTTATTTGTATAATCTTAAATGCTTCAATATGAATGATGCAAAATGTCATGTTACTCCACTCTGCATAAGAAGCTTACGATCAATCCTAGTTTAATGTTTGTTATCATTATATTCTGGAGGTTTGCTCAATGTGTTTGAATGAGTGCATGCGAGAGTCCTACCCGTATTGCCCTCCACGTGATGTGATCTCTGTAGTAAAGCCTCTTCGTATCTGTCCTATAAGCAATCAAGCCCTCCACCGCAATGCCATACATCATCTCGGCAGTAGGAAAGATCAGAACCTTCAAAACAGATACAGGAAAAGTAACCACGTGAGAAAGTGACTTATGTTTTCTCAAAGCACAACTGTGTCAAAAATCATGACTTTTGTATCATCTTACATTTGAGCTGAGACATACCCCGGATGATCCGTTGTCTTTGGCACCAGTGACGCCTCTTTTTTCTGATGTACTTCCGTATCCCCCAGAGCGTCCCCGCTTTCCCCGTGGCCCTCTTTGCCCGGGTGGGCCTGGTTCCCCGGCTATAACAGTTCAAATATTAATGCATCCGAGGAGAATTTTAATACCACAAAGTTGCAGTAAAAATAACTTAAGGATAAGTCTAATATCAATTTTGACAGTAATAATCATTTTAACATTCGAATTGTCAGTGCTTTGTGATTTAGTCACTTCATACTGATTATCACTGGTTTCTATTAGTGCAGTCAGTTATGACAATAAAACCCTTGAATTGCACTTGCTATATATACGCCACCATTTTTTGACCAAAGTATCATTATTACATATATTTATGAAATCCACCGAAGTGGTGTCAAAAAGTGGCCCCAGTGGATAATAACAGGCTTCGAGAATTTTGCATGTTTCCATTGGGCCCCCTGTTTATTCATCAATATTCAAAAGACCCCCTGCAGAACAGTTCAAGAGCAATAAAGTCAATCTTCATAGTATGTAACCATGACTCAATTGTCTTCAAAATAAGAAGGGTTACAAGCTAGATTTTGTCTCATTCAAAAGATATTGGTGTTTGAATTTTGGAAAATTCCCATTAACTGCCATTATAAACTACTCTCAATATGCCTTTACTAAAGGGTCATTTTCTCCAAAAGTCCACTATGGAATTTTCTGATGTTGCAGATTTCTACAGCCAATATATTGACTTTCAAAAAATCAAACAGGCACATTTCTAAAAATTTCTTATTTTTAATATATCTAGTTGTTAAGTTGCTCACGAAAAGTCCATTGAGTCCCATGTTAATTTATCAATCTTCAAAAGACCCCCTGCAGAACAGTTCACGAGCAATAAAGTCAATCTTACTAGTTTTTAACCATAACGTGGATGTCTTCAAAATGAGAAGGGTTACAAGCTGGATTTTATCTAGTTCAAAAGATATTGACGATTAAATTTTGGGAAATCCCCATTGACCGCCATTATAAACTACTATCAATATGGCTTTACCAAAGTGCCATTTTCTCCAAAAGTCCACTATGGAATTTTCTGATATTGCAGATTTCTACAGCCAATATATTGACTTTCAAAAAACCAAACAGGCACATTTCTAAAAATGTCTTATTTTTAATATATCTAGTTGTTAAGTTGCTCACGAAAACTCCATTGAGTCCCATGTTAATTTATCAATCTTCAAAAGACCCCCTGCAGAACAGTTCAAGAGCAATAAAGTCAATCTTCCTAGTATGTAACCATGACTCAAATGTCTTCAAAATAAGAAGGGTTACAAGCTAGATTTTATCTAGTTCAAAAGATATTGACGATTAAATTTTGGGAAATCCCCATTGACCGCCATTATAAACTACTATCAATATGGCTTTACCAAAGTGCCATTTTCTCCAAAAGTCCACTATGGAATTTTCTGATATTGCAGATTTCTATAGTTGATATATTTACTTTTTAAAAACCAAACAGGCACATTCCTAAAAATTTCTTGTTCTTAATATATTTAGCCATAAATCACATACAAATATCCCCATTGACTGCCATTATAAACTTATATCAATATGCTTTTACCATCTTTTACTAAAGTGTCCTTTCCCCCAAAAGTCCAATATGAATTTCTCTGATATTGCAGATTTCCTATTTCTATAAATCAGAAAATTTCATAGTGGACTTTTGGAGAAAAGTATAATTTATTCGTAAATCCATGTTTATAGCAGTTTATAATGGCAGCCAATGGGGATTTTCAGTCAACTTGAGGGCTAAATATATTAAAAATAAGAAAGTTTTAGAATTGTGCCTGTTTGGTTTTTTAGAAGTCAATATATTGGCTATAGAAATTTGCAATATCAGAAGATTCCATCGTGAACTTTTGGAGAAAATGACACTTTAGTAAAGCCATATTAATAGAAGTTTATAATGGCGGTCAATAGGAATTTTCCAAAATTCAAACACCAATATCTTTGGAACTATATAGAATCAAGCTTGTAACCCTTCATATTCTGAAGACAAAAAAGATATGTTTACATACCAGGAAGATTGACTTTATTGCTCTTGAACTGTTCTGCAGGGGGTCTTTTGAATATTGATAAATTAACCAAGGACTCAATGGAGTTTTCGTGAGCAACTTAATAAGTAGATATATTAAAAATAAGAAATTTTTAAAAATGTGCCTGTTTTGTTTTTGGAAAGTCATTATGTTGGGTATAGAAATCTGCAATATCAGAAAATTCCTTTGTGAACTTTTGGGGAAAATTGCACTTTATTAGTAAAGCTGTGTTGATAGCTTTTATAGTGGCAGCAAATGGGAGTTTTCGTGTGCAACTCAATGGTTAGATATCTAAAAAATAATGAATTTTTAGAAATGTGCCTGTTTGGTTTTTTAAAAGTCAATATATTGGCTATAGAAATCTGCAATATCAAAAAATTCCATAGTGGAATTTTGGAAAAAATGACACTTTAATAAGGCCTTATTGAGAGAAGTTTATAATGGCCGTCAATGGGAATTTTCCAAAATTCAAACATCAATATCTTTGGAACTAGACAAAATCCAGCTTGTAACCCTTCTTATTTTGAAGACATTTAAGTCACGGTTACATACTAGGAAGATTGACTTTATTGCTCTTGAACTCCTCTGCAGGGGGTCTTTTGAAGATTTATAAATTAACATTGAACTCAATGGAAACATGCAAAATTTTCGAGCCCTGTTATTATCCACTTGGGCTACTTTTTAACACCACTTCGGTAGATATCAAAAATACATGTATTAATGATACTTTGGTCAAAAAATGGTGACGTTTATATAGCAAGTGCAATTAAAGTGCTAACTGACTGCACTATATGTTTTGAAGTACTAAAGTGTGCGCCAACGTTTAAAACTGCGCAGGTGCAGCGCTCTCGCTAACCTATTTAAAGAGATTATATAATTACAAGGTACAGGCTTCAGAGGTATTAAAGCCAGGAATGTGAACAATCTTCGCCCCGTGTTGATTTCCCGTATAATCGTAGGCACGTTTCACCATTTAAATTGTAAATTACTATTAGATATACTTTGTAGGTGTTATTTCCCAAATGGCTCATTTTGAACATATAAAAAGTATTTGTGTCTCAGTCATTCACAGATATGACGTACCTTTGCCGGGAGGTCCTGGGGAACCAGGTGGGCCGGGAAAACCACTTGTTCCAATGGGGCCTACAGGACCAGGTACACCCGGCAAACCCTGAAACATCATATACAGGTCACTTACATTTATACGTGGAATTGCATGTAAATTATAAAGCAGGCGCGACATTAGAAGAACTATACAATTTTCATTCATTAACTCGATATTCATTTCCAAGAATTGGTATATCACATTATCGATGAAGTCATATATGAATCAGTGTAAATAAAATCTGAGACTAACATTTTTTTATGTTAGTCTCAGATAAAATGTAAAACGTGAAAAACTGTCGCCACCTACTTGCGGTCCAGGAGGTCCTGGCTCTCCTCGCTGCCCCGTTGGTCCTATGGCTCCTCTTCCACACGTCGAACTGGTAGCAGATGTGTTTAGTTTCATAGACTGAGATGAGTCATTTTCAGTTAGTGTCTTTATACCTGGCATCGGTCCAAAATTTGGCTGTTTGGTAGATTTTGAATCTGTTTCTGCCGTTTTCTGTAAATATATACTGATCTGATATTATGTATTACCATAATATTTTGATTCCTTAATGTGAGTTAATGCAGACACTGTGCATTTCAATGAGATTTTATTATGGAAATTATATTATTGATGGTATGATTCATTACTTAGAATAGGCAATTTAGCATTTCACTAATTCGGAAAACAATCTCACAAATATTTGGAAAAAATCATCATGTCCTTGCTGGTATAGAAATCCTCATTCATTGATTAACAATCCTTAAAATACAATGGGATATATATAATTGTAATAAATTCAATAATAACTAAAGTACAGAAGTTAACTATAAAATATTTACTTTACCGTTTCGTGGATTCCAAATCCGTTCTGATCAAATATTACCGTTGTCAATACATCCTCTGACGTCATTGATGGGGGAGACGGTGGAGAGAACGCGGGTGGGGGGAAAAGAAGTGGCACATCTCTGCCCGCACATGGGATTGACAAACCATTCTCAATGTTTGGATATAAAACCTTTTCTGAAAAAGCATACAGTGTGATATATCGCATAATTACCAATTTCTCCAATCCCTAATATTAAGATTTAATCAGCGTACCTAGCTATGAGGCAGCCAGGGCTACAATTTTGCAGAAAAATAGTACTACAGAAAAGTATTCTAGACACTTTGGAAACTAAAATGAACTGTTTGTTCAACAGAAATATAATATCCTAAGTTTTGACTCGTCTATTTTGGATTTTGGCTTAATCGTCTCTGGTTTCCATACAGTCTATTGATAACTAAATTCTTGCATAATACGACCAGAACACGCAGAGATTCAATAAACAGCTTATCCTTATAACGAACGATTACGACAAACATTTTGATTTTCAGTTTTCATTTAATATCTGAGTTAGCTGATTTATTTCATTGGTTGTCTTGTTTTCACGCAAAATGCTTATTTACAATTTGATGTTTTTAATCTGTTTTGCAAAGCAAACCTTGATGGATGTTCAACTCTGGACCGGTTTACCTATGCGTTTATATTAATAACACTTCGAGAGAATCAATCGTCATTAACAATTTCGCTAATAAAACACTATTTGAGGTCGTTTTCAGAGAAGATTTCAGTGGTGGCAACAAAGGGAGTTTGATGTGTTTGACAGCGCAGGAAATGGCGACTTTTTATTTCACAACATCTGAGAAATATTTGAAAAAAGCATGGTGAACAATATATTTTACGTAGGGGCAACCACCGGGTTAATTCTGACAGCATCTGTTCATCTCCGTCAATTAGAAATGTTTAACAAGCTATAAATACGTGTTGCTATTTTACCAACAAGTTCACGGTATAGGCTACTATCATTTCCTTACTTTTAAAAAGTTGATTTTACAGAAATACATGTAAGTTAACGCAGAAGTATCATTGTGTTTTTTATTTTGATTACCATTTTGGAAGGGTATATTATATATAGGGTGTCCAAAGGTTTGTTCATGGTAAATCATAATTCCGCTATCAGTTAAGTCCATTACGTAACTAGTCGCTTGTTATAGAAACCGAATTCTCTCATTTTAGATATATCCCAATTTATAGTTACCATTTCTATTACAAGCAAACATTTTTTTAAGTAACTTTCCACAAACCTGCCAGAAACAGCATTTTAACAGCGTTTTTTCTTCCCCAGAAATTTAAACGTCAGAATACACAGGGTATTGATGGTAAATTACTAAATTAGTCGAGAATACTTTTCCTTTGAAAAAATAGTTAAGTTCGATTGTTTTTGCACATTTAAAGAGCCATTTTTGTTGTAATTTAAAGTTTTCAAACTTTGTGAACTACTTGGGTTTAATCCTTAAATATATATAATGGGGCAGATATTGTTAAATGAATTGTCTATTGTCAATCACAGAACAACTGGCCTTGTCCAAAATACTATACAGTATCCTATTCTGATTCCTACAGTACATAGCTCCAATTTTATTTTGGTAGAATCGGGCAAACAAATAAAGAACGCTTAGATTGTGTTATGAAATATATCACCTAAAAATCACCTACCGTCCAAGTATTTGTAAATCCTCAACTCATCCGCAAATGAACCAATCCAAAGAAGTAAGACATTTAGAGCTGGTATACATATGTGTTTGACTCCCTTCATTTCTAATGTTATCTCGCTTATATCCACCAGTTGCTTCTTCCAGATTCAGTTACGTGACTTATTTCTATCCATTAACAGGGGTGGATCGGGGAATGTAGATAAGTGCAATTTCAAACGGCTGTACACAAATTGGGTGCTTACTTTTACGTCAAGGGTGACATTCCATTCATTTACCAATCCATGACTTCCTGAATCAGTTTTAGACATTCAATAATGTCCCACAAGAATTACTGACAAGACTGCAATTATAGTCTATTGCTGTTGCCAGTTTTACTTTATTCTTTCTTTCTTCCTCTCCCAATTTTCTCGCCGACTATATGTTTATGTTTCTTTATTTGGACCATAAGTTGATCATACAAATACATACTGGTATATATTAACTAAAAAAATGTATCTGTCTTTCTGTGAAATAAGGTCAAATTTTCATTTACAAATTTTCGTCAAGGTCACGAACTTGGTCAATCTTGAGTTTTCACTATTCAGAAATCTGAAATCTAAAATCAAAATAGCGATTTTCGAGATTTTAAAACGTCATTGTCAGACCAATGTTAAGTCAATGGGTTTAAAGAAAATTTAGAATTGTAAAGATACAAGATATACTGACTGGGTACAGCTAAACGTATTGTAGGCCAACAATAGAAGAGGACATTGAAACCTACTTTTTCAAAATTTGTAAACTAAAATGTCTCTGTCAAAACCTCGGTCTTTGGAGTAGACCCAACATGGCAAGAGATTTTGGACAGCTGTATTTTTGGTCACGGGTATTTCCCGACCATACAATGAATATTTTATATTAAAACAATATCTTGACTTCAACAAAAGTGCATGAAAAAAATAAAAATCTCATTTTAATAATGAGATTAGCCATGGATTAGTAACCCACCTCCTCACTTTTTCAATAATGTTGACCTTATATTGAAAAAGAGGACCGCGATTTTCAAAGTTTCTGTGCAAAATTAGATTGCAACATAAATTATCAGTAATCTCATATATAGGAAAATTGGATTGAATTCCTAGTTTTCTTTAAGAATTTTGGTCTCTCTCTCCAAGAAGTACTGAAATAATTGCTATGTGATGTTTATAATATATTCAACACAAATAGATGGCAACACGGTGTCATAATATCTGGTGTTATATTTGGGATTATATGGCATTGTGACTTGCAAACACTTGAGTAGTATTATATCCAACAGCATTTATATAGAAGGTATAAGAAATTCTTTGAAGGATACATGCTGATAAAAGTCATGCTCATAGTAATTTGAGTAATGGCTGATGTTTGAATGTATTTTTTTTATTCTCCAGCACTTCAAATTGCCTTGACATTTTATCCTTTATGTAACCCAATCCCAAAAGAGGGGTGTATAAATTCAAGAATCTGGCAAACTTCATTACGCTTTCATTTGGTTGGGTTAGTACAAAACATGGCATCGTGTCATGGCACAGGTACACCCTATGGCATAGGCCACAGCACCCCCTATGCCACACTGTAGGCTCTAAAACACTATTTCGAGTAAAATTCGTGCATATTTATGCAGATTATGATTGCCTTTACTAATGTCTACCCTTCAAATCATTGTTCTTGAGCCTCTTACTAAAGTTATATTATCTTTCTTGGCATAGTTTGCCATGAATGAACATTTGTCAATCTGAATCAAGTTACAAATGTATGTAGTACGTACGCAAGGATCCATCTCTCTGTGCCAAAAAACTTAAGTAAGAGGATCAAGAACAAAAATAATCTAAATAAATCTGAATCAGTATTCAAGAGCAAATGACACAGGGGCATCATAGCTCGGTGCCATGCCATGGCTCGGTGCCATGTTTTGTACTAATCCCATTTCATAAGCTTTCTTTATTTTTATTTTCGAATTAAAATACAAAATCACAAATTAAAAGGGTGTTTGTGATTCATTTCTGTAAATGTTAAGAATATAAAGAACAGGTCCATTTAACAGACTATTGGTCAACTTAGACTTTTTCCAAAAAACTCATTCTTCCATTTACTTTTAAAACCGATTGCAAGTTGTAGATAAACCTTTTTTCTTGAGGTGTGCAATTTCAAAAAGTGGCATTAGTTTTCAGTTTCTTTGAAAAATTGGCAGTAAGAACCCCTATCACAAGACTGTCTGAATATGGGTACACACTATGTTTACCATCAAAATAATATCAAAACTTATCATTACATAGAATTTGTTATATGGAACATATGGCATACGAGCATTTGGAGTACAACATTAAAAAAATCAAGCTATGTATGAAGTTTACCAATGCAAATCTGGAAAACATTGTCATTTTTGTTCACTTTGTTATCAAGTTTTAGCATGGTGCTCATTTCCTTTCGTTGAAAATTTAACCATCAGCCCATTCTCCCACAAAAAAGATATTGAAACTGTATAATGCAGATACTGTAAAGTAGCTTCTCTGCAAATATCATTGTTGTGGGAGTTTGGGCTCACCTCTAAAACTCAACTTTTGTGATGAAAATTAGGCTGACTGGTTTATGTTTTCAATATGGCTGCTAACCTGGGCAAACATGTACACTACATTACTGCATGTAC
The DNA here is from genome assembly GCA_903813345.2 of Owenia fusiformis. Classification (NCBI taxonomy): domain Eukaryota; kingdom Metazoa; phylum Annelida; class Polychaeta; order Sabellida; family Oweniidae; genus Owenia; species Owenia fusiformis. Next base: position 18,460,882 of record CAIIXF020000004.1, read on the forward strand.
AGATTAGGCCATTCAAAATTAATTATATGTTGGCATTCTGATGAAGGGCCTTATATGAAAAACTACAAAACCTTTATTTATTTAAAGGCTTTTATATATTATTTAATAGTGAAAATGCATTAACACATAGTGGAAAAGCAAGTAACACCTCTTGTTTCAGATGACCTTGTTAATGAAGACAATACTAAAGCTTATATACATGTAGTTTTTAATCAATTTTGGAACTCATTTCAATACAATATAATTCATGATCACAATACCCTCTGTCATTTATATGCATTACAAGTACAGAGTACATGGGAACATTTTGTGTTTGTAAGTGTTTATCTAAACAGGGAATTAGTAGAAATTATTTTAGGCAATCTTTTGAGTGTCATGCCATTTATACATGATGCTGCCTTATATTTTATGATATATATTGAAATTCAAATATGGGAACTGTAAATTGGCAAATAACTTTAAAAACTAAGTCTCCATGCAATGGGCCCAATGGGCATCTACATTGGAAATGCCCATGTCATGGGCATTTAAAATAATAATCACATCCCAACTCTTAAAACATGCTTATATTAGGATACTGTTAGAGTCTCAAAAGGCAACAAGAACATTCATTTTTGAAACTAGAAAATTAAGTCCCTCCAAAAATGCCCATATGGGGATTTATTCTCAAGATTTTCATGTAATTGCCCTTGAGAATCTATCAAAAATATTTTTATTTCCATTCACATGTCTTGTTATCAGTCAAAATCAAAATTAAGCCAATTGCTTTCATTTCTTGTATTAGAAGCGGCAAAATTTTGACAATAGCATCTTTCAAAGTTGACCTTTAAACCACCCTAATGTCAAGGTCAAATGTCTAAATTCTCAGAAATCACATTCTAAGTAATACGTCATACTTCCTCTTCAATTCCATGTCAATATATACTTGTTTTGTAGGGGGCTAAAAGAGGGGTTTACCGCCACCTGTCCTTTAAACTATACACATTTAGATGAAACAGTGTAAGAGGTGAAGATACACGGTGAGCCAATAAAGGTAACCGAAAAAATTATGCTAATAACTCAGTCATTCAGCATGGGTTTAAAATCATATTTGGCACAATTCAACCTTGTTCAAATTCAGTTCATTATACATTTAATTCAATTATATTGCAGTTAAAAGTTACATAGGTCAATGCCTTGCGCAATATGCATAACAGGCTATAGCGTTTTGAAATGAATATATATCAAATTAATTTAACTCATTGAGTGAGTTATTCAATTCAATTCAATTCAATTCAATTTATTTCCTTAATAATATAGTAAAATACAGTACAAATAAAAGGTTTAACAGGTGACATCATTTCTGATGTTTATACCCGTACATGTTAAAGCATAATATTACGAATATTAAGAGCAAGGTAAGGTCAAGGAATTATCAAACATATCAAGATTAAGTTTTGTCTAAGAGAAGATCGAAGAGGAAGTGTTGGTGGGGGAGGTGCATCACAGATATAAATATTTACAGGTTTAGTGTCCAGTACCCAGGCTTCCAGTTATATTTGTATATCATTTTTATAAAAAATACATGAATATGAAAAGTGTAAAATGAAATCATGTATACAAAGCCAAAATATGTTTCTTATATTTCGATTTAAGGCATTTACTCGACCTTGAATTTTTAATTTCTGAAGGGAGGCCATTCCAAATAAATGGTCCGGAAAATGAAAGCATCTTTCTTCCAAAGGATTCTGTTTTAAATTGGGGCAAGGCATAGTTGTATTTACCTCTTGTATCATACCTATGTAATTCAATATGCCTTGTAAATAAGTTAGGAAATATATCATGGATATTGTTTTCATTATTTTGCCACTTAAAGAAAAATTCAGCCACGTTGACTTTAAATATATCATGGATGGTTAGAATTCTTAATTCTTTAAATAATAGTGAACTATGATCTCTATATCCACTGTGAGTAACTAATCTAGCAAATTTCTTTTGTATTAAATGAAGTGAATAAATTGAGGTGATATTGGCGTTTCCCCAAATGATATCACTGTATGTTAAATAAGAATGAATTAGAGAATGATATATAGTCATGCAGGTTTTCCTATCTAGTAAGTGGTTAATCTTATACAAAATGCCAACTATTCTCGATATCTTCATTTTGACTTTACTAATATGGTCATTCCATGTAAGGTGTTGGTCAATGATCAATCCAAGAAAATTAGTATGTGTTACTTTTTCAATCTTTTTACCATCAATAAATATATCTAAATTTGTGGTATTTATCTTTTTTTGCTTAGAAGAAAATAATATGTATTTGGTTTTATCTATATTAAGAGAAAGTTTATTGGCTACAAGCCAATCTCTAATTTGATTAAGTTCAGTATTTAAAGTATCTTTAATTTCATTAAGGTTTTTTCCACTGATTAAAATATTCGTATCGTCGGCAAACAGAACAAAGAAGAAGTGTTGGAGAGGCCAGGCAGATATCATTAATATAAAGGATAAAAAATAGGGGCCCTAAAACAGATCCCTGTGGAACACCACATTTGATAGTTTCAAAAGATGAACTTGTATTATGATATTTGGTACATTGTTTTCGATTTGTTAAATAACTCGAGACCCACCTAAGAGCAGAGGCCTCATTATCATCTGGTCGCAAATAGTTGCGTTGCGTCTGCGATGCGATTGCGATCGCAATTCGTAACGCATGCGATGCGTGATATTATCAACTGAGCGCAATCGCAGACGCAAAGCAATCGCAAAACAATTAAAACGTAGGCAAAGTTGCGATCGCAAGTCTAGAGTGTATTTCGGCGCGAAATTTAAAAGGACACTGGGGCTTGTTTTTGACATTGATTAATTGAAATTGATAGAAATCCAATAATTAATATGATTTGATTGGTCGGCATTCATTACACTTGTGCAAGATATAAGTGCGCCAAAATGCAAATCGATTTACATTGAACAGACGGTAGTCGAAGAAACATGTCGAGGGCAAGGAATTGGACAAATGATGAACAAGAATTATTAGTATCTCTCATTGAGAAGGATGCAAATATTCTTTTGGCACCACTTAGCTGTCAAATAACAATACAGTCACAGGATAGTTGCTGGGCAAGGGTAGCTGAAAAAATAAGTTCACTTGGTGTGGAAATGAGGACTAGAAAAAACGTTATGTAAGTCACACATCACTGAAAATAAATAACTGTTAAAACTTGAAGTTGTCATGTTACTGAAACTAACTGAAATAAAATGAACTTTTGGTCGTTGTTGTATGTATTCTACAATGCTTCTATCTAAAATCCGTCAACATAATTTTTCAACAGACAATGAAACGATAACAGCTAATGAGTTTTCTATTTGGTGGTGTATATTTTACATTTTATACACATGCAAGAAAATTGCAAGTTGTGGGTTCCATATCGATATATGTTTAAATATGTCTCGGAACAAAATATGAAACACGTCTTTTGCATTTTGATCAAAGCAAATCATGTTTGAATCAGGGTCGGGATGAAAATGTGAAAATCTACAATTTTGAGACGAACTCTCATTTCAAATTGAAAATCTAACTCTTTCCGACGAGTCAACTTCAATGCGATGGGTGATGCTTGAACAACAGATACAGAGTACATGTCTATGTAAAAAATAAAATCGTGCTTTTTCATTTTTAAACTATTAAATAACAACTTAGTAATTTGCAGTGATATGCATTTATTCTATTATGTAGAATTAACAACGTTTCTATTCATATTCAAACTCGATCAAATAAAATGTAATTTAATTTAATATTTAATCTATATCTGGGAACATGGTAGAGATCATTCAGAAAAACGAGCACCTCAAATACTGTACAAAGATACCACAGGAGTTCAACCATTGTTTTAACAAATCCATGTTCCAATTCAGGAAGAAATGGAGCGACTTGCAAAGTTGGACAAAAGTGGCAGTTAACAGAAGGGTGACTGAACGATGTAGGTGAGGTACAAATACACTAGGAATACTCAGAACATTAGTGTAGTAGTGGCAAGATTAATTCACCAAACAAGCTTTATTAGCTAGATAAATATTTAATTGGTGAAAATCCTATGCTCCAAAGAGCACGAAATATTGCAGGCACCAATCTAAGACGTATACAGTATGTGATGCGTTCGCAATATTTAGAAACAAACGTGATTTTTAAGGATTTACAGGCTCAATTAAATGTATATTTTAATCATATTAAATAAATAAAATTGAACAATTTCTTCGATACTATTGATTAATACTTAACAGGTAGTGAAATGACCGATATAAAACACCACAAAATATCCATTAACATAGATAAAATAACGCTCAAAGATGAACTAGATTTGCGATTTGATTTGCGACAGGGTAAACGTCGTCGCAACTTTTTGTTTAGTTGCGATCAGAAAATCGATAACTTTGCGTCAGACTTGCGATGCGATGGAATGATAATAACATTTTTGGGAAATAGTTGCGTTGCGATATCTTGCGATGCGATTCGCATGCGATTTTGCGTTGCGACCAGATGATAATGAGGCCTCAGGTCCCCTAAATCCATAAAATTCTAATTTTTGTAACAGTATGCTATGATCGATGGTATCAAATGCTTTTGAAAAATCCAAAAAGAGCCCAATGCTGAATTCATTGCTATCAACAGATTTCTTAATTTTTTCAACAAATTGTAGAATTGCCATATTAGTAGATCTTTTTCTCTAAAGCCGTATTGATTTAAGTACAGAATTCCAAATCTAACAATAAAATTACTCATCCGTGCATACATAAGTTTCTCTAGGATCTTTGAAAAAACAGGAAGAACTGATATAGGCCGATAATTAGTAAATAAATTGAGTTCATCTTTTTTATGAATAGGGGTAACTTTAGCAATTTTTAGTTTATCTGGAAAAACACCCTTTAAGAATGAGTTATTGAATATATGTAAGAGAGGTTTAAGAAAATTATCGCTGCATTGCTTAATGATATTAGGTTTAAAGTCATCTACTCCAGCAGCCGAATATTTTAGTTGTTTAAATTCCCTGGGTAGTTCATTTGAGTCAATAGGATTTAAGAATATACTGGTTAACTGTGGGTTGAGATTTGTCATAAATTCTAAGGGTGTTTTATCTGAAGAGGGGATTTTTGAAGCAAGATTTTGACCAATTTCAGAAAAGAATAAGTTAAAATGATTTGCAATTTCCTGTTCATTTTGTATTTCTTTACCATTGTGCAAAAAAAGAAGTTACATTGCTAGAATTATGTTTTTTCCTTTTAAGTAAGTCATTAATTATTTCCCAATTGTCTTTAATACTCCCGGCAGCTGCTTGAAATTTTTGTCTATAAAAGTGTTTTTCAGAAGCATTTACAATTTTTCTAAGGATTTTGTCATCTGATTTGTAAGTGGTTTTGTTTGCATAAGATGGATTTCTTAAGTATCTTTTATAAAGTTTAGATTTTGTTTTAACAGATTTGATGATTCCTAAAGTTATCCAAGGTTTTGATACATCATTGAAAATTTTTATTTTCTTAGTTAAAAAAGGAAAGCACTTTTCATATAAAGAACGGATGGTTGTGTCAAAAATATTGTAAGATTCATTAGGATCATTAATGGAGATTACATTATTCCAATCTGTGTTACTTAACATTGATTTAAATAAATTGATGCACTCCTTTTTGACTTTTCTGTATTTAATTAAGACTTTTTTAGCTTTTGGAAGTATTCCTTCATTGGTAGCATAGATGGGAAAATGATCTGATATATCGTAGATTAAAACACCACATAAATTAACTCTATTATCATTTGTAAATATGTTATCAATCAATGTTGCTGATGTTGAAGTTACACGTGTCGGTCTATAAATAAGTGGAGAGTGATTGTATGATTTCATAATTTCATAAAAGTTTTCTGTTTGAGCATGTTGTTCAATTTTAAAAAGGTCAATATTAAAATCACCCATGATATAAGAAATTTTCTTTTCTTTTGAAATAGTAGCCATATATATATCCAAATCTTCATTGAACTCTTCAATATTAACATTAGGAGGTTTATAAATAGCTGTAATTAAAATATTGCATGTATTTTCCATTATTAATTCCAAAGTGACAACATCACAACTATCATTATTAAAATTAAGATCATTTCTCTCAATAACAGTAAGGGATTTATGAACATAAAGACAAACACCTCCACCTTTGCTAGTCCTTGATTTAAAAAATCCATTGTATGTCAAATAATTCTGAAATCTATGCTCGTCCTCATTAAAGAGCCATGTTTCTGATAATGCTATAACAGATACCTTTTTATCAAGAGATGCAATCAGGTTATCCAACTTCCACTGATTCTTTGATAGACTTCTTATATTAGAATGGATAAGTGATATCTCAGTGGAATTATTTGAATTTAAAATATTATTTAATTTATTCAGTGATTTGTAGTTACATCTCTTAATAGAGGCATCTGTTGCGGAATCAAATTCAGGTGTATCTTCTTCTATTAAATCAATATCCATCGGATTAAAAATCTTATTTTCAAAATTGGGTAAAGCATCTCCAAATGGTAGAAGTTCAAATAATTCATCACTATCAGATACTGTAAAAAAGGGAAAAAGAGACCAAGGCATGGACACCAAGTTGCTTGTTCTATCCAGTGTCAAATATATAAGTTATATTGATGCACCTTCCCCCAAAAGGTTTAAAATTCTTCCCAAACATTGGAAAGAATGAGTAAGTTAGGCCATCTGTCTGGCCTTGGAAGGAGATGAGAAAAAATGAGGTTATAGCAGGGGGTCGTAATATCAATAATATTATGCTATCTCAATTTAATGGTCATAAATCCACCCATGTTTAATAATGTAAACAATAACACATAATTTGAAATTTACACATTTCATCCTAAAAGAATGAGCAGTAAAGATGACAAAGGCATGTCTGTACACATAGTATTGATATGTATATATTCATAAACATATTCTATTAGTATCAATAGCAAAAAAAGATCTAAGGCTAACTACATCAAGTGAACATAACATCAGTAGGTACACACCTCATTTCATCCAAATAATGAAAATCAGTAAGTACCAATGAATTTTCGGTATGGTACTATGTGTATCCATTGCAGAATGTCAGTATGTAACAGTGAATATTCAGTATATCCACTGATGAACATCAGTAAGTATCAATAAGTATACTGTAAATATTCGTAGTAGAACATCAATATGTAAGAATGAGGCTCAGTATATCAATTGATGGGCATCAGTAAGTACCGATAAATACCAAGTACATCCTCGCTCACTCAGAAGACTGAGTGTGCGAAGATGCACCAAGTAAGTATATTCACCGATGAACATCAGTAAGTATTAATGAATGTTCGGTATATCCAGTGAAGCACATCAGTAAGTGCACTAAAGTACAGGGTGTTCAAAAAAAACGCAACCCAAAGAAATCGCTATATCTTGGAAATTTTTTATCCAATTCAGATAAACCTGTGTGAAGTAATACCTCAACAGCATTCATTAACATAGTACTGCATATATGTAATAATATAAAAAGATAAACCTGACTACATTAGGTGAGGAACATCAGTACAGACCTTATTTCATCCAAATAATGAACATCAGTAAGTACCAATGAATGCTCGGTTTCTGCAGGGAAAAACATCAGTAAGTGCAGTGATATCCACAGGATTTATTCTAAAGTTGGTGCAAAATTCTCATTTACACAATTCAGACCAAAATTGGTCAAAATATGACCATCTTTCATGATTTTTCTCATTTTTAAGTGGGTGCAAATAAACCTTCAGGTGCAAATAACTTTCAGGTGGGTGCAAGCATGTTTTCAAAATGTTAAATGAATGCTGCGCTCATTTGCTTTAATGCTGGGGAGATCACTGAAGTATACAAAAGTAATATAAGAAGGCTGTATGAAGTAATACATCAACAATATTTATTGACACATTACCATAGGAGGAAAAATAAAATAAAAATGATAAGGCTAACTACATTGAATGAAAAACATCAGTAAGTCTGTAAGTACACACCTTAATTCATTCAAATGATGAGCATACTTACAAATGTCCCAACTGGTTGCCTAAACTTGATGGTGAAAAGTAAATCAGAATAAAATCGGCTAAAACCTTGTTCAACGTCCTTTTCTACTAAGTGTCATTGGTCTATCTATAATAGTCACGATTTTATGGTTATTTACAAAACATGGGCAAAACGCCGAAATGTGTCTCACTGAATGGACATAAATCACCCCAGAGTTTTATCTTTGGGCCTATTTTCTACACTAACAACCCTTGAAACATTGAAACAAGAGATAAGAAGGAAGATAAGAGCCATAACACAAGATGTGTATGAGCGTGTTGTGTACAACTAAGCCCAAAACGTTCAAGTTGGTCTCCAGACATGACTCCCATATTTTGTGGCATGTTTTGTTAAATGGCCATAAAATCGTAACCACTAGAGATAGACCATTAAAACTTGGTAGAACTAGAATGACAATATATTCACTGGGTCAAAAAGGATAAATCTGTTCAAATCCTGTAAATGCTTACTTGTCTATTTAACCAATAAATGAGGTAAAATGCATTAAAATATACAAAATGGCATTTACACATAAATGAATTACTGTGCATTAATGGGGATTTATTAAACTAAGATTAATGTGGCTAATGTGTATGCGTATTTGTGGCGAAAATAAATAAGTTATATCATGGACTGAACGCATCAAACAAATAGTTGCATTTACCATATTTATTTAAATACACAACATAACATTTATCAAAATCTATGCTAATATTCATTAATGCACTGATGAGCATTTACGGCACATCATTATCAACGTATAGCTGATCAGATTACAAGTAGGTCACAGTAATAGTGTACACACAGTCGTATGGATATGAAGATTCAAAATAATGTCAGTTAAGATAGGGAGACTTGTTGAAGAACTTTAAATTTCATTTCTGAAAACGGTCACACACCGACTATCAACATGATTCTACGAAATACGATGATAGAAAGATTTGAGGAATGATGTATGCATAGAACTTATGTTCATCAGCTTTGTAAAAAGTAAGTATTTTACCATTTTACCATCTTCAGAATTTAAACTGTTCTATAAAAAGTCGATTGCAGTTTATTATTTTTTTCATGAAACGTTTTTGTAGGTACCTTAAAGTGTGACTCAGGACAAAACTATGGTGACACAAGATAGAACCTTTCATAAACAATTTAACGAGTACAAGAACCTATGTTGACACAGGATAGGACCTAGGTTGACACAAGAAAACATCTTTTATAATACAATTTAATAATTTTACCTTAAATTGTAACACAAGATAGATTTTGATTCAAATATAATTTTATTTCTGAAGAAGTAGGACGGACATCCTACGAAACGTCAAAAAGAAAAAAAATATCTCTGAGAAAGAAAATCAACAATTAAGATAGACCTATGTTGACACAGGATATAGAACCTAGTTTGTCACAATATAGAACCTTTCATAAAACAATATAACAAGTATTTTAAATCGTGACACAAGATGGAACCTATGTTGACACAGGATAGAACCTAGGTTGACACAAGATAGAACCTTTCATAAAACAATATAACAAGTATTTTAAATCGTGACACAAGATGGAACCTATGTTGACACAGGATAGAACCTAAGTTGACACAAGATAGGACATTTCATAAAACAATTTAACAAGTACCTTAAATCGTGACATAAGATATAACCTATGCTGACACAGGATAGAACCTAAGTTGACACAAGATGGAACATTTCATAAAACAATTTAACACGTACTTTAAATCGCGACACAAGATATAACCTATGTTGACACAGGATAGAACCTAAGTTGACACAAGATAGAACCTTTCATAAAACAATTTAACAAGTACCTTAAATCGTGACATAAGATAGAACCTATGTTGACACAGGATAGAACCTAGGTTGACACAGGATAGAACCTAAGTTGACACAAGATAGAACCTTTCATAAAACAATTTAACAAGTACTTTAAATCATGACACAAGATATAACATATGTTGACACAGGATAGAACCTAGGTTAACACAAGATAGGACATTTCATAAAACAATTTAACAAGTACCTTAAATCGTGACATAAGATAGAACCTATTTTGACACAGGATAGAACCCAAGTTGATACAAGAGAGAACCTTTCATAAAACAATTTAACAAGTACCTTAAATCGTGACATAGGATAGAACCTATTTTGACACAGGATAGAACCCAAGTTGATACAAGAGAGAACCTTTCATAAAACAATTTAACAAGTACCTTAAATCGTGACATAGGATAGAACCTATTTTGACACAGGATAGAACCCAAGTTGATACAAGAGAGAACCTTTCATAAAACAATTTAACAAGTACCTTAAATCGTGACACAAGATAGAACCTATGTTGACACAGGATAGAACCTAGGTTGACACAGGATAGAACCTTTCATAAACAATATAACACGTACTTTAAATCGTGACACAAGATATAACCTATGTTGACACAGGATGGAATCTAGGTTGACACAAGATAGAACCTTTCGTAAAACAATATAACACGTACTTTAAATCATGACACAAGATATAACCTATGTTGACACAGGATAGAACCTAAGTTGACACAAGATAGAACCTTTCATAAAACAATATAACAAGTATTTTAAATCGTGACACAAGATAGAACCTATGTTGACACAGGATAGAACCTAGGTTGACACAAGATAGAACCTTTCATAAAACAATATAACAAGTACCTTAAATCGTGACATAAGATAGAACCTATTTTGACACAGGATAGAACCCAAGTTGATACAAGATAGAACCTTTCATAAAACAATTTAACACGTACTTTAAATCATGACACAAGATATAACCTATGTTGACACATGATAGAACCTAAGTTGACACAAGATAGAACCTTTCATAAAACAATTTAACAAGTACCTTAAATCGTGACATAAGATAGAACCTATGTTGACACAGGATAGAACCTAAGTTGACACAAGATAGAACCTTTCGTAAAACAATATAACACGTACTTTAAATCGTGAAACAAGATATAACCTATGCTGACACAGGATAGAACCTAGGTTGACACAAGATAGAACCTTTCATAAAACAAAAGAACGAGTACTTTAAATCATGACACAAGATAGAACATATGTTGACACAGGATAGAACCTAGGTTAACACAAGATAGGACATTTCATAAAACAATTTAACAAGTACCTTAAATCGTGACACAAGATAGAACCCATGTTGACACAGGATAGAACCTAGGTTGACCCTTTCAAAAAACAATATAACAAGTACTTTAAATTGTGACACAAGATAGAACCTATGTTGACACATGATAGAACCTAGATTGACACAAGATAAAACTTTCATAAAGCAATTTAACAAGTACCTTAAATCGTGACACAAGATAGAACCCATGTTGACACAGGATAGAACCTAGGTTGACCCTTTCAAAAAACAATATAACAAGTACTTTAAATCATGACACAAGATAAAACCTCTGTTGACACAAGATAGAACCTATGTTGACACAGGATAGAACCTACATAGACACAAGATAGAACTTTCCATAAAAGAATATAGCAAGTGCTTCAAATCGTGACACAGGATTATGTAGGCGCCTTTAACGTGTGACACGAGAATTTTGTTGAAGTACAAGTACTTTAAATTGTGACACAAGATAGAACCTATGTTGACACGGGATAGAACCTAGATTGACACAAGATAGAACTTTTCATAAACAATATAAGTACTTGAAATCGTACCACAAGATAGAACCTATGTTGACACAGGATAGAACCTAGGCTGACACAAGATAGAGCCTTTCATAAAACAACATAACACTTACTTTAAATCGTGACACAAGATAAAACCTCTGTTGACACAAGATAGAACCTATGTTGACACAAGATAGAACCTATGTTGACACAGGATAGAACCTACATAGACACAAGATAGAACTTTCCATAAAAGAATATAGCAAGTGCTTCAAATCGTGACACAGGATTATGTAGGCGCCTTAAACGTGTGACACGAGAATTTTGTTGACACAAGATAGACCTGTTTGATCTTGATGATCACAAATTACACATATAGAAAAACAAGCTCATCTCATGATTGATGGTCGTATACCACTTGTGTTTTTGTTTCAGGTTATTTGATGCTACTGATGATGAACTTCTCAGAACAGCTCAACAGCTCAACAGCTCGAATTGTTGTCCCGGCAACCAAGAGATGAAACCCAAAAAAATCTAGAGACGTTTTTTGTGATCTAAAGTGTGACTAAGGCAAAGACGTGGAGGAAAAAACAAAACGAATACAATATGAACAATTACAGAAAAGATTGGTAAACTTTAATTGGTGATACACGCAGTGAAACAAGCAGTAAACAACACTTGAGCTAGAGATCGAACTTTGTTGACATTTAAACCGGAAGTGGGATTGTTCGTCAACATCCGGTTCAAACTTTTCACGAAATTTGTCAAGTTTCAATGTCGAATCCTCAAGAAACTCAATCTCAAACGAAACTGGACCTATTTGTGATTAAAGGAAAAAGGAATAGAGAGGAAGACGAGTTTTGTGACGCCCTGGAAGCAATTAAACCAAGAGAGAAGAGAGATAAAATGGCGGCCATGACGACAGACGATTTCTTGAAAATAATGCCAAACATTCTAAAAGAAGCATTCAAAGACAAGCAAGTAGTAGCATCGCTTCAAGAGGCCGTAAGACCTCTCCTTGAAACCCAGAGTAAGAAAATAAACAAACTGGAGAAGGATCTCTCAGACACAAAGGCGAAATTGCAGGAACTTCATAAAGAACTTCAGTCAGAGCAAAACCAAAGACTGGCACTTCAAGTCAGAGTCGTGGGCATCCAGGATGACAACAACGAGAGAATTCAAGACAAAATCGTGAACTTCGCCAAAGAAAAGATTAACTTGACAATCGCTACAGCTGACTTCTCGGCCTTCCGCATGGGGAAGTACCAAGACGGTAAAATGAGGGCAATAACAATTCGGTTCAATGACATGAATCTCAGAAACAAATTTTACAGAGGTAGAGAAAAACTTTTTAAAACGAAAGAAAGGGTATTTATAAACGACGATCTCCCTCCCAAAACTGCAAAGGTTCTAACAGAAGGCAGAAAACTGAAGAGAGAAAACAAAATATATAAAGTCTGGACATACAGAGGTCAGGTATACGTCAAAAAGAAAGAAAAAGACGAGCCGAAGGAAGTAGACTTAGCAGACCTGAAAGACATGTCCCAAACTTAACTTAACTCAAATTACACGACTATTTTACATAATCATACCTGTATTTTTCAGTCTGAAACACCTTCTTCGGCGAACATGAACATATTCTATCATAAAATCGTAAAACGATCCACTCACTTAAATTTCGAAATTTAAATTATTTTTTTAAGCAACTTCCGGTGAGCGAACTATGTAATCAAACTCCAACTAACAATAAATATACCGATACACGAACGCGTGGGAAGGTGTTTCAGTTTAAAAAATACTTATATCCAATCAATTTGAAACCATGTTTTCACCAGAGGTAACTACCCAAAGTAAATTTTTACTCGAAAAGTATCAAATTAATCAATGGTGTACGCAGTCACCAATTAAAAAAAAAAAAATTATGAACATTGACTTCCAATGTATTTTTTTTTTCCTTTCAGAAAAGCTGACACGTTTTAAGATATAATGAACACTTTAGGTCACAATAAGTTATCTTTTCTATTCAACCATTGCTACAATAAATAATCTCTTAATCATAGTGCAGATGGCAAAGGGGGAGAAGGGAGATGGTAAAAGGAGGAAAACTTGTGAGATAAATGCCCTTAAATATCAAAAATCAAAAACAACAAAGCCACCATAACAATGATGGCTAAGAATTGCAACCAAGACGGGCATAATAGTAGCTCTGAATCATCAATCTCATCAACTCTATCAGCAGAAGAACAATTTCGAAACTCGACTCATTTCAGCATTATTCACATGAATGCTCAAAGTTTAAGGAACAAAATGGACCAACTGAAAATAGAATCAAAAAACAGTGACATAGTGTGTCTCTCAGAGACGTGGTTAGACGATAATGTACCTAACAGCAACATTACCCTGGGAGGCTACCATCTACCAGTAAGATTAGACAGACTAGAAAGAAGGGGAGGAGGTGTTGCTATTTTCGTAAAACAAAATTATATTTTCAAAAATGTAAGTAACTTGGTACCAAATGGACTAGAAGCATTATGCATCGAAGTCCTTATAGAAACGAAAAAAGTTCTCATAACTACAGTGTACAGAGCTCCAAACAGCCCAGCAAACACATGGACTCTCATAGACAACTTACTTGAAAATATCAAAGAATATGCCAATGGTAAGAAATATGTCTATATGGTAGGCAATCTAAATTGTGACATGCTTAATGAGACGAACAACAAACTTGATGATCTGTTTCAAGAATACAATCTACATCAAATGATAGAAGAACCTACTCACATAACAGATACAGCCGCAACCTTAATTGATATCTTGGCAACAACATCTCCAGGAACGATCATACGCACAGATGTACTAACACCATCAATGAGCAAGCACAGCCCCATATACACAGAAATTAACATTAAAAAACAGTCTGGTAAAGACTATAAGCGAACAATAAGAAACTATAAACTTGTAGACTGGAAAGCGATGAACGAAGACATACAGAGTAGGAACTGGAATCAAATACTAAATATACATGATAACAACAATGACACTGACGTAAATGAAATTGTAAAGAATTGGTATAAAGAATTTAAAGGCATAATAAACAAGTTTATCCCAGAAAAGACAATAACTATAAGGCAAAATGATCTGCCATGGATCACAACAAAAATAAAACGTTTCATTAGAAGGCGGAACAGAGCTTACAAGATGGCAAAAACACTAGGAACAGACACGCTATGGGAAAAATACAAAAAGCTGAGAAATGAAACAATAACCGAACTCAGAAATGCCAAAGAAGAATACGAACTAAGACTCTCACAGAAATTGGTCAATGGAAAAACTGGAACAAAGACCTTGTGGACTGTGGTCAAACAGTTCTACAACGATTTCAGGGCATCAGATAACAATGAAACACCCTTTCTTGTCAATGGTCATTCAATATCAAACAACAAAGAAAAGGCTGAATTATTGAATAATCATTTTTTAGCCCAAAGCAGACTGGAAACTAATCAAGATCCACCAATTCTCCAAGCATCAACTGACAAAAGTATAGAAACGGTAAGATTGTCAAATCAGACAGTCGAAGACATACTTATAAATCTGAATCCAGGAAAGTCACTAGGGCCTGACAATATAAGTCCACGTGTTCTAAAAATGACTGCAAAATCAATAGCCCCGATACTGGCACAAATATTCAATGCATCATTAAAACAGAATGTCTTCCCAGACATTTGGAAAGAAGCGAATGTAACACCAATATTCAAAAAAGACAGAAGAGAAATAGCAACAAATTACAGACCAATATCTCTACTGAACTGTGTAGCGAAAGTATTCGAAAGAGCAATGTATACTCATGTACATAACTACCTACACAAATGGAAATTGCTGTCAAAATTCCAATCTGCTTATTCCCCAGGAAACTCCACAACAACGCAACTACTAGAGATGTACAACTACATCATGGAGACAATGGAGAATAATGAAAACACAAGAGCCGTCTTTTGTGACATGTCAAAAGCTTTTGACCGAGTATGGCATAAAGGCCTAGTTAACAAGTTAGAACGGAAGGGAATCAAAGGAAACTTACTAAAATGGTTCAAAAGTTACCTATCCAACAGAAAACAAAGGGTAATTCTCAATGGCGAAACATCCAGCTGGGGGTATATCTCTGCAGGCGTTCCACAGGGCTCCATCCTAGGACCACTGTTATTTTTGGTGTACATAGATGATATCTTGGAAAACCTAACTGATAAATGCACTGGAAGGATATATGCAGACGATACTACATTTCTTGCAAGTGGAAAAGAAAATGACAACATAATTGAAACTCTCAACGAACAACTACGATCAACAAACGAGTGGGCCAATATATGGCAACTAACCTTCAACCCAGAAAAAACAGAAACAATGTTATTCACGAGAAAACACCAAAATAATGGACAATTTCAACTCACTTTCAATGGAAAAGTTATCAAAGAAGTGACTAACCATAAACATCTAGGCCTGACATTAGACAACAATGGAACATGGGGATCACACATAAGGAACATAACAAATAGAGCTGCCAAGATGATAGATGTCATGCGAGGACTTAAATATAAACTTGACCGAAAAACATTGGAAATTATGTATAAAGCATTTATTAGGCCTATAATTGAATATGCCTCCCCAGTTTGGGACAACTGTCATAACTATGAAAAAGACCAACTAGAAGAACTACAACTAAAAGCTGCAAGAATCTGTACAGGGGCAAAAAGAGGAACAAGCCACGAGTTGATATACAAAGAAACAGGTTGGGCAAAACTTCAAGAGCGTCGAACAACACAAAAACTACTAATAATGCACAAACTCATAAACAAAAAAATAACAGACTCGTTGAGCAATGTGATTGAATCAACCAAGAGAAGGTCTGACCATGATCTCCGACGAGCTAACAACCTATTAATGCCTGTATGCAGAACTGAAGCGTACAGAAAATCATTTCTACCAGCCACAATAAAAGTGTGGAATGACGTTGATGCATCAATAAAAAACACAAAAGCTGAGGAGCACTTCAAAAAATTGATAACAAACAAGAAGAAGGTACCAAATTACTATTACTATGGGAAAAGAGACACTCAAATAATACACACACAGATAAGACTTAGATGCAGCGACTTAAACCAAGATCTACATCTCAACCATGTAAAGGACAGCCCCAAATGTGAATGCGGAAACCCAATAGAAAGTGCCGAACACTATTTCAAAGAATGTACTTTATACCAAAGTCACAAAACAATTCTACCTAGGACAACATTGACAGAACTTATCCATGGAAATGCAAGGAAAACAGATGAAGAAAACAAAGCCACATTCACTGCTGTTCACAATTACATAAGAGTTACAAAAAGATTCTCTAACAAGTAGTTTTTCCTCCTTTCACTCTCTCATTTCTTCCCAAGCCTCCCATCCTGCACAAATAAATAAGACTTTAATAAATCTCTAGGACAACCAAAGGAGAGGACTTAGAATAGGCGAAAGCCTCTTGTCCGATCCATTTCGTCCAATTGTATTAATATAATGTATGTAAAACTTATAGACGAATAAAATATTTTTAATAATAATAACAGCTCAACACACCGCAAAACCGTGAATAGAGCTGGCGTTGTAGCGGCCATTGGAATTCATGAATTTGATCATCAACGAGGTTGAAGACTCACCATATAGATTCAAAATCTGATGTAAGAAGTAAATTGCATTATATTGAACAAGTTCACTCCTTTTTGAGTTTGTTAGTTCATTACTTTGTTAAACAATTAACTTCACGAACTTTACTACCGGCTGACGGCTGACGATCTAACCTTCTTTATTATCTACCTTTGAATCGAATAGTCACAAGTACTATTCATATTGAGTTAGTCATAAAAAGTTAATTCGTCAGCCGGAAGTTGAATTCCCGAATGTCCCGTGGGTTTGTTTTGTGGAATACAAGCCAGTTGTATTTGGTAGCATTCGCGGATTCAACTGCCAACTGACGGTTTAGCATACTTTTTATGGCAAATTAATCTTAATATGAATGGAATAATGACAGACCCTATTCATGATTAAATGAGTTGGTCATAAAAAGTTAATTCGTCAGCCGGAAGTTGAATTCCCGAATGTCCCGTGGGTTTGTTTTGTGGAATACAAGCCAGTTGTATTTGGTAGCATTCGCGGATTCAACTGCCAACTGACGGTTTAGCATACTTTTTATGGCAAATTAATCTTAATATGAATGGAATAATGACAGACCCTATTCATGATTAAATGAGTTGGTCATAGAGTAGTATGTCAATCCGTCAGCCGTCAAATGAATTCTCAAAATTAACCTTTAATCTTGACGTTTTAATATTGATATTTACACTTTTATTTGTAGGTGAGCAATATAGATTGCTTTCTGCAATCAAGAACACGTCAAAACAGGTAGCAGCTAACAAAGAGGCCACACAAAAAGAGCGAATAGGAGAAACATTTAGAAGCAGTTTACAAGAATGAGAGACAAGACAAACAAATAGTTGAGATTCCTTACATTACAAAGTTTGGTTGACCATCCGGGGACCGGATTATCTATTTAGAACATTGTACAACTCAAGGGAAATGTATAAAAGCATTTAGTTGAGACACTACTCTAGTCTAAAACTCAGAGATACATATCGCAACAATATCTTTGTTTCAAAATTAAATTAAATAATTTGTTATCTTTAATAAATTATATGATTCATTTGATAACTGTCTGTGTGTTGTTAAACAATAAAACTTCCAAAGGCCAAACATTGCTACAAATCTGCCCTAAGCTAGCATCAAATTACATCATCCCTTCCCCATTGACACCCCCCCCCCCCCCGGGAACAACCGGATGCCTCTCATAGATACAATAAATCCTAGATATGGATTTATGATAAATGTATTTAAATCTCTAGTAAATGCTTAAATTCATCTGCATTAAATGTGTCTCAATTTGATAAATACCTTAATGTATTTACCGATGTTAGTTAATTACATAACTGCTTCAAAGTTGAAACATGTGTTAGATCGTATTAATGCTTCACAAATGCATTCTATGTATTTATAAACCCACATTAATAAATTATAAATACGTAACTAATGTTTTCTGGATGTGATGTAAATGCACTATCGGATTTGCACTAGCATTTACTTATGGTATATGAGATAAATACGTGAGAAGGATTTGTATGCATTTATCTAAATCAGAGATGTGCATTTAGGGAGATTTTTGGTGGTTTACGATAAATGCATAATGGATCCTATGTTAATCCTGCGTATATTTAACATCATTTGACCCAGTGATTGGACAAATATTGTCATCTGGTTCACATTGTTAATTCGTGGAAATATTTTAGAATATTCATGTCCAGTTTTGTTTTCCTGGCCGTGGTCGGATTTTCCTGTTCTCTCAAATATTCCCACATTTATTTTCTCGAATTTTTTATTGATAAAGTGGATGCTCATTCCCTTTTTTAACCATCAAACAGACCCCGATTGTCTGTGTTTTCTCCTTTGCCGTTTACAGCCATTACCCGAACGTTACAAATTATGAACAAATATGCGAGCGGCGATTATGACGTAGCGGGCAGATATACTATATCTGCCCGCTACGTCATAATCGCCGCTCGCATATTTGTTCATAATTGGAGAGGGACGTAAAGCTTTATCCCATGGTTGCAAGGATATACCGGGTGGGCCAAACCCCCCCCCCCCCCTAGCCAATATTCCTGATAAATATTCATTTTTTAACATGCACACCACCAATGATATACCATTTTAAAGATAATTTAATTTGCAACAAAATGATATACAATAGAACAATTTTCAACAACCCTGGCTCGAGATATAACTATTTATGTGACATGGGGGTCAAAAAACACCTTTTCAATTTTCATCAATTTAACGAACAATAGCCTATTTCTACCAAATTTTACTATTCAGTTAAAATTGCAACATTGTCACGAGTCTTTCGTAATTTGGTATTATATATTGTTTTCATTCAGTTTTTGAACCACACATGCTCAATATACATGTGTGTGCTTATAAAACTAATTTATTTCTTCTTTAGTCAGTCCAAATAGGGCTCAATACACCAACCCCCGGACCCATCCTATGATTGGATTATTCGCCTCAGACGCGGAAGCCATTGGTTGATGGCATAATTGATGTATGTATGCGGAAGTACCATTCAACTGCTAGTTATTATTTCTTTTAGTTCCTCTACATCCCAGATAGGCTGAATATCTTTAAATACTTACTGTTCTAGATGCCCCCGGGTATGGTAATCAACATTATTGGCATCTGGACTGCCAGTAAGCCATTTGTCTGAGCTCGAGATGGTGACATTTCGAATTTCCAAAACCATTAGAAATGTGTGATGGAGCACTGTTTATCAGAAAATGAGATTTCTTTCAAGTGTTTTTATGTCCTTGAGTAGTCCTTTTTAACACATCATTTCATTAATATTCAGAGTATATTTTTGCTTCTGGTTCAACAAAAACAGGGCCTGCATGGTCTTTCCTTGTTTGGAAACACCGAGTGGACACCAATACCTTTTCAGAAAAATGTCATCTTGATTTGAGTAACCTTTTATCGCAAATGTCACTATTCTTGCTTACTGATATGTCTGTTGATCCTGTTGATTACATTGTATAGTACTTGGGGGCATTTAGAACAGTTGGACTATGAAGATCCCTAGCCCATCAGGTGTGTAGACAAAGATAAAGAATGAATAATTAGGAGTTGGATATGGAACTTCAGCAGAGATTCATCAATTATACCCATGGCTTTTGCGTTTAAAGTGAATAATCCGATCAGAAGATGAATGGGGGGGGTCTATTGAGCCATATTTGGATGGACTGAAGAAGAAATGAATTAGTTTTATAAGCATACACATGTATATTGAGCATATGTGGTTCAAAAACTGAATGAAAACAATATATGTACTACCCAATTATGAAAGACTCATGACAATGTTGCAATTTTTAACTGAATAGTAAAATTTGGTAGAAATAGGCAATTGTTCGCGAAATCGATGAAAATTGAAAAGGTGTTTTCTTGACCCCCATGTCACATAAATAGTTATATCTCGAGCCAGGGTTGTTGAAAATTGTTCTATTATATATCATTTTGTTGCAAATTAAATTATCTTTAGAATGGGATATCATTGGTGGTGTGCATGTTAAAAATGAATATTTATCAGGAATATTGGCTAGATAATGTACATCTTTCGCATTTGCACAAATAGTGCACCGAGATACCCAGAAAAGAAATAATATTTCATATGCCTTCAATTGCAACAGTTGTTCCTGACACAATCATGAGTATGTTATTAACTTGCCGCCCTCACAAAAATAACAAAAAACCAAACAATATTATTTCTAGGGTAAGATACGAACAATATCTTACGCCATTTTTACTGACATATACTATTCTTGTCACATATTAGACATCCGATAGTTTAGGGAAACTTAGGCGACTAGATTATGTCTCCCAGGTCCCCACACACTGCATGAACAATGCGTGTACATAACTGGTGATGTCCCAAGACATTTTCTAAGTCATCAACCCAAGAATCAAATTGAAGAGACATGTACTGTGTTGGCAGTTATCAACACCCATTGTAGAAACGACAAAATTGCAGAATATTTTGAGAAGGTATACATGTTTGGTTTCTAAATACGATGATTTTTGGATAATTCTCCAATCTAGGCGTCGCCTTCAGAGGTAGGGACTTATTAAGCTCACACGCACTGCAGCTTACAGTCTCACTATTCAGTCAGATCGCTAATGTATCCCTCTAAAGGATGTGTTCAGATACTAGAATTATAGTATCTCATCAACTGCAAATTGACTCTAGACTAAAGCTATATCCTGCAGATCTGGCATTCTGAAAATGTACTGAAAATGTCAGATGAGCCTATA
Organism: Owenia fusiformis; assembly: GCA_903813345.2. Lineage (NCBI taxonomy): Eukaryota > Metazoa > Annelida > Polychaeta > Sabellida > Oweniidae > Owenia > Owenia fusiformis. The sequence goes on from CAIIXF020000004.1 coordinate 18,482,569, forward strand.
TACCGAGTATACCTAGTCAACATATGTTCAAATTTGGTGTAAGGGAGATGTGTACTTTTTGGAATCTTTATGCAGCCGTCTTTATAGTCACATGTTATTTCCAGGAATACATAACTCATTTAATAAATGATGTACATCTTTCGCATTTGCACAAATAGTGCACCGAGAAACCCAGAAAAGAAATAATATTTCATATGCCTCCAATTGCAACAGTTGTTCCTGGCACAATCATGAGTATGTTATTAACTTGCACAAGGATCTTGGAGTTGCACTTTTAGCTATAATGCATCGTATCATCATGTAAGCAAGATGCTGATTGGTTCATAATTCACGGCGCTAATATGAACTCGACGGGCGAATAGATGTTTTTCAACGGGTGTTAGACACCCGCTATTGTATGGTTGGCCTATTAGTATAAAGAATGCATGCGTTGTTTACGGGTGTGTAGGCGTTAATTACGCTCGTGTAGATGTAAAATTACGCCCGTGCTGACGAAAAATTACGCCTGTGTAGGCGTAAATTACGCCCGTGAAGAAGTAAATTCTACGGGCGTTCAGAATTCATTTACAGGCGTGAACTTACGGCGTTAAAATTATTAATTACGGGCGTTAAGACTGTTATTTTACACGCACTGAGAAACATCTTCACGCCCGTGGAGTTTATTTTTAGCGCCGTAAATTATGAACCAATCAGAACCTTACTAAGTTACTTACATGATGATTTAATGCATCCTTGCTAAAAGAGCAACTCCGAGATACTTGCGCTAGTAAACAACAATCAGAAGCCTGCTTACATTTTAGTGTGTTGCATTGAGGTCCTTAAATATTCGTTCAAGATTGAACTAGATTTAACCAAAGAAGTATTCATTTTTTAGAGCAAATTATATTAAAAGGCAAATTGAAGAGACATGTACTGTGTTGGCAGTTATCAACACCCATTGTAGAAACGACAAAATTGCAGAGTATTTTGAGAAGGTATACATGTTTGGTTTCTAAATACGATGATTTTTGGATAATTCTCCAATCTAGGCGTCGGCTTCAGAGGTAGACTAGGTAGGGACTTATTAAGCTCACACGCATTGCAGCTTACAGTCTCATTATACAGTCAGGTCGCTAATGTATCCCTCTAAAGGATGTGTCCAGATACTAGAATTATAGTATCTGATCAACTGCAAATTGACTCTAGACTATGTCCTGCAGATCTGGCATTTTTTGAAAATGTACTGAAAATGTCAAATGAGCCTATATACCTAGTATACCTAGCCAACATATGTTCAAATTTGAATTGGTGTTAGGGAGATGTGTACTTTTTGGAATCTTTATGCAGCCGTCTTTATATGTCACATGTTATTTCCAGGAATACATAACTCATTTAATATACGATGCAAATCTTTCACATTTGCACAAATAGTGCACCGAGATACCCAGAAAAGAAATAATATTTCATATGCCTCCAATTGCAACAGTTGTTCCTGGCACAATCATGAGTATGTTATTAACTTGCACAAGGATCTTGGAGTTGTACTTTTAGCTATAAGTATCGTATCATCATGTAAGCAAGATGCTGATTGGTTCATAATTCACGGCGCTAAAATGAACTCGACGGGCGTGAAGATGTTTCTCAGCGCGTGTAAAATAACAGTCTTAACGCCCGTAATTAATAATTTTAACGCCGTAAGTTCACGCCTGTAAATGTATTCTGAACGCCCGTAGAATTTACTTCTTCACGGGCGTAATTTACGCCTACACAGGCGTAATTTTTCGTCAGCACGGGCGTAATTTTACATCTACACGAGCGTAATTAACGCCTACACACCCGTAAACAACGCATGTATTCTTTATACTAATAGGCCAACCATACTATCTATTGAACATTTTAACGCCGTTAGTTTACGCCTGTATTTGTTTTAACGCGTATAGAATTCTCTTCTTAACGGGCGTAATTAACGCCTTCACGGGCGTAATTAACGCCTACACGGGCGTAAATTACGTCTGCACGGGCGTAATTTTACGTCTACACGGGCGTAATTAACGCCTACACACCCGTAAACAACACGTGCATACATAGGGTAGGATGGCAAACCATATTAAATTGCGTGTAGAATTTATCGATATCAGGGCCTCTACATGCCAGTGTTAGTAAGTGTATATATATTTGCCAGTGGAGTTTCAGTACTACAAAATCTGACTGAGTCTTGAAAACTTCAATAGGACAACAGAATCTCATATTAGTTTCAGTGGGTCATTTTATGTTTCATTGGTACCTAATGAGACTCAATTGAACTTTACTCAGAGTATAGCTCTTGTGGTATCACAATGTGAGATTGACGCATGTGGTATTGCAATGTCCTGAGAGGAGCTCTTGAGATATTACAATGTAGAAAAATTCATGTGGTATTGCAATGTCAGAGTACCAAATGTGGTATTGTTATGTCAGAGTAGCACATGCGGTATTGTCAGAGATTGAAATATGGATGACAAATTGTGGAACGGTTACCAAAATCAGTTTCACAATTCATCCCCTTTTCATACATTTTCAAATTCATACATAGCTTTACTGTACATCAGTTTTTCATTGGTCCAGTATAAGTCAGTCAATGTTATTATATTCATGCCTCGTTGGTATTGAATTAAATCCCCTCACATAAATAACGGATTACATTGGATTCCCATGACCTAGCAAACTGTCATGTATTCATTAGGTGTCCACACATACATACATTTACAAATGTTCCTTCATTAATGCATCGATTTTCTCAAAGATGGCAGATGGGTAAACAGAACTTTCAAAGATGGACAGGGCGAACTCCATAACATGGGATTTCCCATTGGATAATCCTCATTCCCATGTTACTTTCATATTAACTTTTCAATCCATGTGCCCTTATATGAAGTGAATGCTACCTTACAGTGTAATCTTATACTGCAAAAAAATATGAAAAATCATGGTCATCTTTTTCAGTAATAAGGTCAATATTATTGAAGGTGGGTTACTAATCCATTGCTAATCTCATTATTAAAATGAGATTTTTATTTTTTTCATGCACTTTTGTTGAAGTCTAGATATTGTTTTAATATAAAATGTTCATTGTATGGTCGGGAAATACCCATGTCCAAAAATACAGCTGTCCAAAAATCTCTTGCCATGTTGGGCCTACTCCTTTATAGTTTTGCCTTATCATGCGATTCTGACTAATGATATTTCTCGAATGAATGGGTATCGATATGGCGAACTTTTTGAACACACGTTTCTCTTAAACAAGTCATCAAAAATTTCTGAAAATCTTACAAATTGTCAATTTAATGGCCATCTTTTGAATGGTAACACTATAATTTGAAATAGATATACATACTTTCATCTATATTGTTTTAAAAAACACATCAAACACTTGTTTTGTTCTCGGTATCATGTTTCCAGAGTGAAATGAAACATCTTTCCGAACCTCATTGAAACAAAACGACATAAACACAAAATGTTTAGGTCTCTCAATATTGTAATTGTACAAAGGAAAGGACGATTCTCGGTTTGGAGAACGAAGTTCATCAATCTAAATGAGCATTATCCCTGCTTCGGACAAATTTGATTTTTTTTACAAAATATAGATTTGAATGTCTTCTTTGAATAGTCATAATTTAATTTAGGTAATATTTCTAGATTGTTCGCAAAAAAATATATCAGTACACTGATGAACTTCTTTCCCCAAATCGAGACTTTTATTTTATTGAATCGGTCTAATTGAGCGTTATCCCTGCTTCAGACCAATTTGTTATTTTTACATCTTGTAGATTCAAATATCCTCTTTTGAATATTCATAGTTTAATTTGGGTGATATTTCTATATTTTTCATGAAATTATTAGCCCGTGAGACTGTTCTCCAAACCGAGAATCGTCCTTTTGGTTGATTTTAAAATACACGCCCGGTGATCGTGAATATGGGACGGAGGGGGGGGGAGCAGGCAATTTCTGCTAGGGAATTCAACAAATCTGGAAGATTTATTTTTTCAAGAAAAAGTTTACTATTGAATTGCTAAATGGATAGGCGCACGGTATGGTAGAATATGTTAGGTTTTCTGGGGTTTTTTCTGAAACGATACGCATCTAAGGTATGAGATCTATTAAAAAAGGCGCAAGGCCATCAACAGGCACAAATCAACGTTTTTGCTATAAATCAAGCAACAATGGTCTGGACGACCTGTAATAAATACTTGTAAGTGATGTTATCATAACTAAATTAATGTCATTGCTGAATTTATGAAATAAGTTTCCATATGTGAAATAAAAAATAATCGAAAATAATGAATTTGGGACGGAGGGGGGGAGGGGACGGAGGGGGGGAGCAATATGTATATAAGACATGATTAGAGATGTTTCGCGACTTTAAGTCCTTTTACTCCAAATGTCCTCATTTTTCAGTCTCCAGGGGTATATCATCCAGTTTCTTACTAAGTTAATGAGTTCATTTTTCAAATACAAGAATTCGTGTGAAGTTGTTTCACTTTATAGAATTATTACTCCCCCCCCCCCTCCGTCCCCTCCCCCCTCCGTCCCATTATAATTATTTTCGATCATTTTTTATTTTACGTATGGAAACTTATTTTATAAATTCAGCAATGACATTAATTTAGTTATGATAAAATCACTTACAAGTATTTATTACAGGTCGTGTAGTCCATTGTTGCTTGATTTATAGCAAAAACGTTGATTTGTGCCTGTTGATAGCCTTGCGCCTTTTTTAATAGATCTCATACCTTAGATGCGTATCGTTTGAGAAAAAATCCCAGAAAACCTAACATATTCTACCATACCGTGCGCCTATCCATTTAGCAATTCAATAGTAAACTTTTTCTTGAAAAAATAAATCTTTCAGATTTGTTGAATTTCCTAGCAGAAATTGCCTGCTCCCCCCCCCCTCCGTCCCATATTCACGATCACCGGGCGTGAAATAGTATCTTGTTAATGAAATCTATCTAAATCAAAGCTTCTTGCATTAACCCTAATGCAGTGGTTTCAGTAACTTTGTGTACAAGAGGCAGATGAAAAATACAAGAGGCGGCATTCAAATTAACCAATTTTACGCTCACGACAATGCAAATTCTTGTTACTGTGTTATTTTAGAGTCCATGGACTGAAAGAAAGATGTCCAAGGTTTGTCAAAGTCATTTCCACGTGTGATGTGGCAAGACATGGGCTCCACAAAATAGCGCCTGGAACTGTGGAATGACTAGGGCAACTTATATAGAATGCCATTTACCTTTTATAAAATAACTTACCCTTACACAGGTTGCATTTCACAAATCCAAATGCACCTGTTGAATTGAACACTTTTGATATAAATCAAAATCTAGAATTGTCATTATTTTATACACCAATTGTCTTCAAAATTTTACATAATGTACATTCATGTTTTGTAACTAAAATTGCCGAATTACATGATTTTTGTCGAAACTGATTTAGAAATCGGCCGATGACCATTCATCGGCCAGCGCCCGGTGCATATGTGGCCTAGGCATTAGAGAGAGACCGAGGTGGGAGATATCCCCCTCCGATCTACACCAAACTTGTTCTCACTACGCTTTCGAAAATTGCCTGAAAGGCCTCCTCACACATTATTAAGGAAAACATATCTACACATTTTGCGCATTTAACCATTTGATAACATATTGTGGATCTTATCTTAATTTGTTAATGTGAATTCGCACCTTCATTTACATGGAAGACTTTGATAAAATCCTTTTTTGATGATCTTTGCTATAATGCTGATGTTTGGCTAAGCTTCGAAATTCCAAATTGAACAGTCTACTAAGGATACCATGTTGTAAATATTGTTTTCTTTATAATATATTGAGCTAGGACTGCTCAAACAAATTCGCTTTTTGTAGCTACAAGTATTCAATTTCAATAGATGATAAACTTCTCAATATAAGAAATTACCCTCATAAGACATTGTTGCAAGGTGTGTTGCAATTTATGTGACACCCCGCATTCTCGGGCCCGCATTTTGTATTCTCGAAGAAAGCCATCATGATAAACCATGACATCTCATTTCTTCTAAGCCCTGTGTTTCAGGTGAAACAGAAAGATGCTATGAGTATCAGAATGGACGAAAGCATATATTTGCATTGATGGTGTATAGATAGTTACTTTATATAGTGTTTTTAGTTGTACGTGGAAACCTATTCTAACCAGGAAGGATATTGCAACTTTTTTCAAGATCCTAAAGTTGCAATTTTCGTTATTGTGTTTCATTGTAAAGAAGCACCCGTGAAAGTGTGTCGCTGATATAAAGGCGTATAGTTCTAAATGAATCTAAGATACACGTTTTTTTAACTTGTACCTGAACGTGTAGAATTATGGACCTGATGGATTTTTTCTCCCTTTTGTACTGTTAATACTTGGCCGGTTGAGTATATAAAGGTATACATGTCCCAGCTTTTGGTAAGTGGGGGGTCAAACCTCCCCCTCCCCATCCACACATACACCTTTTATCATGCTTTAGTAACTTCGCATTGTAATTACAAGTCCACCCGTGTAGCTCTGCGGTAGCGCATGTACCTCTTACGCAATAGGTCCCGGATTCGATCCCCGGTTCAGGCAAGACTAAATTTGCTTGTCTGCGTGAAGTACTCCAGGGTGTTTGACTGAGTGGCCCGCAACTCGTACAAAAAGGCTGTGGTGTGTACTTGTATGTCTATGTATAAGTGCACATAAAAGAACACAGGGCTCCTTCAAGGAGGGGTTTCTGGGTCTATCTTCCAGGTTAATTACGTAAATTACGACCGTATAATATGTACGGGATATACCCAAGAGGTATTGCTCACCTTCATTGGTGGTAAACAAAATACAATACAAGGGTGTTCTAAACTAGACACCAGGATGATAAGGTAGGGGTACAATATAGGGCCCAAATCTTGAGAAAGAGTCGTAGGCATGCCAGGCGAATCCTGGAGACTCGGGTTCGGGAAAGCGGGGCCCAAATCTTGAGAAAGAGTCGAAGGCATGCGAGGCGAATCCTGGAAACTCGGGTTCGGGAAAGCGGGGTTCACTGTTTGGTTCCGTAGACACCTGTGCGAAACTACATTCATAATTTATCCGACAGTCGCTTTGATAAAGAAGAATTATCAAAGCTCATCAAGAATGGACGATCTTGCACAGGTTCTCATATAAGAACCTCTATATCTTTATAACACCAATATAAAGATTGAAAAACGGACACACTATGTTAAAAATAAAATGTTATATCTAATGTGCCAATTCAATGATTTAGCATATCGAAAATATGTTCAACCTAAGTGACCACATCGTGACATCACTTAGGTGGCAACATTTTTCAATGTCAATCTTTTCTTAATATGCTAAACTTAAAAGATAAACCAATTTTGACTGTCTTACCAGGTTAAAAGGATGAATATATTATCTTTTTAATATTATTTTACCATTGGTTTCTATGAGAATTAAAATTTTGAAATGCATCTTTCCCTGAACCACTTTCATGCATGGATGAGTTCATTGCTCGCTCATCTATCAACCAATTTTCTTGATTTTGTCGGCAAAAAAACAAGTGAGGATGATTGCTATGCATCGGTGTGAATTATCACTTCAAAGGATATGTGTGACCTCTTAAAGCTAGTTTTGAATAAATTCACGATATTTTGAACAAAAAGTCCTTCAAAAACATTTTTGAAATTATTGAAAAGTTTCACATTTCACACTTTGATAACATTGGATAAGACAACAATATAAGCCAAAGTGGTTTAAACTTTATATGGGGCCTTTAACTGATTAACACAATTTTACACCCACTGGAAAGACTATTTGACTTCTAACAAACGGCGGATTATCGAAAACAAACGGCGATTTTGGACACTCGCCCCCTGCAATTGAAAGCCCAGTAATGTGTACAGGGGAGGCATGTACTTCTCTGCCATGACATTTTTTCGTAATCCTAGTGGCTATACATATAAAAGAACAATTTTGGTGAAAAATCGACATGATTTGGGTACAATGGTTGAGTTAGGATGGTGGGAACTTTGGATTCTTTTCGGAAATTGCTTGAAAATCACATCATCTCTGGCCATATTACAAGGTAATCGGACTTTTATTCTCTGAGATACAATGTTTTCAATTTTATATTGTGGTCCGCGACTCGCGTTTCGATCCAAATAATTTGAGTAAAAAATGATTTTTCAAAAAGTGCTGGTAACACGAGCACTTTACTTGTATATCAATGACATTTTTTGAGAGTCTCCCCTACCCCAAGATTTTTCCATTTCGATGCTATTTTTAGTCATTATTCCGTCTAAATATGTGTAATTTACAAACTTGAGAATGTATATGGATCAAAATGTTACAGAATTATTTATTAGTAACTAATAGGCCGAGATATATTAAACCCTTAATTTTCTCAGCTTATACTCAACCAATGTCCACAATTTACACTATATTACAGCCAGGAGTATGTAATTTAAAAGAATTATTATATACTCAGTATTTCAGGTCCTGGACTGTGTTTTGTCTCCCCTTCATGGCATTTTATTTGCTTCTTTATTCATTAAATTCAAATATATTCGATATATGGAATATTTATATTCGCTAAATCAATTTTCTATTCGGTAAAAACATTTATATATTTGTAACAGCAAATCAAGTTCTCAAAATAGCCAATGGATTAAATCTCTTGGTCTACATTAAATTACATATTTTATTCACTAAATGATATATTTCTTGCGTAAATTGTTATGGTATTCCTTGTTTTCCTTATATCCGCAATATCGAATTTCTATTTGAACCTTGTCGATATTAGTTTGTCTATATTTACCAAATGATTTATTTTTCTATGGCATAGTTAATGCAAAATGTTTTGCAAAATGATCGCACATCTATTTTACATGGCTTTCATTCTCACGACGTGATTGAAAGTCTCGCAAAGTAACGAAAAATAACGAAATTTATCGAATATGGCATTCGATATTATCGAATATGAATTCAAATACCGAAAGTATACGTGCGTTAAGGAAAACAAATTGATTCGCTGCATCGCACAAATACATGTATAAATATCAAATGTAAATCCCAACACAAAGACAAGTGAAACTATTTAGGAAATATAAACTGTATAGATTATTATATTCGATAAAATAAAAAGAACATTCGATAGATGGGGTAAAGGTCTGGTAAATTGCTTGTTTTATTTGGTATGTATTTTTTACTGTACCTCTGTACCTCTGACCCCCATAAGGGACAAAACAAGATCATTTTAAAACCACTTTATTATTGAAAGATTGTAACCGTGAATTCTGATTTGGTCTTAAAATGTACTTAATGTACAGGGGTGAAGGTAGTAACATACGGTGACACAAATAATCGTCGGAATCAGAGTCCTCTTTTATGACAGAGTTAACGAACTCATCTGAAAGACCTAAGCTTTCTGATGTGTACTTGCATCTCTTATGAAAACTATCAAGCAATGCATCAAATTTTCCCAATCTTTCTTCAAATCTCCTTCCCATTGCTTTAATTTTCCTCCAAAGGGTTTTGTTAAAGAATTCAAACATTGCATAATCGACTTTACTATAGATTCTATAGTTTCTTTCTGCAAGCGCTCTGTTTGTAGTGTGATCGAAACTAGTTGTTGAAAGTGATCCCAGTTTACCATCAGCCGCTACTTTCTGGGATACATATAACATATCGTCCAATGTCCAACAGAGGAGCTCGCCTAGCAGTACTATCGATTCCTTCATATGGTCAGTTATCAGAATCAAATTAAACATAGAATCGACATGTAAAATAAATTCTTCTATTTCTTGAGATGTTGAAATTTTATTCAAATGTCCATAATATGAACTTTGCTGGTTTTTAGGTATTCTGACATATTGATATTTCCAGGGATTTTCTTCAAAATCAGCCAAAGAAACGATTGTCCCATTTTTCATGATGCCCTTTTTCGCAAAATTGTAAAGTGACTTGAGCTGTTCAAGTGGGTTGCGTAGAACTCCGATATATACAGTGCCTCTCGGCATTAATTTCCTCATGTCATTTTCAATAAATTGCACATGATTTACAATCAAGTTGACATCATCACCAATGTGATCCCTAATATCTCTAGGTTTAATGAGAACATCCCCAAATTTTGGAAATAGGAATCTTAGACTATGTTTTTCACCATATCGCTGAAATACATTTGTTATTGTCGAGCCACCGCATTTTGGAACTTTGATAAAGACAATATTTCTAGCTGGTGTACACGTTCCTCTTATTGATGTTGATCCAAAATAATCATTTTCATAATGCTTAGACCTACCTTCACTGGGAACTTTATCAAAGTAGGATCCAAAAAGATATACGAAAAGACATGTTGCACTCAGAAGTAGAATGCTACAAATGGAAGTCCATTTAGCCATTTTTATTTCACGATATATCCTTCTGTTATTAATAAATATACATATCCTTAAGATGATAAATAAATCCAAACGTTTTGCATTCAGATGTCTCTAAATACGTTGTTGCTATCTTGTTACACTGTACTGTTCGTAAGATTATGAGCCTGGATATTTCTTATTGAGCTGAAGGGCTGGCCCGGTTGAAGAAATCCATCTTATCAATATTACATGTTTTACAGTATTTTGCGATATTCGTTAGGCTTAATGAACGTCAGCTGGACTGGCAATTCCCTTCTTTTGTTGTCCTTAATTGTATCCTCAAATCACAGATTTTTTAAATGTGGCTATTGATTTTTAATTTAATTAAGCGTCATTTTTAAATGGTGTAAATAATTCCTTTGTTATCGGTGATAAAAAAGTATTGTAGATTTGTGTATGAAGGTAAAATTTCTAGCAAACTTATTCCAGGGTGGAGAATCAAGTCGAAGACACGGCCGCGGACTGCGACTCCGTAACTTTTCACCGCAGCATAGCGCCAAATTAAAGTGGAGGAATATTCGGTGATCCCTTACATGTCGATGGACAAATCTGTGAAATCAAGACACTTCAAATGCTATAGTTTTGGTGTCTGTTTAGTTACGAAGAGATTACTCTGTATCCATTGTTCATACATGTATCTTGGAAAGAAATAAACAGTTGTCGAGATTAAGTTGCGGCACTGTGAAAAAAGCCAAATATAGTTTGTTCTATAGCAAACTATTTTTTAGAATATCCCCCATATAGTTCGAGTTTCACCTAAAATATGGGCGAGAATAGTTTCTACCATATTCCTAAAAACGGAACACTTTTATATAAGTCCTGATATACTCTCCGGTACGCCCATATAAACTGAAATAAGTTGCATATATCATTGCAGAGTGTATATCTTTACTGAACTATTTTCCACTTATACGCCTCAAAGTAGCAATCAAACCTACTATATGCGGTGAAGAACAACTTATATTAAATAAAAACAGACTATATCAAACTATACTTGACTTATTCTTCTCTTATTCTACCTCAAAACAAACTATACGCGTCTTATACGCGATATTACGTAATAGCTTCAGTTCCCGAGTTTAACAGATTAAAAGCGAAGTCCAGCATTGAATGTATTTTGTTTTCAATGCTAATTAATTCGCTTGTTCAAATTAATCCGGTCATTTCTACAACTGAGGGTTCTAATTTCCATCAAAAAGTCATTTATAAATTAAGCTTTTTACTTTTACTAAATTGGACAATGACAGTCGAATTATAATTAACACCGTGTTAAATTTTGGATTAATTTCATTAAGTCTGTGGAAAGTTACATTTTTCAATTCAATTACTTGGTATTGAAGTAAAAATAATATAGAATAAAATGTTTAATAGTTGCAATAAGAGGGAATCGTAGAAAATATTTTTTCCTGTGTAGTAGGTAGTTATTTCCTGTATTATAGCGAAATAATATATAATAACTATTTTTAAAAATTAATTTTTTTAAATAACATATTACATATTTATTTGATTGTATAATGTTCCTCGAGTTATGATTAAGATTGTGTTAAATTTGGGATTCAATCGATCAATCCATTGGAAAGTTAATTTTTTATTCTTAATTAATGAGTTTTCCTCACATTTTTACTATATTGTTTTTCTGTCACATCAGGTTTACAACAAACAACATTTAAATCCCCCTCTTATATTACACAGGCACAACCACCTGTATTCACTTTGTCAGCCACAAAAAAACAGTCTTGACACAGAAATGCTCAATATTGAGCTATACATTACGCATTTTATACAGGCCCGTACCTAGCGACCCCCTCCCCTTGGCCAACAATTCTTTCAAGATCATGCAGTTTTTCACCATCTCGTATTGACATGTCAGAGCAATATAAATAAAACTTTAATCCCCAAGTATTTAATTTTTATGACATGATTTTGTTCACTGATAACTAATCTGTTTGTTATGAGTTGAACGATTAATATCTACAGCCATTCTACAGAAAAATAGTTTGCAAATTGAGTTTTTCTTACTTATTTGATTCTTTAGTGTCCCTCTTGCTATGATTAATATTGTGTTAAAATTTGGAATTAATTGATTAACTCATTGAAAAGTTAATTTTTGGATTTTTTGATGAATGACTTTTCTTCACTTTTAATCCAAAGTTATTACCCAAATGTTTTGCCAGGGGCACCCTTTGAATTTAAAGGTGATCAATGTGACCCATTATCCATATGTTTACTCTACATCGGAATGGAACACTTGATGATCCAGTCAAATTCAAGTGTTTATTCTTAGATCTTTATAAAAGAGACAAATGAGACTTCTAGATCATGATACGCTTTACTTCATTTTAATTTCAACTACAGCTAAATAGTGATGATTGGTGGTAAGAAAAAAAAAACTCCAAAGTAATACGCGCTAATTTTAATCAAAACGGGAAATAAAGGATGTTCCGATTTAATGTTCATTTTTATATATCTCTGATTAAAATCATACACTTCAACATCATGAAAGTTTCAATTATTATGATTCTATTCTAACCTACACTTAAGAAACATAACATTAACTAGCATGTGGCTCTGCGGCTGCGTGCTGCAGAAAAACCGAGTGTATTATTTGTACAATAATGTTATCGTATATACATGCTGGTTGTCAAAATGTGGCTCTACGGCTGCGTCGCCGCTGGAAAATATACAAAAATGTTTATAATGGACGATTGATTAGCTCAATAATGTAGTAAAAACATATCTCATTTTCAAAATTAAAAACTTTCCGACCACATGTAAAACCCTTTCTATCTTTAGCATCACAGACTCATTAATGCCCATTATTATTCTGTTGAGAACATGATGCTAAAAATCTTTGAAATCCTCAACAATTGAGGTTAAAGGAAAAGGGTTTGTCCGAAAAATTTTCATTACATTTTAATACATTTATTATCATATTATTAATTATTATCGTATTATCATCTATTATGTTCATAGTACATCCTTACAGTGAAAGGTTAAACTTGCCTCATGAGTATGTTTCAATTTGAGACACAGTATGTGATGTGCTGTAAGTTCATCAGTATATTAAAAAGTTCAATTTGGCGCATCAGTATAGTTCAAGTTGGCGCGTTATTTATGATGTTCATAATGCGCCAAATTGAACTATGCTAACATGCCAAATTGAACTTTTTAATATACTATTGAACTGAGAGTACATCACATACTATATCCCAAATTGAAACATATTCATGAGCCAAGTTTGACGTTTCAGTATATAATGATGCACTTTAAAGGGTTCTGATAAGCTTCCCGTATAAAAACAATATGGCGGCTCCTGGATCAGTCCATTTTTAAGAAATAAGGGGAGTTCTGTAAAATCCAGTTTAAATTGTCTTTGAGATAAAGTAATCCGTTTATAATGATTTTGAAAACATTATCCATAGAGTGATTGCGTTCAAAGAATATGTACAACAGCCAATATAAATCCTTGTATTAGAACTGCTTTGTTTCATTTGTAGGATATTTCATATGCCAAGCTGTGTGCTATTACGTTATGGGGAAATTTAGATGTCAATTTTTCCTTATTATACACAAATAGAAGATCCTGAAATTTCACCCATAAATGTGGAATTGATTTGTCAAAAAATCACCCTTTTATAAATGTGTGACGATCTATAATATACTTATGCTATATAACAGTTAGAGGTGTTGACACAACGACCTCGAGCCTGTGAACCCTTGAGTATTATTCCGGGATCGGGCCTTTTATACTAAACGGTGAGCAACACCAGAAACGAGCGTTCGATTTGCTAAACGATATTGCGTCACCCTTTAAACATCATAAATAACGGGCCAAATTGAACTATACTAATGCATTAAATTGAACTTTTTAATACATTGATGAACTTAGAGCAGATCACATAAGATGTCCCAAAATGAAACATACTCATGAGCCAAGTTTAAATTTTCAATACTTGTAATGATGTACTGAGTTAGTTCAGTTCAAGTTAGTTCAATTTGGCGCATTATTTATTATGTTCAAAGTTCATCCTTGTATTGAAAGGGTAAACTTGGCTCATGAGTATGTTTCAATTTGGGAAATAGTCTGTGACATGCTGTAAGTTCATCAGTATATCAAAAGGTTCAATTTGGCGCATTGGTATAGTTCAATTTGGTGCGTTATTATTATATTGAAAGGTTAAACTTGGCTCATGAGTATGTTTCAATTTGGGACATAGTATGTGATGTGCTCCAAGTACATCAGTATATTAAAAAGTTCAATTTGGCGCATTAGTATAGTTCAATTTGGCGCGTTATTTATTATGTTCAAAGTTCATCCTTGTATTGAAAGGTTAAACTTGGCTCATGAGTATGTTTCAATTTGGGAAATAGTCTGTGACATGCTCTAAGTTCATCATTATATTAAAAAGTTCAATTTGGCGCTTTGGTATAGTTCAATTTGGTGCGTTATTTATGATGTTCAAAATACATCATTATATTGAAAGGTTAAACTTGGCTCATGAGTATGTTTCAATTTGGGACATAGTATGCAAGTTAGGTGTAAAAATCCACATGCGAATGAGCTAACTATCACCTTTAATTAACGATTAATTTTCACCTTAATAAACATTTAATTATCATCATTATGCAAATGAGCTAAACAACGGTCAATGTTTCTGTTTTTTCTAGATTAAGTTTTTGTATGTGATGTGCTCCAAGTACATCAGTATATTGAAAAGTTCAATTTGGCGCATTAGTATAGTTCAATTTGGCGCGTTATTTATTATATTCAAAGTACATCCTTACATTGAAAGGTTAAACTTGGCTTATGAGTATGTTTCAATTTGGGACATAGTATGTGATGTGCTCCAAGTACATCAGTATATTAAAAAATTTAATTTTTCGCATTATCATAGTTCAATTTGGCGCATTATTTATGATGTTCAAAGTACATCCTTACATTGAAAGGTTAAACTTAGCTCATGAGTATGTTTTAATGGGACATAGTATATGATGTGCTCCAAGTTCATCAGTATATCAAAAAGTTAAATTTTGCACATTATCATATTTCAATTTGGTGCGTTATTTAATGATATTCAAAGTACATCCTTTTGTTTGTTTGCATGAGCGCTTACTTGAAAAATAAAATATGATTAACTGCAAGCAAATTAAGGCACATCAAAGAATATATAGCCTCGCATATAAGAGGCGTATAGTTTGTTTTTAAATTACGTAATACATACTATACTCCTCTTTTCTATGTACTTATATCCTACTTTTCCTGGCTCTTAAGAATAATCGGAGAATAGTTCAAACGATATTTAGTATCGTAGAGTATATACCACCAATACTAAATGTTCCGCTTCTGAGGCAAGAATAGTTTGTTTCCCATACCGAATACAATATAGTGAGGACATACTGAACTATATTCACAAATAGTTTGCCACTCATACGCTACTATACGTACAGGGTGTCAAATAAGTCCCGTCCCCCCTGCTACAGCTAAAACCTTAACAGACGGTACCTAGTGTGATATACCATTGGAAAGACCATTCAAAGTTATGTTAATTCACCAACTCTCAAGTATTTTTAATGAAATTTACCTATATTTTTATGATGTCTTTTATAGTTAACAAGTTAAATGACAAGGATATGACCTCAGAAATACGTGAAAAGGTTAATCTTTTTTGCATTCAACTTTTTACAAAAAGGTTTTCACCACTTTCCTTGCACCTCTATTTTGTACACATCTAACCTTATCCAAAAATTGGTTAAATTAATCGCCATAAACATATTTAGTCATCTTTTGGTCCCTTGACCTTTCTTATACCCGATTCTTAAAATCCTGCCAAATACGCCAAATTGCCATGTTTCTAGGCATATGGTCACCTCAATTGATACAATGTAAACATTTGTGAGATTGATTGACATGTGTCAGATATATGCCAATCAACGTAACTTTGGAAGACCTTTCCAATGATATATCACACTTGGTACCAAATATCTTGGTTTTGGCTGTAGAGGGTGGGGCGGGACTTATTTGACACCCTGTATTTGGCTTTTTGCAGTGTTTGAAACAGTGACAAAAGGACGATTCTCGATTTGGAGAACGAAGTTCATCAATCTAAATGAGCATTATCCCTGCTTCGGACAAATTTGATTTTTTACATAATATAGATTTGAATGTCTTCTTTTGAATAGTCATAATTTAATTTGGGTAATATTTCTAGATTTTTCGCAAAAAATATTAGCGCAGTACACTGATGAACTTCTTTCCCCAAATCGAGACTTGTATTTTATCAAATCGGTCTAATTGAGCGTTATCCCTGCTCCAGACCAATTTTTATTTTTACATCTTGTAGATTTAAATGTCCTCTTTTTAATATTCATAGTTTAATTTGGGTAATATTTCTATATTTTTCATGAAAAAATTATTAGCCCAGGAGACTGTTCTCCAAACCGAGAATCGTCCTTTAAATTTTATTTGTAAAACCTGTACATATAATTCGACTTTACCATACATTTGAAAAGATTATCAACGGGTTCATTTTTGAATATCTATAGCTTGATTCACAGTCTAGTATCGAAAGATTTGTCCACTGTGACGGAGCATGCTATCATAAAAACACTAAGAATACTTCACAATTTATTTTTAACATTTGCGCGTAACCTTTACTTCCGTTTGAAGTCCAATAACACTAGGAGTAAAAGCTATTTAAAACGGCGCCGGTCTAAAATGTCCCATTTATCTATTTTAACCTTTAAATGGCATGATATAATGACGCGATAATAATTACATATGTTCACTGGCATGTAGCGATTATAGCGGTCCTGTCTTGGCTTATTGAATTGTTACGAAGTTACGTATGCGGTGCGGAAGTTAGAGAGCAAATGACCATCATTTCAATGTAATAGTTTATGCAGGAAAATTGAGATTAGGCCATTGGAGTATTTGTTTCATGCATTTGTAAAACATTACCCACTCATAGGTCATACTTATCGTTAAACCAATAACTCAAATATATGCCCTTGTACACCGATCACCTGTTGAAATTAATACAGGCCGATTTCAACAAATGTAAACGGCGATATATTTAAAATCGTATTCAAGCATGACCACGTCCCAACTTCTTTTGTTTTCTTTACAACTAAGCTATGACTGCAGTCTATTCAGTGTTGCGTATCGAACCTTGTTTATTATAAAAATAGTGCAACAACAAGCAGAATTCACACATTTACCTTATACTTATTCTCAACTGAAGACATTGAATTTATCTCTTAGGTTTTACATTATAAATATCTTAACATGCAGAATACGAAAATAGAGGCTTAGGCCCAACTTTGTATGAATTTTATGAGAATAATCTGATTTTAGAGAAATGAAAAGAAAAATGTCCACACCCTACACAAAATATTTATGGTTCCCCGGGAATACGTATGTGCTGCTTGTATATTAGAATCGTATTCCAGTTACAGAAAGAAGTACATATCATGCTAAACTATATACAACAGTTATGCACTTGGAGGTTTTGGATACAGGGAATATCCCGAGGGATATATAATATATCTTGTATATCCCTCGGGATATTCCCTGTATCCAAAACCTCCAATTGCATAACCCCTATATATTGGCCAAGGGATAATCCCAATATTCTGAACCGCCCAAACAAAAATGAATTCAAGTTTACATCCAGTTTACACTTAATTTACACCAGACCTTGGTGTATACTTCGATGTTAACTTTACCTCAAGTAAATAGGTATTTACCAGCAGAAAGTAAACACTGATTTACTAGGTGTAAACTTGACTTTGAATTTGTTAAAAGTGAAAACTGGATGTAAATTAGACTCAGAAAAATCAAATATTGGTCAAAGTGTAAACTAAGTGTATACTTGACAGAATCCTAATTCCAAAACGAGGCTCATGCAGCCTCTCTTTCAGTCTTCACAAAATCCTATAACATCGGCCCTGATACAGTTTTACTTTATTTGATTTTGGTGTCAACTTTACCATTAGGTATTAGTTTTGCATTTGTTCCAGTTTCATCATCATTGTTCATTTAGTTATCCATTTTCTTAAGCTTCAAATTTCTTTTCAATATATCCATTGAATCTTTCTACCTTTTGTGCTTGCCTGCTTGTTTTGATCTTTTCACCTAGAATTCATTCTAATCTGAATCATGATGGCATTATACCCTGGGCTGCAATTCAATATGAGTCAGTTTATTTGTATAGGTTTTACATAGGACATATACATTCATTAACTCCTTGGAGACTGGCAACTTTTAAGAAAAATGAAGAAAATAAAAAAGTTATTTGTAAAAGAATCTAGAAGCAAGAGAAGGAAGCAAGGCCCAATAAATTATACAGACCCATATTTTACGGAGTTTTTTCTTGAAAAAATTGAATATGCAAAAAAGTGTCATTGTGACATCATAATTCAAGATGGCGGATTTGGACTTTTTACAAAACAGAATTATTTTAGCATTTTTTGTTTAAAACTTCAATTTAAAAATCTGTGCAGAACTACTTGTATAGATCTCTAATGCTGATCATTCTGTGATATTTGTACTATTATAGCATAACTCCTACAAATACTTTTTAAAGCGCTTAGACAGAAAATTCCAGGAAAATCCCCATGGCGATTTAACATGGGATTTTTGTTTTTGCAATTTTTTTCAATTCGTAACGCTTTGGACCCCCTGTATCTTCATTAATATTATTCTCTGATCACAGTGCTTCAAAATTCAGAATATCTTTGCATTCTCTCCCCCTGCGATAAGCAGTTAGCATTTCGCCAATTAAGGATTAGGTGAACTATGTGAACTAACTGTAAATTAAGTTTAAAATCTGACCAATCAGAATGAGCTCTTGATGTAAATTGGATATATACTAAAGTGTAAACTGAGTGTAAACTTAGGTGTAAATTAGCTCATTTGCATGTGAAATTGGTCACCTATTTACTGGGTGTAAAGTAAGTGTAAACTGAGTGTAAACTTAAGTGAAAACTAAGTGCGAACTGGATGTAAAGTAGATGTAAACTTAAGTGTAAAGTGGGTGTATACTAAGGTGTAAACTGAGTGTAAATTAAAGTGTAAATTAGCTCATTTGCATATGAAATTGGTCACCTATTTACTGGGTGTAAAGTAAGTATAAACTGAGTGTAAATTGTAGGTGTAAAGCCTTTGTAAATTTTGATATGGGCGACTATAGGATAATAATATGTTTATCCCATACCAATCTTGGTCATCTGGTTCACATTGTTAAATCGTGGAAACATTTTAGAATATTCATGTCCAGTTTTGTTTTCTTGGCCGTGGGCGGATTTTCATGTTCTCTCAAATATTCCCATATTTATTTTCTCGAATTTTTTATTGATTAAGTGGATGCTCTTTCCCTTTTTTTAACTATCAAACAGACCCTGATTGTCTGTGTTTTCTCCATTGCCGTTTACAGTCATTCCGCGAACGTTACAAATTATGAACAAATATGCAAGCAGCGATTATGACGTAGCGGGCAGATATACTATATCTGCCCGCTTGGAGCGGGACGTAAAGCTTTATCCCATGGTTGCAAGGAGGATATAGATCGAATATCACATGATGATATATTTGATATGTGGATCAAGATATCATATTTTAGCAAACAATTTACAAACCATCGAATATCACTTTTAAACTATCGAATATCACATCTTGAATAGAGGATATCCTATGATTTATGAGTGATATGATTTTTATCCACGAATGGATATGATATCTGCACGAGTGAGCGTAGCGAGAGAGTGCAGATATCAACATCCATGAGTGGATTAAAATCATATCATGAGTAAATCATAGGATGTTCTTTATATTCCATAGTTTAAGTCATCATCAGAATCGTCGGGAATTTTTAAGTGATTTAAAACGAATTTTCCAAACGATACGGCGATATTGACACTTAGCCTCGTTTTGAGTCTGAAGTAGCAAAAATCCATAAACCATGGCATACGGCGCCGTATGTCATGGGTAAAACACCGTATGCTATGGTGAAGTGAAAATTTGCCAAAAATATCATATTTTACCACTGATTTCAAAAATACCGTTTTTATTTTGACATGTTATCCTATGAATATCATGCTAACTATGGAATAATATAGGAATATCCTATGGCTCTGAAAAAATATCACTTATATCCATGAGTGGATATTGATATCTTCGCGAGGGAGCGCAGCGAATGAGTGAAGATACTGATATCCATGAGTGGATATAAGTGATATTTTTGAAAAACCATAGGATTGTCCGTTTATCCCATTGGGAATTATTATCAAGCGAACATTGAGTAGTCAGATAAATTGCAATGGAAATTCCATTTCGTCTGACATTTTGATTGCGATAATTCAACGAACGTGACGTAACAGAGTGGTTTGTATTTAATGCGAACGCCGTAAAAACAAGATCCCAAAAAATAAAAATATATAATAAATATATAAACAATCGTTTTGCTGAATTAATAAAAAAAATTGAAAAAATCAAAACCATCGTATATCACTTTTGAAACCATCGAATATCACTTTTGAAACCATCGAATATCACCTTTCAAAAAGTGATATTCGACGGTTTCAAAAGTGATATTCGATGATTTGGGAATTGTTTGCTAAAATATGATATCTTCATCCACGTATCAATTATATCTTCACGTGATATTCGATCTATATCCTTGTAACCATGGGATAAATAAGGGTTATGTACTGGGAGGTTTTGGATATGGGGTTTTTCCAGAGGGAGATATGCAAATTATCTGAGGGACCGTAGGGACAGAAAGTAGATGTGCATATCTCACGAGGGATGAACCCAATATCCAAACCGACCGTACATAACTGCTTTATCCTATACCAAGTAGAGTTTTCAGTAGTACAAGGTGTAAAAAATAAACAAATCATTCATATGCAAAGTCATTTTATTGCATTTCCACTTTTTTGGAAGCGGGAAGATACGCCCCGAAGCGGGAAGATATGCACCGAAGCGGGAGATGTGACGGGAGATATGGAGGTTCTTGATATGGAAACCTCAAAATCAGGATACGGGATATATCTTACCAACTTATCTCCCTAAACCCTACTTGGCATAGGATAAATCAAGATAATTCCTACTCGCATCTAGTCTAAGGTGTACAGGAAAATCTCCATGTTCAATTGATGTATGATCAATATATACGAATCGAATGTATTCTCGTGTGCATTACAATATCCACATTGAAACATTTTTGGCCTGCAATGGACGTATAATGAATTAGAATATGAGGCCGTATTATCATTCTAATGTAAAGTCATGGTATTGGGTTGCAAGTTAATATCAGATTCAATGCAAATTAATCATCTAATATCAGATGCGCGATCAGTCCAATAATCTAATTTCAGGTCATCAGTTCGATATCTAGCACTTGTTCTAACGACACGGTATTACTAGGCTATCATATTATAAATACACACACATATAAAACAATCAAACTGGTACACGATATAAGCACGACTGCTCTTTCAATTGAGTATAAATGTTGATAAACTTACCCGGAAGCCAAGACATACACGTTTAGACGATGCTATTTTCAGTTCAGTGTAAGAGTAAATGCCCGGATATCGAGGCTTTTTCGTGTAAAGTTTTAACCAAGCATCTAAAATCGGGTTATATTGCGTGTAGAATTTATCGATATCAGGGCCGCTACATGCCAGTGTATGTTCGTGCTAAACTATTGAACATCTGAGCAACAAAAATGTTATTGCAGGTGGAGTGTATGGATATTGATCACTGAATGGGACATACCTGTACTCACGCGGTCCTAACTTCGACCGCTAATTTGAATTTTTGACCTACCAGATGCTTGAAAATCAAGAATTGCGAGTCTCATACTGCACCGTTTTTCTTCAAACTTATACCATTAAAAGCAAAACAAAATTGCCTTTCTGTCGGTGCATTACTTTATTGTAAAGAGTCCCTTGTTCTAGCAGTGTTTTGGTCCCCAGCTGCCAGAAGGCCTTCTTACAGCTGGGGACCAAAATGCCGCTGGAAGTAGGAACTGTTTAAGAGAATAATGTACCATCAGAAAGGGATTTTTGTTATGCTTTAAATGGAACAAGTTTGAAGAAAAACGGTGCTGTATGAGACTCGTAATCCTTGATTTTCAAACATCCGGTAGGTCAAAAATTCAAATTAACGGTCGAAGTTAGGACCGCGTGGTACTGTTCTTGCTTAGTTTATCCAAAGGAATGATTTATCCCAAATCTTTAACATACTAACTAATAAGTTCGGCCTAAGAGCCATTTTACAGCAACATTGCGTAGCCTCGTTTTGAACTACACGTGAGTCGCAGTCCGCGTTTGTGTCTTCGACTTGATTCTCCAAGGTGTATTTGTTCGGACATTTTCTTAAAGGCCGGTTTTAAAGTTGCTAGCAACTCCCATTAAAATATCAGGTTACATCCACACTTTAACACGGTACAGAAGTCAGGATTAGTGAGTTTAATTAACAGCATTGATTAATACTTGATTTTGATTGGCTAAGCTTGAGGACTTTAAAATTTGAAAAATGTTATTTCTGTTTTTAAATGCCTTATCACAACCCAACAAAATGATGAAGTTAAAATCTAACTGCAAAATATGAACATCAAAACATTGAAATATGTACATGGCAAAATTGGAAGCAATACATTTTATCAATTATGAAATTTGAGAAAATTGACCAGCTTTGTGAAAATATTAAAAATCCAGTTATTTTGGCTGTTCCATTAGTCTGCCTCCTATTTATACCCCATGTCCCTCTTTAAAAGGGGTTTCAAACTCCCAATATATTACACGTAGTTTACATCGATGTTTAACATGTTACAGAAAGTCAGGATTAATAAGTTTAATTAAAAACATTGCTGAACACTCAATTTTGATTAGTTAGCTAGAGGACTCTCTTTAATTTGAAAAATATTCTTACATTTTTGAATGTGCTAATACACCTAAAAAACAGATAAAGTTAAAATCTAATCGAAAGTTGCATTCCCAAGTACAACTGAATCTTGTACTGACTTGTAGTTGATAAAGTTTGTGACAATAATCTATTTACGGATGAAGGTGTGTCAAAAATGAACGTTGCTAACAATATTGGTCCATATTAATTTACCAAGGTTGAGAAAGAACACCTGGCTGCCTTCGGCTAGGACATAGACTTGCAATATGGTTCTATTCGCCAACTGCCACTGGAACTAATACGGCCATGTTGGGACTCCTCGCGCTATGTGTTGGCATAGTGGCAGCCCAGGAAAGGCTAGGTAAGATGAAGTATTTACAGCAAACTGTAATCAATGATATTGCTAGTTGCCCTGATTATTTAATTTATTATGAATTATAATTTCGGAACTAGTCCCACAAAATTAAAACAATTCAAACTTCATATGAGAGGATATAGTAATCTGCTTTAAAAGAATTTCAGCCGTGCCATTGTCATACTCGTATAATCAAATTGTTAAACATACTTCCTATTATTTCCAATTTCGTGGTCTCCACTCTGACCATCCTCTTAGCAGCACGTATTATTGGGTAGATTTGGATATTAGGCCAAATTCCTGCTGTATATAATTCTTACCTCTTTCCTTCTAACTTGGCTCCACCATCACGCTTCCTTCCTTTCTCGATGAGTTGTGTACATCATTTTTTCCTGGATGCACTCCTTTCCTATTGTAGAGGCCACTATTCTGCACTTTATATTGCTGGCACTTGATGTTCTCTGTTGGAACTGATGTGCCCGCAAGCTTGTCCACAACCTCATTATGATGCAATGGTGGCCTTGGATGTATACTAATGTGACGCTTGCTTTCTGTCCAACCTGATATTGTGCCACGTGTCTGTTACAGTACCTGTCTCCACCTTTGATACTATGCATAATGAGTCGGTCAAGATGATAACTTTCTCATTCTCTTTCACATTGTTGGTTGTCCATTGCCCCTGTTTCTGCGCAAAATTAAGTTTCTCCCCATTTTTTCTAATTTTCTTCTGTTGTTTTTCCAAGTTCCACCACCCTATGCGCTGATGTTGTCCCTTATGGAGCCATCTGTTAATTATACTATTAGGTTCCTCTGCCTCTATGTATTCTTGTCCTGCAATATTGTTTTCTGCTGTTCTTTTTCGCTCCATGAAAAGGCTTTTCCAAGCAAATAGCTTTGAAATCTCGTTAAAGTCTCGTTTTTAATGAGATTTTAACCAATAAATATGCCATCCTTTTTGATGGCATATTTTTATTCATGATTCTGTGTGTAATTTTTCATCAGAACAACTTTGATTTGCACTGTTATTTACCTTTATTCAAATTCTAGAGATTTTCAAGTTTTCTGAAAATGGCCGGGCTAAATTCCCATTGACACAATGTTGAAAAACCTTTAAACGTTCATTAAAGCGGCTCTAAGGTCTGTGGAGAGAAAAATGGAGAAATTCTACCTTTTCTGAGCTATCGGGGTGAAGTTTGGTCCAACATCTTCTTCCTTATTCCTATTTTATAAAAATGTATGCATAATATGGCAATATTCATCAACCAGTTGAACTGGCAAATCGTTTAGAATCTACAATTCCATACAAGGAGTCCCACTCATAGATTTTTCAAATTCTTTCCAAGTCGACGTCGAAACACCTAGCGGGTGAAATTGAAACTAATCTTTCTGGCTGCTCGAATCGATAAATCTCTGATAGTGTGAGTCTTTTTATGAAATCTTTCTGATAGAAAACACTTAATTAATATTAGAAAGCATTAAATGTTGAATCCGAAGCGTAATCTGAAATAAAAGTGAAAAAACATTGCGCGGACGTCAGAGAAAAACTTCCGGTTTAATAAAAAATGGCGGACGTCGAAGGAGAAATTATGACGAAGAATTAGAGGATTTTCCTTTGCCATTATCGATCGTTATAAGGTATGTGCACAAATTCTAGTAGCATACATGGAAAATAGATACATTTTTAAAGGCAACAACATATTCAAAGCTTTCATTTTACGATAGGCCCAGGATCATTGGATACGACTCGGCAATCGATACTCCCACTTTAACTCTTACAAGGATCACAATTTCAATGTGAAATCACAATCCACGTGTCAATAATATCATTTAGTTACATTCCGATGGTGTTTTAAGTTGATCCAAATGTAATTACTTGTTAAAGAACTTAAGTGACTCTTGCTATTAAGTTGAAAATGTTATTTAGCCCTACCATTACCCATGATGCCATCTATTTTTCCATTTATATGGAAAAGGGTCAGAAACGTAATGATCAAATGTTTCTATTTCCACATATATACATTTTCTGTCACCCCCTTTTTTATTTAGATAATCAATCAACTTATACGATCTCAACAAATCCAAATTCAATATGCCAAAAAATAAATGGATGATTAACGTGTTGAAGCGATCAACGTGTGCAATATCAGATAAGACGCAATGTACTGAATATAATTATATAAGAAATAGTTAATTCCAGGCCAATATAACGTCGACAAGAGCCAGATCTCTGTCTCTGGTTTGTCCAGCGGAGGTGGCTTTACAACACAGTTCCATGTGGTACATTCAGCGTCTATCATGGGCGCTGCCCCATTCTCGGGAGGTAAGTCATTTTGAATACGGTTCTACATGTCAAATATATCTTTTATACTTTACATTCCTGAATAGGTGATAATAAAAACTGATGAAAAAAGTAAAATTTGCATATTCTATTCTGGAGCGGAGCTCCCTTTCGGCACTTGAATTTGACAGTTTTTCATATATTTATGTAATAATTTATATATGACGATACGTCAGCGTAACAAGATGGAAGAACTTCCGGGCTTCGTTTTCGGTAAGATGGTTTTATTTCCCGATTCTTCACCACTTATAAGTCAAGTTGTGGACATTAATTTGGCTCAAAGTTAAGGGAGATTATAGTCTTGTTTGAGAATATGCAGGCGGTTCTATGTTTGGTATATTAACGAAGACGCAATTCACATATTTAGTCCCTCGCTTTTATTACGTTGACGACAATATTCATGAAGATCGTCAGCCATAAACATTCTCAAACTAGACTATCTTCCTTAACTTTGAGCCAAATTATTGTCCACAACTTGACTTATAAGTGGTGAAGAATCGAGAAATAAAAATATCTTACCGAAAACGAAGCCCGGAAGTTCTTCCATCTTGTTACGCTGACGTATCGTCAGCGTAACTAGGTGAGTACCAGTGATAATGGAGTTTGGCAAGTTGTTCCAGAGCAACTTGCAACCCAGAACCATAGATTAAAGAGCCGTATTCAATTTTAGAGAGGATAAAAGAAGTATACATTGTTTCAAGATGTTTTGAATTAACTCTCATTTTCAATGCTGACAGGGGATTTAGTAGTTTGTCAATTTTTGCTCGGACTTCGTTTATATGAGTTTTAAAGTTCAAGTTTTTATCGAGAGTTACGCCTAAATGTTTATGTGAATCGACTCGGTCTATTGAATTGTTTTTTGTTTTCAAAAGTGGATATGGCTTTCCATAGACGTTTTCTTTACAAAAGATTATTTCTTTTGATTTCGAAGGCTTGGAATTCATTTTCCAAGTTTGGGACCATTTAAAAATATTGTCGAGATCGTTTTGGAGGATTTCGTGAAATCTTGTTTGTCCCTTGGTATGCATATTTGTGAGGATTCCTAAAATGACGATTTATTACGATTTCCATGGTAACAATAATGGATACATGAATATTCTTTGCAAAAACATTTCTATTAATGACCCCTAGATCATCAATTAAATCCGGTTGTGTTTCCTTAGTGCCTTATAACTGCATGACGCATCATGGAGGCGATTGTTCCCAAGACCCGGATGTGATAAACATCGACACCTTGGTGACAGACACGAACAACTTTGCTGCTAATGGAGATATTGACCCCGTGTCAAATCTAGCACAATCCAAGGTGTTTGTCTTCCATGGCCCACATGACTTCTTTGTAGAGGCCGGTAAGTTACCCCTTGTAACATATAAACAACAAGAAATAACCCAAATATACAATCGCGTAAAATAATGTTAAACTAAAAGGCTGAATATTTCATTGCCGTACGGATGGACAGCATCGAACTTCTACTACATTCAGCATCAATATTTCATATTACTAAATAACCATCCATTTTACTCGAAATCAAGGATTGTCAATTTTTCAGTTGAGAAATTCAATCGCAATTTTTCTTCCTTTATCTGTTCCGTGATCAATTCTACAACAATTCCTAATCCAACTGTTTATTAAGACTCAAAGAATATGACATGTTCAAATATTAATATACCCGATGACCTATTCTGCGAAAAGTGATCGTTTGATTGTGATTTATACAATATGAATGTTTCAAAACAAACACAAATATGGTATTCGTGTACTACAGGTGCCGGCAGGAAGATCGTAGAATACTACCAACGATTTAATGCTGATGTCATCGGTGAATTTGACATTCAGGCGGGTCATGGCTTCGTGAGTAACATACACAATTATAAGGGTTGGATTGAAGGCAGAAGCAGAGCTGTGGCTTAGCTATATTAATATAAAACAAAGGAGCAGGTAGGTTATCGCAAACAATTCCAGACGATTCTAACTTGAATTATGAATATTTCCTGATCATGAAGTATATTTAAAACCCATTCATATCTCAAAGAAAAGTATATAATTTAATCAGACTAGGTGATTTTACGCGGCAATCGACCAATCAACTTTTTCAATGTTGACCCAATTTTCACAAAAATGCAACCTTTTAATACAATATTGAATACATCATTAAAACTTGCTTTAAGACATGTTTATTTTATTTCCTAAAAAGAAAATTGGATTCCTCCAGGAACTTTAAATATACTGAATTTGGATGATAAAAATGAGCTGGAACCACTGAGTTTTCTCAATGGGGAACACTAATCTTAGAGGAATTCCGTTTTCATGAACTAGTTGATACCTCAAATCAAAGAATAGCAGCGCATTAAATATTCTAAAAATGATTGCAGTTTGGTGAAGATGACGTCAACATCTTTGAAAAAGTATGTTGATGGTTGATTGTTAGCTAAATATCTCAAAGACCGATTTACTTTATTATCATTGTATATACTTTTCTTTGAATCAAATGGATGGATCTAAAAAATATATTTCTCTTCATGGTCAGAAAATAGTTTTTATCCAAGATATAGCCGTGTGAAATGGTTTGCGATAACCTACCTGAACCTTTGAGTTAGAATACATGAATGTTAGTTATCTGTCATTTCATGAAAATGCACTGGCCTGGCCGAGGACGAAGAATATGTTTTACTTTTGACAGAAGAAATTGTTTTTATTTCTTACTTAAAACCGAACATTTATGATGTTCATATAGGTCCATGGACTTGTGGAATTTCTCAAATTCGAATTGGCCCAATCGATTTTGTTAAATTGGTGTATATACCTGTACATATAACCTGCCAAATGTTTGTGTTATATTTTGTGTATGCAACCTGCCTAAAGGTTGTGTTATATATGTGTCATGTCTGTGTTGGTATTACTCAGAGTTTGTGTTATATTTGTGAATATATTGCCTTATAGGGTGAGTTATATCTGTGTATGTATTGCTCAACATGGTATGTTATATTGGTGTATGTATTGCTCAACATAGTGTGTTATATTTGTGTATATATTGCCATAGGTTGTGTTGTATTTGTGTAGGTATTGCCTTATAGGGTGAGTTATATTTGTGTATGTATTGCTCAACAATGTGTCATGTGTGTGTTGGTATTACTCACAGGTTGTGTTATATTTGTGAATATATTGCCTTATAGGGTGAGTTATATTTGTGTATGTATTGCTCAACATGGTATGCTATATTGGTGTATGTATTGCTCCACATGGTATGTTATATTTGTGTATATATTGCCTTATAGGTTGTGTTATATTTGTGTATATATTGCCTTATAGGTTGTGTTGTATTTGTGTAGGTATTGCCTTATAGGGTGAGTTATGTTTGAGTATGTATTGCTCATCATGGTGTGTAATCTGGGTGTGCTGTATTGGTGTATATATTGCCTTATAGGTTGAGTTATATTTGTGTATGTATTGCTCAACATGGTATGTAATATTGGTGTATGTATTGCTCAACATAGTGTGTTATATTTGTGTATATATTGCCTTATAGGTTGCGTTATATTTGTGTATATATTGCTTTATAGGTTGTGTTGTATTTGTGTAGGTATTGCCTTATAGGGTGAGTTATATTTGAGTACGCATTGCTCATCATGGTGTGTTATCCGAGTGTGTTATATTGGTGTATATATTGCCTTATAGGGTGAGTTATATTTGTGTATGTATTGCTCAACATGGTGTGTTATACCTGCGTATGTATATATGTTTTGCTTTTAGCCAACTTGGGACTACGGAACTGACTGTGACGCTACGTTTATTCCAGGTAATTATACAAAAAGAAAAACTTTTTGCATCCAAAATGATGAACTTGTAATTGTAATATAAACACAACATGATATAAACTATGATATAAAATGAATATTTCTGTGGTTATGTATGAAGGTATCAACAGATGTCAGTATTGGGGCGCTTACAATGCATTGAACCACATTTATGGCGGGAACCTTCAAGCACCTGACCCGAACACACCGACGCCCGGTCAAGTAATCATTTAATCTATATCTTAATTATTTCGTAATTGACCTTCAGCTGGAGACTAGTATTAGGTAGTAAGCATTATGTATTTTTGAATTAGCTAGCATTCGCTAGTATCAACTGCAGGCTGACGGTAACATAATCATTGGTAATATGCATAAATTAAGGTGAAGCTGGAAAATAACGTTTTGCTAAAAAATTGCTATACCTGCACATGGTATTTTCTGGTACAAAATAAAGTATGAAGGCATATGTCAATTTCCTTGCTTTTTTCAGGAAAGTATAACATTGTCTTCATTTAGAATATCTGGTAGGAGTTCAATGGGAACTCCAGGAAATTCTGATATTTCACACTTTTCATTTCATTTCACAATTTTCTTTCAAAGTTTCCAGACAACACAGGAGCTACTAAAAGTAGACAGTGTAATCTGTAATGATACGTTCCTGAAAAAAGCAAGGAAATACACTCATGCCTTCATACTTAATTTTGTACCAAAAATATGTGCAGGTATAGCAATGTTTTACCAAAATGTTACTTTCCAGCTGAGCCTTAAACACGTCATTGGAAGTTCAAATAGCGATCAAATCGCTAGTTAGCTAACAGTTCATAGTGTAAGAAATAAATAATGGATATAAAAAAACATTTAACTAACAGTGATTACGTGACTTTTTATACAGTAATATGATTGATGATAATAAATAATACTTTTGAAATCATCACCAGTCAGTCGATAGTTAAATTCGTGATGTATTCGTCAACATGTACACCAGTGGCATAACTCGAACCCAAAATAATGTTTTTCATTTTGTAGTTTATTTCCTTCGACCAACATGAGTTCAGAAACGCTGTTAGTAACACTGCTGCGTTTGACCCCATCGGGTACATCTATGTCCCAATTGGCTGCCAGAACAGTGCCACCCGTAAATATATAGTATTCCTTATTTATTCAGTTATATATTACATTGACAAACCCTATGAATCATGATCTTACCAACATTCTCCTTGATATGCTTGAAATCAGGAATCAAGATAGTTTTGACTCAGACCCGTAAACAGAGGGTTAACAAAGTTCAGACGACGCCCATGCCCGTCAATTGAAAGTCATTGAAGCAAAATTGAACTAAGATACATATATATTATATATACATTTCAATTTAGTTCCTTTCTTTAATTTTCACATATGCTTCAAGGTTTAACACAAGTTCTGAAACTAATATCAAGTGGTTTGAAATATCGATCAGTCCCTTTGGTATAAATAAATCAATTATATGAATCAAAATATTAGTACAAAACACAATCGTATCCGAACACGACCATGCAATCAAGTCATGCGTGTTGTGCATCTTTTTCATTGCAGCATGCAGACTACACGTTAACTTCCACGGCTGTTTCCAAGGAAGGTGAGTCGTTAATTACGAAATGGATCTTGACTTTATTATTCCACAATGTGCCTGGCTGGAGAAGAAAAATGTTTTTTCATTGCATGAGAGTCGAGACAAACCAAGTCTTCCCTCCCCTTTTCCTCAAAACTTTTTCAATTCTCAATAATTTTTCACAATTCACAAATCTTCCATTGCTGCATGTCTCATACTGAACACATCTGCATTCTGCATTACATATCGAATGTAAACATGATATTTGTCTTGTAGACTATTGCTGGTTTTGACCCTTGCAGCATTGGGAGCCCAAATGGCTTCAGATGTCATTCTTGTAGATCTGCTTAACTCTAAAATGCATTGTAAACCTGGATGCAGTGACAACAATTGAACCTGATTTTGGATTTCAGACAAGGGTGGATCATAGATGACGATGAGTATGCTAGAAACACTGGCTATAATGAGGTTGGAGAATTGAACAATATCATTATACTCCACCCCCAGATTGAACCAACAGACGATAACCCTGGAGGCTGTTGGGATTGGAATGGACTGGACAGTGCCGATTACCGTAAGTTTTAAAAAATTCAAGGACTGCCATCATTAAACTCAAAAGAACGTTTGCAAATTGGAGCCTATCATACAGTATATTCTTTAAGTGGCCATTTTAAAATATAATAGGGAACCTTCGTTTCCACATTAGAGCTTCATTAGATCAAAATAATCATTAACCTCATATCTTGCCACCCTATTATTTTCCCAGTATAACAATGTCATCTCCAATTTGGGATATACCAACCTGCTTTTTTATTTAAGTTACATATACAGGGTGGGCCAAAAAAACGCCACTTTTTTCAAAATGCTATAACTTTTTTAATTTTTGATACAAAATCATAATTCACATACCAAATGAAACTTGAGGTTGTTATCTAGCCATTGATCATGAATTATACACTTTTACTTGAATAAAATATGTCACCAGCGTCTCACTTAAACATGTGGTGTGCCATGAGAAATAAGCATAATTTGCATAATGTTCCTAAACTGATACGCCCTGATGACCGCAAGCTAATAGCCCTAATTCAAGCCCAAGTGAGTATAGGGCATGGGGAGGTCTCCAGGAGATGGTATGAAGGCACCCGATCTAAAAAATTGCTCAACTAAAGCTGGCAATTAAGACACATTGAAAAAAATATAGCTAACATTTCATTGATACTGCTATATCAGCAAGGCGACTAAAACTAAAATCTATCATCAAATGGGGTGGCGGACCAATTGAACTCCTCTTTTTAGATCAAATATAATCCCAGTTGAAGAACTTCTTAAATTATATTATGACTAAGAACCCTTGGCACTATATAACTGCAAAATTTGGGGTATGTAGGTTGGAAAATAAAAAAGTTATAGTGTCTTGAAAAAAGTGGCGTTTTTTGGCCCACCCTGTATATACATTATATTATTATGTGTATCGCCATTTATATTGCAGAGACAAAACGAGGACACCACGTACAAATCGTCAAGGCAATGATAGACAGAGTGACTGGTTAGAGAGGATGTTTAGAACATGCAATCTCTCATGTACAAATTAGACTACTAGTACATGTATTCTAAATCGAGTTGTTCATCAATAAATGAATATAAGTTTAGGGTGAAAATGCAAAAACTCGCATGTTTAATTTGTCTTATTATGGCATCTCTTAATATCGTTGGAGGCCTCGTGGAAAGTAAGCACCATTTTGACTTATTATTATAGTATGGTCACATTCAGTTTTATCAAGTTTTCATATAATGTAAACTTTGATCAGATTTTATTCAAAAATTAATTGTCCTTTTAAAAAAACAAGCGAGAAAAATCCAGATCGTTCAAAGAATGTTCAAAAATGACTTGGATTCGTTTACATAAATTTTTGAATTTGTCATTACTTTGGTATGATATGTAATTGATCTCTTTTGTATTTTTTCAATTTGCTAATGTTACCATACGGCTACTTTATGAGAATTTTCAATAAATTTGATGCATCAATTGGTGAGAAAATACTTGTCAAAAAGCAATTCCCTTCTTTGGGACACCCGATATACTTGTATTTAGATATTCCCTAGATAATAAGACAAGTGTAAATTATTCTAAATGATGCCAGTAATATAATGAACATTTCCACTCGGTAACACCTCAAAAACAATGTTTTGAGATGCACCCTGCTACCTGTATTTTGACAAAAAAATTCATCCTCTTTTATCTAATATTTTATTTTGTCCAGTTTGTCTTTACAATTTTGCAACGCACTATTTACATGATATATAAATATGATGATATACATAATTACAAATATAACGATGGGCTTATCAAATCAACTGCTTAAGCATCAAAGTCGTCAATCAATTAAAATAGTTACGGTTTTGAATAATAATTTGGCAAAGCAAATTATTGAATAAGTCTTACAAAATCACATTGAGGTAGTGTTAAAAACATGAACATTGTTGATAAAGGCAATAAAAAATTAAGGCAATTTCAATGTTTCGATGCTAACAAGGTCAACAGTTGGCCCCTTCGAATCCTTTGGTTATTCACCTAGATTTACTAGATGGTTGATTAAATCCTTTACATTGAATCTGAGTCTTATGAGTAATTACATTCGCAAAATATTGTCCTGTTTTTCAAAGTCCCTTCATAATATTACACGTCTCACATCTTTCGAAGGGTTGATGTCTCTTAAATTACGATGGTTCATCTACATAATAAATTATTATCCCTTTGCAATTAGAAATGCCTCCTCTGAGGCATCTGCCCCTGAATCAATCGTACAATTGTACTTTCCTTTTGGAACGCACTTTTTCTTTCCTGGATTGAAGACGAGCTTATGCGATGGGCAGAACATGATTCCTGTGTTGCCAGCAGCACATCGTATGATTCTGTGACAACTCTCTGGGTGAACATAAAGACCATTCGGTTTATCCTCGCAGAATTTCTTTACTGGACTCTCTTCAACTTCAGTATCTTCGAGATTACACTCAAACTCCTCTGTTATAATGCAACGTCCTAAATCTGCGTCGAAATGGTACTCACCATTTGGACAAAACAAGGCCCGGTTCGTTGAGCCCTTATGGCATCTTACGAATTTATTACAATCCAGCGGATGTTTGTACAAGCCATCCGGAAGACCAGCGCAGTACTCGTCCGCATGGAAGGCGTTCGGGTCGTGAGGACAGTCGTACTCTGAGGCTGGGCCACACCGCGCCCTGCCTGGTAAGAATATCATTGGAAAAACACAGGTTAGGGTGGAAGCGATACCAGCGCGACATCTTATGAATTTTTTACAACTTCCAGGTTTTGGTAGGAATTTCTTTTCAATCCCCGTGCATGGGTTGATGTGCTTGCCAGGTTGATCACCGATACACTCATAGTTTTTCAAACTATCGCATTTGCGTATGAGTGGGTTGTATACCATGTCTTCTGGACACTCCACGTCAAAGCGTTCATTCTTATAACATCTGATCATTGAATCACATCGCCTGTGTTCATAAAATCCGTTTGGTTTGTCATCACAAAATGCTGCATTTACAAAGAAACAAAAAACAGAATAAAAACATAGAATTGAACTGACCGAAAAGCATAATAAAGCCATACAATATTTGGAAGACGATTTCAATAAAATAAAAAGTATTCAGTTTTCTGGTTCGGCCTTTTCGAATCATGTAAATGTGTGACGGTTTAATTGTACATAGTTCTGCTACTTGTCAGTGTTTTTATGTCACAACCAAAAGTGTGACATATTGGTGTAGTCTCCAACCTTTTTGAGGACGGTGTTCGGCGTTCGAAGGTTGGTGTTCGGCGGTCGATGTCTGTAACAAATGACAGGCGGTGACAAATTTTGCAGGTTCATTCCTTGTTTTCTGTTTGTTACTCACATGCTCTGTCTTTCTCCTCAAAGCAAGCAGGGACTTCTCTTCGTAATCTACAACCTTTGGCGACAGGGTCGAATACCTAAAAACAATAGCACTCAAAGATATTATTGATCCTACCCCGCTGAACCCCATTGAACTATTATGGAATAACTAAAACAAAAGCCCTTTAGTTGGTCATCTTTCGATGAATGCGGGCTATTCTCTATGAATATGAAATAACGTATCATTAATCATTACCATGTCACCGCCATCCTCAGCATCATCGCAGGTGAAGTTGTACCTGTTCCCCAGTGAGCACTGGAAGTATTGGTTGCAGTCGCTCTCGTGTGGGTAGAAGCCGTCATCCACACCTTTGCACAACCCGCTCTCTAAATAGTGCAGCATTGACATTCAATAATTATTGTAAATTTACACCCTTCCTAAATGTGTAAATTGTATTGAACAATTAAACGAACATCTTTTTTGATTTCCTGCAAAACTAATTTGGGCTTTCTTTAAGCGCAATGTTAATGTTAAGGGAGTGATGTTTACATGTAGTTAGGTTTTCTTGAACTAATTTGGGTCTTCCCTATGCACAGTGATTAGGGAATATAATGTTTTGAGTATTCTCCTAGAACTACATAAATGCGTTACCTTTTTTCTTTTCCCCTGCTTTTCCGCAGAACGCATATTCTGCCCATTTACATTTTGAATCAGTTCTGTCGTACCTTTGTCCATCCGGGCATTTCAATAGGATTGCCCTCCTATTGTAGCATTGTACGTAAAGTTCACACATTTCCTTGAAAGGATAGATTCTCTCCAAAGTCTTCAAACAGTCGTAGTATACTACAACGGAATCATGATAAGAACCTTGAATTAAGATGTCTTTACACTTCCCGTACAAGTTTGGAAATCAAATAATTCATCATCTGAGCACACAACTGAATCAACACAACCTGAGATTAACATTATGTTAGTCTCAGACACAACTCACTTTTTCTATAAGCCTTTCTGCTTGGTATGCACTCTTCTTTATCACATTCGCCAGTGAGTGGATTGAAGTTCTTGGCATCATCAGGACATGATAGGATAGTCCCATTTCCACCTCTACATACCACAAACTTACTGCAGTTGCTCGGATTCGTATACAAGCCATCCATAAGATCTTCACAAAAACTTGAATCTGGAAAATGATTTATAAAATTATCTTGATTATTCACTGGCTGTATTACAATACTTAATAGTAATCAGCAAGTGCTACAGTTTGGGGGATTTGTTTTCCATAGTTCAAATAACTTATTTAGGGTGGACATGAGTTTTGATGAAATGTGTGTGTTTCCTTCTTTAGCATTGTATTCCTGAATTACCAGTGTCCGGAATAGGACTTAGAGGTGCCCCAGAGCGACTGAGATTCTTCTGAGCAGTGAGTCGAAGCCCCTGGCCCAATAGAGGGAGTGGTGGATCAGGTGGTCTGGTTGTTGTTGTAGTTGGCTC
This sequence comes from Owenia fusiformis, assembly GCA_903813345.2. NCBI lineage: Eukaryota > Metazoa > Annelida > Polychaeta > Sabellida > Oweniidae > Owenia > Owenia fusiformis. Next base: position 18,519,349 of record CAIIXF020000004.1, read on the forward strand.
AGGTGTTGTAGTGGGAGGAATTGTTGTTGTATTGGGGACCGTTGTCATCTCCGTTGTGCTCTCCGTCGGCATCTCTGAGGAACAATCGAGAGGTTAAGAACGAACATTATGACCCTCTTTCTATTATTTTTATTTAATGACTCTACTATTTAAAAATAGCGCAAACCTCATGGATCCAAAATGATACTTATGTCAAATCATTATTATATGTCAGTTTTATAAATGGACATGGACTTTTCCTATTGCAATCTCAAGAGACGCTGTACCTGTTGTAGTAGTAGTTGGTTGTGTAGCGATGGTGGGTGGTGCTATATCAGGGTCGTCATACAGACTCAGTATTATGATTTCATTGGGGAAAACCTTCAGCTTGTTTAGTACTCCACCTACAATTTGTGCCATTACACTTTTAACAACTTTAGATACTGGCTCGTGTATATTATTTTGAAATCATGTCCCAGGTTAAGAATGCAGGTTCACTTTGATCATAAAAATCCACGTAACCATTAGTATACATTACTTCATTTGATTATGAAAGTTTGCAATAGCGTCTCATCACGTTCATTTTTTAAAAACTGTTTTAAGACAAGATGTATTCTAGCCCGTATTCTACCTTACTCTAGCTAAATAGTTATATGCTCTCATACTAAACACCTGTATTGCACCTGGAATAAACCCCAATATTCCACGTCTAAGATGGTTATAACACGTACAGAAGTTGGAGCAACTGAAACCTTGAGAATCAAGATGATAAACTCTGTTTTCGAAAGCCGATTTGATCTAAAGAGCCCACCTTTACGTGCTGCTGCCTGTTTCAGTGGAACCATCAGCTGTTTGAAGTGGATCTGACGATTGAATTCAAGACCAAATGTAACAATAACACTCCCCTCTCTGGAATGTAACATATATTCGGAATACATACAACGATTGATGAATTACTACAGTGCGTCCCATAAATACGCAACAAACAAAGACATTGTAAAATCACAACACCAGTGACGATTATATCAATTTGATTTAGTTTACCAGGAAGCCAAATGTCTCCTCTTTCCAATGGTATGTCAATTATTCATATAAGACAACAGACCACTGATCATTCCTTTTGCACAACGGGCCAAAATCTGCTCTGGACCAAGTTTTAGACATTGCAACAATTAACAAGGAGTCACCAATGAGGTTGCTGCTCTCTGCCAGAATCCAAGTTGATTCAAAGAGGTGTGCGACATGGACACACAGGCCAGTCTCAGTGTGTAAAATAATAGTGGTCATGTGAAAAGGCATGGAATATAATCTTTCAAGAGTAATCTTTTATAAGATGACAGACAACGACTGTTTATGCCACTTTTTCCATAGGTTTCGTTAACTGAACCAACAAGGATACTGATAAACACTTAAAGTTAAATTTTCTTTCGATTTTTTTCTTAGTAAATCTAAATCAGAAACGTGTGTTATGTAAAACTTGTGACAAAAATTTAATCCCCAGTACCAATTACATAATGATTGCTCAATAATGATCAGTTGATTGATATTTCATAACTTGGCACAAAGGCCTTTCCCCCATGTACGACAAAACAATGATATTTCAGTGGTCCATGATCAGATATGAACAAATGACATATCATTGGAAAGGAGAGACACGTGGCTTCATTATTAACTAAATGAAATTGATTTAATCATCACAGGTTTTGTGATTACAGTTACTGGTTACAGTGCTTTTGACACAATACCAGACAAAATCAATGTTTATGCATAACAAATCCCATCAAACATAATACATATAATCTTTCATTTTACCTGAATCATCTTTAGATGCATTGTATCATTTCAAAATGCGCATACAGCTAGAATATGTACTAATGAATCAATTTGACGTAAGAATGGGAATATGAATTGTAATGTTGCTTACTGTAAGGTGATCACCCAGCATTTTCTGATATCCTGGCCAATACCCGCGGATGCGTATACATCTCCAATCTTATAAAATAAAATAATCTGAATAAACACTGCTACTACTACATTTCTAAAATAATTTTACTTGATAAAGCATAGTTGGAGATTGATAAAAAATGAGCTTAAATACATGTATAAATAGACCCCGGCTCCAAGAGTGACATTTACAAAGACTTGAATCAAATTGAATTCATTGTGCAGCCCTTTCCACCGGCGTATGGAAATAATCCATATATGTAAGGTAGCGGGGAAAAGTATACTTGTCTATACAACACTCTGGGGAGGGGAATAGTTGTTAAAACCACCCAAATGAGACTCGGGGGCCTGTTTTTCGTACCGTCGAAAATTCCGATTTGGTCGCAAGTCATTGTTCGTCAAAAAGTAGACGTTTCTCTTACCAAAAAACGCATCCCTTGGAAACTTAGGCGAAAGGAGGGATGATTTAGACAATAACTCACTGCTTACCTTACTGCAGAAATTGTTTGAGAGCTGTTTGAAACCTCTTGATTCTGGATTGCGAAATGCGGGATTAAATCGCATTTGGCGTAATCGCAAGGCAATCTCGGTAAAATCACCTAGGTAACAAAATAACACACGATTGATAACAGATTAATTGTATATTATCTTTTATCTCGCTGACTTGCTCATGTTTCTAACTAAATTTATTTTACTTAATAAATCTGCAATTATGTTAAACATCATATTTGGTTTGCTTAATATCTTGTAGCTTCAACCTACCGGTTGGTTGTATACCGCCTTTCCTTTCTCGTTCTTCATCTGCCGTCTCATTAACTATCAACCAATCTTCTAAAAATGTTGGATTGAAGATGATCAAGTTCATAATATACATAACAGGGACGTAGCCAGCTTTCAGTCAGGGGGTGCAATCACAAAAAAATTCGGTTTGCAGTCAGGGTGCGATCGTGGCATAAGCAAGCTAAAATAAATTTTCAAAGGTTTTGTTTTGAATTTTACAAAAATTGAAAAACCTCTGTGAAGACTGTGACTGTGGTAAATCAACATACCGTTATCCGGTATCGGCGTCGTTGTTGTTGTTTTTCTCAATTTTGGTTTCGGTTTTTTGGGAGGAGGCGTTTCGTCCGGTTGCTTTACCTCTCTAAACAAAGCCCCTTGCAGTTGTGAAAACTGCATTTCCTTTACTAAAATGTGGTACAAAGTTATACATTTATATAACATGTTCAATCATCTCTCAAATTGCTTCATTCAACTTTTTGTTTTGCTTCTTGGAATGTGAGTACATGGTATTTGGATATGCTTTCTGAGATTAACATTTAATTTAAACTTTTTTAGCTTTAGTTTTGTAAAATGATGACTCTTAAAATGTTGACTTGAGATAGAGTAATACTTTGCTATAAAGGTATAGATAGGTTTTGCCTATCTGTTCGTTAAAGGGACTGTGACTTTAAATTCACTTCCCCATCTACTAATGTTTCTTTCATAACAGTTTGCAATTTTCACCATCAATAGACCTTGGTACAAAGTTACATTCATTGATAGAAAGGCTCACAGAGTAAGCGACATGATATGTACACATGTACATTATAAGAGGTGAATGTATCTCTTATAATTTCTTAAATACTATTAATTTACTAACCATGTGAGCAATTTCTCTATCTCTAATATTAGAGATTAATATATGATAGAAAATAGGGGTTTTAAGTTTATTAAGTTTGCAAGTGACCTTTCATTCTGATTTTTTCAATACTATTTTAGGATTCGAAATAGGCACTGAGCCCCAATAAATCAAGAAGGTATTCATATAATCCAAAAGTCATCAAACTATCAAGAATGAACCGGAAGTAATCCATACCTCCCATGTATCCAGCGACACCTACTATGCAGATAATAAGTATGGCAACGCAGACAACTATAAACGTAATCTGCTTCCAATTTAATTTCATATCCGAGGAACCTTTAGTCTGAGGTTCGTTTTTATTTTGAACAATTGGTGGGATGTTATTAAACGCCATATTTGGCATCATTTGAGGATAAGTCATTTTAGGTTGCCGCGATTTCATATCCAAACGTTCTTGTTCCTTTTTGCGCCGTATTTTCTTTTCAGTTCTTAGTATATCCTTCCGCATATCCTGCAATTTAAAATGTTTTGTTTATAGTGAAAATGCAAGATGAGCTTTATCGTAACAAATTAAACTTTATGGGGCTATATCTCCACCTACTATGTGGAGCTGGCTGGATGTGTATTTGCGTTTTTCAAATCTTGCTCAATGTGTACCATAAATGACGTAAAAGAACATTTGATATTCCAAGTATATTTACTAATTTAAAGGAGACGCAAGGAACAATACAGCAATACATAAAACACTGCAGACTTTTAACAACGACATTAACCTGATTTTGATCGTTTACACATTTGCATTACCTACCCGAGATTTGCTACTCCGTTTTTCCCGCATGATTCTAGATATCCTCCGACAAAATCAGTTTTTTAACACAGAAGCCTTTCTTTACTAGTATCATGTAGTTGTTTAGGTCAATTATACATTGTGTTTCACGAGGCTTGGGGGCATTCAATACCTAACAAACCATTAGTTCCTGTCATAAAATTAAATTCCCGGCCTGTACTATACAGTAGTTACATTTCTTCCGATGGCAAAACCTGGGGAATGTTTATTTTGTCATGATGGTGTGTGACATAATGTTTGTTTTATAATATATAACTCAATTTTAGTGCAAACATGTTATATTTTAAATTGTATTCATTGTATAGTTTACAGCATAATAAATATTTAGCTGACTAACTAACGTTATAGTCTCCAACTTTTTCTGGACGGCGTTCCGTGGTCGATGTTCGGGGTCTGTGGTCGGTGACGTTTTGTTAATTCCTTGTTCTCTATTCTGTTGAGGAGTAGCACAAAGTTTGATTTCGGCCGCTAATTTAATTAATAAAGCCACATAATCAACTTAGTCTGACATGCATGTCTCACTTAAACACAGGAGGAGTGATGATGTGTTGCTGAAGGAGAGAGACAGTTTTACTAGGAATTCATTTTTCTGTCATACCCACGATAGTTCATATGATCCATCCTGGATATTACTATTAGGCAAATCAAAGAAGTCCAAACTTGTGTTCTTACTTTATGAAAATGGATTCGGAGCTATACTTTATTTGTAAGACAGCAGTTGCAGAAAATATGGCTGGAATGTATTGGTGTATTTCAAAAACATTTCAATAATTGTTAGATGGTATACTTTACACCTGCCACCTTTTGGCATATAAAAAAAGCAATGGAATATTGGCTAGATTGGCGATGTAATTGCACTACCAGGTGACCACTTTTAAAAGGAATACAGACTCCAGTAGAGTTACAAGTGAAGGACGTGTGTTTATTTCGATATTTCTACAGGTAAACAAGAATCTAAAGCTACATTAAACTAACCTCCAGGTTTTATTCAAACATTATGTCATACAACAGAACAAATCAATTAATTTTCAATAAGTAATGGCCTAGTGGGCGAATATGACAGTTTATTATCAGTCTCAAGGTCATGCAACTATTCATCTCATTCCAGACAACAAATCTACTTCTTCTAATTGTTGCTCAAAGCAATACACAATATCAATATCAAATTCTGTAATTTTCTCATAGCAGAATGTCAAGGCATGGTAGCCAAGCTGACCGACAGCATGTCATACAACACTTTCAAAATCTGTAAATCTTTTTGTTTTTCCTGAGCAAGAGGTCAATGCGTAGTAGCCAAGCTGACCAACAGCATTATACTAAGCTGATTGACAGCGTCAGTGTGATTTTTCATATCAGTTGTGGAAATACCTTTAAATGACAGGTGAAGTAGCCTCACGTTCTGTCTGACAGCATGTTTGCTATGTTCTACCCATTTCCTTATTGTAAATTTGTAACAATCAATTTTGTGTTATTCATATCGAAATGAAGCAGAGTAAAATACGAGGACTGTTCGATGAACGATTTACCTGTTAATCATGTTCTTAACAATGTTTTGGCTTTCTGAAAATGTTAAAGAGAGATATTGTTACTTTATTATAAATATTTGTCTATGCAGGGGGTGCGATGGGTACGTCTAATGAGCTTATCGCCTGCTTAGAGGCAAAACGGTCTATGTGCATTTATCCTGATGTAGAGAAAATGCATTGACAAACTTTGGAACCCAATATGAATCAGAACATATGGCTTTTTGATTTACAAAATAGTTTTTTATTGATTATTCAATTACTTAGATATAACAACTCTATGTAAATATGATATATCCACTTCATTTGGTGCAAATATCTGATTTTCAAATATTGCACATAGCCCCTTCTGCCTCTAAGCAGACGTTATGCATAAAGAAACCGATGTATGGTTTGGAAAACCTGAAACCCAATTAAGTATGTCAACCTAGTCCACGATGCCCATGTCAAGCTGCGCGCCTACTTAGGCGCGCAGTTTGTTTCGATCACAAACTGCGTGCCTAACAACATTGCATCATTCAAGTTGGCGTCTGAATTTTGAAACGTAATTTTAAGACATTTATCCTGCATTGTTTTCTTGTTTAATGCGTTCATTCTGTGGCGAATATACGAATCTTGCAAATACTAGCAAAAACTATGTACAAATGGATCTAAGTTTTAAAACATAAGCAGATTAATGGCATTTTCGTCACTGATTTAACAGGAATTTATACGTAAATTGATCTAGCACTTTAAACATAAATGATAAATACTTCAGACTCGTTTTATATTTAATTCCTTACGTATTTATCATGTATAATTCAAAATATTTCGAGATAAAACAGATAATCGCCTATTTTAGCCAGGAAATTACAAACTGCGCACATACTATCAAAACTACATATTATCATTGGAATTTCTACAGAGGGAGGTGTGTAGGTGTTTTTCATATAGCTTTGGACATTTTGCTATCGTCAGATTTTATGAGATTTTTATATTGAAAGTCAAAATGTATAATAGAAGTAACAATTAAGTGGGGAACGAAAAAACTTTTATTTCCAGATCATCATCTTGGTGGATGAACTCACATAGTATTTCAATTGTGGGGTTCTACTATTAGATACATATGTGCCTTACATATGGCGCTTACGTTTTCTAATAATACAAAACAAGCTTGGATAGGCAAGCAGTTTGGAAATATTAGGCACGCCGTTTGGGAAATACATGTGAATATAGGCGCGCAGTTTGACACGAAATATGTTTAAATCACGTTTATGACGTATATCGTTTTGAACACAGACTATGCTGCTTTAATCAGATGGAGTGATCCTATATATTCTAGCATACACAGACACAATGGCTGAATAAACGGCAAATGACGAGAAAAAGACATAGATATAACTTTACACTGTAAATTTTGAACACAGAATTTACTTATTAAAGACCCTTATATCGAAATAACTAGGCTTACATCGGGAACAACATTGAGTACTATGAGTAAATTAAGTTCATCTTCACAGAATGGTACTATCTTTAGAACGAGACTAACCTTGTATTTGTCGTATTCTGGCTCTTTTTGGGAGTCGTGTTCTCCCCGTCTTAAATTTTGAAATATGCGCGCAGTTTGTCAGAGTTTCAAACTGCGTGCCTAGTAGGCGCGCAGCTTGACATGGGCATCGTAGTCCCTCAACAAGAATACAGTACACCGATTAAAGATGAATCTAATTGTGATAACATACAAAACACGAATATTGGTCATAGGTCAAAATGAAAACGAGGCACTTTATTTGTTCGACCTTTTCAGAGTTACTTCACTGAATTTAAAAAGCTATCAGGTACTGTTGCTGTGATAAATCCGATCGTACAGAGCAGATCAATTGTTTGATATTAATATTATTGCTGTCAATTTTATAGTTTACGTGTGCAAGTCATAGCCTGTTATATTTTTCAAATGTCTTGCTTTATTTGATAAGTAATCTAGCCACGCGCTAGTGTATACTCTTCTTCTGTTTGGTCCTTTGTTGAATCAATAGTGCAATTATATGAATTTTTTGGTACACAACGTCTTCTAGCGGGGTCATAGACAAGTTTGTGGGTCGGACAAAACATGACGTTGGCGTTTCCATGAGTACATCGAATTATTCTATGGCAGCTCTCTGGGTGAACGTAGAGACCATTGCCCTTGTCTTCGCAGAACTTTTGCACTGGATTTTGGTCTTCCTCTTCGTCGAGGTTACATTCGAAGGAATCCTTGGCAACACATCTAGCGATATCAGCATTAAAATGGAACTCGTGTGAAGGGCAGAACAGAGCCCTGTTAGTTGACTCACGGTTACATCTCACGAACTTATTACAGTCAAGGGGATGTTTGTAAAGTCCATTTGGAAGACCGTTGCAATACGCGTCAGCATTGAAAGCATTTGGATCATTGGGACAGTCGTAGTCGTCTTTAGACCCACATCGTTTTTTGTTGGGATCGAATATAAAAGGAAACACACAAGTCAGGGTACTCGCTACACCCGACCGACAGCGTATGAACTTATCGCACTTGGCGTGGTGTTCGTAATATCCGTCCTTCTGTCCAGCGCAGGGGTTCAAATGTCTACCTGGTGTATCCCCGATACACTCATAATTGTCCATGGTGTCACACTTTTTGGTAAGCGGATTGTATACAAGTTTCTCTGGACAGTCTACATCGAAGCGTTCGTTCTTGTAGCAGCGGATCATCTTCACACACTTCCGATGCTCGTAGAATCCATCTTTTTGAATTTCACAGAAACCTACATTTTAAAAAATATAGCTGAGAAATGAGACAAACAGATGAGGATTGATTTGGGTAATGATTTACACCTTCTCATCGTCAATTAGTATCCATTGCATTTTTAAGTTCCCAATCCAGATTTTTATATCATAATTAAACATGTTTATGGGATCACAGATATGATATTCGTACTGTGACTTTCCCTATGCTTGATTCAGTTGATAAACACAAGGTAAGGCATATACTTACTTGGTTTATCTTTGTCCTCGTAGCATGGTTCAACCTTTTTCCTCAGATTACAATTCCCTGTACGTGGGTCAAACACCTATATGAAAAAAGCTAGTTTTATATCACATTAACTGAGGGTATTGTAGTATTCATGCTTTAACCCCTAGTTATCCTGCTCCTCTAACACATACCTATACTCAACTAGGATGTGAAAAAGATTGGGGTCGAGCGACCTTAAGATCGCATATTGATGCAAGCCAATGCAACACATGTGAGCTGTGAATTGGGGACAGTTGCAGAAAATGAGAGCGGGACTGACTGGAGTTTTAAAATAATGATTCAAGAAAACATGCTTAAAATACCATATCTCCTCCATCTTCCGCGTCCTCGCAAGTCCAGTTGTATCGTTTAGAAGCTGCGCATTGAAAATATTGTTTGCAGTCTTCTTGGTGGGGGTAGAAACCATCATCTCGCCCCTTACACGAGCCAGGATCTGAAATATATCATGACAACGATCTCAAATTAAAATATAGCTGCGAATTTTCCACCACGTTTTCCACGATAATAAAATATGCGTCTACATGATTTTGAAGAACAATTTTGACTACGCGGGTAATTTCACATATGAAGTAAAATTTGTCGTGAGACACGAATGCGCTTAATGTAACATGGATTCACTTTTTTGTTGTGCTTTTCTGATAGCTAAAATGAATTACCAAGTTTTTTCTCGCCATCTTTCCCACAGAAGGCGAATGCGGCCCATTTACACTTCTTTTCTGTGTGGTCCCACTTCTGTCCCTCGGGGCAGCCCAGAAGTATGGCCTTCCGGTTGAAACATTGTACATAGAGATCACAGTCCCCCTTGTATGGTATAACAGTATCTAAAGTCTTCATGCACTCCTTGTAAACTGAAATAATATTATTGGACGAGATTTATTGAAAAAAATGTCAACCGTTTTTTGCTTTTACTATCCGCATGTCAACAAGATGTGAAACGTGATTTACATTAATCTAAATCCAAATGGAAATGCTTGAGAAGCAATGGTTTGTAATGATGGCTAGACTGCCCGTACTTTATATTCACTATTGGTGATTTATTAGTGGTTAGATTGTTGGTAGGACGTGATAGCATTGGATGTGACTTGAGATATTGTTGTTGAGTTTATTTCGAAATTATGTAAAACGTAAACTTTACACGTACTCGAAGTATACATGTCGCTCTCTGGCTTACACACCGGACTGTCACAACTTCCGCTTTTAACATTAAAGAATAGAGATCCCTTTCCACACGACATCAACGAGGTCTTCTGGTTAGCACACAACACAAAACTGGAACAGTTGCTGGGGTCTGCATAAATGCCATCAGACAGATCATAGCAGAAGTAATCATCTGTAAAGATATACATTTATTCTATATGGACTCTTTTCATATCACATTTAGCTTTTGTCCCTAAATCCTGACATTTGAAAAACAAAGTCTCAGACATAGTAAACTAGTAATGCGTAATGTTACCGATAGACGGCGTGGGGTCCTTGACCTCAGCTGACACGCTCGCATCCTTCAATGCCCCTTCTCGCACACCTTTGCCCATTTTAGGCACATATCTGTCTTGACTGGAAGTTGTCTCTTCTTTTTTCTTTTTTTCTTCTTCTTTCTCCTCGACTTTAGCTGGTATTCTCTCTTTGTTTGGATCAATGTCTTCATGTTCTTCACTTTCACCTTCCTCTGCATCGCCATCCTCTATGATGAAGTAAACAAAGGGTATGGTATGAGGTGCGAAATGCATGTCATTGTGCAAGCGTTGCATTATTCTTTCTTGTGATTCGTCCTAAACATAGAGGTTCTCAATTACGTGATTTTCTGAGACCATAACCACGGGGTGCCATCGAATAATTTTGGCAACGTACCGGAGAACGACATTTTACTAAGAAATGGCAATAATTTAGCACAATATATTTTTTAACTCGAGTTCTACTTTGATTTTGACAAAAGTAAGTATTCCATGCAATGGCTATTTCATTCATGAGTTTGTAGGAATTCTGTTGGAACCCAGTTCTGATCAAGTACAAAGTTATTGAAATCGGCGCAGTCGGACTTTACTCCGAAAGATGGTTTTTCGATTATAACTTTTTACAACATTTAAGTATAGACTTTTGAAAAAAGTACAGAATAGTCCTTATACTATTGAATAATTCTTTTATTTCTGATTCACACGACTCCGATTTGTTTAATTAAAAAAAGGTTTTAAAAATATTACTTAGGAACGTAACCGGAGCCGGGAACGTAACCGGAGCAGATCAGTTGAATTATATAATTTAAAAAAATACAATATATGATTTAAAGCATATATATTATTTACAAACACATATGAATGTTAAAATGAGCATTTATTACCCTTCACTTACAGGAAAATCAATGCATGGCAATTAGTATAAATTAGAAATTAATTAGAAATTAGTATAACAGAGTGGGTTCTAATAGTTCGCTGAACAAATACAATGGGTGAAATCAAATGGAATTATTTGCTTACTACATTTAATCACTTCATTCTCCATACAATGATTGTTCTATGTTTGATAGCCTTTCTAAGGTAAGTGCACTTATGCATGGTAAATACCAAATTTAATTTTTCACAATGGATACATTTTTTTCTTTAAATAAAATGTAATAAATACGCATTCGAACAATCCCGTATGTTTTTAAATTAGTATATGTGCTTTAAATCTGTAACGGGGCGAGTGTAAGGCCCGTGGGTGGCAAATAAAAGTAACAGATAACTAAAGTTAAAATATTTAAAATAGTCTATTTCAAATAAACTTCAAACGTTCTCTGTACAATCTACATTATCATCTAACTCTAAGCAACTACTGAGGCTGGGCCAACACCCAAACTCAGCTACATGTGAGTGAATGCTATTATATAGAATACAAAAACAGTACGAAACAATCACACCATGAAAAGCTAAAAATTGCTTTAAATAAAGGAAGATAAAGTAGAAAGTATACAAAAGAATTGAAAACATTGTAATTAAATATTTGAAACACTGGTGTAAAGTAATGAAGGGACCTGTTAAAATGACATGGATCAAATCATACATTTTAATTTTTTTGATTAAATAATTCAACTGATCTGCTCCGGTTACGTTCCCAGCTCCGGTTACGTTCCTAAGTAATATTTTTAAAACTTTTTTTTAATTAAACAAATCAGAGTCGTGTGAATCAGAAATAACAGAATTATTCAAAAGTATAAGGACTATTCTGTACTTTTTTCAAAAGTCTATACTTAAATGTTGTGAAAAGTTATAATCGAAAAACCATCTTACGGAGTAAAGTCCGTCTGCGCCGATTTCAATAACTTCGTACTTGATCAGAACTGGGTTCCAACAGAATTCCTACAAACTCATGAATGAAATAGTTATTGCATGGAATACTTACTTTTGTCAAAATCAAAATAGAACTCTAGTTAAAAATATATTGTGCTAAATTATTGCCATTTCTTAGTAAAATGTCGTTCTCCGGTACGTTGCCAAAATTATTCGATGGCACCCCGTGATAACTGTAGCTTCATTTCTTTTGGATAATTTTCAGGGCTAATCAGTAAACTAGTGTTGATCCGACATACTAGAATAGTACATCATTCACTTCACTCTCTCAACAAACATAAATGAATGCTACAGGTGCGCATGCCGTATATGCCATTATAGTTGATTTGAATATTATCCCTTATGTCTCTGCACCTGGGTGAAACTGGGTCGATAATCTTACATAATGTTATTTCTTACCAGTTGGAGTTGATACTGTAGTGGTTGTTGATGTTGTGGTTGTGGTTGATGTAGTGGTTGTATCCACAGAGTCAAAGAGACTCAGCACTGTGATTTCCTTTGGTGAAACCTATAATACAGAATACTATAGAATGGTTTCGTGAAATAATCTCAACACAACAGCCATCTTTTAAAGAAATGTGAAAAGAAATGACAAATTAAGAATAGATAACGTAAATATCTCTCAAGTGTGATTGAGAAAATATCCTCTACAATATTGAGGAATTGAAAAGAAGAACTTTCAATTGGTATACATGTAGCGCACTGTGGTCCTCACTGAGGCCTATCACTATTGTTATGTGCACATTTAGAAAATACCTTTCCATGAAGAGAAACAGTGGATCGAATTGACCATGAGCTTTCAAGAGATATTCAATGCCCATGATTTGACTACATACATCTACTGGGCCTAAACATTACCTTTAGGTCGTAAAGGACGCCGCCTTCCTTCAACGCCGATTCTCGTAAAGGAGTCATCAACTGGGAAAAGTGAATTTGTTTAGTGAACTGAATGCCGAATGTTACAACTATGCTCCCCTCTCTGAAATTATAAACTGGAAGTGAAATCGACGTATATTCATATCTTGCATTTAGAAACAACCTTGCATGTAAGCGCTTGGTATAGGAACTAAATAGCAAGTCTAATATGAAATATTGGTAGAGGGTTGAATATGTACAATAATGCCGTTCAAGTCAATTATTTAAATAAGCTATGCGGATGCCCATCCAAAGAGATGTTATCATCAAATATGAATATATTTTGGACTCACGAAAATAGTATGACCCAGCAATCCTCAACGAGGTCGCCTATCCCAGCACCTGTGTAGATGGTGTTGATCTGAAAGAGTGTACCCATTTTGAATGTTTAAGGAATGTCATGTGAAGGTTATTAAGCGTAACGTTATCATTTTTATTAATACCATTAATGATCGGATCTTAGAATCCGCATGAGTTACCAAGGAGTGTTAATCAACTTATCATTTTATCTAGATCTGGTATTGTATGCACCTGTATTTCTACATAATTGGGAGAAATATAAAAAATAATGAATAATATGATAATTATAACTGAGGTCCATCTTTTTCATTCATGTCAAAGGTCAAGGCCATCAGCTGCATGTCTTGATGTGTAAACATTGCTACTTTATCAGGTACACGTATATTATACATTGGCGTAGTCAGAACCAAAAGTCAAGATGTGTTTAGAATCATATTTGTTATTGTAAATATTATAGTTATTTTATTACAATCATATATATAATTCTTGTAACTTGAACAATAAATGTGAAATACATGCTGCTTTCTGCGCTCTGCAGTACTATCAATATATCATTATACAGATTGTTAAATACCTTTTTACAAAAGTTGACCGATAGTCCAGTGAATCCTCTAGATGTTCTGTCTGCGAGTGCTGGGTTGAACCTCCAGTTCTTCACTCGTAGAACAATCTCTGTGAAATCACCTGTAAAGCACGTCTTACAAATCTATGCTCATAACATATAGGAGATTTTATTTTGCTTTGACCGTGGTCAAAAAGGCATTATTGCCTATTATGATCACGCCTTACAAATCTGTCATTAAGGAAGTTATAGTAATGCTCTGCCTTAACAGTGGTCAGAAACACGTTATTAAAAGTTTTTTTTATATTCAAATGTTATGTTTTTATAGACAAAGGATTGCAATGTCAATATCGAAATACGGTTGATTCTTCTTTGTTTGAGTTGATACCAGTGACACATGTTCTTCCTGTCATCGCGTTTTAACGGTAATTAAGGAACTGGGGTGTTTCGGAGGACTTTTCCCAAGGGAAATATCATAAACCCATCTATTTATAAGACACTAAATGTTTATGTACCAAAAGCATGTACACCTCCTTTCTTTTCTTTTTTCTTCTTTGATATTTCACCAGGTTCCAACCATTCATCTAAAACATACATGATACATGAATTGTATTTAGTGTATTTGAAATGTATTATTAATATCGACAGATTCACACATAGCTAGGCAAGGTGTGTCCGATTCCAGCCAATCCGAACACAATATTTCATACTGCAATGCATTATATCACCAATCACCGCATCCAAGGTCACTCCTTATGTGGTTGACAACTTGACTCTACAGATTGAACTTGATGCGTTGTCAACTTGATCCTCGCAAAAAGTTCATGGAAAATATGTTATTTAGTGATTTTATATCTTTTAAGTAGAATGGCCATTCCTTTCAGGCGTTGTTTCCTAAAATAAACACTCGATGCTGCGCATCTCGAACGCCCTTGTAGCTTAATCGATAACATGATCACTGATCAGTTATTGTGTACTTACACGCCTTGGTTGTGGGTGGTGCAGTGCTTTTCAATTCAGGCTTTGGCCTTTTAGGAGGTAACCATTTTGCTTTGTTGGCATCTTCCTCGGGTTTGTAGACCGCTTTGAACAGAGCTGTTTCGAGCTTTTTTAACTGCAACTCCTTCACTGTAAGAACTCTGATTATACGAACATTGGGAAAAAACGCTTTTCTCTGTTTTTTGTAATGTCTGATTTGATCATGATTTGGGGATTTTGCCATTATTTTATTAAGCGATGAAACACATTTTACACGCGCGTGGAATGATGGGATTTACATTTGGAATATGTCGGTCAACCATTATGCAAACCCTATACTCACCACCCATATATGCAGAGAAGCCTAATATACACATTAATAAAACAAATACACACGTCACGCTGAAGGTAAATGTCTTCCATTCGATCCTTTTATTAATAACTGGGAGTTTGATACAGTTCTGTTTTTTCTCCTCACTTTGTAATTCCTGAAAAGCGTTTGAAGAATTATTTTTTGAAATAATTTGCAACGACTTGCGCATTTGTGTTTAGTTGCCCCCTGGGTGCTCAGTATTGTCTACAATCAATAATTGCTGCGTATGTTTTTTAGTTTACATTTTCGATCAGTCTCATGGACCACTGCATACAACAACACAACCTATACAATCCACAATTTCCAGTTTTCTCTAAGGTTTTCTAATGATTCGCATTAGGCTTACTTGTACAATTTGTGTGGATGTACAATTTTCACTTTCTTTATTACCAATCTTCTTTTCCCTCTAAATATCAATAGCAAGTCTAGCACACTTTAAATTAAAGAACTGCGTTACGCCCATTTCTTACTTTCAAATAGAAGTCTAGTTCAGACATTGTAGGGGGCTGTGGTTCACCCTGGGATCTACCATACGGATCGTACCTGGATAAAGCTTTACCCATGTCTGAACCATCCGGCTTCGACCTTGGTCGAGTCTTTCCATACTGAAATATAACAGTAAAGGGAATCAACATTTGTATAACTATATTAATAATTGCAATATTGATCACAGTTTATTGTTCATTCGAGTTCAAATTTACTTTATCACTTTGTTCCAGTGGTTCAGTCCTGTTTATACGCTCTGGTTCTTGTTCAATTTCAATGTCTTCTGTGAATTCAGTTATGTCATCTTCCTCCTCCTCCTCGTCTTGTTTCTTTGGCTCTTCAACTGGTAGGTTCAGGAACCTCTTCAACAACTGTAATATATAAATCAGCATATTAAATTGACAGTACATGACATTCCCATGATCCTTGAAAATCTATTCTTTTGAGTCATTTCGAAGCTTTTAGATGATATTGTATAATATATGTGTGGAAAGAATTTAAGCCCAAGATTCAACGCATTATGACTGATTCCAAGCAGGTGTTGTTTCCTAAACTTTTTTACTTACTTTTTATTTCAGAGAAAAATATGTTAAAGCAATTACAATACAGTTACATGGAACACATTTTACAATGCTGTTTTGATCACACTTCAGTTTTTAAGAATTGTGTACCTCGTGCAAAGTTTGAAATAACACCTTTGATGGATTATCAGTATGTAAATGAACTGTCTCGAAACTTCAAATCGAAATAACGTTCAGTGGATTCTGAAGTTAGTGACTTGTTAAGTATATTGCTTCATCTAAAGATAGAAATGCCCCACTCAGAGTCTCTTATATTAAATATTACGGGTTGATATGCACTCTTTCCTTGAATTTGGAAACAAATAAATTTGCTAGTTATTGAGCTAAAAATACAATGGGCGTCAATGAGCAGAAAAAGTAAAAATGTAATTTACGTAGATGTTATACTCATAGCGTTGTCCATAATTATTAAAATCAGCCGATAACATTGGCATCCTTGCGACTGTATAATTCGAACTAGGTTGGCAATAGATCCACTTTACTGCATTTATCCCTAGAAACCCCGTTTTTCCTACAGTCACCCTTGTGACATGAACACTCCCTGTTGAACAACAACCCGACTTGACAGTCGAATACTTCTGAGGTCATCCTTCGTCAAAGGGCTTCATTTATGCTTATACTCGATCGTATTTACCCTTGCTACAAGGATGTTCTGACGTGTATCTTTAAGTATTTATTCATAATGAGTGTACCTACACTAAACCTAGTATACCTTTTCCATATACCTGCATTAACACCTAATATACACCTTGAACTTGTCTCGCTGTACCCACATTAAGATGCAGTGGTACTTAACAGGAAATGACAAAACAGGAAGTGACAAAAATGTGGTATTTTTAGACATTTTTTGAAGAAAGATAACAGAGTTCTGTTTTGACCTCCAGTCAATTCAAATAGTTCCACATATCATTTACAGGACCAGGATCACAATGTCCATGGTCAGAATGACCCTGAACATGATGAAATAACTTTTTCAGCCCGCTGAAAATGTGACTGAACAGAAGGTCACTGAACAGAATATTTTGAATTTTTTAGAAAATGTACCCAATATTTTGCTCTAACTGATACAATCTTCAAAATTTTAGAAAATTGTCTGAAACAAAAATGGCGGTCACAAAAAGGAAGATAGATCGCCTTTCAATATAGTTTTTTCATTTTTTTCTTTTTCTACGAATGATATCACATTTTCAAACATTGTATTATTAAGAGTAATATATTGGGCACATTTTCAGAAAAATTCAAAATATTCTGTTCAGTGACCTTTCCCAAGCTTTTACTTTTAGCTATTTTCCAGTCACATTTTCAGAGGGCTGAAAAAGTTATTTCATCATGTTTAGGGTCAGTCTGACCATGTACATTGTGATCCTTGTCCTGTAAATGATATGTGGAACTATTTCAATTGACTGGAGGTCAAAACAGAACTCTGTTATCTTTGTACAAAAATGTCTAAAAATGCCACATTTTTGTCACGTCCTGTTTTGTCATTTCCTGTTAAGTACCACTGCACCTTAACAGTTATTATACTTTGTGAATCTTTACCTAGATTAGTGGATGGTATATCGTGTAGCCCTGTACCTATATTAATATTTAGTATTCCATGTGTAAACTGTATCAACATTGACAGCGAGTATACCTTGTGCACCTGTGCCTGTATTAACATCTTGTATACCTTGTGAACATGTGCCTACAATAACAACCAGTATACTGTGTGTACCTGTTCCCACATTAACAGCTAGTATACCTTGTGCATTTTTATCTTCATCAACAGCAAGTACATCTTGTGTATCTGTACCTTTATTCACAGCCAATATAACTTTTGCATTAAATTGTTACATTAACAGCTAGTACACCTTGTACATCTGTACCTAAAATTACAGCTAGTAAACCTCGTGCACCTAGTGCATTTATTTACCTTATGCATCTGTACATACATTAATAGTTTGTTCACCTTATGCATCATTGCCTACATTAACAGTGAGTATAAACCTTGTGCATCTGTACCTAAAACAGCTAGTATACCCTGTGCATTTGTATCTACATTATTATCATGAGCACATATTGCAATAACTTACCTTGTGCATCTGTATCTAAATCTACAGCTTGTACACTTTGTGTACATGTATCTCCACTTATAGCATGTGCACCTAGTGTATCTATTTGCATTGTACATCTGAATCTTCACTCACAACTGCCATGTACATTTGGACCCAGACAAACAGCTATGCATCGTTACCTACATTCTCAGCTATTATAACGTACACATCGGTACCCATACTCACAGCTGTTTTATCTTGTACACAGCTTTTTTACCTTGTACATATGTACCTACATTCACAGCTATTATACCTTATACACGTGTACCAAGTTTAACAGATATCATACCTTGAGCACCTGTACTTGCATTCACATCTATGAATTATACCTTATGCATCAGTAATGTCTTTACTATTATACCATGTTAATTTGTACTTACATCCACAACTAGTAGCATACTGTACCTTGTGCATCTCTGTTATTATACTTTGTGCATGTGTACCCAGTTAAACAGCTATCATATGCTTGCAATCTTTAAATTCTAGTTATACCTTGAGTTTGCTATCATAACCCACCAGGGCACATCTTTACTATTATACCATGTTCATTTGTACTTACAACTAGTAGCATACTATACCGTGTGCATCTCTGTTATTATACTTTGTGTATCTATCCCTAAATTCACATATTTTATACCTTGTGCATCTTCACTATTGTACCTTGTTCACCTACATACACAAATTGTGTTCCAGTGCCGTACCTACATCCACGTAGTTTATACTTTGTGCATCTTAACTAATATTCACATCGTCTGTACTATTATATCATGTACACCTACATACACAGATTGTGCATCTGTACCTACATCCACACCGTTTATACTTTGCGCATCTATACTTACATTCACATCGTCTGTACTATTATACCGTGTACACCTACATACACAGATTGTGCATCTGTACCTACATCCATATCGTTTATACTTTGCGCATCTATACTTACATTCACATCGTCTGTACTATTATACCATGTACACCTACATACACAGATTGTGCATCTGTACCTACATCCATATCGTTTATACTTTGCGCATCTATACTTACATTCACATCGTCTGTACTATTATACCATGTACACCTACATACACAGATTGTGCATCTGTACCTACATCCATATCGTTTATACTTTGTGCATCTTAACTAATTACATTCACATCGTCTGTACTATTATACTAAGTACACCTATACCTACACTCAAAGTTATTATACCTTGTTTATCTGCATCACATACACAACAATTATAACTTATTACCACGAAATTTGATATTTGACCTTCAGAATTCATTACTCACAAGTAGTTTATAGCTCATTTTACCTAATCTTAATGCATTTGTCATTGTATTTGAACAATATATCTTTACATTAACATCTGAAGATCTATATCCTTCTACTCTTATCCTTCATTTCAAAATAGAAGAAAGCTTGGAGGAATTCGAAAGCTTTGCATTACAAAGCTAAATAATTCTTGATGTAACACAAAGAAAGAATGATTGATAAGATAGAAGACTATTTTGGTTTCAATAAAATAGAAGAATGCTTGGCATTTCTACTGAAGAGGAATGCTAAAGGAATGCTTGGAATTACAAATCAGAAGAATGCTTGGCATTTCTACTGAAGAGGAATGCTAAAGGAATGCTTGGAATTACAAATTAGAAGAATGCTTGGCATTTCTACTGAAGAGGAATGCTAAAAGAATGCTTGGAATTACAAATCAGAAGAATGCTTGGCATTGCTAGGAATGCTAAAGGAATGCTTGGAATTGCAAATTAGAAGAATGATTGGCATTTCTACTGAAGAGGAATGCTAAAGGAATGCTTGGAATTACAAATCAAAAGAATACTTGGCATTTCTACTGAAGAGGAATGCTAAAGGGATGCTTGGAATTGCAAATTAGAAGAATGTTTGGCATTTCTACTGAAGAGGAATGCTAAAGGAATGCTTGGAATTACAAATTAGAAGAATGCTTGGCATAAGGATAACAAATAATGCTTGGTAAGGGGTTTGAAGGTGTTATGAAGTTGAATCATCTGAAACCTAGTGAATCAAGATGCCTACTCTCAATCATTAAATTTTGTTTAAAACAATAGGCCTAGAACGTGCTCTAAACGAATATGTTTGATATCAGTTACCTGTTTGTCATAATCAGAATGATGGTGGTGATGATGGTGCGCTTTGAGATCCTCAGGTGCATACGGAAATGGAACTTTTTTCTGTTTGCCCCAAACTGGAAGATCCCTCCGCTTGACATAAATTTCATCGATCTCTTCCATATCAGTCCGCCCCTCTCTTGGCTCGGGATTTATATCCACAGGCTTCCTGGGTTTCGGGTTAAAGAGAAACATGTTTGAATGAATTTACTTAAAATTCGTATTACGCTCAAATGTACTTTTACTTTTATATCCACTTTTGATTCCTCAAAGCCAAAACATCATCCTTTGGTGTTCCGTGTATTTTTAACCAGAACTAAATTAGTTCCATCTAAATCCAAGTATATCAAACTATATGTGAATATCTATAAATTCTCAATGTCTGATTGTATATTTTTATTCTCATGGCATGTAATGTATCATTTTAGTAGGTCTGCAGTTGCATTGTTAGGTGAATGTTTGACTCCATTGTAATCACAACAACAATATTGCTCCTGGTATCACGATGATTGACAGCAATGGCCACCCTTACAAGACAATCATAACTCCAAACACAGATAGACGCGTGTGGTATTTATCTCCAAAACGAGGAAATCCACCTGTTTATGTGTTACTTTTTGGTGGTGTCCAGGGTTGAACAACAAAGATAAAAGGCAATCATTTTGAGAATACATTAGGTTTCCTATGCTTGTATTGAAGGGAATCTTAAGTTGTCGCAATAATGATGATAAGTTGGTCAGACAGTAATAAGTACAACGCCGTATTGATGAGCAATACACAACTGCGTCACATTTTAAAACACATTCACTTTAGAATTTTTCCTCTCGCCATCTTTTTTTATTTTCAAAAAAGAAAGGAAAAATGAGGTGAACACAAAATGTTCCAAACCAAATCAGTTGATGTCCTAATATGTACACTCCCCTCCATAAGTTTGGCAACCTTAGCTCCCCCATTGAACTACGTGTTAAAGCCTCTTTACGTTTGAATTTTTATTTACTTAACGTGTAATGTAATAACTTATAATATCAATGGAAACATAACTTGACTTTATTTCCAATACCTCCAAATTTTTCCTCAATTACAATAGGTCGGCAATTGTTGATAAATTTGTTGAATTTTGGAAAATCGGTATTCTGATACTCATAGCATAGTTCAATGGGGGAGCAAAGGTTGCCAAACTTATGGAGGGGAATGTATCTTTAATCAAACAAAAACTGCCCGAAAATAAACGTTTAATCATATTAAATAAGGGGATGATAGGAAAGATTGAACAACATAGCAGCTGGTTTTTTCATTTCCCAGTTTTCTTTAAATAAAACCACATATTACTGCAGGTATACCGCTTACAACAATTCATTGCTATGTGATTAAAGTATGTGCGAGCCAGTCAAAAAGATATTAGAATAAGACAGGCCAACAATTGAGTCATCATTGGTCCTTGAAAGTAACAGCTCATTTTTAAATGAATATCGAATAAATGTTAAACCGATTTTAAAACAGGAAGGTTAATAATTATAAGAATTCATTTGCCAAACCTTTTGAGGGGAGTACTTCTAAAGACGTACGTAGCAAAATTCTACATACTAGCAGGTAAATGATTTGCCATACTAAAGTAACATATTATATTTACATACTTACAATCCCCTCAAAAGGTTTGGCAATCCAGTAGATTTCCATGCTCCTTGATCTGCCTGTTTTTATCTGCAAACATATAAAACGTTAATTCTTTTGGGGATTGGTTATACAAACAGAATTTGATTTCTTAATTTTGTGTTAAAGGCCCCGTGCAAAGTATAAAAATATGTTTTTATCATTCATTTACTTTTGTTCAATGTTCATGACACCGTAATGTTACCTCAGGTCTTAGGGTGCAAAATGATCTTTATGTCAATCCTTTTTAAATATGCTAAACTTGATTGTCTAACCAGGTTTAAAAGAAGAATATATTACTGTATGTATTAAATATTACGGTACCAAATTGCAGTTTTCTCTGAACCACTCTCATGCATGGGTGAGTTTGATCATCCCCTATTAAAATATATACGTGACCTCTAAAATTTAGTTTAAAATAAATTCGCGATTTTCGAACAAAAAGTGCTTCCAAAGCCACTTTTAAAATTCTAAAAAAGTTTCACGGATCACATATAATATGTAATATTATATATATTATTTTGTGTTACTCCCTAGATCTGCTTGTTGTGAAGTAAACATAACAATTCGTGTTGCGTGTAAATATTATTATTTTCCATTTATTTAACTTCACAAGTTTGGTATTAATAGAACTGTTGGGAGGTAGTGGGGAATGGGCGGCAATTTTTTAAATGTCCACAAGTATATCAATATATTAAGTGTCCATAAGGATATAAATATATTAAATGTCCATAAGTGTATAAATATATATTAATTGTTCATAAATGATATGCAATATTATTATGATACAATTGCATGTACAGTGATTTACTTTAATTATATTATCAGAACGTTCTATTGTGAGCTACTAGTGCTATTGCAAGCAGCCTGTAAGTTGAACTAAGATATAAACTTGTTTCACTGAGGTTAACCCTAAACTGATGTGTCAGTCAAACATTAACATAATGCACAGATACAATCGTTCGACCCACAAAGCACCTTATTTGGCATAAGGGAAAATTTGTGTTACTCCCTAGATCTGCTTGTTGTGAAGTAAACATAACAATTCGTGTTGCGTGTAAATATTATTATTTTCCATTTATCTAACTTCACAAGTTGGGTATTAATATAACTGACCATTCTAGGCAATATGATTATATTGTCTAGCGCCCAGCCAGAATATACATATATAATATAAGCAATGGTTCGCCTTTGATATAATAATACTCCTGACAAAACTTACCTGACCTTCGTCCTGTTAATGTCCGCTATCAAACAGTCCTTTTTATTAGCCGTTGTTAGGACCGCATTTTACAATGATGTGATATGTTTGTATAAATCAGAAGCCATACAGTGTAATAGGTAAATAATAAATATGTGTTTTGTAAACGTGAGCAATGTTACTTATGGTTGATGTAATAAAAAGGAAACTGTCTTAATAACTATCAAAATACAAATTAACGTCAGCGCCTTGCGAGATATGTTGAGGGCCCTTGAGCAAAATGGTTCCAGTTTTATTCAGGTTATATCCAATTCTCCCATATCAAACCAAGCATACATGTTGTCCCGTGCATATATTATAAATTTAATGAAACATTTGCTCATATTATTGTACCGCGTGACACAAAAATGACACACACCCACATAGCTTTCGTGGCTTTTTTGTCTAAAGAAATTCTGACTTGTTTTTTCGCACATTAAAACTGCACTCTATTTTTCAACCCCACAAGAGGTTGAAGAAGACTAGCTCACTTAGATGCACATTTGTGAGCATTACAAAATGTGTCGTCTATTCCTTTGCTGGCACAACTGGATCTAACACAAAAATGACACCCACCTTTTAAATTTTAGAAATAAGATATAATGATTTTATCAATGACAACTACATTAATTTGTGTTTAATAGAATGGACTTAATTTCCTTGAAAGTACAAGCTAAAATCATAAGTATTTACAAAGTTATGATACAAAACTGATTGGCATTCTTTGTGTAGAATTCATGAGTGTCTGCAAAGGAATGGACGACATTTAGAGAAAATGTTGTAACACTCATAAAAATATGGGAATATAGTTCTAAATATGGATACCTGTGCCGCACTGGTTTTGAAAAGTTTTCCAAGTGTACATTTTTAAAAAACAATAGAAAAATAATGCACCCCTCTTTGTTATAGCTGGTTATTCTTAAAAATAAAACCCAGTTCATTCTAGGCGAAATGTTACCACTTTCAATTACAGTCTATGTCGACCGAATACGACATCTATTTATCCAAAAGTGATTTGAAAACACCTTAAATAAAGGCTTGGTATCGGTATCGGTATGGAGAAATGAATTCAACGATGTTTTTCTCTTAAACCAATCATTGAAAACATTCTGTAAAAAAACACGGTATATTATGTAATGTTGACAACAATTCAATGCGAAAATTATTTAGAAATATTTTATATAACTGTTTTGCTAACATTTTTGTTTTTTAAGTGCAATTGTTTTTGCTCCTTTCTACCAATTCTTGAGAATGAAATAAAATGTCTTTCCGAACCTTGTTGGAACATAATACCATATACAACAAGTTTTTAGACCTTTCAATATTATAGCTATACAAAGGATTTTTTGGGTGATTTTAAAAAAATATTCAAAAAATTAAAACAAAATCCCCCAAAATAGATAAAAATCAAGATAAACCTTTTATTTTTTACTAAACAAGTGTTTGATGTGTTTTCTAAAACACTATAGATGAAAGTATATATTTTTTTCAATTTATATTGTTACCTTTCAAAAGATGACCATTAAATTGACGATGTGTTAAATTTTTAGATTTTTCTTATGACTGGCTTAAGAGAAACGTGTGTTCAAAAAGTTCTCCATATCGATACCACTCCTTTCATCTCTTTTTTCATCTCTTCATTATTTTTACAATAAAATAAGCTTCGTAAAGTATTCAATTGGCTGTATGTTTCCATGATTCTTCTTTCTGAATACGCAAATTGCCTTCTATATATATTCTCATATATGCAAGCCTTAATTTTGACAGGTTTTTTATACTTAATTTTATGAAGTATTAGAAATGCTGCGTACACTTGGGATTGGCTTATGTTGTCCTATGTTGTTCGACTTGGAACTATTTTTGATTGAACTTCTCGAAAAGATTATAACTTATAGTATTAATGACTTATTATTCTGCTTTGTCTATTTGTGGTTTATTTTCCTATTTTATAATCCACCTAACTTTGCATTTAGCATTAACATCTTATTTTGAACAATATATCATTTTTAAAGAATACAAGAAATAGTTAATTGTTTCTTCCCCAGACACATCATTTGAGTAATTCGCCAGATATTGGTGATTATCTTAGATTAACAGGCTCCAAGCAGCGTAGTAATGTGCATATTAACTGCTGAGACTGGAGGCTATAACATAATGACAATAATTAAGTTAATAGTTTCTTTAAAATATAGTTCTTAACATTCAAATTGTAATTACCCTGAATTCGAACTGATTATTAGTTATTTACCAATGTTATATGCTCTGTGTATTTGTGACTCTCATGACAACACGTGATATTGCATTGGAATTAAGAAGCAGATTCTAAAATAGGCCCAGAATTCGAACTGATGTTGGTCCAAGCTCGGGAAAACTTTCGACGAATTTCAGTCAAAGATTTTCTCTGTTATTTTCTTTGTGTCGTTATTTTTCAACGTTAGGAGGTTATTTTAATAGATTGCATATTCTATGAGTTACAATCGCAACATAGTAAACTTTGAACTGCGCCGTTTATGTATTCAGTCAATCATCTTGCTATATATTTAAATAGTTTACGTATTATCTCAATCATCTTAATGTATATATTCGCTTACACGCTTGAACTCCATACCTTGATAATCCAAGGTGGCGGTACATTTTAGGTGCAAACGCTTTAAACAGACTTAGATTGTTTGTGGTGTTTGGATAACAAATATGTTGCCATTTCTAATTTGGTGCTTCTCTGAAATGATTTTTATAAAACTATCATAGCTGACTTTGAATTACGAGAATCTGTGAAAAACAAAAGATTTAGATCTAAATATGAATATATTTTACCATTTAATTATCATTGCACTCACTGTGGTACTTTGATTGCTTATCTTTAGGTTTGATAGACTTACATTTTCAATGCATCGCACTGTAAAATCATGTTTGCAGCCTTGACGTATTGTTTCTCTTAAACTGAAAGACTGCTAACATATTTTTGCACAATTACATTAAATGAGTCGGATCGCAATAGTTGACATTTAATCCCCATGTGGGATATAAACATGAATAACAAATGATGACTGATTTATAATATGAATAATCATGTATGTATTTATTCATTTCTTTTCTACAATATAATGTATCCATTTACCATTACAATTACGGTAGAAGTATACTGAACTAATCTCGAGACTATTTATTATCCAATATGCCATTGGGGTGAAACAAGTCGTTTTGTCTCAAAAGTAGTGTATCCCCCTATTGTACAATTATACATGCGATCTTGTTTTTCATGGCATTAAATGATGAATGGCATCGTCTGTATTCAGTAGATCTAGCTCGTATACAACCATTTACATGCAAAGACTATGAGCTCTTGTGTTTTATATACAAATTGCATGTAGGTATACGTGCATTATTGGTCATAAATGTCATTCTTTGAAAAATAGTTTCACTTTCCACCTGGACAGCCAGTGTTACGTCATCTATCATCTTGTATGTGTGTTTATTCTTTATATGTGATATGATATGATGATATGCCAGACCATCGTAATATTTATTTACAGTATTGTAGCATTGTTTTCTAGCATCTGCTTATGTTCCAAACATCTTCCACAATTCGTGCCATCGATCTTGCCCAAATGCTAATCTTTCAAGCCATCCTGATCGTTTTTTCCGCTCTGGAAGTTGTAATTTACATGAAATAACTTCGAGGATGAAGCCAACACCGAAGGATAGCATAGGAATATCCTATGGTTTTGAAAAAATATCATTTATATCCATGAGTGGATATTGATATATTCATGAGTGAGCGCATGAGTGGATATAATTGATATTTTGAAAACCATAAGATTGTTTATCCCATGGGATATATCATAAGCGAAAAAAAGAAATATCTTGACTTTTTGAAAAAATGTTTTTTGAAAACGAATTTTTTTGAAGAAATATTTAAAAAGTATTTTTTGAAAAAATCGAAACCCTCGAATATCACTTTTAAAACCGTCGAATATCACTTTTAAACGAAAATATATCTTGATCCACAAATCAACTAAATTTGAACTAAAACCTCAACTGATATTTTTGAGTTATCAAATGATTACATTTTGACAAAAAATTGCAGCCATTTTGAATTGAGCGGCCACATTGAAAATTCGTCAATCCAGGGCCCTAAACCCAAAGAGCATATCTGTAAAATTTGAACCAACCCCGTCAACCGTTATTACAGTCATCACACGTAAACACTCACAGACGGGCGGACGAATGGACAGACGGCTTCTCTATATCCCTCAAATTTCGTTCGATGAGATAATTGCTTTATATACCCTTCGTTAAGCAATTTCATGTTAGTACTCTGAAAAGTAAATCAATTTAGCTCTACTATTATTTTCTTTAGGACTGTACACAGTATGACCCAAGGCCCTATTATTTCTCCTCTTTGTTGTATATGCCAGCTCACCTTCGCCTTCTTCCCCCTCCTCACACTCGTTTTCATCGCATTCCTTCGTTTCATCATTGTACGTGAGTCCTGGTGGACATGGGACCAGGTTGCCAAAGTTGAACACACAATAGATGTAATAGTCGCAATCTGACTTGTATTTATATTTTGTTAAACGTGGTTTGTCTTCACAGAAGTCATCTGAAAGTAATCACTATAAGTTGAGGTAAGTGTTCAAGATAAGTCTATATAAAGAGTACAGCTACGTTGTGGACTAACTTGTCACACTGCATCATCATGAGAGATCATTGCCTTCTAGCTTCCTTCTAGAAATAGTTGAAGGCAGAGAGAAGTGATGGGTATCAGAGTGACACCGCATTACCATCAATTTATTGCAAAATTTATTTGGAAAAGTTACGCCAAACAACCAGCATATTTGGTTTGCAAGATTTTCCAACTGAAGCATGAAGTGTGCAATATGCGATTATACTTAATTGATTGAGAGAAGAAATGCTGAATTGAATCGCAATTTAATCAATAAAAGCTATAGAGATTTCGCACGACATTTTGGTAACACGTATCGTATCTCGGTAAGTCGAAGTGTTGATCATTTCATTTCTCAGGACATGTTTTACATTGATCAATTTAGAATTTTGTTTTGTTTTCATTCTGTCATTTAAGACTTGGGCAACATGTCTTACCGAAGTTGAACTTTGGATCATCAGTGGTGGTTGTAGATGCTGTAGATGTTGGTATAGGGGTTGTGGTAGTCGTAGTTGTAGTGGTGGTGGTGGGTGGCTCTGTAGGGGGGTCAGTGTCAACATCAAACACGGGCGGCGTGTAGCTATCTTCAATCAAAAGGGCAAAAGGCATCAAAATGTGTTAATAATGCTCCTACTTGATACTTTTGATGTCGAAATATACCAGAGAGATAAGTGAGTTGCGAAATCTCTCTTATATGATGATATTTTATCTGATCTGATATATAGACCATATTAATATCGACAACTCTCAATTTCATTTGCAATACGATATCATCTGGTCATCAGGTGCATGATTGATAAGTGACTGCATTTTATAATATACAATCACATGTACATAAATATATATCCAAAAGTATTGCAATGTAATTTACAGGTACTATAATATAACCAGACCTCTTGATACCGTGAGCTTGCTCGGTGGTACCATGACATAAGGCACAGGACTATATGCATTTAGCAAGTTAATTCGACGGTATATTCAACGTGGCTCCTCAAATAAATGCTCAATGTATGTTGAGGTCTGCTTAATACCCGTGCAATTGTAATTATATCATTGGCATAAACATT
The DNA here is from genome assembly GCA_903813345.2 of Owenia fusiformis. NCBI lineage: Eukaryota > Metazoa > Annelida > Polychaeta > Sabellida > Oweniidae > Owenia > Owenia fusiformis. The sequence continues at coordinate 18,548,672 of CAIIXF020000004.1, forward strand.
TAAATATTGGATGAACGCGCACGGTGTTTGGCATGTTTATCACATTTTTTGTTTGATTTCGAAATGTTTTATGTAGAAAATATTACTTTATAGACTATAGATAAAATACACAGGTCGACACTTGGAAGATCATTTCAGACACCCAGTAGATTAAACTCATTACTAATTTAATACATTTAGGTATAAGTGTTCACTAAAGGCTCTAAGATTGGTGATGGCATTCATAACCGATTGTCGGTAATTGAATCTGAATCTAAAATGAATGTTGGAGAAGGGAATTCTCCAATAAATGCCAACTGGTTACGTCTGCGCTCTGCATTAAGAATGATGAAACGTAAAGCACAACGTGAACATAAGTTCACAACATACAAATATTGAATATCAGAAATGCACGAACGTCGACACTTTTTGCGCAATTGCAATCATTGAACGAATGAGTGATCTGAAACAATGATTTATAAGAAGATCCAACAGCGTGATCCGACATACTCCATCTCCGTCAATTCGCGCTCTTTATTTACTGTTTATCAACAGCTCATCGTGTGCGCTTTAATATTGACTGAGTGAGTTCTTAGATTCAATTTAGATTACGCGTTGCACCCAAGTGCTTGTCTCGACACAGCTTCACTTCTCTGCGTTTACAAACGCAGTTGTAACATTGATAAACCTCTTTTTATTCTGGTTCACAGCACTTTCATCATTGACTGATGATCCTAGATGCACTGACTTTATTTTTAGCACAGTGGTTCTGAATCAATTATGCTTCAAAATTACTCTCGAGAATGAAATGATTTCTCAATATGAGCTGTTGTTTCTATGATTGTTTCTCGACGGCTTACCGTGTAGTCTTGTTTTAATCCACAATCAATAACAAAGACCATTTTGAAATGTTGAAAATAAAGAAGGGGTAAACCTGGTGCTAAGACATCCAATAAATAAGCATAGTTACCTTCGTAATCGTAATCATATTCATAATCTACTTCTTCGTATCCCCCTGATGCAGACTTGTCATACTTTGCCTCTAATGCCGAATCCATGGCGTGCTTTACTACAATAACAACATTTACAAATATCGCTATGACAACAGGCCGACTTTAAACATAAACAAATATTTCCATGACAACAGGAAGGGACAGACAAGGAGGATTGACTCATGTTTGGGCATGTCGTGATACAAAATTCGAATTCAAACAGCCGCCATTTTGTTCACTTCAACATTTGAATCGTGAATTTCGGTCTTATTTCCGAATGAAAATTTCAAAAAAATCGCAAGAAATTAACGAGATATTGGTTCGAATCTTTTGAACTGTTTATTTTATTTGATTCATAGTCGGTTTTGATTTCAGAAAATAACGACAATCCAACGTTTTCATTGTTAGAAGATATCGAGTTTCGATCCTGGAAGCCAATCGTCCTTGGGAACAATGCAGCAAAAATATATCTTTAATTCACCTTTAGCATAAGTCATTTTAGCTAGTTAGAGATTTAACCAAAATGTGAGCCCCATGGGAACATAAATCAGTGTTAAGTCATTTATGCCCACTGCAGCTAGGCCATTACTTCCCCTAGCTATACGTATACTCCGACTAACTAATTGTATATAATTCCGTTGGACACACGGTTCAGTGCCATATGAGGGAGGTTAATGAGAACTTGTACATGAACTAGAAGAATAGTGGTCCTCTGGGATTACTTCTCCCCTTCGTAGTATTTACTTGCCGGATTGAGTATAGAAGTACAAGGAAAATAGTTGTTAGTTCTTCTCCGGAAAACAATTGAGATGGGAAAGTAATCAATGGGATGATAATATACGTCCATTTTAATCTTAACCATCAATTTTTATCAGGCTGTTTAAACTGAAAACAATAAGGATTGAAAATAGTTTAATTTATTGCTTTGTAAATGTACATTAGAAGTACAAAATAATTACAAGAAGCCCGCGCAAACCGTATACTTTTACAAAAGTAGTTGTGTATATGCCATTGTGTATGTATATGCCATTGTGTATTGTACATTATCAGTAATTTCAAACTCTAAATAATTGAGATATATGGTGCATATATGCGAACCTGTAATAAAAGAAACTTATGGGACGTAAGAATATAACAAAATAAATCAATGAACTGTTCTAATGAAGGAATTTGCTTTAGCAAACTCATGGAGGAAAGTTTACGTGGTTCAATAATGGAAACCACTATTTTAACATAAAATAGAAATAAATAAAAGATGTAAGAGAATACAAAAGTAAATTAATGATTTCCCGCTTTGTGCAATATATCAATGACGAGACAGGTTACGACTCGTTGTTCAGGATTTTGAACATTTGAGCTAACTTTAGAACATAATACTGTCAATCGCCAAATTGCTCAAATTGATAGAAGGGGCAATTTCTCATTAGCATCTTAATGAAAACTCTCAAAAAGAAACAAAAAGTGTTCTATTATTATACCGAACACACATAAATTTTGCTTTGAGACACGTGCTAATTATTTAATTATATTGTGTCTTCTGTTGTTGCTACTCGCAATTTTTGCCTATAAAAGATTCAAAGTAAGAACTCTGATTTCCCAAAGATATCGGAAGTGTAGCCAGGATTTTATCAAATTGTCTGCCAGGAAGATCAATGGGATAATCCGTGTACATTCTGCACCTAATGCTTGCAATTGCCAGTCACTGGTAATTTGACTAATACGTTGGAATTGCATCATGAACAACTTTGTATATTTTCTTTCGAATGACAGAATTTGGCTTGAAAATTGATTTTATCGTTAATTGAATCATTTGTCAGATCTAGAGCTTGTTCTGATGATATGCTCGGGTTTGGAATTTCGGCACGGTGTACATTATTCACAGGACTTATTGGGAAGGAGACATGATATAAATAAGATGTTCTCATCGTTTCACAAAGATTTCGTTTTTCTGTACAATTTTATTCTTCATACTTGTAAGAAAATCAGAGACACTACTTATGATGGCGATCAATTCCTCTTAAAAGCGGCTTCTTACCTCCAGCATATATGGTAATAGTAAGAGTTGCAATGACACTTGCAATAGTTAGTCCGGCTAGAACACGCATGATCAATCTAAAACACATCCATTCATACACTTGCATATTACAATTTACATTCGTGTAGTATATTTCAGTTCAGTTTTTTCAATATGAAGTGTTCGATACAAGTCATGAGAGAAAGAGAATCCCAACTCAGTGGGAAATATATTTATAAGGTAGGATACGAGTGATGGCGAAATGACTACAATATGTACATGATGAACAGCGTACCTAAAAACAACAAATTATGATCGCCTATGAATTTGACCAGCTTCACCAAAATCTCACCAGATTTTCCGATATAAAGAAATATTCAAAATATTTCAAATAATATCCCAGGGGCGATATGTCTGGTAATAAACAATCGAGAACGAGCATGGCCTTTTATTATTTGGAATCTTGAAAGAAGCATACAATTCTCTCAACAACATACACTTCTACCTGTAGCGCTTCCTTTTCTTTGCCTTGACGACGTATCTCTGAGCTTTATTGTGTTCATCCTCCATATGTTTGGCGACAGCATCTCGTCTGTGTTTACGTGCTGAGGCAGTTCGCGTCCCTAACTGGCGTTTGGGCTTACTTTGTTGACCTAGAATCGATATTTCTATCATCTTTTAGATCAAGAAAGGATTGAAAAACTAATGAAACAGACTGAGACAGGTTGAGGTCGATCTGCATTCATTCTATTTTGCAAAACACTCAGACGATGACAATTTTAATTTCAAATAATCTGAAAAGCTGATAACTGCAAATATCACCTAGCTGTGGTGCTTGGTGCTTTGTAAAAAAAGGAAAAGAAGATAGTATTTTGAGAGAGTCATGACAGAATACCTTTTAGTCTCCTCGCTGCAATGGCCGACAGCATTGGCATCTGTTTTCTGTAGGCATCTTTGGACGATGGCCTACTTTTCCTCGCAGCAGCAGCCACATCTCGAGTCCGCGTTGGTTTTGTGTGCGGTGGTTTCAGTTTGGCATCTGGGACAGGACCAGAATCTCGAGGACGCTAAATAAAAGGCACATTCATTAAGTTCTACAAGCGCTAAAGCTTATTAACACAAGATCTTTTGATCTTTTGATTTGCCAAGGTGGTTTAATACATAGTTTCGACTAGCTTTAAACTGGTGTAAACGTCCTCTTGAATGGACTGATTGAGAGTTTAGTTTGAATTTACTCCCATGTAGTTAGTTCCCTTTTATTCTTCAAGGTGCATGATAAAGGCCTGGATAAAGGGTGACGCATATCGTTTAGCAAATCGAAGGCTCATTTCTGGTGTTGCTCACCGTTTAGTATAAAACGCCCGATCCCGGAATAATACTTTAAGGGTTCATACATTTATAAAAGGGAGATTTTTATTTTGACAAATCAATTTCACATGGTGAAGTTTCAGGATCTTAATAAGGAAATATTGACAGCTGAATTTCACCATAACGTAATAGTACACCGCTTGGCATATGAAATATCCACCTAATGAAACAAAGCAGTTCTAATACAAGAATTTATATTATTACCAACTTGCCGGGCCTGTTCTAGGGGTTTTATTGCTGAATTAGAAGGCATCCATTCTACTATATCGACGTCATAGTGGGCCATATTGCCGGTCAAGAATGCAATTAATGACCGGCAATTTTCCCCGGGAAATGACATATCGTTCAGTGCGTAAGATTTTCTTGCTGTTTCAGTCCTGGTCATTAACTGTGGTAATAATACTATTATTACGACCTTGCCGGGCCAGTTCTAGCTTCTAGGGGTTTTAGTGCTTGTTTAGAAGGCATTCATTTTACTATATCGACCTGAGCAATATGTGACGTCATAATTGCAGTCCATAATGACGGTCAATAATGCAATTAATGACCGGCAATTTTTCCTGGGAAATTAGATATCGTTCAGTGCGTAAGGTTTTCTTGCTATTTCAGCACTGAGCATTAACGGTGGTAATAATACTAATAAATGCATTTATGTGGGCAATATTTAAAATATATTTCATTTATTTAAAATATATTTCACTTCGAAATGACGTTATTGTACTATTGCCTGTTGTACGTGTACATGCATTCTTTGAACAATCACTATCTGAATAATGTTCTCAGAATCATTATAAACGGATCACTTTACGGGAAGCTTATCGGAGCCCTTTACATCTTACTCCCCCTCGCTCATATACCAAGATTTCAAAATGTGTGTCACTTTCTTGAACATCATACTTTAGACTACCCCTTCCCCTTAATGAAATCATCAATAAATAAAATGATCTATTTTAACTTTAAGTTTATGCCCTCCCTGTGATATTGAATTGGATAAAATGTTATCAAACGGTCTTTTTAAACATTCTGGTTTGTCGAAAATTCAAGGGGTTAATTAATTAAAACAATGACATTGAAAAATCAGACGGAAACATATTCCTTAATGTTGCTATGAATGCGTTATGAATCAATAAGCACAGTGACCTTTATGAAGTAAGTTTTCAACCGCCTTTCTAGATTGCGTATTACAAGCGCTTACTAGTTGGCATGAAGTATGACAATGCTACTTATCAATTATTTTCATTTTGATTAATGTAAAGCTTCATTGACATACATCTGGATGAATGTGATCTTGCATTGTGGTAAAACCAGAGTCCACGGGCTGTTATTTTTCGATTGGATTATCCACGCCCTACCCCACTCATCTCAGAGCTTCTCAAGCCTATACCCCACTCATCTCAGAGCTTCTCAAGCCTATGCCCCACTCATCCTAGCTTCTCAAGCCTATACCCCACTCATCTCAGAGCTTCTCAAGCCAATACCCCACTCATCTCAGAGCTTCTCAAGCCAATACCCCACTCATCCTAGAGCTTCTCAAGCCTATACCCCACTCATCTCAGAGCTTATCAAGCCTATACCCCACTCATCCCAGAGCTTCTCAATTCTATACCCCACTCATCCCAGAGCTTCTCGAGCCTATACCACACTCATCTCAGACCTTTTCGATGCCTTATTCCTACTATTTCCGAGATTCTAAAGGCCCTGCCCCACTCATCCCAGAGCTTCTCAAGCCTATACCCCACTCATCTCAGAGCTTCTCAATCCTATACCCCACTCATCCCAGAGCTTCTCAAGTCTATACCCCACTCATCTCAGACCTTTTCGATGCCTTATTCCTACTATTTCCGAGATTCTAAAGGCCCTGCCCCACTCATCCCAGAGCTTCTCAAGCCTATACCCCACTCATCTCAGAGCTTCTCAAGCCTATACCCCACTCATCCCAGAGCTTCTCAAGTCTATACCCCACTCATCTCAGACCTTTTCGATGCCTTATTCCTACTATTTCCGAGATTCTAAAGGCCCTACCCCACTCATCTCAAAGCTTCTCAACCCTATACCACACTCATCTCAGAGCTGTGAGATTCTAAAGGCCCTACACCACCCACCCCATCTCGAAGCCCTGCCCCGAACCCCGTTTATCCAATAGCTTCTCAGGGCCCTATTTCATTCGTCTCAAGGCTTCTCAAGACCCTTATATCCTGATATCATTTCAACTTAAGCCTTGGATGAAGGATTTAATCCTTCATGAAACTAGCTTATATCATCATCATCTTCATAGTTACATTACCAGAAACCATGATTTGTCTACAATGCTAAGTTTCACATTGTTTCCATACAGCTTTTCGACCAGTCATGTTTGGTATCACTTGAGTTAAGGTGTCTTCTATATACGGTCTTTGAATAGTATTTACCTACTTATTAAAACGTCTTACTTGAGGAAGATCTGGTCGTTTTTCCTCACGGCGTGCCCTTGTTGGACGGCGGGTTGGTCGAGAATCTCTAGGCATAATGGTATTTCACTGTGATATAACGTCTGCTATTACTGGATTAATATGTTATGTTATATCCTTAATAAATCCGTAAATAAAAAGACGTAAATGTACATATAGTATCAAACGTCTGTAACAGCAATGACATTTACACGTCTTTCTGTTAAACGTTTGACTATTTACACTTGCATATGTTACTATATAGCAATTCACGCATGATTCCGCATTATGAATTCAATCTTATATCATGGACCATGATGTGAATTTCACAATGAAGTAGCTCAAATTTTGAGAATACTTGCTTAAGTTGTTTGATTGTTTTAAGAAATATATGTTTTAATTATTTTTCATATTGTCACCACTTAGTCAGCTAAGACTATGTTACCCTTACATAGAGTAAACATACGACAGTTCCACTTTCAATTAAAATGGCATATTTTTATGGTTCAAATTATTATTAGATATAATACAGTTATAAACGACCATTTTAATTATTTTGAGTAAATCCAGATCTTCTTTGATTCGTAAAACTAGTAGAAACGCACCACCTTGTCGCATTCCAAAAGGGCAAGGTGATGAGTAAATGCCTCTAGGCAACGCAAGTCGACATTTATGCTTAACCAAAGTCACTTACATGGTTGTATCTTGAGCAAAGCTAACCAGTAATGTGAAAGTAAATATAAAAAAATGCCAGCATACATACTTTTTTAAAAAAGAGACTTCTCGTTGTTATTGTTTTATTTTTGGCCACCTGACCAATGGCACGTTGTTCTAAGGTTTGTATAAAAGAAGTATAGAAAAACATGATATTGTGTGTAAAACTATATCATGTCAATTTCCTATGCTAACTCTATTGAGTTATTTTGATCCATTGCTGTAGATTCAATTTAAACGGGCTTAAAAAGGTGCAAACAATTATCTAATTCAAAACCTATTACGACAACTCATTGATTTTTTAAATCAAGATCTTCCACAATGGTGAATGAAGTTAAATATAGTTAGTTATATAACTGTGAAACAAATAGGCATATATTTTGAACAGCTCATTTTATATACAATATCAAATTTTGAGAGAAACGACATTGTGAATGAGCGAAATCAAGAATTGTAAAGTTGTCGTCGTGTAATATATAGGTTCCTTGTTTTGGTGCATTTCCTTCATATTTTCAATTGTTCATACTCCGAGTAAATCTGCAGTCATTTGGGTACACTCAGGAACATATTTATTATATCGTTCAATCAATATTAAAAAGTTTATCGAAAAAAAAGTTCGTTATACTTTAGGTCACTCTGATCTTAAGGTACCTAAGTATAGAATTCAAAAAAATAATGCAAAAATACCAAATAAAACTGAACACTGCTACTGGGGATTGCCAGACAATAGAAGAACACGATGATAACCCTTACGTAATGAGATGTTCACAACTGAATCATAAATTGATGATTTAAGATTAAAAGTCAATGAATAGATACGATTAATTTACAACTCGTCAGCTCTGGGGGGTATCGTGATGCAACAACACCGTGTTGTTGCATCAAGATGGCCAGACTTCCGGTGATAGATTTTCGTACGATATTTTGTTTCCCCAATTTAAACCCATTTCTAGGACGAGTTGCTCAATAATCATACACGTGCAGTTAGCCCATGATCTATATTTAAAAAAACTCTCATTAGTATGCATGTAGCATCATCAAGAAGCGAGAAATTCGCGGTTTTAATTCCTCACTATTGATGCAACAACACCACTCTGTTTATTATCGATGATGCAACAACACCAATGTGCTGATGCAAAAACGCCAATATAATGTATCATTGAATATCAAGAGAAACTGTTTTATGTTCTGTTTATAGGTGTTGGTCGGGACATGAATAAAACGCGTGAGTGCGTGGTTCATGAATGAAACGTATTTTGTTTGGTTCCTTAATGTATTTGTCTTTATGTTATCAAAGTTAAAAGGATATACAAGGTAAACTAAATACATAGGCTAAGTATTGAATCCCCGGGAGCCAACCTCATTGATATTGTATCTGAAAAATAAAGATTATTCATTTTCTAAATTAAATCCCCTTGATTTACCGTATCGTATGAAAATTGTTTACAAAGAACTAATATAACTAGACTTTGGAAATTGAACAAGTTCAATTTCAGACTCCAGATCTGGACTTTTTTAAGCCGAGTCATCCAGAAAAAGATGGATGGATGGATGGATGAAATAGGAAGGAGGGATAGGACAGAATAGGATGGAACGATAGGAGAGAATAGAGAAGAAAGATAGGATAGAATAGCAAGAAAGGATAAGATAGGAAGGAAAGGATATGAAGGAATGGAAGGAAAGGATAGGAAGGATAGATAGATAGGAAGGAAAGGATATGAAGGATAGATAGGAAGGAACGGATAGGGATAAAAGGGATAGGATAGGAAGGATAGGATAGAATAAGAAGGAACGAAAGGATAGAATAGTAGGATAGGAGAGGATAGGAAGGATGGATGGAAGGATGAATGGATTTTTCAACATTTTCTTCGCTACTCTTGACTTTCTATCAGGATACCATCAGATCGATTTTTCTCGAAATTTCAAAACGCCACATGCAGATTCTGATTCCTGAGAAAATTCTATTCTTCATTCATAACTCAAACGTTAAATTTGGAGAATTTTTTATTTTGACCTACTTTTTGGACACCATATCTCAAAAGTGGGTTAAAATACTTTCTGATGGCAAAAGGCTAACACTATTAGTACACTCTTGGCTACATGTATACACAGTTACAATTTTACGTATTTTCAGTTTTTTCTCATTTTCATGCAAATTATACGAGAATAAGATGCATAATGCACATAGAAATGATCGTGAGACAGTATCCCGTGATTCCCAGTTGCTAGATTGTCCCTACATAGCTTGTGTAAGAATAAGATGGAGCGAGCTGATTTGTAAACTGGCTCCAAGTTGGAGCCAGTTTTGAAAATGAGCGGTGCGTTTTTATAAAACGGAAATGCAATGCATAATCTGTTCTGATTTAGTGAACATGATCTAATTCATCGATATTTTTACTTAGACTTCAATTTTCTCTTAAAGTTTTGACTTGAAATGACTTTTTGCAAAAAATCTTGAATTATGTTATAATTTTACATATTTTTCCGTTTTTCCTTATTTTCATGCAGATTATACGAGAATAAGATGCATAATCCACATCAAAATGATCGGGAGACAGCATCTCGTGATTCCCAGTGGCTAGATTGTCCGTTAATAGCTTGTGTTTAATGGTGCGAGCTGATTTGAAAACTAGCTCCAAATTGGAGCCAGTTTTGAAAAATGAGCGGTGCGTTTTTATTAAACAGAAATACAATGCATAATATTTTTGGAATTGATGAACGTGATCAAATTCATCGATATCCATGCTTAGAATTCAATTTACCCGTATAGTTTTGCAAAAATATGACAATATAAACTATATTCAAAAGCCATCTTCTGCAGTACGTCAGTAAGTAAGAAGCCAGTCTGTAAAAGCCGGCTTCTTATTGACTCCAGAAGCCGGCTTCTGTTGTCCTTCAGAAGCCGGCTTTTAAAAGCCGGCTTCTTGGTGACTCTAGAAGCCGGCTTCTGTAGTACGTAAGAAGCCAGTTTGTAAAAGCGGTTTTTGCCTTCGAGTACTTCTGACCATTTTGAATGACACTAACTGGTATCAGGGTCATCAAGCTATGGAACAGGGGTTTATGATAATAGATTGGGTTACTATAGCTTGCAATGTTAAAGGCGATTGAACTATGTTATAAAACAACTTCCAGTACATTATGATATTTAAAAGTATAAATTTTTGAAAATACATATAAAGAATCATCGCCCGCAGGACGTGTATTTTGAATGCCTGAGAAGAATTACGCAAATGGTTACTGGCCCGGTGTTACAATAGTAGCATTTAAAAATATGTTCCTCTCGAGATTTATGGTCTTCTGAAATTATACTATTAATTGGTGTTGTTGCATCATTGCTCAAATCTGGAGGAGTGTTGTTGCATCTTCGGTTTGGTGTTGTTGCATCAATAGTGAGGAACTAAAACCGTGAACTTCTTGCTTCTTGATGATGCTACATGTATACTAATGGCAGTTTCTTTAAATATAGATCGTGCGCTAACTTCACGTGTATGGTTATTGAGAAACTCGACCTAGAAATGGGTTTAAATTGGGGAAACAACATATCGTACGAAAATCTATCACCGGAAATCTCTGCCATCTTGATGCAACAACACGGTGTTGTTGCATCACGATACTCCCCAGTGTATATGGATATTTTTTCGAAGGATGTTAAAAAAGTGACGAATCAAGCGCATCGTCTGCCTCATCCTGATTATGTTATCTAGTGTTTTGTCAAACATTTACTGAAAAGAGTATATAAAAATCAGTCACTGCAAATAGTTTTTTCCATTTCTGTTTCGAAGATCTAGTGACATTAGATCATCTACAGGGTGGTCAAAAAATGGAAACCCTGCATTTTCCTAATATCTTTGTCACTTTAAAAAAAATACTCCCTGATATTTCACATATTTGTACGTCATTCAATTTCCTACCACCCTAATATATTTCATGACCATCAGACTGATGGTCACAATTTTACAGCACTTTGAATAACATGCTTCAGATTTGGCCATCATCACGCTGTAGGCAAAACAGCACAGTTGTCAATGACCTGAATGCATTCCTCAGCAGGTATGGCCTGAATGACACGGATGATCTCTTTTTGAGGTTTGCAATTGTCCTGAGGTCATTCTCATATACTCTATCTCTGCCATATCCCCACAGGTAGGGACATTTTAGACGATGAGTACAGGTTTCCCGTGGCCACTGGGGCATGTTCTTTAAAATACTGTAACATTGTGACTATCATGAATAATGTAGGCTGGTAGCAAATTCAATGATGTACAAAAGTGCAAAATATCAGGGAGTTATTTCTTAAAATGAGGAAAATGGTATTAGGGTTTCCATTTTTTTGACCACCCTGTAATATCCTCATTGGGTTAACACACTCTCATCTACAACTTATTTCCCCCAAGCAAGATTTATCATTTTGAAGGAACGAGTTATGGTCAACATTTCACTTTTCCAGAATTGGGTTCATGAGGCTATATTTTCATTTATAGTTAGTTATCAAAGGAAATCAACATATCGGTCTGAGGAGTCAATTTTAAGAAACACTAGGGATTGAAAATGTGATTATCCTATAGACACCTTAATATGTTTGGCAATCGCAAGTCACTCTTGGGTATCATCTTTATGTTCAGATCTTTATTTCGTCCCTCCATTAGGCTACAATATGTCGAAAATAATTAATTTGCGAACATATCGCTATTTAATATTCAGATATTCATTTTTTTCAGTCTACACTCTTCACAGCAATTATCAATTCAAGAATACAGTGATTATTAGATGTTTCACAGCATGGTTTACATTTTACATCTGTCGTTGGCCGTGGTCCTTCGGGTTGTCTTACAAAACAGCTTGCTGTAGACTAGTGTATTTTCTAATACCCCAAATTGGTTTGCATTTGACAAATAATCTCTTTTGTCTATATGTGCGTCTCATCAATAAGGTTCCTAGATAATTTGTCTTTTCTGTGTATTTAAAGCACCGGTTTGTAAGTATTATTAGGAAGTAATTTAAGCTTGCATATAAAATCGAAACGCCAACCTATACCTATGACCAACCGCCCATACAAATGCTTCCTTTTCCGTTCACCTTTAGGTTGTGAAAAACATTGAAAGCTTAAGCTTCTTATTACTAAAAACCAAATCTGCACTCTGGAATCACCGTACCGTACGATACTGTTGCGGAATGGCTTGTGTGGATATATTGTCTTGAAAAAGCTTTTACCTCTGAAAAGTAAGTGTTGTTGTTTCGTTTCGAAAACAACAGCACATTTTAGGGCCATTGGCAATTCATGAAAAAATGCTAAAAAAGAGATGGAATGAATGTTAGGTCAAACCTTGCTCTTAATGAAGCAAAGTTAGCAAACTTCTTCAGACCTCAAGATATATTAAAGCATTGGGTTTGTTTTTACAAAAATATATTAATATCATCATTTAATATGATAGATACGGACGGGCATTCTCAGACACTTTTGTTCTGAAGAACTTAATAGATAACGTAACAAAGTAATAAATAATTCTAAAACCAATAATATTCAATTTGTCGTATTACAGCAGCGGATCAGTGAACCATTGCGGCTTGCTTATGTATCTTAAGAACTGCAAATTGGATTATCATAATCCAACTGCTGCTGAGAAAAGATATTTCATTTTCGCTTTCAGACTTCACAAGATGCTGCAATTTAATCGAAACTATTTCCACCTTTCTTATTCACCAACCTGGAAATTTAAAGTCTTACAAATCGTAGATCGTCGTAGACGACTTGTTTATTCATTTCTGTCGACTTAGAACGCAGTTTAACAATCGCACTTTAAAAAAGCAGATCATTTAATGAGTACATATACAGGTAAACTTTACCTAGATTCATCCAAAGACCTTGTTAAACATGAGAAATTGAGTATAGCAGTCCAGCGAGTCCTAGAAAATTTAAAATTGTTCACTGTTTACAATTTACGCATAGTCTCTTATTTTAACATTTCATCATGCAAACCTTTTAAAATTTAGTAGGTTATATTTTTTAATAACCTTCCGGTGTCAGATAATAAAAATCTGCATATTGTTACATTATATCAAGCTAAGCTTGTATTCGCGAATGCAACTAAGGCCTGTCGGCTACCGGATTTACCTGCTATTTTATGGGCAACTCATTTAAATATGGATAGTACCTGCCACTTTTCCATTCATATTTAAATGAATCGCTCATAAAATAGTAGGTAATAGCGGTAGCCGCTAGCAGTTAGTTGCATCCGCGAATACAAGCTTATAAGTCAGTAGATGTTTTTGGATATTAATAAATGTTGAATCCCAATGCAATGCATTCTTGATTTGAACCTAGAAAATGAACGTTTTTTGCCCGTTTTTGCCAAATCGTCAAACTTTGGGACTATTGGGGGGAATTAAATAACGTTATAAAATATTAAACAAACTCAAGTGATTATTTACCGCCAGAGAAACGTTGTTTTATCTAAGGTGCATGATTTCTCAAAAAGTGTTATTTCGGAAAACATGCACTCTTATGCTCATTGCCGTGGATGTTGCCATGGATGTTATGCAATGCTAGAAACATAACACGAACACATGCACCCTTATGCTCATTGCCGTGGATATTGCCATGAATGTTATGCAATGCTAGAAACATAACATGAACACATGCACCCTTATGCCAATTGCCTTGGATGGTGCCATGGATGTTATGCAATGCTAGAAACATTACATGAACACATGCACCCTTATGCTCATTGCCTTGGATGGTGCCATGGATGTTATGCAATGCTAGAAACATTACATGAACACATGCACTCTTATGCTCATTGCCGTGGATCTTGCCATGGATGTTATGCAATGCTAGAAACATTACATGAACACATGCACCCTTATGCTCATTGCGGTGGATGTTGCCACGGATGTTATGCAATGCTAGAAACATAGCATGAACACATGCACCCTTATGCTCATTGCCGTGGATGTTGCCACGGATGTTATGCAATGCTAGAAACATAACATGAACACATGCACCCTTATGCTCATTGCAGTGGATGTTGCCACGGATGTTATGCAATGCTAGAAACATAACATGAACACATGCACCCTTATGCTCATTGCCGTGGATGTTGCCATGGATGTTATGCAATGCTAGAAACATTACATGAACACATGCACACTTATGCTCATTGTCGTGGATGTTGCCATGGATGTTATGCAATGCTAGAAACATTACATGGTACATGCACCCTTATGCGCATTGCCGTGGATGTTGCCGTGGATGTTATGCAATGCTAGAAACATTACATGAACACATGCAAACTTATGCTCATTGCCGTGGATGTTGCCATGGATGTTATGCAATGCTTGAAACATTACATGGACACATGCACTCCTATGCTCATTGCCGTGGATGTTGCAATGGATGTTATGCAATGCTTGAAACATTACATGAACACATGCACCCTTATGCTCATTGCCGTGGATGTTGCCATGGATGTTATGCAATGCTTGAAACATTACATGAACACATGCACCCTTATGCTCATTGCCGTGGATGTTGCCATGGGATTTATGCAATGCTTGAAACATTACATGGACACATGCACCCTTATGCTCATTGCCGTGGATGTTGCCATGGGATTTATGCAATGCTTGAAACATTACATGAACACATGCACCCTTATGCTCATTGCAGTGGATGTTGCCATGGATGTTATGCAATGCTTGAAACATTACATGAACACATGCACCCTTATGCTCATTGCCGTGGATGTTGCCATGGGATTTATGCAATGCTTGAAACATTACATGGACACATGCACCCTTATGCTCATTGCCGTGGATGTTGCCATGGGATTTATGCAATGCTTGAAACATTACATGAACACATGCACCCTTATGCTCATTGCAGTGGATGTTGCCATGGATGTTATGCAATGCTTGAAACATTACATGAACACATGCACCCTTATGCTCATTGCCGTGGATGTTGCCATGGGATTTATGCAATGCTTGAAACATTACATGAACACATGCACCCTTATGCTCATTGCAGTGGATGTTGCCATGGATGTTATGCAATGCTAGAAACATTACATGAACACATGCACTCTTATGCTCATTGCCGTGGATGTTGCCATGGATGTTATGCAATGCTAGAACACATGCACTCTTATGCTCATTGCCGTGGATATTGCCATGGATGTTATGCAATGCTAGAAACATAACATGAACACATGCACACTTATGCTCATTGCCGTGGATGTTGCCATGGATGTTATGCAATGCTAGAAACATTACATGAACACATGCACTCTTATGCTCATTGCCGTGGATGTTGCCATGGATGTTATGCAATGCTAGAAACATTACATGAACACATGCACCGTTATGCGCATTGCCGTGGATGTTGCCGTGGATGTTATGCAATGCTAGAAACATTACATGAACACATGCAAACTTATGCTCATTGCCGTGGATGTTGCCGTGGATGTTATGCAATGCTAGAAACATTACATGAACACATGCACCCTTATGCTCATTGCCGTGGATGTTGCCGTGGATGTTATGCAATGCTAGAAATATTACATGAACACATGCACCCTTATGCTCATTGCCGTGGATATTGCCATGGATGTAATGCAATGCTTGAAACATTACATGAACACATGCACCCTTATGCTCATTGCCTTGGATGGTGCCATGGATGTTATGCAATGCTAGAAACATAACATGAACACATGCACTCTTATGCTCATTGCCGTGGATCTTGCCATGGATGTTATGCAATGCTAGAGACATTACATGAACACATGCACTCTTATGCTCATTGCCGGGGATGTTGCCATGGATGTTATGCAATGCTAGAAACATTACATGAACACATGCACTCTTATGCTCATTGCCGTGGATATTGCCATGGATGTTATGCAATGCTAGAAACATAACATGAACACATGCACACTTATGCTCATTGCCGTGGATGTTGCCATGGATGTTATGCAATGCTAGAAACATTACATTAACACATGCACTCTTATGCTCATTGCCGTGGATGTTGCCATGAATGTTATGCAATGCTAGAAACATAACATGAACACATGCACCCTTATGCCAATTGCCTTGGATGGTGCCATGGATGTTATGCAATGCTAGAAACATTACATGAACACATGCACCCTTATGCTCATTGCCTTGGATGGTGCCATGGATGTTATGCAATGCTAGAAAAATTACATGAACACATGCACCCTTATGCTCATTGCCGTCGATATTGCCATGGATGTTATGCAATGCTAGAAACATAACATGAACACATGCACCCTTATGCTCATTGCCGTCGATATTGCCATGGATGTTATGCAATGCTTGAAACATTACATGGACACATGCACCCTTATGCTCATTGCCGTGGATGTTGCCATAGATGTTATACAATGCTAGAAACATTACATGAACACATGCACCCTTATGCACATTGCCGTGGATGTTGCCGTGGATATTATGCAATGCTAGAAACATTACATGAACACATGCAAACTTATGCTCATTGCCTTGGATGTTGCCATGGATGTTATGCAATGCTTGAAACATTACATGGACACATGCACTCCTATGCTCATTGCCGTGGATGTTGCCATGGATGTTATGCAATGCTTGAAACATTACATGAACACATGCACCCTTATGCTCATTGCCGTGGATGTTGCCATGGGTTTTATGCAATGCTTAAAACATTACATGGACACATGCACCCTTATGCTCATTGCCGTGGTAGTTGCAATGGATGTTATGCAATGCTAGAAACATAACATGAACACATGCACTCTTATGCTCATTGTCGTGGATGTTGCCATGGGTGTTATACAATGCTAGAAACATTACATGAACACATGCACCCTTATGCTCATTGCCGTGGATGTTGCCATGGGTGTTATGCAATGCTAGAGACATTACATGAACACATGCACTCTTATGCTCATTGCCGTGGATGGTGCCATGGATGTTATGCAATACTAGAAACATAACATGAACACATGCACCCTTATGCTTATTGCCGTGGATGTTGCAATGGATGTTATGCAATGCTAGAAACATAACATGAACACATGCACCCTTATGCTCATTGCCTTGGATGGTGCCATGGATGTTATGCAATACTAGAAACATAACATGAACACATGCAACCTTATGCTCATTGCCGTCGATATTGCCATGGATGTTATGCAATGCTTGAAACATAACATGAACACATGCACCCTTATGCTTATTGCCGTGGATGTTGCAATGGATGTTATGCAATACTAGAAACATAACATGAACACATGCACCCTTATGCTCATTGCCGTCGATATTGCCATGGATGTTATGCAATGCTTGAAACATTACATGGACACATGCACCCTTATGCTCATTGCCGTGGATGTTGCCATGGATGTTATACAATACTAGAAACATTACATGAACACAGGCACTCTTATGCTCATTGCCGTGGATATTGCCATGGATGTTATGCAATGCTAGAAACATTACATGAACACATGCACTCTTATGCTCATTGCCGTGGATGTTGCCATGGGTTTTATGCAATGCTAGAAACATAACATGAACACATGCACACTTATGCTCATTGCCGTGGATGTTGCCATGGGTTTTATGCAATGCTAGAAACATTACATGAACACATGCACTCTTATGCTCATTGCCGTGGATGTTGCCATGGATGATATGCAATATTAGAAACATAACATGAACACATGCACACTTATGCTCATTGCCGTGGATGTTGCCATGGATGTTATGCAATGCTAGAAACATTACAGGAACACATGCACCCTTATGCTCATTGCCGTCGATATTGCCATGGATGTTATGCAATGCTAGAAACATAACATGAACACATGCACCCTTATGCCCATTGCCGTGGATGTTGCCATGGATGTTATGCAATGCTAGAAACATTACATGGACACATGCACTCTTATGCTCATTGCTGTGGATGTTGCCATGGATGTTATGCAATGCTAGAAACATTACATGGACACATGCACTCTTATGCTCATTGCTGTGGATGTTGCAATGGATGTTATGCAATGCTAGAAACATAACATGAACACATGCACTCTTATGCTCATTGCCGTGGATGTTGCCACGGATGTTATGCAATGCTAGAAACATTACATGGACACATGCACTCTTATGCTCATTGCTGTGGATGTTGCAATGGATGTTATGCAATGCTAGAAACATAACATGAACACATGCACTCTTATGCTCATTGCCGTGATGTTGCCATGGATGTTATGCAATGCTAGAAACATTACATGGACACATGCACTCTTATGCTCATTGCTGTGGATGTTGCCATGGATGTTATGCAATGCTAGAAACATTACATGGACACATGCACTCTTATGCTCATTGCTGTGGATGTTGCAATGGATGTTATGCAATGCTAGAAACATAACATGAACACATGCACTCTTATGCTCATTGCCGTGGATGTTGCCACGGATGTTATGCAATGCTAGAAACATAACATGAACACATGCACCCTTATGCTCATTGCCGTCGATATTGCCATGGATGTTATGCAATGCTTGAAACATTACATGGACACATGCACTCTTATGCTCATTGCCGTGGATGGTGCCATGGATGTTATACAATGCTAGAAACATTACATGGTACATGCACTCCTATGCTCATTGCCTTGGATGGTGCCATGGATGTTATGCAATACTAGAAACATAACATGAACACATGCAACCTTATGCTCATTGCCGTGGATGTTGCAATGGATGTTATGCAATACTAGAAACATAACATGAACACATGCACCCTTATGCTCATTGCCGTCGATATTGCCATGGATGTTATGCAATGCTTGAAACATTACATGGACACATGCACTCCTATGCTCATTGCCGTGGATGTTGCCATGGGTTTTATGCAATGCTAGAAACATTACATGAACACATGCACCCTTATGCTCATTGCCGTGGATGTTGCCATGGATGTTATACAATGCTTGAAACATAACATGAACACATGCACCCTTATGCTCATTGCCGTGGATGTTGCCATGGGTTTTATGCAATGCTAGAAACATTACATGAACACATGCACCCTTATGCTCATTGCCGTGGATGTTGCCATGGATGTTATACAATGCTTGAAACATAACATGAACACATGCACTCCTATGCTCATTGCCGTGGATGTTGCAATGGATGTTATGCAATGCTTAAAACATAACATGAACACATGCACTCTTATGCGCATTGCCGTGGATGTTGCCATGGGTTTTATGCAATGCTAGAAAAAAACATTAAATGAACACATGCACTCCTATGCTCATTGCCGTGGATGTTGCAATGGATGTTATGCAATGCTTGAAACATAACATGAACACATGCACTCCTATGCTCATTGCCGTGGATGTTGCCATGGGTTTTATGCAATGCTAGAAACATTACATGAACACATGCACCCTTATGCTCATTGTCGTGGATGTTGCCATGGATGTTATGCAATGCTAGAAACATTACATTAACACATGCACCCTTATGCTCATTGCCGTGGATGTTGCAATGGATGTTATGCAATGCTTGAAACATAACATGAACACATGCACTCCTATGCTCATTGCCGTGGATGTTGCCATGGGTTTTATGCAATGCTTAAAACATTACATGGACACATGCACCCTTATGCTCATTGCCTTGGATGGTGCCATGGATGTTATGCAATGCTAGAAACATTACATGAACACATGCACCCTAATGCTCGTTGCCGTGGATGTTGCAATGGATGTTATGCAATGCTTGAAACATAACATGAACACATGCACTCCTATGCTCATCGCCGTGGATGTTGCCATGGATGATATGCAATGCTAGAAACATTACATGAACACATGCACACTTATGCTCATTGCCGTGGATATTGCCATGGATGTTATGCAATGCTAGAAACATAACATGAACACATGCACCCTTATGCTCATTGCCGTGGATGTTGCCATGGGTGTTATGCAATGCTAGAAACATTACATGAACACATGCACCCTTATGCTCATTGCCGTGGATGTTGCCATGGGTGTTATGCAATGCTAGAAACATTACATGAACACATGCAAACTTATGCTCATTGCCGTGGATGTTGCCAATGATGTTATGCAATGCTAGAAACATTACATGAACACATGCACCCTTATGCTCATTGTCGTGGATGTTGCCATGGGTGTTATACAATGCTAGAAACATTACATGAACACATGCACCCTTATGCTCATTGCCATAGGTGTTATGCAATACTAGAAACATAGCATGAACACATGCACCCTTATGCTCATTGTCGTGGATATTGCCATGGATGTTATGCAATGCTTGAAACATTACATGGACACATGCACCCTTATGCGCATTGCCGTGGATGTTGCCATGGGTTTTATGCAATGCTAGAAACATAACATGAACACATGCACTCCTATGCTCATTGCCGTGGATGTTGCCATGGATGTTATGCAATGCTAGAAACATTACATGAACACATGCACCCTTATGCTCATTGCCGTGGATGTTGCCATGGGTTTTATGCAATGCTAGAAACATTACATGAACACATGCACCCTTATGCTCATTGCCGTGGATACTGCAATGGATGTTATGCAATGCTTGAAACATTACATGGACACATGCACTCCTATGCTCATTGCCGTGGATGTTGCCATGGGTTTTATGCAATGCTAGAAACATAACATGAACACATGCACTCCTATGCTCATTGCCGTGGATGTTGCCATGGATGTTATGCAATGCTAGAAACATTACATGAACACATGCACCCTTATGCTCATTGCCGTGGATGTTGCCATGGATGTTATGCAATGCTTGAAACATAACATGAACACATGCACTCCTATGCTCATTGCCGTGGATGTTGCCATGGATGTTATGCAATGCTAGAAACATTACATGAACACATGCACCCTTATGCTCATTGCCGTGGATGTTGCCATGGGTTTTATGCAATGCTAGAAACATTACATGAACACATGCACCCTTATGCTCATTGCCGTGGATGATGCCATGGGTGTTATACAATGCTAGAAACATTACATGAACACATGCACCCTTATGCTCATTGCCGTGGATGTTGCAATGGATGTTATTCAATGCTTGAAACATAACATGAACACATGCACTCCTATGCTCATTGCCGTGGATGTTGCCATGGATTTTGCAATGCTAGAAACATTACATGAACACATGCACCCTTATGCTCATTGCCGTGGATGTTGCCATGGGTTTATGCAATGCTAGAAACATTACATGAACACATGCACCCTTATGCTCATTGCCGTTGATGTTACCATGGGTTTTATGCAATGCTAGAAACATTACATGAACACATGCACTCTTATGCTCATTGCCGTGGATGATGCCATGGGTTTTATGCAATGCTAGAAACATTACATGAACACATGCACCCTTATGCTCATTGCCGTGGATGTTGCCATGGATGTTATGCAATGCTTGAAACATTACATGAACACATGCACTCTTATGCTCATTGACGTGGATGTTGCCATGGATGTTATGCAATGCTTGAAATATTACATGAACACATGCACCCTTATGCTCATTGACGTGGATGTTGCCATGGATGTTATGCAATGCTAGAAACATTACATGAACACATGCACCCTTATGCTCATTGCCGTGGATGTTGCCATGGATGTTATGCAATGCTTGAAACATTACATGAACACATGCACACTTATGCGCATTGACGTGGATGTTGCCATGGATGTTATGCAATGCTTGAAATATTACATGAACACATGCACCCTTATGCTCATTGACGTGGATGTTGCCATGGATGTTATGCAATGCTTGAAACATTACATGAACACATGCACCCTTATGCTCATTGCCGTGGATGTTGCGATGGATGTTATGACATGCTAGAAACATAACATGAACACATGCACACTTATGCGCATTGACGTGGATGTTGCCATGGATGTTATGCAATGCTTGAAATATTACATGAACACATGCACCCTTATGCTCATTGACGTGGATGTTGCCATGGATGTTATGCAATGCTTGAAACATTACATGAACACATGCACCCTTATGCTCATTGCCGTGGATGTTGCCATGGATGTTATGCAATGCTAGAAACATTACATGAACACATGCACACTTATGCTCATTGTCGTGGATGTTGCCATGGATGTTATGCAATGCTAGAAACATTACATGAACACATGCACCCTTATGCTCATTGCCATTGGATCTTGCCATGGATGCAATGCTAGAAGCATTACATGAACACATGCACCCTTATGCTCATTGCCGTGGATGTTGCCATGGATGTTATGCAATGCTAGAAACATTACATGAACTACATGACGGATTATTTGATCATCATTTCAAATAAAGCTATATGCTTTAGATAGTTAAAGAATCAAAAATTAAAAATATGAACAAAGATTATGTAACCCCAAAGAAAAATAATTGTGTAAAGTAACAATATAGCAACTGATTTTTCATTGATTTTTGGCATACATATCGAGCATCTTACTAAAACGAATTCCTGAAAATTTCAAGTGTACATGTATACCTTTATTACTCTCTGAAATATGAAAGTGTCTTATAGTACCCACACTGTATATTTTATCAGGGGGTATGTGAAATGCTCTGTAGAGGCCCGAGGGTGACGCTCGGCATTCCATGGTTCCGAGGTCCAAACCCTGTATCCATGCTGAAAAGTAAAATCGTAATCCGACAACGATTGATTCTCAAAATTCCCCATATTTCTGCCATACTATTCAGTCTAAATGAAGTAATTTTTTTTCACCTATTCAAATTTACCTGGCCTAATTTTTCAAACTCTTTGAGATCCTTATTATGTTTTCCACTTTCGCGTTTGTTTAACTTGTCTCCCGTCACAAATGTTCTTTGTCATGATAATATTAAAATGATTTATTGCAATGTCCCAACCATTATGGATACGAATTTACCAGGAAATAACTAATAATACTTTAAGGGCAGTAATCAATACCAGATGATTTAAGCTACAACCTAGTTTAATCGAAACTTTTATTCCTGTCTTCATGATAAAATATAAACTGGGTTACAGAGAATTCTTAAACCAGTTCGAATCAAAACTAAAAAACATTAAAGATGATCACCGACAGTGATTGTTATTTAGACTGGGTCTGCCAGGGTTGATTGAAATTCGCAGACTAATATCATTTGAATATTTATCATGTATAATTTGCCATGTTTGCTTGTAATGATACCCTTAATACAGTGAAACATGAACAAATATTTGTATAATGACTAGTTTGAGATGGCAGGAAAATAGTAATTAGGATAGGAGAGACGACAGCTTCACCAGAGATTATTACTTACGTAATCTGCTATGTGGAGAGTGTAATGTATATTTCAAATATCCTCAACTCATCCAAAAGCATACTTATATAGTTTCTCTCAACTCAATATTAAATGCCCATTGGTCACCAATCTACATCAAAACAATTTGGCCATGAAATGAAAATGACTTTTGGTGTCCTCAAGCATTACAGATATAAGAAAAATCCCAGATATCCCATTTAGAACATATACAGAGATAAAATGTATATGGTAGTAACGGTGTATTTTGATTTTTAAGAAAGGATTCAATCAATTACAGAAGGTTTTACAGAAATTAAATATTTTTCTGTACTCTGGCAATATTAGATAGGATTAGTTGACGGCCATTCTAAAATTATAAATTCAAAATGGCAACCCCTCATTAGATCTTTTTATATCATCATATGCTGATATAAACTACTACAAAAATACACCTGACAATAGCAATACCAATAGAGAAAACAAAAATATTTGAATTCTTTCATTTGGAAATAGTCCCAATGTCACATTGAATAAAGTCTATATCCAAGGCTATAATCATTGTAATTCATCCTCCGGTGTGTTTCTTTTGAAGTTATTCCCATGTGCAATGTCTCCATTCGAGTTTGAAATGGTCGAATACACATCGATTTATGGCAATATATTATCTTATCACGAAAATGTATTATCAATCTAAAAGATTGATATATTCAATCGGAGACATTTGTGAAATTACATTAATTTTAAAACAAGTAATATGGTCTATGCAGAGACATATAAAACCTTTGTTGAAGTCGATAAGAGGATTACGCTAAATATATTGTATTTTGTTGAATTTTATCATATTATTATGGTATCATCAGTTTTCGACCTATTGTAATTGAGGGAAAAGATTGGAAACATTTGGAGGTATTGGAAATAAGGTCAAGTTATGTTTCCATTAATATTATAAGTTGTCAAAGGTGAAGAGGCTTTAACACGTAGTTCAATGGGGGAGCTAAGGTTGCCAAACTTATGGAGGGGAGTGTATATTGATGGTTTAATCTTTACTGATTCTTGAATTGATGTGAACTTGTCCAAAGGCCTTGAAACTCCAAATACCAAGATATTCACCTTTGGCATTGAGATGACAATATGATGTTGACCAGTATGACCTTGACCTCAGGTCATCTAATCATTGATCACCAAGAGTCATAGCAGTCAAGGTCCTTATAATGCCAAATACTTAGATATTGACCTTTGAACTTGAGATGACCTTGACCCATTAACATTTACCTTGCCCCAGGTCAAATAATCAAGGGTCACAAAAGCCCCCGGGGTCTTTAAACTCTAAATACCTAGATAATGACCTGTGGCCTTGGAATGACCTTGACCTTGGGTACCCTTATCTCGGGTAACCAGGAGTCACAGCAGCCACAAAGGTCCTTAAAAAGCCAAATACTTAGATATTCACTTTTGACCTTGCTTTATCCGTAAACACTGACCTTGACCTCAGGTCACCTACTAATCAATAAATACCCAGATATTGACATTTGGCCTAGGAATGACATTTTCCTCAGGTCACCTAACCATTGGTCACCAAGGGTCACAGCACGCCCCAATGACCTTAAATCACCAAATACCTAGATATTGGCCTTTGGCCTAAGAATGACATTGACCTCAGGTTACCTAATAATGGATCACCAAGGGTCATAACAGCCCCCGAATGCATTAAAACACCAAATATCAAGATGTTGACATTTGACCTTGGGATGACCTTGACCAATAAAGTTGACCTTGACCCCAGGTTACCTAATAACGTCAACGGTCACAGCAAAGATCAGGGGTCTAAGAAAGCCGAATACCTAGATATTGACCTTTGACCTTGAGATGACCTTGACCTCTGACCTTTGTTGAATGACCACCGTCCCAATTAGTATGATGACCAATTATGAGTGTGTTATGATTTTTAAAGGTAAAAAACTGTCAATAACCAATTAGTCGCGAAACACGAATTTGAGAGAAAAATGGATTTTTTTAAATATTATAATTACTGCATTATTTGATTGCATGTTAACATCATCATATTCGATGTAATGGTCAAAATACAAAAATACACCGTTAGTATAAAGAAACAAGATTCGTCCATATTTTGTAATCTTTTTGTAATATATTCATGAACGCATTTTCTTACTTACTTCTTTACTTCTTGACTTTGATAATCAATTTTAGGTAACGATTAACGAGTAGCGATTTTTATACACGAATGAATATATGATATCAATATGCGAGTGATTATCACAACGTGACCGAGGTGGTCAATCATCGGATACTTCTTCTGCAAACTATATCAACTGCGGCGTTCCTCAAGGATCTATCCTAGGTCCAATTTTATTTTTGATTTATATAAATGACTTACCCGATGGCGTTTATCTACGCTGATGACACATCACTATATTACCCCTTTGATCCATCTGATCCTGACATTCATACAATCAATCATGATCTTAATATCATAACTAACTGGTCTCTAAAATGGAAACTAGATTTCAAGCCTGAAAAATACTTTTGATACTTTTGATTATCTTCTTTCTAAAAAATCATATATATGACATTGTCATAAGAGTACAAAAACTGCTTAATCCATTGAAGGCACTTACATCAAAAATTAACTCGAAACATTTGGAGACAATGTACAACTCATTCATTAGTCCTCATTTTGATTACGAAGACATTCTTTATCATTCATCAACTCAAGCACTGATCAATATCCCTAGCAAGTTACATTATCAGGCTGCATTATTGTGTTCTGGGTGTCTCCATGGCTCTGATACAGGTAAAGTTATGGGGGTCTTAAACTGGTACACACTATACCAAATGAGGGAACAACACATTCTTAACTTCATGTACAAAGTAATCAGAAACCAGGTACCCTCTTATGTATCTTCAATTCAAAAATCCAGCTACCAGAAGAACAAGCAATACAGAGGTATACCAAATTCCTATAAGATCAACTGCCCAATTTATTAATCCCCTATTCCTAATGCAATATCACTGTGGAACAAATTACCTAAACCTCTTTTAGAATACGCCTTAAAATTTTCCCTACCATCGTTAAAAAAGAATGTAATAAACACTTTCTGCCTAAGAGAATAATCAGTTCAACGTCCCTGATTAATTTAACAAGGTCTCAAGAAATCACTCTCAACAGAGCTCGCGTTGACTTATTTTTGAAAGCAAGACTTTTTGCACACCAATTTACTTTCATAGACTCGGTTCATTGTTCTTGTGGCAAACCTGAAACACTAAAACATTTATTTTTCAAGTGTCCTTTATGCCAAATTAATAGGCATGCCCTGATGGAAGAGGTCAACAATAACTTTTATAATAAGATCAGCCAACTAACAAACATGGGTGATAAACTTAACTTTCTCTTATATGGTGACGAGACATTATCCTTAGCAGAACTAAGTAAACTTCTTATCATCGTCAGCAATTTTCTCCATGACAACAAGACATAGCAAAGAGGTCTCATCTAAGCCCTGGAGAACCCATAATATATTTATTTTGTTTTTAACACATCTACTTCGCACCAACCCCTCTGGTCCCTGGGATAAATATTGTACTTAATTTTTACATGTAAGTGATGGCCAACCTATAATGCCAATATGGCGATTGGTGGCCGAAAATGTATTGACTTTACCTCAATAAAGTTTATAATATAAAAAGAATTATCACAAATCAATTTCAATGAATGGAAAGAATATGACATAAATCATTCCAAAATACCAAGAGATTCATTACAAAGTACTATTTTTATGGTATTCTTTTGTATCATACCATGGTCAAAGCAATATCAGGTATGTAACAGCAAATGATGAATCACATATTTGGGATCAAGACTGATGATCTTAGAATAAGCGGGATGATATCGAGTTGATATCTATATCATCCCATTAATGCGAATTTATTGTTGAGAAGAGTATTCTCAAAGGTAATGGAACAGTGACAGTGACTCCCAAAATGACTTCCGGTGATATTTCTATTAATATTTCTGTTCCATTGTATTTCTATTCATCAGTTTTGATGTCTGAAAAGTTATATACATGTAACGTTACTATTTCAAAAATTAAAATGTATTATTTTCTCATTGTTTGTTTTTTGGTAGATATTGCTTTAAGATTGCTTTTGACCACAGTAAAGTGTCGTTATTCACCAATCAGGATGATATAATTATTCACCTGTGGCAGTGATATGGGTAATACCTCTTGGATAATATGAATATCATCTTTGTGATTTTCCCCATCTTAAATCCCTACTACATGCGTAAATAACTACTGATCCCCAACCCCTTCATTAATTTGGTTGTTGTACTAAAATGTGTCTTATGGCTACTGAAAAAATGATGTGATAATGTTTCTTGCAAACGTTTTATTTTGGAAAAACACACTATTGTCAGGTTTAGGGTAAATATATGAATTGAAGGCACTACTTCACAATGTATCAGCTTTTTTTCTAAAATTCAGATTTTCTTGGTAAACGATATACTGATGTTTAACAAAATATTTCTAAAAGAAGTTTTAATTTTAAACATTGCTCTTAATGGGAAATCCTTTTTTCTTTTTTTAGCTCACATGGTGAGCTTTTGCAATTACTCACTTGTCCATCTGTCTGTCCGTCAGTCCGCCTGTCCGTCAACAATAGTGGCACGTTTTAAAACCTCTGTGGATAGGATTCCCGTTTTAAATTATTTTTGTTCCACATCAATACAGAAAACTCCCCTATGATCCCTGGTTCAAAAGCTCACCTATTCTCAAGATCTCCGCCTTTTTTTGTCTCGCGATTTCATTTTGAGCCATTTCCAAGCTTTACAAATATTTTCAGGTGTCCTGCATTGTAAATATCCATGTCAATGTGAAGAGTAGCTGTTTGAAATAATTTTGTTACAAAAAATCACCATCGAAGGTTTGAGCTGTACATATTGTATTTTGTTGATAAACATCGAAGGTGTATGATGTACATATTGTATTTTGTTTATAAACATCAAAGGGTTATGCTACATACATATTGTATTTAGTTAATAAACATCAAAGGGTTGTGCTGTAAATATTGTGTTTTGTTGATAAACATCGAAAGTGTATGCAGTACATATTGTATTTTGTTAATAAATATCAAAGGGTTATGCTTTACATATTGACAGTATTTTATTGATAAACATCGAAAGTGCATGATGTACATATTGTATTTTCTTTATAATTATCGAATGGTTATGCTACATACAGATTGTATTTAGTTAACAGTTAATAAACATCGAAGGGTTGTGCTGTACATATTGTGTTTTGTTGATAAGCATCGAAGGTTTATGATGTACACATTGTGTTTTGTTGATATCCTTCAAAGGTATATGCTGTACATATTGCCCGGTGGGCATATTGTCCAGTGGGGCTACACAATTCCCTAACTCGATATGAAATTTTTTAATTTTTTTATTTATAAACTTATTTCAATGGCTGTGCCATACTGGCATTACTAGCCATGTCTTTATATATATTAAAATGACATATGATATAAATAATACATCTAGATCAAAGATACAATATAAAATATAAAACACTTTCTGTGTATGTGTGTGACTAAAAAGGGGCTGTTCAATAGGCCGTATAGTATTCTATCTTTGATTACTAATGGTTTCGAGGTGAGATGCGATTAGTTTTACCAATTCTATGTTTTTTGCTTTGCTCATCCTGTCGCAACCATAGAGCAGGGTATGTATTTTTTCAAGTTGGGGCATAACTTTTAAGTTAATTTCTGGGAAATTATGCTGGACTTCACCGAACAAAGTTTTCATGGTTGGCCTTGTAAGATTACATCTGAAGAAAAAAATGTCTCAACGTTTCAGATTCTACGCCACATAAACAAACAGGCGAATCCACAGTAGTAAAGTTGTGAGCATGAAACTGGGAGCGAAGGAACAAACCACATCTGATTCTATTTAATGGTATCTCTTGACTCCTCTTAATTTCCATATCTAGGTTGTAATCATTGAGTTGCCATGCGTTCATTTCAAAAGTCTTTTAAAGGAGGCCAATGATTGAGAATTTCTAGTGTCGGCATTAAGACCATTCCATTCTGTTATGCATCTGAAAACACACGATCGTGACAATAAGCTGCCCCTCTTCCTCGGAAGTTGGTACTTTCTAATGTGCCTTATATTTACATTGATTTACGATGCTCATATTTCTCAAAAATTTCGTTAACATAGGAAACAGACAGGGAGTTAGATACTTTATACATAAGGTACATTCTGTGATGATATCTTCGTGTTTCAAGTGGTAACCAGTTTAATGCATTTAAAACCTTTGTCGTGCTTGAACCATACATTGCCCCAGAGACATGTACTGCAGATCTGTAGTATAGTGAGTCCAGAAGTTACAAACAGGTAGCACTTGCACACCCAAAGACAATAGCACAGTACTCGAAGTGAGGTGAGATAGTATAAAAGGATTGGAAAATATTCTGCATATGTTTACTTGGTAACTTTAACCTCAATGGACTAAGCAATTTGTTGATCTTTTTTACAAGGCACTTTATGTGCTCGTCAAATTTCAATTGTTGATCAAGTATCAAGCCAAGATGTTTATGGTAACAACTATTTTGAACATCATTTCCTTCAAGGTGAAAAACTTCATTGACTTGGTCTTTGGAACGACTCGAACGGAATGTCACCTGTGCACTCTTATTTGCATTGAACGTCAATCTCCATACTCTTGACCAAAAAGGTAGCACTTATTTTCCAAATTATCTGGTATATCGTTGATATATATCAAGAACAATAGAGGTCCTAGGATTGACCCTTGTGGTACCCCTGCAAATGAAAAAGTAAGGCATTTGTAATTTGTCCATTGTCCTGGGTGACGTGAATTGGGGATGTTTTGCTTGAGGAGTTGGTATTTCAGCAATTAGTAATTTTGGTTGATATTTTACATCCTCTGTTTGGCTTTAAGGGACAACCGTTTGAAAAATAGAAACTCAGCAATTGAATTCTATGTGATACTTGACTAGTAATTTAAAAACTAAGTGATATTGCAACGGGGAAACACTGTTATTTTCAAAAATGATTTATGGTACTCAATTATTCAACTAGTTTTGAACATGCCATGTTGAAATCATGTTCGGAAGAGAACCAACGCAATGATACACAATTATCAATCCTCAATCGGTTTAACTGACACTGAGTGATATTTTATTGGAGATAAAATTATGTCATGTTAGCAATACTGGAAGTGTTAAAAAAAATAAAATAAATAGAGGATATCCTATGATTTTTGAGGGTTACCATTTTTATCCATGAGTAGATATCGCCACGAGTGAGCGCCGCGAATGAGGGGATATGGGGGATATCAAAGAGTAGATAAAAATGATAGCCGAGAAAATCACAGGATATCATATTTATCCTATAGTCGCTATTTTGTATGGACTTAAAATAGTTTGTTGTTGTTTCCTAATTCCTAAGTTTTCATTTTATTTTCTGTGAACTTATTTTTACAATATCATTGCATGAAAAAATTGTAACACATTTTTCTTGAGCACATAACCTTGGAACTTTATTGTCAAACAGACAATTTTTGTTTTCATTTTTTTCAAAAAAAATTCCAAATTATTTTCAAAATATTTTTTAAATAGTATCTGTCGGATACGATTGGATATCATGTCGTATCTCATACTTGTTGAGTGGGTTTGGGGTAGATATCACCCGGGAATATACCTTCTATAAAATAATACATTTTATCCCATACTTGGACATGAGTTGGACATACGGCCCTCGGGCAGATATATTATATACGCCTCTGGATAATCCCGATATCCTGAACCTCAAATAGGACAATCTATATTTATCCAATACTTGGACGTGCTACAGGTACATAAAGCCGGTTTGTAAAAACTTACAGTTTTCATCAGCAGACAGATATAGCTTTACGTCCCGCTCCGAGCGGGCAGATATCACTGGGGATGAACTGGAAACGAGGGAGGTTTTGCCTCGTATCAAAATGGCGGCGCGTGAAAAAATTTCATTCGGTAAGATTTTTGTTTTTTACAATTTTGGTGCTTTTATCCTTCAAATTAAAACTTAATATTTGGCAAGTAAATAGTCTATAAGTTCCGGTTTTATAATATGATTGCAAATTATAAATCAATGCAGACATTGCTGAGATATTTACATTTCAATTCTCTCACTTAGGAAACGAGGCACCTGTCTACATTTTGTAACAATGAAACGAGGCAATGTTTGACTTGCAACGAGGCAACTATTCTTTCTGTGATAGTGTCTACATTTAATGATCTTATTTCCCACCGTTCTGGTCACATACGACCGATTACGTTTTACACGATATACATGATTATATATGTAAGAGCAAAGAAAAGTCTAACTGTACCAATTTAGTTAAGCTACATGTTGTAAAGGTTCATCTTTAAGTACAGAAAATGCCCATGCACTTCACTTGATTCATTCTTTGCTGCAGCTTAAAATTTATGCTAAGGAGTTATACTGTTTTATTTTTAAATATTTCGAAAACGTTAAATAGCATTGCTTTGAGTGTCAATTCCAATAAACGAGCCAGCTATCCGAGCTATCAATGGTAGCGCATATATCGTCAAAATGTTCTCTCAAATAAGAAAAATCTCGTTCAAAGAAGTCCTATTTTAATAGGGAGCTTAAGCTACACGTATTTTAGAAATGGCGAACGTAAACGTGAAATGACCCCTGGGAACTATAGTTCCGTTCTGGATTGACTTATACAAAGACCCAATTAAAACAGTTTAACTGATACCTTTGTAATCATTCATGCAAATAAAGACGTTGAAGACAAGAACTAGTTCTCTGAAGATTGCAATTTTACACGTTTACGTACACTTCTCTTTAAAACATGTGTCGTTAAACCTCCCTACTAATCGTACGCAAATGGGGCATTGTTGTTGCTCGAGATGGCTATATTTGATAGAATATAATTCCAGATACGATAAAAAACGAATGACCATGGTAATAATTAAATGACTCGCCTATATTACAAAAATAGCAGAGTCAAGGAGCACACTGGCATTGTCTCATTGGTGTACATTGGATTTTACTGTTTGTATTCTTTAATGTCTGTATGTTCCTTATTATGTCACTATCAATTATGTTATTCTGCATATAGTCCAACGAAATGTGGAAATGTTCGGCGTCTTGAGTTCGGCGTCTGGCGTTTTGCGTCAATAGCAAATTATTTAGCAATTTTAGCAACTTTCAAAAACTGAACAAATGCGTACCGCTTAGACTGACATCATATTTTACTGTGAACAATTATAAACTTATTATGACTTTCAAGTATTTCTTAGAACATATGTTACAATGGTAGCAAATAAATGGACTTATTTGTTATTACTAAGTTACAACACGTGTCATATGTTAATGCCTTGTATTTTCTTAAATGCTAGAAATGGCAATGCATTTGTAAATGAAATATTCATAGATAGATAGTATTTTCTAGATTATTAGCCATATGAAAAATGTTAATGGTCGATGGCATAAATATTATGATGTCGCTATCGTGAATTAAAATAAATGATGTTTCAAGGTAGAATAAAAGCAAGCTTTGTTCACAACTGTCTATATCTGCTTCCCTATTCAACATAACATTTTTGCTTTTTAGGAAGCTTCAACATATTGCCAATGGAGGGGTCTGTTGCATCATATGGAATACAATATCAGCAACGTTGTCGTTTCCTGTGTTACAGAAATAGCATTTGAACAGGGACGCTTCTTTTTGTAGGCCCCGTTCTGTAATAAAAACAAAACATTTTCAATTAAATATGGTTGCCTCGTTTCATTCTTAAGAATGCTATATAGCTGCCTCGTTTCCTTGAGAAACATGCCTCGTTTCCTAAGTGAGAGAATTGATATGTAAATATCTCAGCAATGCCAGTATTGATTTCTAATTTGTAATCATATTATAAAACCGGAACTTATGAACTATTTACTTGCCAAATATTAAGTTTTAATTTGAAGGATAAAAGCACGAAAATTGTAAAAAACAAAAATCTTAACGAATGAAATTTTTTCACGCGCCGCCATTTTGATACGAGGCAAAACCTCCCTCGTTTCCAGTTCATCCCCAGTGAGATATAGTATATCTGCCCGCTACGTCATAATCGCCGTTCACATATTAGATGAGTCTACAGCAAGCATTTTGGGAAGTTAGATGGCCACTTGTTAGACATATTTTATCTGAAAGATGACTTTAAATAGCATCAATTCACATATGTCTTGGTCGTATTAGTTTGTGGAAGAAGGATTCTGAGCCCTTTTACCCCCCTAGAATAATATTTGAGGGGGTATTAGATTATCATTCTATAACATTAATTTACTATTTGCTATAGTATTGATTTCTACATAATATGTCAAAAGTACAGTGGTTATGTGTATCCTAAAATTATAGAGAGATATGATGATTGGTTTAGGAAAAAACATAATTTATAGAAAAAATAAGCATATTTTCGTTCATTTTTTAGTTTCACCAATCTTATTTTTTCAGCTTCAGAGAAATAATAGGGAGTAATATTGCTCCAAGTAGTATTCAAAAAACATTTTTAAGCTATGTATGACATTGTAATATTAAAAATGTAATGATTACGTACTATTTTGTATTTTTAATATTACTTTGTCGACCCCTACCCCTTACCCATTTTTAGGCTCACCGATTTTATTGTTGCAGCTTCAGAGAAATAATATGCAGTTATAGTGCTCCAAGCAGTATTCGAAAATCATTTCCAAGCTATGTGTGACATTTTTATATAAGTAATGTAATGATTAAGTACTATTTTGTATTTTAATATGGCTTTGTTAACCCCTACCCCTTAGAGATATGAGAAAGTGGAGGTGAAACAATTAGATAAGAAATCTTATTTTGAGTACTTATACTACTAATTATCCAATAGCATTTTAAAAATGTATATGTGTGATATAGAGGTTATTTAATGGGAGGGATAAAATATGAATTTTATTCCGAGGGAAAATATGATATTGGCCAAGGAAAATATCATATTAACCGAGGGCGATAGCCCAAGTGACAATATGATATCTTCCTAGGAAAAAATTCATATTCAATCACGACCATCAATAACCTATTCATTCTATAATAATTTTCTAAAACTTATTTATTTTTAATTTTTTGTATGTCATCACCCAATGATTGTGACATAAAATGATACAATTTATCATATAACATTTTCAGAAATTAGAAATTACCAGGAATAGTTCTGATACGGGATCTGATCCAGGATTTTTGCTGATACAGGATCTAATACGGTATCTGGTGTAGAATTTTTTGAATATCACTTCTATTCCCTGTTCATTTCCCAGGGAAAACATGTTATTAGACTATTCACTAGACTATTCTAGACTATTCACTATTAGACTATTCACTATAAATGGAAAGGAAACAACAGATCATGAAATCATTTCCAATGGATTTAATAATTTTTTTACCAATATTGGTAAAAATCTAGCCAAGGAGATTCCAAAATCCAAAAAATGCTTTAATGAATACCTAGCAAGAGCTCAAAAAGTTCAATCATCTATTTATCTCAAAAAGACCTCAAAAACTGAGCTTGAATTAGAAATGTGTCTTCTAAAATCTTCCTCGCCTGGACCTGATGGGATTCTACCATCACTTATTAAGTCTGCAAGACAGTTTTTAATTGATCCACTCTTGTATATATTTAACTTATCTTTTAAATCTGGTATTTTCCCAGACGCCCTCAAATTGGCCAAAGTAACACCTGTATTTAAAAAAGGTGTCACTACAAATCCTTCGAACTATAGACCAATTTCAATTTTATCTGTATTTTCTAAATTGTTAGAAAAGCTCATGCACGCCAAACTCACTGGTTTTTTAGAACGTTTTGAAATTGTTTTTACTTATCAATTTGGATTTCAGAAATTCAACTCTACCTACATGGCCATTTTATATTTCATTGAACAAATTCGAAAATCAACTGATTTGGGGAAAACGAGCATTGGCATAACATTAGATTTTTCCAAGGCCTTTGACACAATTAATCATGACATTTTGATACAAAAACTTGAATATTATGGCATCAGAGGAATTGCTAAGTCCTGGTTTGAAAGTTATTTAAAAGACCGCAAACAATATGTCACCATTAACAATTATGAATCTAAACAATCATCTCTAAATTGTGGTGTTCCGCAGGGCTCGGTACTTGGACCACTATTATTTATTCTTTACATAAATGATCTGCCTTTTGTTGCCCCTAATCTAAAATTTATTATGTTTGCTGATGACACCAATCTTCTTGATAGTGATTTTGATTTAAATGAACTTATGACTAGAACTAATGCAAACTTGAATTCAATAGATGACTGGATAAAAGCAAACAAACTTTCACTTAATATTGGCAAAACCAATGCTATTCTATTTGGACCCCAAAAAATCAAACAAATCTGAATCTTAAAATACGCAATGAGAACATAAATTTCCGGGAAAAAATTGACTTTCTTGGAATTATTATTGATAAAAACTTGAAATTTAAAGAACACATAAAATCTGTTGAAACAAAGATTTCTCGCATCATTGGTTCTCTTTATCACATTAAACATCTACTTCAAATAGACAGTTTCAAAACAATTTACTACTCATTGATACACTCTCAATTAAATTATTGCAACATAATCTGGGGTAACACATTTAAATCATTTTATGATCGTCTACATAAACTGCAGAAAAAATTCTTAAGGCTAGCTTTAAATAAGGATAGACTTTCTCACTCCGCTCCCCTATTTGAAGATCTTAGAATATTAAATATTTTTGATGTCAACAGATATTGTACTGGTCAGTTCATGTACAAAATCTTTAATAAGCACCCCAGTCTTCCAAAAAATCTATTTCAAGACTTGTTTGATATCAACATTAATATTCATCATCATTACACAAGACAATTGCATCATTTTCATATCCCTAAATGCTCTAAACTTTCCCTTCGCTATCTGGGTCCTAATCTTTGGAATGCTCTACCACATGATGTTAAAAAATGCTCCACTCTAAATATTTTCAAATCTTCATATAAAAAACTACTCATCTATCGATAATGTATAATACCAATATCATACTATACTGTTGATTTTATACTGGTACCCGATTTTTGTAACATTTTTACATTGTACATCCTTAGATTAATTGTTAATACCATTTTTATATACCTACATGTAACATAATATAAGTGTTTTCTTTTATATGTAGTCTAGTTGTCATTTTAATGATTTCTGTTAAACCGCAATATATACCCACTAGGGTGTCTAGCGGCTTGTTTTTATAGTGTATATTATATAAGAATTATGAAATAAATAATTGAATTGAAATTGAATTGAATTATGGAACAATGTTATAATTTTTTAATGATCAACTGCTTTTTAAATGTTTTGAAATGCCTTTGTTACTCTAAAAGGTAATTTATTCATGTTAAATTCTTGTTTCTCCACAGGATTGCAAAAGTAGGTGCAAAATTCTCATTTTCACAAATCAGACCAAAACTGGTCAATATACGAGGGTATATCATAAAGTTCTCATAATATCTCTCTTATTTTTTTTTATTTTTCAACATATTCTCATGAAATCTTCGTAGAATCTGCAGTATAGAATACTGTATTGATATATCAAGAAATATTTGGTATAACAGAAATATTAGATAAGTAATGGTTGCCATAGTAACCGGAAATCGAGGCACCCGGGGCAAATAAAAATAATTGAGATATAATGAGCTTTATTAACCTTCATTGTTTACATACGTAATAAACTCTCATAAATTATCAAACACATTAAAATGTTATCTTGAATATGTTGTTGAATGCTTTTACTATAAAATAAATTGATCATGTGAATTGTGTGATGTCATAGGGGATGCTTACATGCTTCATTAGATGTGATACCAGACTCTGAGAATCAAAGCTTAATGATCAGAAATAACTGAGTTAGATAATGCATAGATGCAGGGATCATCAGAAAAATAATATTCATACTGATATAAAGTTTAGTTTAGTTCGAAAAATCCTTTGCTCATACTAAAGATAATCTAAAACAAATGTGGTGCAAAGATATCAACAAAATTACACCCTATGTGTGGTCTATTATTTATTTAAGATGAACTAAAGTGGAAAATCGACTTTCCTTGGAATATTTGACAAAACAGTTGTAATGTCTAACATCACTTCTAATGAAGCATTACGATCATCCATTATGAGATCACAAAATTCACATGACCATTATAATAGTTCAAAACAATCAAGAATGCATGGTGCTTAACAATTTGATGTGTTTTATA
The DNA here is from genome assembly GCA_903813345.2 of Owenia fusiformis. NCBI lineage: Eukaryota > Metazoa > Annelida > Polychaeta > Sabellida > Oweniidae > Owenia > Owenia fusiformis. Next base: position 18,586,899 of record CAIIXF020000004.1, read on the forward strand.
GTTTATTTGATAACGTATTATGCATTTAAACATGGTTAGTTGGGGCTATTCTTGCACAATTTTTTATTTGCCCCGGGTGCCTTGATTTCCGGTTACTATGGCAACCATTTCTTAAATAATATTTCTGTTATACCAAATATGTTTTGATAGATTAATGCAGCATTGTATATTACACATTCTGTGAAAAATTCATTAGAATATACTGAAAAATAAAAAATTAGAGAGATATTATGAGAACTTTATGATATACCCTCGTATGCCCATTTTTCATAATTCTTCTCATTTTTTTTAAATCTCAGGTGGGTGCTGCACCCACTTTATTGCTTTAATGCCAGGGAGATCACTGCATTGTCCGGAAGTCTTTCTTTTAACATTCCTTTTATAACGAATAATCCCTTTACCCATGTAGCGCAGTCAGATGTCCCTTTGGTAGTTCGACTTTTTCAGGAAAGCAACAAACTTGGCACAGTTGTAGAAACATATGATCTGAATGAAAAATGATTTCGGGGCAATTGAATCGGGGTGGTCTTCATGGATTTTAAGCCTCTGACCGCCACCCCTATCAGGCGGGGAGGGGGTACATTATAATAAAATAAATAAAAATAGTTGTAAAGTATATTTCTTTAAATGACTTCATTTGGTCATTGCTTTGAGCCTTGAAATTGAGAAAAACCTATTTTAGAAGTGGTGTTTAGGAAGGAAAATACATTTTAACCCAATTATCTAGCGTGAATTCATCTTTCAAAGGGTCAAATATAGGACATCAAGTACTGTATTTCAAGAATGTGATGTCTGATCATCCTGAAAAAATTCATACTAATAGAGATATTGATGTTAATCACTCATATGATATATGGCTAATGTAGCTCATGTATTTTTTGAGAAATAAATTATCGAAATTTGGATATTTAAGCCCTTGCGGCCTAGGGGTGACCTTATTTTACCTTAATAATTTTTAAGATACATGATGTTTGGGCCTCATATGAATTCTAAATGTTGCAATAAGTAATGTTTTGTCATATTATTCCTAATTAGATGTAAAAAAAATTATTGAAAATAAAAAAAAATCAAATTTTCATTTTCGGTTCTAAAAGGCCAGGGGTTACCATATTTTACCCTAATAATTTGCCAGATATGTAATATATGCATCTCAAATTAGCTCAAGATGTTGCATATAGTTCTGTTTTATCATACTTCTTCCAATAAGATGTAGAAAATGATCGGATATATCTAAAAAATCAAAATTTTCACTTAAGCTCTTGATGGCCCTGGGGTAACCTTATTTTACCTTAATAATTTTCTAAATATGAGACATAGTCACCTCAGATGAGCTTAAGATGGTATATTTAGTCCTGTTTTATCATATCAGTCCCAAGGAGTGAAAAAATGATTGGAAATTATAAGAAAATTACATTTTCATATTACACCCCCAATCCGCAACATCTTCCTGCAGCGCTGTAAACAGTACTGAACAGTGCAGTCAGAGTACTGCACTATATAGCAATGTACAATGCTATTCTAACACCATCTGTTTTGGACAGCGTAGTACAGTACTGTTTTTACAGCTCAGTACTGTTTTAGAAAACAGCTGTGTACAGTACTGTTTTTACAGCACTGTTTATGAAACCATGCTGTTTGATGCAGTTTGAGATTGGTAGTGTAGTTTATGATAGGTCAGGAATGACCTAATTTTACCTTAAACATTTAAACAAAGACATATCATATTGTCTACTCAAATGAGCTCAAAATAGTGAATATAGTCTAGTTTTGTCATATTATTCCTACTGAGATATACAATAATGATTAACAGTTATAAAAAATGAACCTCAACAGCCATTTATTCCTTTCTAGTACCAATGGCAATACTATCTAGTTTTATAGAACATTTTCTAAGATGTGAAAATGTTTGATAAGTCCAGTTCATACTAGCACGAGTAGTAGCATTGTTAAGATTCTGTATATTATCATTTGAGTATATAATCCAAATCTATAAAACCTAATCAAAGGAGTCACAATTTATGGATTCTGACAGTCTCTCCTACAGCTACATAGCTCAGAGCAAATCAGATCTGCTTTCAAACATTTGCATCTGTTCTCTTGACACAGGTATCTACCCCATGACCTACATTTTATGTTGTGGCCTCAGTATCAGCAGTGGGAGTAGGCCAGCCACATTCATGTGGTGATAGAAACTGTGGCTAAGAATGCATTAGAATGAATAAGGACTCTAGTCTTCTAATTTTAGGGTATCAAAAAAGATTTAAAGCTTTAGAACACTTGCGTAACCTCTGGGTACACCTTCTATTCCTGCAAATCCAGTTTTGTGCTGTTTGTATCTATGCTCATTAACATCAAAGTTGAATGACTAAGCTACATAGTAGATGCCAAAATAATAGACAGGGCATGTATAGTTAAACATGCTAACAGTGATATATAAAGAAAATTGGGTGATTATGCAAATATGATATTACCCCACGTAAAAGTCTGCAAATAGTGCATTGCCTTGATGTCAGCTGGAATGTTTACCAGGACACTAGCTTAAAGGGGCAACAAGGTCTCTGTAGAAGATTCAATTTTTTTACTTTTTCTGAGCTATCAGGGTAATATTTGGCTAAACATCTTCTTTGACATACCTATTCTCTTAAAATGTATGGATAAACTATCAATTTTAGCATTAAGAAGTGTAAATTCAGTTCAAAGCTTCTATAAAGGGAGGCCCACTTATAGATTTTTAAGATCCAAAACATTTCAAGAGGAATCAGCTGAAATAATGTTCATCCAGGGGGTTTCTTTGGAAAAAAATAAACATATATGTTAGTCTTGATGAAATATCCAAACTTGAATATATTTTGACACTGGTCCATGATCGTTGAATGGCCCCTTTGCACTAATTGTTGCACCTTTAAAACAGCACTAGAGAGACTTGTGGAACTGGAACAAGGATAGTCTAAGGAGGGAACTGAAACCATTGAAATGGATGGAAAGGAGATAATGACCACATAAATTAAGGAGGCAATGCAATGTTTTAGCCCAACAGTGAGGTTCTGCCCTTGCTCTTAAGAAGAAGCAGATTCAAGGATATTTCTCAATATTTTCAGTAAGACTGCTTCAATCATGGCCTTCAAGAGAAAGAATAATACTCCTTACATTTAATTCTGATGTGGTTATGCTGATATGGTAAGGGAGAAATTCTATCAATATCTACCTGCCCATGGCCAAAGTTTAACCCTCCCCATTTTTCATACAATCATTGGATGTGATGTTACATCTGTATTCTACTGCTATTGGTAGTGCTAAAATGGAATAAATGGATTGAGATTTAAATGTGTCACTGAGTTTTCTAATTGTTGTTAATCATTATCTCAGTAGGAATAAAGTGAAAAACAGACTATTTTCCCCATTTTGAGATCATTTTATCTTGAAAATTAATAACATTTGGCATTCTTGTGCCCAATCATTGACTGTCATTATTCACTGACAGAATCCTTGACAGAAGCAGCTCACCTTAACCCCCCCCCCCCCCCCCATCAGGCTAAGGTGACTGGACTTACTACCCTTTGCATTCATTCGACTTTCCTTCTCAAAAGAGAGCGTCGTCTTCACTCTATCAGTTTTCAATAAATCACTGAACTCACTGCACTAATCAGAGTTTGTTGTCGAAATAAGGACGGCTTTCTATATGGTCATTTTCTCTGACGAAATCGCATCATTAATGTACACGCATTTAGCACTTCTTCCTTCAAGCTCGCTGATTGGTTGAGAATAGGTCAGCATGGTTTATTGCAGCTTGGGTCATAAATGCTTTAAGACCCAAGCTGCCAATGGCATTGGTCATGGGGACGGGGCTGCTAAACTCACTCCATCCTTTGCTTCTATATTATGGTAATATATGATAAAATCACCTCTGATCTGTCAAAAGCTAAAGATGTCATTTTTCAAATTTCCATTATTTTTTACATCTCCTAAGGAATAATATGACAAAACAAGAGTATATGACACAATTTTAAGCTCATTTGAGATGCATACGTCTCATAATTAAGAAAAGTTCAAGATTAAATAAGCCCCCCCCCCCAGGCCATCATAAGCTAAAATGAAAATTTCAAATTTTAAGAAATGTCCAATCATTTTCTACATCTTATTGGAGGTATTATGATTAAACAGAACTATATGCACCATCTTGAGCTAATTTGAAATACATATATTACAAACCTTGAAAGTTATCAAGGTAAAATATGGTTACCCCTGGCCTTTCAGAAGCGATAATGAAATTTTTTTTTTTTTGAAAAGTTCCAATCATTTTTCGATCCAATTAGGAATAATATGACAAAACAAGACTCAATGCACCATTTTGAGCTCATATGAGACCCATACATTGCATATCTTAAAAATTATTAAGGTAGAATAAGGTTACCCCTAGGCCGCAAGGGCTTAAAAATTCAATTTTCGATAATTTTTATCTCAAAAAATACATGAGCTACCCAAGCCATATTCTATATTTGTGATGAACACCTATACCCCTATTAGTATGATTTTTTCCAAGATGATCAGACATCACATTCTTGAAATACAGTACTTGATGTCCCATATTTGACCCTTTAAAATATGAATTCACGCTAGATAATTGGGTCAAAATGTATTTTCCTCACTAAACACCACTTCTACAATCGGTTTGTCTCAATTTCAAGGCTCAGAGCAATCACCAAATGAAGTCATTTAAAAAAATTTACTTCAAAACCATTTTTATTTATTTTTTATAATGTACCCCCTCCCCGCCTGATAGGGGTTGGGGTCAGAGACTAAAAAATCCATGAAGACCACTCCGGATCACTTGCCCCGAAATCATTTTCCACTCAGATCAAGTGTTTCTACAACTGTGCCAAGTTTGTTGCTTTCCTGAAAAAGTCGAACTATAAAGGGCTCATTTCTGGACATCTGACTGCGCTAATGAAGGAATTTTTCAGTTGATACAGATTACATGTGCGTTTGAGCATAATTCAAAGGTTTGCGTGAGACTCCACTCCCCCCACGTGGGAAGGGGTATAGGTTTTGACAAAATAGAAATTGGGCTGTCAAATTCAAATCATGGGAGTAACCTAGTGAGTCAATTTCCCCACCTTGGGAGCAATAATAGCAAGTCAAATATTGTGGAAATTCCTATTATAAACAATAAACTTTCGAAAGTCTATACTCTCAGGACAGAGAACAACATAAGATCCCACCCCTGGAACAATACTGTTTGTTACATTCCTGACCCTTACGTCACCATGCAAGAAATTTGAACTGAAACCTTTGAAGAGTGCATACTATTTGAGACTGTATCATGTTCATGATCACTACAAAAATTCTAATTATGTCAAACTTTACATTTGCACTCTATATTCATAGGCCATTCTTAGCATATGTACATTATTTTCTTTCAGCCAGTTGGTCTTAATGCAAAAAAACAAGAGTTAAATTCCCATCTTCTGGGTCTATATATAAACATTGAAAGAGGCTTTTGACCCATGAAATTTTTATTTTATATAGAATTTCTGATCCAATTATGTCACCTCCTCGTCCATGTATTTTAAGGGGTGGGGTCAATTACAAAGCAAAAAAACAAAAAAGTACAACAAAAAAGAACAAAATAGTACTCTATCATTACATTACTGATATTACAATGTCACACTTAGCTTGGAAATGATTTTTGAATACTACTTGGAGCAATATAACCGCCTATTATTTCTCTGAAGCTGCAACAATTAAATCGGTGAGACTAAAAAGGGGTAAGGGGTAGGGGTCAACAAAGCCATATTAAAAATACAAAATTGTACTTAATCATTACATTTTTTTATATTACAATGTCACACATAGATTGGATATGTTTTTTGAATACTAATTGGAGCACTATCACTGACTATTATTCCTCTGAAGCAGCAAAAATAAGATTGGTGAAACTAAAAAATGAACGAAAATATGCTTATTTTTCTATAAATTATGTTTTTTCCTAAACAAATCATCATATCTCTCTATAATTTTAGGATACACTTAACCACTGTACTGGTGATATATTATGTAAAAATCAGTACTATAGCAAATATTTAATTTATGTCATAGAATGATAATCTAATACCCCCCTCAAATATTATTCTAGAGGGGGTAAAAGGGCTCAGAATCCTTCGTCCACAAACTAATACAACCCAGGCATATGTGAATTGATGCTATTTAAAGTCATCTTTCAGATAAAATATGTCTAACAAGTGGCCCTCTAACTTCCCAAAATGCTTGCTGTAGACTCGCCTATATTGGTTCTTTTTGTAACGTTCGTATAACTGTAAACGACAATGTAATGGACATAAACATTAATCGCGTTGATGATTAAAAGAAGGGAATGAGCAAACGTATCCCTGTTAATAATCACATACACTCCCCTAAATAAGTTTGGCAACCTTAGCTCCCCCATTGAACTACGTGTTAAAGCCTCTTTACATTTGAATTTTTATTTACTTAACTTGCGATGAAAATACTTATACTATTGATGGAAGCGTAATTTGACTTTATTTCCAATACCTCCAAATTTTCTCAATTTTTCCTCAATTACAATAGGTCGAAAATTGATGACAAATTTGATGAATTTTTGAAAATCGACATTCCCATGTTAACCAATGGGAAATGGAAGGTTTGCCGCAAGTCATGTGACAGAATATCCATTCATCCGAGTCTTTGCAAAAATACGAGTTAGGCAGGCAATTGAATTTGCTAACTTTATTTAACAAAACATTGATACGTTTCTTCAGGTTCAACAAAGTTATAGTGCCGCTTTAAGGTCAATTTCTTTAAAAAAAACTCTTCCATTGATATAACACAGGAGGCGAAAAATGATTTTCAAAAATGACTTTGAAGCTCTGTAATTTTAGTATTATTACCAAGTTAACTTAACACTTATTGTACAAAAAGGTTAGACAATTCAATTTTCTATATCAAAATTTTTTTTGCTAAATCTTTTACTGAATAGATATCCTGATTTCTGATTTGCCCCGAACCCACCATTTCCCATTGGTTTACATGGAAATGACGATTTTCAAAAATTCATCAAAGGAGTTGGGTAAACTAGCAACAGAGAGTGCCCCAATTGAAGTGTGAAAAAACCTTTTTTAAGAATAGGAGAAAAAAACATCAGAAATGCATAGATTGAAGTCTATATTTTTGGGTAGTATTTTTTAAAAAATTTCGAAAAAAGTGTTACGGTGTCTGGAGACCTTCAAAGAGGGTGGGGGCCAGAAGGAAAAAAATTCACATATTTTGCAACCCTCTTGATGAATTCCAATTTACTCAGCTATGAATGAATGTTTTTGATTTATCTGTCCAGGATTATGTAAATATATATTTATTTGATCCATACATACAATAACGCAGATGCGAGTAAGTAGTCTCGTTCGGGTCAGATAGCATGGCGAGTATAGTAGAATGTTCCCTTTAACTTAAATTACATCTGTTTTAGTGGTTCAATTTTCATATAACCCTTATGTATCTAATTGTTATGTGAATTAAAATATGTCCAGTAAAAGAAATTTTTATCTGTCCAATACAAGAAAAGATATTTCTCTTTTTGTGATTTTGTAACATGGGGTCTATGGGGAATCAACCCGAGCTAGAAGTCACATTTTCAAAAAAATTAAATTTTCAAAGTTAATAAACAATTTTCGAAATCATATTTGTAGATGTACTTTTACATGTAGATTTCAAATATGATATCACTTTGACTGAATTTTGAATATTTAATGACGTAAATCAAGATTATTTCTACTCGCATCTAGTCTATTGCTTTAAACAATGTGTACAGTTTAGAGGTAAGTAAAGCTTTGAAAGGACATTTCATGTGAGTCTGGGTGACATTTTTATTCACTGGAGGTAGTAATCCTTTGAGTGTTTTCACATAGAGCATAACAAGTCTCCACTCTAATAAGTGCTTCTTTAGTTACATAAATGTTATATTGTTGCATACAATAATTTTGATGGAGACTTAATATGCTCGATGTGAATTTTAGAACTTTATAGAAAATTTTGCCTGCCATTTTTGTTGATTATTCAAAATGGCCAAATGCTATTCATGCTGCATATGTAGGAAGCAGGTAAATTCTCCTAGAAAACGGAGAAAGGTTACAGAAGATTTAGCTTCACAAGTCAAGAATGCCAAAGTTGGACAGATAATATGCAATAACTGTCGTCAGGTGATGATGAGTAAAACTAATCAGAAAATGTTTCATTGTTATTTCATTTACATGCCAATGATGAAATGTGTTGAGATTTTAGATGTTTCTCCAAGAAGTGATTATCTCCGTTATCTGTACTTACTGTTTCCTAGACATTATCAGAATGATTGATAATAAACTTAATAGTTGCTTTAAAATTATGTTGAATAATATCAATATGTTGAATTATAATATATACAGTGTGTGTGTTTAGTGTGTGGTTTTTAGCATACCCTATGTCGCTAACAGGAAGCAGGACATATTTCTCATAAAAAATAAACATTACTTAACGAGTCAAAACATGAAATGTACATTCTGAATTTGAATGAATTAAAAATAATAAAGTATTTTCATTATTTTAGGTACTTTTGTTCTCTTTCAGTGTTGCGTGGGAAGGGCGGAATATATTAATATAAATATCTCATTATTGGCAAATTGCCAATTTACTATATATTGTAATTCCAACCTCTATGAGACTAAATTCCTACAGATATTTGTGATATTTTAACCAAAAAGGTATATTTTGGTAGAAAATAATGAATTTTTTTAATTTGACCTTGACCTGGGGAATATGACCTTGACCTAAATTTTCATACATTTTTGAAACACATATATCACATAGATTAATAAAATAAAGAGAAAACTTGAAAATCAGGTGGGGCTTAAAATGGCCTTGTTTACCCAACTCCTTTATCATCAATTTTCGACCTATTCTAAAAAAACAGAAACAGATCTAATATCACGTATTCTTTCTGACCAAATAAGCGTGTAGTCATCCATACTTAATGAATTAGCAGCTGGAATTAGACCACTGAGTATTAGCTAAACATATTTTTAAATTCTAATGTTAGTTTCATCGATGGAAACCCTTGATATCTCACTAATTGCCTGGTGATTCGTTAGTGAAGAAATGCCAGCTAATTACACAGACGGATGTGTGCTTGCGTGATGCTGTCTATACATTCATTATCTTGTCTTTTACCCCCTTCATTATACTCCAATATACACTAATCCCTGAGTCAAGAAAACGAATATTTTACGCTCAATGCTCAATAATACTCTCGTCTAAATCCATTTTGAGAAAAAAACGTCTTGTCCCATTGAGATCGTGAATTCAACATTTAGAGGGACAAGGTGTATCTTACACTTTGGGTTCCTTCTACTGTAGCTCCTACTAAATCATTTGCATGGAATAGAGCGTTCAAAATCAGGAAATTAAGTGTCATTGAATTCTAATACAATTAGACAGGATGCAAATACACCACTTCTGAATTATTACCGGAATGGACAACGAATGTTGAATTTGCTGTTTAAAATGGTTTCTTCAGTCTCAACCCATCAAAGCAGCCCATCAATTCGCATTTACTGAGATGTACATACAAGGAAGAAAAGTTTACAATTACAATTGTTTTCTCTGAAACGTTTTATTTTAAAATTTGCCCCTTAGAATGGATACTTTGACTGATACCTCGTGTAAGAGAAATAAATAGTACAGGGTGGGCCAAAATGCCCCCTAACAGAATTAGACGACAGCTCTAGAATTACGTAGATCTCCTAGTTGCCATCCCAGGGAGGCAGATTGTTAACAAGCGTATTCAGGGAGTACATGGGGCTAATTGCACATTAGAAAGATGGAAATCTTTGGTTTTATCATGAAGCTAAAACCCTTAGTCGTGTCTAAAACTGGCTTGAAGTGCAATCGAGTATCAGTCAGTACCAAGATCTCTTGGTATTTTACACGGGGTGTATCAATGTGATCTTAAATACGTTTTACGAACGATGAATGCAGTGTCCCATTTTTGATGGCCCACCTTTTATGTTAAACGAAATATATAAGATAAAAACAAAAAGACGGCCACCATCGAAACTGACGTTGTCATGAGTACGTCAATCATGAAAGATCGCGACCTTCTATCAGTTCCTCTCGAGAATTTTTGGATGAAAGCAGAAAGATGTGATCATTATCAGAGTGAACGTATTTTTTTAAACTATTAAATCTTTTCTTACTATGGGAACAAACGTTATTGTTCTCATTATGAGACAATGTGATTTTGCTTTCTGTCGGTTCACATTTACTTATATCAAACTGTCAAACTGACATAGCACGTTTTAACTGGAGATCTTCGAAGAATGATTCTAACAGATACCTCTGGCTGACACACCTCTAGCTTAAAACAAGCGTGAAGCCCATCACCACGTACATCAACACCACTACTGGTACTGCACTCGATTGCACTGTTACTGAAACGGATCAGTTTAGGTAACAAGATGGCAAAGGTTCGGGTTGGAAAGTTCCGTAAGATTTTTCTTTTTCATTGATTTCTCGAGAAATAGAATCAATCATCCCAATATTTTAGGCACAATCATGTATAAGCATATTATACAGTATGTTTCTTGTAATCAAAGTGATTTCGCACGAAATGGTTCGTGCAATAACACAATCGTACATATCATTCCTCACTTTTGTTACGTGAAACAGACTTCAAAAACAGTTTGCAGTTTTAACGCATTTCGTTTATGAAACAATAGCGAGGTACTAAACGACGATTCTGTTGTCTTCTGAACTATTTGTTCGCAAACGTGTAGATACTAATACACGTTTGTGATAAAAAAAATATCGTGGGAATAGTGCCTACAACTCGTGAAATAAGGAAAATGAAAAATCGTACCTTCGAGGTTCCGACATTTTGTTACCAAAACGAATACGTTAATTTGAATAATATAGTAGTAGGCCGTGAACATGCAAATGCAAAAATCAGGCCTATCGAGAAAATGAGAATTCCCAAAGTAACGATTAGATAAACATGAAACAATACATTAGCAATACGCCACGATAACATCTTCGCTTGATAACATAGGTGATTAAACGTTAGTTAGACGACAGGTATCCTTTCAAAATATGGTGTATACTATATAGTGCCGAAACAGTGTTAGTGTTTTTCTCAAAAAATACTTGTGGTCTATTGGGCAATCTTTCTCATGATTAGTTGAAAAATCGAGATCAGATAGAAAGAATCCAAAAATAACAAACGCCTATGTGGATATTGTCGGACCCTGTTCATTGAAACAATGTCTGTCCTGGGCTTAAATCGGTGGGCATTCGGGTAAAGCTTGCAAATAATGCGAAAGCAGTTTTTATCAGGTTTTAAGGGCATTTTCATACTGCTCTGCTAGCGAAGCAAGTTCGATCAAAATTCAATATCACTCAAGACCAAGATATGACCATCACGAGGAGACATATGCCGTTATTATGTTAGAATGCAAACCTTTCAGTCTGCTAGAAGGTAGGGTAATGAGACGAGGAAGTAGTCAAAAGGAAAAAGGTCCATCCAACCGAGTGACTTAATGAATTAATATGTGTCAACGCGATTAATGTACAGAATCTGTTAAATATTCAAGCCTTGATTCCCCAATGATTACCCACGGCATACTTTATAGTTTTATATCAGTAATGGCCATTGAAACCTGTGTTCACGGATGTTTTGAGGCACCTACTCCTATACTAGTTAAAACACCTACGCACATTTGGATGGCTTGACGACTTCGAATTGTGTTGTATTTATAACGATCGAGCCAATTATTTCTATTGCTTAAGGATTATCATATGATTTTCATCCTTAAACTTGGGTACTGGTTTTTTGGCCCATCCTGTATATGGTCTGACACAACCAAATGCTTCAACATGCGTATTCCCATCTAAATGATTTGTCTTTCAAAGAAAACTAAGATTTGTGGTCATGTTTTGCTATCATACCATCATACCCTAATGTTCTTGTCCTCTGTCAGTTAAAAAAGTTTTAACCAAAACTCCCCACGAAAATCAAAAAATCTCACCTGTTGAATACGCCATCTATATGTCAAAAAATGTCACTCTGATTTCTACAGATGGAAGTAGGTCAAAAAAGGTCAAATTTCTTAAAGAAAATGCACCTCAATCACATCAAATCATGTGTTAGAGTGAGTCCATTCATACACTTTTTCATTCATGTACCTGTAAAATCCAACCACTGGTGATGCTATTATAATTACAATAATTGGACTATATTCTTGTTTTTAAAATGCCATCTATTCAACTCCAATTGTGGTACATCCTTCGCAAAATTAATTGATTAAATAGCCTTAATTCACACAATACTTGGCTCAGCCTATAAAAGTGAATGACTCGTTTTTGAGACCAGGGTTTCTTTTTTTTTGCCAAATAACATTTCGCGGCAAATTTCCGACTAAGTAAAGGAGGGCTGCTTCCCAGAATCAATGTTTTTCAACAATGACAACACCGAAATGTCGTTATTTTCTGAAATTATAACCGATTATGAATTCAAAACAGTTCAAATGATTCGAACCAATATCTCGATCATTTCTTGTGAGTTTTGGAATTTTTCGTTAGGAAATATGACCAAAATTTGCGATTCAAATGTTGAAGAAAACAAAATGGCGGCTGCTGGAATTCGAATAGATTTTGTAGCTGCATAAATATAATCTAAATCGTATAAAATGGGTTAATAACATCTGTCAACCCCGAAATCAGTACCGAAACTTACTCAAATGACATCACTTCACAGCTTAAAAACATAAATATGGAGCCAAGAATTAAGATGACAAGTGGATAAGAATAATGTGGGAATGACTTACGTTAGTGGGCATCACAAGGCAGCAAGGGGTGCACAAAGACGCATTAATTGTATTAACATGAAAGTGATAAAAGTACAAAGTGATGACTGTCTCAAAATACAAGTTGACACAATGCTCAATGCTCAAAATGCGTGGTTCGCCATTAACATCATGGCGTTTTAAGTCAGCTAACTACAGACAGAGGCGCTATCAGAGGTTTCAGTGGGTCTGATCACTGGCGCCGTCGTGTGATATTTGATATCTACGAGGCGATAAAATGATATCACGAGAAATTATGTGATATTGGGTTTATCCCATAATTACAATTACCTCGTGATGTTCTGATCCAATTTCCAGGACATTGGCAGACAATATAAACTAGAAATTAGAATATCAATTGAATATTCGAAACACTTTATTTCAACAATTAAAAGTAAATAAAATGAACATGTAAACATTGTTTTTTATACATGATATAGTTCGTCATAAATACCATTTTTTAATCGTTATTTAGCAGCCTTCTAATCAAATTATATACACAATCGTAATTCAATACACCAATGACACTTTAAGAGAATAAATTATCTGACCTAATTTCCAACAATATTGTGGCGCGAAATGCAAATGTGATATCACACGGATATGCGTGAGATAAACGATATCATATCACACGCATATGAGTTTGATAAACGATTTTCTGGAAAACATCACACGGATTTCAATAATATCAGAAATATCAATAGCTGTTCTCCTCCCAAGTGATTTTCTAATTACCTAATAAGAACTATTTTCCTTGTACCTTCACACTCAATTAAGCAAGTGAACAAGGGCGAAGAACTAATTATAATCCCCAAAGGACTATTTCTACAGGTTCATGTACAAGTGAAACAGGGTTTAGGTTTTCATATACATCAAATTTTGGTACAACTTCATTTTTATATCACATTGATTTAGGTTTTAAGATATATGTTATTGTTCTATACATTTGATGTACATCATTTCTATTCTTTATTCTCCTTAAGTCCACTTGCACTCAATACGTGATATCATTCATAAATAACATTAAAATCTTGGCTCTTTTCATATTGTTATGTATTTTCTATCAGGAGAGTTCCAATTCCCATAAAGGAGGATTTTTTTAGTGCAGGATATTCTAGTGTATTACATAATCTACTTGGCTTTCTATTGGTTCAAATGTTGGTTCCTCATGGGAATCAACATTTGCCTCAATTTAAAGGAGGTTTAGAAGGTCCAGTAGATTTAATATGACATTAACTTTAATTTGTTCATTATTGGTTTATTTATTTGGTAATTATGGGAAATTATTATTCGCCTCCTTTTTGGAACCTTCCCTGTGGAACTTTCCATACTTTCTGTCTTTTCTTGATTATCATCTCAGAATATCATCTTCAGAACAGTTTTTACTACGGCACAACATACTGATTAAACTAAACTCAATGTAAAGATTGGATTTTGATAATGAAATAATAAACGTTTAGGACTTCAACTTTTAAGAATTTTATGTTACTTTATTCGAACCTTAAAAAACTGTTTCATTGGTGCCGTGACCAGGATATAATTAAGTTTTCCATAACTTAAATTTGGATTCAACTTCAACTAATTTGGAATTTCTATCACTATTGGATTCATATTGGATTATCATTGCCATTGGAATTAAGTTGGATTATCATCTCTAATTGGATTATCATTATTGTTGGATATAAATCAGATAATCAATAGTGTTGGATTAGTACATCAGGTAACTATATGCATTTAATTGTAAAAAACTATTGTTATGGCTAAAACACATACATGTAGTTGGATCACATATGAATTAGAAATTATTAGTGGAATGTTTACCGACACCTAACAATCATAATGTTCATGGAGTAAAAATCTAGTCATGCTTCCCCCACTTAAAATTACGGGAAGATGGCATTCAAAACTTTTATGGATATTGCATATTAGTCACGATGTTTTCCCCTTGATATTGTGTTATAAAGAAGTCAAAAGTCACCATAACCTTCAATAAGAATGATTTTTACGAAAATGGCATATGAAAATAAAATTCATCAAGTTGGAGTTAGAAATTCTGACAGTTTTGCACCAGCAGTTAGGTCAGCTGCACTCATTAGCCCGTTGACAGTAATCTTTAAAGATGGATTACTATACATAAATTATTTGGACATGGAAATTGGATATTGAATATAAACTGTTTCTCACTGTAAATATGTATATAAACTGAGTGTTTAAAACGCTTGTAAGCTGCTCTTAAGGAATATTATAACCTTATATAAACAATTGCCATATGTGATGATAATGAAAAATGTAGGATGACGCACATTCATACTTATCGTGAGCTGATACATTAAATGGGAGAGCTATAATGCCAGAGTTTATATTCGTAGACGCCCCATACCCAGGAGATGTTAACTGTAATGCCAGGGAGTGCATTCTTTGATGTTCGTACCCCCGGGAAGTATTTTAATGCCAGGTAGTGCATTCGTAGATGTCCCGTGCCCCAGAGAAGTAATCGTAATGCCAGGTAGTGCATTCGTAGATGTTCGTATCCCCGGGAAGTATTTTAATGCCATGTAGTGCATTCGTAGATGTTCGTATCCCCGGGAAGTATTTTAATGCCAAGTAGTGCATTCGTAGATGTCCGTATCCCCGGGAAGTATTTTAATGCCAGGTAGTGCATTCGTAGATGTTCGTACCCCCGGGAAGTATTTTGATGCCAGGTAGTGCATTCGTAGATGTCCCGTGCCCCAGAGAAGTAACCCGTAATGCCAGAATGCAGTTGTAGCCGTCCCGTGTTCCATGTTACCCATGGTAGTGTATCAGTGCATGTCTCAACCAAAAGATGTACTTTTAATGCGAAGATAATGTTGCAACAGATGTATCGTTTCCCAGATGTCACCATGATGCCCACAAAGTGCAACCATACAAGTTTAGTGAAATGAATGTGATACATACAAGAAAACATATTACCCAATTGTGCATCACATTGCTTGAATATTAAAATGTCAACTGCTGCAAGATGTTGACAAAATACAATGCTTGGATATAGCAAATGTAAACAAGCCTTATGGATATATAATGGATTATGCTTGAGCGATGAAGAAGGATGGATTATTAAAATACTGACCATAGAAATTAGCCAATTGATACATATTTTATAACATTTTGAATATCAGTGCTTAAAGACAACACATTACCATCATCAAAACAAAACTGTTGTGAGAGAGGACTGACAACTAGACCCTGATTGAAAGCATTGCTTACTGTACATTTACTACAGTGTAAACTAAATCAGGCAAGGGTAAAATTCAAATGATTAAATGTTTTACAGGAAATATATACAATTTTATTAAGGTACGATTAAGGTTATTCATGGAAATCCTTATCAAGTACAAGTATTAGTAAGAGAATTTAGGGGCTAGGAATAGGTTTTTTACAGTTTTTCATATGGGAGTGGGTGCACATATTTATGTATGAAAATACTTGATGCCTCCTGTTCCTTGAGCTAAATTTGATTTTAATGAGAAACTACATTTACATTCTAGTTATTCAATCAATTTCATGTAGTGAATTAGATCTGATGTAAGGTTCTAGTTATCATGATTTTTGTTGAGCAATTTGTTGAACGTCAATGACCAATTTTATCTGGTTATATTTCTAAGCTATTTCTTCTAGCCAGTGGATGTTATATATACGGTAAATTACATCTGAATGTGTATATATTGGGGGAGGTGAAAGGCTATTCTAAATAATTTAGTACTGAACCATTTAGAAAATATGAAAGTTAATGAAAACCAATATCGGTACAATTAATGTGACATGACAGTTTCTCAGTTTACCATAGTTGGTCAAGTTCTGTAACGAATCCCTAAACTGAAAATAATTCAAGCTATTGTATCTGTTTCAAATAATGTTGATTTTATAGTGATCTAACTTACGGAAGAATTTCATATTAATTTGTTTTAAAAGTATGTCATGCCAATGCTTTAGGTAAGAACATTTTATACAGAAAAATTATCTTACCTAACAATGAATTCGATTTGAAGAATCGCTAATGGCTGCTTGTATGTAACTTTGCATAATGCATATGTACGGTAAGTTTGGAATAAGAGGCTAGAGGTGAAACATTGTTTTTATTCTGCTTTCCTGTTGCTTGGTAACTTCATTAATAATATAAACATGTTCTACTTTACTAACCTTTGACTTTGGGATGACATGCCATTTGTGAAACCAGGAAATTGTAGTAAACAATTGAATTTATAGTAAACAATACATTTCATAGTAAACAGGAATAGTAAACAATTGTGATTTTTCCTAACACATGTGTTACTAAGTCCTTATATTTTACAACTTCAAATATCACTATTTAACCATGCATGATCATTTATACAGCTGATATACTGCTTTAAGAAAACATACCATGCATACCTTTGCATTGAAAAAAATGAAACAAAAATTGTAAAAGTAACCTTTATTAAATATTAATGCATTTGAAGAACAGTTATTATATGGAGTAAAACTCTGTAAAACTTTGTTGTATTTGCAAAGTTGGTGGTAATGAAACATCGTTGTTTTTTTTATTGAATATTTTAGTTGACAATGTTTATTGTTCAAATATTTTGTGTTTGAGGACAAACACTTTTAATTAAGTTGGGGGTAATGAAACAGGGTTTAGGTTTTCATATACATCAAATTTTGGTACAACTTCATTTTTATATCACATTGATTTAGGTTTTAAGATATATGTTATTGTTCTATACATTTGATGTACATCATTTCTATTCTTTATTCTCCTTAAGTCCACTTGCACTCAATACGTGATATCATTCATAAATAACATTAAAATCTTGGCTCTTTTCATATTGTTATGTATTTTCTATCAGGAGAGTTCCAATTCCCATAAAGGAGGATTTTTTTAGTGCAGGATATTCTAGTGTATTACATAATCTACTTGGCTTTCTATTGGTTCAAATGTTGGTTCCTCATGGGAATCAACATTTGCCTCCATTTAAAGGAGGTTTAGAAGGTCCAGTAGATTTAATATGACATTAACTTTAATTTGTTCATTATTGGTTTATTTATTTGGTAATTATGGGAAATTATTATTCGCCTCCTTTTTGGAACCTTCCCTGTGGAAATTTCCATACTTTCTGTCTTTTCTTGACTATCATCTCAGAATATCATCTTCAGAACAGTTTTTACTACGGCACAACATACTGATTAAACTAAACTCAATGTAAAGATTGGATTTTGATAATGAAATAATAAACGTTTAGGACTTCAACTTTTAAGAATTTTATGTTACTTTATTCGAACCTTAAAAAACTGTTTCACAAGTTCTACTAAAAAACATGTTGCTTAACCTCCAGATTAACCTCCCTAATGTATCAAATTGGTTTACATGGGAAATTAAGTTCTCCGGGGTTTAAAACTGTCATCAATTTCTAACCTCTCACGTATACTGTGGCATACGTTTGAGTAGAATATCATAATCTTTACCTACTAGTATTTCCGAAGCCGGTCGATCTTTTGTATAAGATTCATAGAGTGATATTCACTGATAAGTATTCTGATTCTAGTGATAACATCTGAACATGGCGACAACTCCAAGTTATTGCATCGCAGACGGAGTGAGTCACAAAACAGAATATACTACATTGTTATGCGGTAAACCCGAAACAAATCTATATCATATTCCGCAACAAATATGGCAAATTCAATTGCTGTGTATGAAAGATTCGTCTGCGGTATATGGCATACTCACTTGCTGTGTTTGAAAGATTCATCTGCGGCATATGGCATACTCACTTGCGGTGTATGAAAGATTCACCTGTAGTATATGGCATACTCACTTGCGGTGTATGAAAGATTCATCTGCGGTATATGGCATACTCACTTGCGGTGTATGAAAGATTCACCTGCAGTATATGGCATACTCACTTGCGGTGTATGAAAGATTCATCTGCGGTATATGGCATACTCACTTGCGGTGTATGAAAGATCTATCTGCGGTATATGACATACTCACTTACTGTGAATGAAAGATTCATCTGCGGTATATGGCATACTCACTTGAGGTGTATGAAAGATTCATCTGCGGTATATGGCTTACTCACTTGAGGTGTATGAAAGATTCATCTGCGGTATATGGCATACTCACTTGAGGTGTATGAAAGATGCATCTGCGGAATATGGCATACTCACTTGAGGTGTATGAAAGATTCATCTGCGGTATATGGCATACTCACTTGCGGTGTATGAAAGATTCATCTGCGGTATATGGCATACTCACTTAAGGTATATGAACGATTCAACTGCGGTATATGGCATACTCACTTGAGGTGTATGAAAGATTCATCTGCGGTATATGGCATACTCACCAGCGGTGTATGAAAGATTCATTTGCGGTATATGACATACTCACTTACTGTGTATGAAAGATTCATCTGCGGTGTATGGCATACTCACTTGAGGTGTATGAAAGATTCATCTGCGGTATATAGCATACTCACTTGAGGTGTATGAAAGATTCATCTGCGGTATATGGCTTACTCACTTGAGGTGTATGAAAGATTCATCTGCGGTATATGGCATACTCACTTGAGGTGTATGAAAGATTCATCTGCGGTATATGACATACTCACTTGAGGTGTATGAAAGATTCATCTGCGGTATATGGCATACTCACTTGCGGTGTATGAAAGATTCATCTGCGGTATATGGCATACTCACTTGCTGTGTATGAAGGATTCGTCTGCGGTATATGGCATACTCACTTGAGGTGTATGAAAGATTCACCTGCGGTATATGGCATACTCACTTGAGGTGTATGAAAGATTCATCTGCGGTATATGGCATACTCACTTGAGGTGTATGAAAGATTCATCTGCTGTATATGGCATACTCACTTGAGTTGTATGAAAGATTCATCTGCGGTATATGGCATACTCACTTGAGGTGTATGAAAGATTCATCTGCTGTATATGGCATACTCACTTGAGTTGTATGAAAGATTTATCTGCGGTATATGGCATACTCACTTGCGGTTTATGAAAGATTCATCTGCGGTATATGGCTTACTCACTTGAGGTGTATGAAAGATTCATCTGCCGTATATGGCATTCTCACTTGAGGTGTATGAAAGATTAATCTGCGGTATATGGCATACTCACTTGCGGTGTATGAAAAATTCATCTGCGGTATATGGCATACTCACTTGATGTGTATGAAAGATTCATCTGCCGTATATGGCATACTCACTTGAGGTGTATGAAAGATTCATCTGCGGTATATGGCATACATTCACGAATCAATGTGAACAGCGGTCTAAATAATCAAGATGTGATCTATGTCCAGTTTAAACTATTAAATCTAATTACAGAATCCAATGTTCAATAATCAAAATGCTCTGCACCATTAGGATTGATATACGTACTGAGTGTCCCAAAGAATTGTACACAAATTAAACGGGAAATTTGGCATTTCAGATGATATGCTCGAGATAACCAATAGCGAGTTGTAGAATGCAGTTGCGTATGTGATGGTGCTAAAACAATGTATCCGTCAGATAACTAAATTTCAAAATATTCCTTCATCAATCAGAGTTATTTCATGTTTGTCTTAGTACAATTTGAAAAACAAAACAAAATTACGTTTTTTCTAAAACGAGAAAGAGTTAACAAACTTTTAAAATATTTTTTCATCATTTTTGGACATCCTGTTCATTCACTCTAGTACGTACTCATCATATGAGATACAATTGGAGGGTATTACTTTACAATTGATGGGTATTACCATGGTATATCATTCATGATGAGATTTTTCTTAAAATGACATTTTTAAGAGCTTATAAAAACTAAATCTGTTATCTTTGACATGTTCCCAATTGATGTAACAGCTTCAGTTCGATTAATCCAAGCTGCAATATTACACCATAAAAACCAAAAAATATCAGTATCATACTTTTTGAAGTCGTATTATTATTGCATAAGGTGATGATATTGTCAGATTGTATGCTGTTTTAGAAGTGAAAAATGCATGCCGTTTGTTTCCAATCCAATAAAACGCATAGTTGAGATAAAACAGTTGTTTAAAGATACAATTTGAATTTACCGCAGTAAATTACGAAATGATATTGTCAAAATGTCAATAATTCCTGGCCGATGTCACATATAAATATATATATACACCGATATGTTTTATTTCCTCATGTATGTGAAACAAGGCGGCCTCTAGTTATTTATATCCTATGCAAATATGGAATTATGTGCAGGAGAAGTATAATATTTTTGAAAATAATCGAAAAAGAATCATGCAGATAATTTGATTTCTTTTTCGTATCACTTCTTATCCGTTTCACATTTACGTATGAATCTTTCTAACATTATAGATCTAATCATGGACATCTGAAGCATCATTGCACCAAGTTACACACCAGCACAAGGCAAATAAAGAGGAGAACTTCCAGAAACAAACTTGCTGCTTGTCCGACATAGTCTTTACCGTCTCGTCTTTACCAGCGCCATTCGATACGATCACTAATCATGGGGTGAATGAGCAGATTATATCTTTATTTGATGCCCAATTCAGTGTACGTATATGACAGTTCTTATATTAGGTAAACGTTTTTAGAAACAGATGCTTTTTTCAAAAATCTCGTATATTAACTTCAAAGAACATATGCACAAAACTGAATCAACCACACGGACCGAATCTTTTCGCTAAAATAAACTACAACCCACCAAAACATAACATGGACTGTACGCACAAGATGGTTCTGAGTTGCATGACGTCTTTTATCATCATGATTTGACTGCTAACGCAAGAACAAGGGTTCTTTTGACATATAATTGAAGTGATGACAAGTCATGTACGATGTGCTATTCCTTTGAGACTGATACCGTCAACATTCCATCTTTAATTTTAAGGTCGTCTAAGCTACATTCAGGTAGAGATAACTTGCACTAAGATTTGGAAACAATTTATTGAATGAGCTTCGCTATGCGTTTCAATGTAATCTAACAAAGTTGATAAAACACTTTTAAACACATTTTTTTATTGAAAATGGGATCTAACAGACCCCAAAGGTAAATTATAAACGCCGCTTAAACCCAGGGAAAACGTAAACTAACGCTATTTAATCGCTAACTCATCAAAAACGGCTTTAAACCATGAGATGCGGCGGCATGGTGAATTTTTGTTTCGCGACTCAAAACGAGGCTGATATAGAAACAGTGATCGATCAGACGTTTTGAAACGTATATATTATATACACCTTTTATATATGGAATAAAAAATAACATCACACTATTTTCTTATGATATGATTTTTAGGCACGGGTGAGAGTATTATATCATTACGAGTGAGCGTATATTTATTAGTATAGACATAGTATTACATAATATTTTCCTGTTGAGGAGATTAAAAATTGAAGAAAAAATTATTGATAATCGGAAAAATTAATTGCATTCAATATGCATATAAAATGGATGCATTTCTTCCTTATGTTCATGGAAATAATCTTATTAATCAATCCTCTACATATTGATGCAATACAGGTCAATGTGGGATGAATGGTTTATACATAGACTGACTTTTTCACAAGTGAATCATTCGCATTTGTATGCAGAAGTAATAAAACAACATCACATTAAAACAAGAATGGGAAAGATAAGACCAATCTTACTAGACAGCGGAAACGCCAAGAATCTAATCAAACATCAATGACGCAACTTTAAAATGCCTGTCATATTTCAAATTGATAACTACAATATACTTGGTCAGGAAAATTGTCAAAATAATATATCACGCTGTTATATATTTGATTGTAAAATATATAATAATTGAGTCGCCCTCGTCCTTTTAGAATGGATTATTAATCGAAATGGATGTCGTACATATCGTTTCTCTGGAGAAACTTTTTTTAAATAAAAACAAATTCAAAAATATTAAATGAGGTAAAAATTGACCCAGTTCGGATATCATTAAACGTGGCATCGGACAGAGGTCTATCCATTTTACTTCAAGTTTCTGCGATGGACAAATAATATGAATATTTTGTGTATTTTTAAGTGAGATACATATGTTCTCTTCTAATCCAAATAAATTACAAACAAATTAAAATCTACGTGGTTTATCTTTATCGCACTTGCATGTAAAATATGCGCTAAACTGAACGGACGGATATATCTATCACAACTACAAAACCTGTTCGATGGGGATGTCATATCGTAGATATCCATCATAGTACACATAAGGGAAGACAAGATGGGCTTTATTTGTTAATCCATTAAGGCGTTCTCAGGCATTTAATTCGATATGTAGAAGAAGGATTGATCCCATTGCTAAGTACAGCCTCCGGTGCAGTCACCCCAATTAGTAGACAAGACTATGCAACGTACACGCTCGTCCATTGTTAACTTTAAATGCAATTTTCCCATTGGACTACATGTTAACGATTGTCTCAGTGTTAATCAAATCCGTTGGTAAGAACGTTGTCGGAATATATTAGTTGTGCTTAGTATAAGTATTTCTTGTTTACAACTTACAGGAAAGCGATGACAAAGACGAACTTGGAGATGTATTGAATAATATTGTGTACTAGATCGATGTAAGATTGTTTGGAAATGCTTTTGCTTTGACATAGTTTTCTAAAAGTATGATATATTCAAGTGAGAATACAAAGCATGATTTGCATTTTCCCTCAAAAGTTTGTCATCCCTGACTAACATCCCTGTGTGTTAAAACCTTTTTTGTATTTGCATTTCCATAGCCTTCAATAAGATCATTTCCAATACCTCGAATTTTATCAGATGTTTTCCTCAAATGACAAATTTCATGGTTTTGAACCCATTGTGAAATGAGGGCTTGGCAAAATTCAAATAACAGAATATTTGTTATAAATATTATTTTTGGTGACACTCTTTGAAGATAGATATCCCGTAAACTATTTTAAGTGGAAAATATTTTCAAAAATTCATCAAAATTGGTCATCAATTTCTACCTCAGTGTAACAGATAGGACTCGAATTAGATGTATCTAAGTGACAATGAAACCATCAATGACAAGCTAAGTTAACGAATCAAGGCAAAATATCTTTAAAATAACAGTGACGGCATATCCAATGTCAAGATGTATAGTATTTTCAAAAGGATTCGTTTCAGGCGTTTGGCACTTGTGACTGTCGCGCTGTCGAGAAGATTTCAAAAGGTGCTGTACATAGATAGTTTATATGTGAAATATAGCAGCGAACTAGTACTGGGACACGCTGTTTCGTAGCATGGTGGAAAAAAATACTCACAATCGTTCAAAAGATCAAATTAAATTAATACTAGAATAGTACTATCCTCCAATGACACGTCGTATAATTTCGGTTGTACGACATGTTGAGAACCGAGATTTAAGCCACTGGTCAGCCGTCACCTTCGCATCAAAGATGGCGGACGGGAAGTGTCGATTTCGATATTTTTAATTTTTATCGAATTAAACTACTTTATAGTCGACGTATAGCTTTGATATTTGAACCAAATCAGACTTATATGACATGGGAACTATGGAATATGATAATTTGTTCATATATCATGCGTTGGCGCCACAGTTCAACGATATCTTCCACCGCTTAAGGGAAGGTAACTGGCAATGTAAGATACGGTAACGATCATGCTATTTCTCAATACACGGTAACTTGACATCATAAAACTCTCATAACATTACCGCATCACCGCATATCTGTTATCTTATCATCTGGAAAACAAAAATCCCAGCTGCCTTCAATTAAATGCTGGAAGATATCGTTTAACAGTGGCGCCCACGCATAATATATGAAAAAATGATCATACCCAGAGTTTTCATGTTATATAAGTCGGATTTAGTTCAAATATCAAAGCATTACGTCAGCTATAAAGTAGTTTAATTCGATGAAAACTAAAAATATCGAAATCGACACTTCCCGTCTGCCATCTTTGATGCAAAGGCCGTTACCTTCGCTTGATACTGACCAGTGTAAGCAGAACTATCAATAAACGATATTTTTCAATTTAAAAATAGTAACACATAGTATTTGTTTTTTCTCGATTTAGAGGCGATATGTATTCACATAGCATGTACAATGTATTTACAGGTGTATATTAAATCTCCAGACAGGGTCCATGTCATAGGTATTTCGAACAACCCATTGTGAGGATTGGTTTAACACTTACTGTAAAATTCAGGTGTTTAATTTGGTCAGAAATTTCAGTCTTTCTAATTTTCTAATTTAAAGGATATCAACAAATGGTGCCAGTGTTTCCTCTAAAAATTTCTCACTCTTCTATTCTTATTTAGATTTGCAACGAAATTCCTCAAAAAATGATTACATGTTTTCAAAAAGTTTGATTTTATTTGAAAGTTCAACATTTTTTCTTTGGAGTTGACTTTACGTTTGGGAGTATTTTGGACAGATGCTGTCGTCACATAACATCTTCACATGGTTCTTTCGCCAGCTTTTGGTGCGAAGTATTGAATTCGTTTGTGGAGTTCTCGTGATCTCCCGCTTGGTAACGAGTAAAGTTAAACACGTGACCCTTTAGCAATAGCTATAGTGCAGGTATATTTGAATCTGATGATGCTATCATAGTATATGGAATGAATCTTTATAAAAAATATTCTATATATGCGTCGATTATAAATCAGTTCATGGAGTACATGATGAATAAATGGATAAATTCGCTCTACAAAAATCCACCATTTTGGATTTCGTTGCAGATCTTGAAAGAAAAAGAGAGCATTACTTCTTTCAAAAACCTCTGACTCACTGTCTCTGGCAGAATCGTATCAACGTCATGGCCTAAATCTCATTAATACACAATTGGTGCTGTAGCAAAATTGGGAGAATTTGATTATATGTTCTTGATACTTAATTTCCATAGCACCTATTTCATCATGTCATCGCTAATGATTTCCCCGTGATTTTTCCTGTCAGCTCTGATAGGATGGTCGAATGCACCTATACCTCAGTCTGTTCCGTGGTCACTCCATTGTGAGAGTGAAATGTATTTGTAGGTGCATTAATGTACTCTTGCGGGATACACGGAAATGTACGTCTATATGCCAAACGGATGTCTTTAGTGCGCAAACTGTAAATAATCGGATCGGACATAAAATTAAAATACGGCAAGTAGCATATAAAGTTATGGTATGCTGCGATAAGTGCTTCGTTATACTGTGCGAATCGTACTATCTTTACGATGGCATAAGGCATACTCGACACAACTAAAGTCGACATGAGAATGACAGTCGTGATGAACGCCCCATAGTTGTCACGCGCTTGGTTCCTTGACACGGCGCTTGCGCGTCTTTGAAGCAAACGTTTAGATACCGTGCTATACAACGAGATAACACAAAGGAATATAATAATCACAACAGCTGGCCAGACATAGTTCCAGTATTTAAATTCCAAGTTCGTCTGCAGGTTTTGCTTTATTATACTCAGTCCAAATATTCCCGGAATAGCCACAATACCCGAACCAATCCATGATATCCCCATGCATTCACACACTCGCACTTTAGTAAATAGTACGTTGTACTTCATCGGAAATTTGATAGCGATGAAACGCATGATTGCGAAAATAAGTAACGTAAGTGAAGCTTCTATGTAGAAGAAAGCAAAGCCTGTGTATCCAATGACCACTACGTCATTATAGTGGCCCCAATTGCTGATAACGTCCCAATGAAGGCCAGCTCTAAATACAGTCTCTAAATACGTGGACAAGGTTCCCAATAGATCTGCTATAGATAAATTGATGAATAGCAAATGATTGACACTCATAGTTCCAGGTATGTTGTATATTGTTACTATGGCAATAACGTTGGCTGCGACCGATGAAGCACAAAGTAAACTTGATATGATTGTGAACGGTATCACCTCCTCATCTGTTTCCATCTTCAAAGGAATAATTTGTCTGTGGCTTTCGTTAATAACACGGAATGTGTTGTTTATAACGTAAGAGGCGTCTATATGGGTCGAACCATTCATATTTACCATCATTTTTGAATGTACTTTCAATACTTCCACCAAAATCAGTAATGCGAAGACAGCCACGCGTCCTGAACTCATGCTTCTAGGGTTCAAAGATGTCAAAGTCAATAAAGAGTCTAGAGAATGATATTTTAATGCGGCGACTGGCAGTTTAATCTCTTTTATTGTCTAAGAATGTTCTCTTGTTTTCAGATAAGATGTCTTGACTTGTTTGATCATATTGAATCTCTGTTGATCGAAACTGAACGAGTCACAATGGGCACTGGTAACAGTTACTCAACACGCCACGGGTCCAGTTGAAATATTCCAGTATATAAGGACGAGCCTTGCTCCCTTTACAACAACACAATTTCACATACAGCTGTTCAACTTAACTCGCAAAACGAATCAGTAAATCCAGATTTTTGAATAGGGTTCTTAATCATTCCCGTCGCATTTTCTACTGTCAAATGCTAATCAAAAATTATAAAGTTGATGAGCTCACGTTTCGACGGGCTGATATGTTGTTTCCTCAGTCACATCCCAACTTCCTACATGACTCTGGTGGATGAATGGACTACAATCGATTCTAGATGATCATAGTCGGCTAGCGCTCAGATTATAACCATCTTGGGAACCAAATCGTTTACAGAACCTGGTCGATGCGTCTTCTTTAATCTCCAATAGTTTAATCGATAAAGCTGAAAATACATTAAATAAGTAAATATAAAAGTGTGCTATCATGATTCTTAATAATACTTGAAGAGGAGTAGGGAACCCTGTATTTTACCTAGGAAATAATAGCATAAATATTGTTAACTCTTACCTATAAACATGTTGGAGTGACATTAAATACAGATGTAACTCGGAAAACTGATACTGTAAATAAGAAGATAAGTGAGGGAAGAAATCCTTTTTTGCCCTCTGTGGAGTGAGATGTGAAAAGAGTATTTTAGATCCCCTTTGTATTATCAAAATTATTCTGGGCAGTTGCAGTCCCAAAAATGCTCTATGGCTGTGAGGTGTTGTATTTTAAACAAGCTGAGCTTGATTTGTTAAATGATGCACAAAGGCAAATAGCAAAAAGAATTCAGAAATATTCAGATATTTCTAGTTTGGGTTGTTTAGGATGGTTAGAACACAGTGCTTTTATAGATCTTCGTGAAATGTACTTCTTTAGGTTAATTGTAATGCTTAATCCATGTTCAATCTGCAGAAAACTGTTTTCCTGACTATGCATGCAATCAAAGATAATATAACGGGGTAATTATGAACAGGAGTATTGTGTTACAAACCTTTATCAAGTATAAGTTGAATTATATGATAATTAATGTTATTGAACAAAACATCATCCCTTCAAAGGAAATATGGAAAAAGAAAATTTAAACTACCGTATGCGTATGTAATGCATATAAGCTATAGTAATTGAAAGATGGAAAATACTACTTATGTTAAGTCACAAACTTAATGTTTTTAGAATTGTATTTACCCAATCCAATGTTATAAGGGAAGATACTAGGAAATTTACTCTTTGGTATAAATGATGAAATGGATTATACCATTCAGTTCCATAGCTGCAAAATGATATGCAATATATATAACTATAGAAATGTAAAATTGAAGGAACTAAATTAATTCAAGTCAATAGATAAATGTAGCATTGTGTAAATAATACTGTTTAATACTCTGTCCTTTGTAACGTAAATCTGTTGTAAAAAGAAAGTATTGTCACCAAATTGGTGGTTGAATAAATATACAAATACAAATAAGTATATTCCTTAGAACACTAAACTCTTTGAACCTAAAATTAATTCTTTTTACATGGCTTATCGAATCTAGTTAAGGAAGAAAATAACACCAACCAGCTGGTTATTTTTGTTGATTCAGGAAAACAATGACTTAAAATGTTGATATCTGTAAAAACTATATGATAAACAAAAATCAAATTCATTCGGTTTTCTAATTATTTAACTTTGTGACATAATATGAATTTTATCCCACAGATTTCTCTCTCCAAATGATAACTGCAAGTCCTGGACACATAGCTTCATTCTTAACACATTCTTCTTTCCCAATGGCAATGCAAGCCAACCCTGGGGCACAAAGCTAAATTCTTAACACATATTTCTTTCCCCAATGGCGATGCAAGCCAGCCCTGGGACACAAAGCTATATTTTTAACACATATTTCTTTCCCAATGACAATGCAAGCCAGCCCTGGGACACAAAGCTATATTTTTAACACATATTTCTTTCCCCAATGGTAATGCAAGCCAACCCTGGGGCACAAAGCTAAATTCTTAACACATATTTCTTTCCCAATGACAATGCAAGCCAGCCATGGGACACAAAGCTATATTTTTAACACATATTTCTTTCCCCAATGGTAATGCAAGCCAGCCATGGGACACAAAGCAATATTCTTAACACATATTTCTTTCCCCAATGGTAATGCAAGCCAGCCATGGGACACAAAGCTATATTCTTAACACATATTTCTTTACCAATGGTAATGCAAGCCAGCCATGGGACACAAAGCTATATTCTTAACACATATTGCTTTCCCAATGGTAATACAAGCCAACCCTGGGACACAAAGCTATATTCTTAACACATTCTTCTTTCCCAATGGCAATGCAAGCCAGCCCTGGGACATAAAGCTATATTCTTAACACATATTGCTTTCCCAATGGTAGTGCAAGCCAGCCATGGGACACAAAGCTATATTCTTAACACACATTTCATTCCCAATGATAATGCAAGCCCTGGGGCACATAGTTTCACAATTAACGCATACTTTTATGATATTTTAAACGAAGGATTTGAGTTATGACATTTCAAATGAACTTCATAAATGTCAGATATTATTCATATCGTTAATGTTACATCGATACTATATCAGGGCAATCGAACTAAACTAGCCTTTGGAATATTACGATTTATCGTATGATCTGTAAAATGAAGCCCTCGGATGGATTGGTTAGTTCTTGTGCTGTACCAATCTGTATTGCTTCTGAGATTGTCCCCATTGATCATCTCCAAAGCAATATAGAAAATACTGGTGCGGAAGGGACAATCTCAGTAGCAATACGAAGAATTCAGAATATTCTGCTCTCGATTTTCTGTATTGGCACTCGACTTTGTCTCGTTCCGATACAGAATTTCTTGTGCAGAATATATCCTGTATTGCACTTAAAATCATTTAATAACTTATAATATTTTCGATTGATATTCACAATATAATTTAACCCGCTCTTGTCCAGGTAGGACTTTTAAGTGTTGTTATCGCTTACGAGGACATTAGCAGTGGTAGTAAAGAAATTGTATATGTCAACCATTAGTACCATACCTCATACGTTTGTTGTCTAATTCGAATTAAATAACATATAATATATATGTTTTCATGCATGAATTATTTGAATATAATCAATCCCCAACAGTTCAATTTGCTTGCAGTAAATCAAATGTATACTTTAGTCAGTCAGTGAATAATTTCATTAAACACTAATAAGATGTGATATACAACAAATATACTCACACATAGCTAGGCAAGGTGTGTCCGATTCAAGCCAATCCGAACAGAGTATTCACATAATGAACAGTGTGTGAAATATCAATAACACATGCAAGGTCACTCTTTAAACAGTTGTCATGGTGATGAATAGATTTTTCACATTTGATTTGATGACTTGCCAACTTGACCCTTGCAAAAAATCCATTGAACATAAGTTGTCTTCGTGATTTCGTTCCTTTTATATGATTTTATAGAAAAAATGTGCAATGCGTGAAAAGAATTTAAGCTCAAGACTCAATGCATTGTAGCTGCTTCATTCCATCCAGGCGTTGTTTCCTAAACTTACGCTGTCATGCAAATGTTTGGAGGCAACACTTTCATGGTATGATTCAGCATACAATGCATTGAGTTTTGGGCTTAAATCCTTAAAGGAATAAAGACCGAGATTTATGGCGCATTCGAACATGACTGTGTTCACGCCTTCTACAAACTGTGAACAAAGCCAATAATTCAGCCGGTATTTATTCGTAGATACAATACCTGGTCTGTACTAAGTGTCTCGTTCAGTGCTTAACGCTAAACCGGAAGTAAAAAGTGAAATGACGAATTTGCAAAATCTTTGATGAGTTTTCATGTTCTAATCGTAAAATAGACCTCAGATTATCATTACAGCAGTACAGAAAACGTTTGTGCCTAGCCCTGCAGTATTCATTTGTCGATATAATACCTGCTCTTCGGTCTATATTTTTTCTTAATTATACATGTATGGCCAAAAAATGTAAAATAGTAAATATGTTCATTGTTAAAGACCGAAATAGCGTGTAGCATATCATCGCGCATCATATTAGAATAATATATATATATCATCTAAAAAAATACAATATTTCCATCAGATTTACTAACCTGAAATGTTACTTCGATGTCATCCATGAGAAATACATATATTGTTAAGTATGAGCAAAATTAATTCCTGACTAATCAATGCATACATGTTACACTTGATTTACCACATTGCATTGAGTCATTAAGTTATTGATTGCATTCATATGAAACTTTATATCAAATAAAACATATTTTTAGGACTTCCTAAAGTCAATGGTCAGTAGCATGCGAAGGTTACAGCAGTAATCTCAACATCAAAAGATGTCAGACGGTAAGTGTCGATTTTCATATTTTTAGTTTTCATCGAATTAAACTACGTTATTGTTGACGCATTGCTTTGATATTTGAACTATATCAGGCGCATGTTACATGAAAACTCTGGAGTATGATCATTTGTTCATATATCATGCGCAAGCACCACAGTTCAATGATATCTTCCACCGCTCAAGGGAAGGTAGCTGAGATTTTGGTTTTACAGATAATTTGATAACTGATATGCAGTGATGTGGTAACATTATCAGAGTTTATAATGGAGAGCTACAGGTAAGATGTACAGTTACCGCGTATTGAAAACTGACATGACCGTAACCGTATCATACATTTCCAGTTACCTTCTCTATTTAAGCGGTGGAATATATCGTAGAACTAATGGCACCCATGCAAACTCCAGAGTTCCCATTTCACATAAGCCTGATTTTGTTCAAACATCAAAGCATAACCCCCCTATCACACCAAACTAGTTCTTACCCGTTCTCGCCAGTCCTACGAAAAAGTCGTAAAACGGGCTCAATCTGGCTGTGGTCGGGAAATATGTCTACTTATATGTCTAATAATTACCCACTTTCGTTCATAAACAGTCTTCAATACGTCCATCTCATTCGTAGTTCGTTCAGGTTCGCAGTTCGTTCAAGTCGCACCAGGTCGGTGTGCAACGTCGTTTAACGCGTCCCTTAGTCTAGAAGGTCACCATGACCTGATTACAGAACGGTATGGTCGCCATCGAATTTTGAATCGATTCAAAATTCTAAAATCACCTTCCCGTCTGAGAACGTTCATGAAGTTCGTAAATTGACCTTAGAAAGTTGCAGCTACGTTCATCCCGTTCGCACACAGTTTAAAACCAGTTTTGAAGAACGCGGTGGCAACTTGTTTGGTGTGATAGCTATATTTTTGCTAACTCGTTCATAAGCAGTCTTAAAAACGTTCTTAATCAGTTTAAACCCGTTTGCAATTAGTTCTACCTCGTTCTCAATACGTCCTCAGACAGTTCAACTCGTTGTTAAAACGTCCCCAGTAGGATTGAAGTACGACGGTTCCGTTCGTAGTACGTCCAGCTCGTCGTTAGTACGTTGTCACTCGTTCTAGTAGAGATTTTACATTTTGGCATGCCAACCTAAGGTCCTTACCATGGCATGGGTGCACTAAGGTCCTATCACTTTTGGAAGAGTTTATTTTCATTCAAAAGGTAGTATAGGAGTCGATACACTTTATAAGCACAACATTTGAATACACACTCAGTGGAGTCAGTTACTTGAATAAAACCTAGACATTGCAAATCTATATAGTAATGTATTAGTATAGTATATAATTTATCAATTGTGCAAAAGACCCCATGCAGAACAGTTCTAGTGATAAAGACAATCTTCCCATTACAAACCAAAGGCTTTTATAAATTACCAAAATGCCCAAAAAATCACTATGGATTTTTCTATTATTGCAGACATTTATGGTTAGTTTATTGACTAAATTTCACAAACAGGCACAATTCTAAAAAATCTTACTTGGAAATACAAATTAAGGTGCTATGGAAGTTAACAGGAAATGACAAAACAAAAAATGTCAAAACCATGCTGGATTTTGAAAAAAAATTGAATCAAGATAACAGAGTTCTGTTTGGACCTCCAGTCAGTTTAACTAGTTCAACATATTAACATGACCGGGAACACAAGGAAAATGGTCAGAATGACCATAAACATGATGAAATAACCTTTTCAGCCCTCTGAAAATGTGACTGAAAAATAGCTAAGAGTAGGTGCTCAGGAAGGTCACTGAACAGAATCTTTCGACTTTTTCAGAACACGTGCCCAATATATTACTCTAAATGATACAATTTTAAAAGATTTCATAT
Organism: Owenia fusiformis; assembly: GCA_903813345.2. NCBI lineage: Eukaryota > Metazoa > Annelida > Polychaeta > Sabellida > Oweniidae > Owenia > Owenia fusiformis. Next base: position 18,620,278 of record CAIIXF020000004.1, read on the forward strand.
CATTCTCAGAAAAAGAAAAAAATGAAAAAAAATGAATTTAAAATCGATCTATTTTCCTTTTAACTACAGCCATTATTGTTTCAGACAATTTTTAAAAATTTCAAAGATTGTATCATTTAGAGCAACATATTAGACACATTTTCTGAAAAAATCAAGAGATTCTGTTCATTGACCTTCCTGAGCACCTACTTTTAGCTATTTTTCAGTCACATTTTCAGAGGGCTGAAAAGGTTATTTCATCATGTTTATGGTCATTCTGACCATTTTCCTTGTGTTCCCGGTCATGTTAATATGTTGAACTAGTTAAACTGACTGGAGGTCCAAACAGAACTCTGTTATCTTGGTTCAAAAAAATTTCAGAATCCAGCATGGTTTTGACATTTTTGGTTTTGTCATTTCTGTTAACTTCCATAGCACCTTAAATTACAAATTAAAATGTGTTGCATGAAACACATTGATGAAATTGTTCATACAAACTGGAGAAAGTATATAATTTGGGTTCCCCACTTTTAATGAACACATATTTTGTACCTTCTCCTGCATGTATGAACAAATATTTTGTGTCCATTCTCCAACATGCATAAGCAAATGATTTGTACTTTCTCCATTGTGCATGAACCAAAACGTTGTTCATTCTCTTCCGTGTTTTCAGTATTTTGTTAATTAATCAATGTGTCAGAACTAATAAAATGTACCTTAACCAGTGAGTATGAACGAATTTAATGTACTACAATATCTATAATGTGTATGAAGAGACATTACGCTCTTTCTCCAGTATGGACATGTATATGAACCAACACGCCTGTGTATATACTTTATCCAGTATGTATGAACAAATATCATGTACTCCATTGTTTATGAACACACATTTTGTATGAACAAATACTATGTACTTTCTCCAGTGAGTATGAACGTACAGAGTATTGGTTAAATAACTAGTGAAAGTACATAATATTTGCTCATACACACTGGAGAAAGTACATGATATTTGTCAATACACACAGTTAAAATTTATTGTTTCATATATACACTGGAAAAATATAAATAGTAGTCCATACACACATACACAGAAAGTAAATAAAACAATAAAATATTGGTTTAGGCACATGGGAAATTAACCTAGTTTCGATTCATACATACTGGAGAAAGTATACACAGAGGAGTGTGACTCAGAAAATGTGACTCAAAAACAGTTAAAAGTTGGACTTTTAGAAGGGTCACCAGACAGAATCTATTGCATTTTTCAGAAAGTATGCCAATTATATTATTTGAAATTATAGAAGCTTTTGAAAATTTGAATTCATTCCTAAAAATAGAAAAAATGAGAAAACTGCTTTAGAAAGCAATCCATTCTCTTTTTATGATCACAATTTTTGTTTCGGACAACTTTTCAAAATTTCAAAGCTCCTATGACATGTATGATTTAGAGTATTATATTGGGCACATTTTCTGAGAAGTCTTTTACATGATCGATGTTTAGGGTCATTTATTCATGCAAACTAGAGAGAGTATGAGAATATTAATTAATCCAATCTGAGTAATAGTGTCAAAGGAATTGACAAAATTTTTAAAATTACCTCCTGTTCAAGTTGCAATCATTTTTATAGATTATATTGATAGATTTAATATCACTGAATATGCTAATGCTTGTTGAGAGCCACACAACATTACCGTTTATCATTTATTAGAGATTTAAGCAGGGGTCAATTTTTTAAAGAAATAATCGTTTTAAAAGATTTCTCATGAATAGATAATAAATAAGTACAAAAGGTATGAATTATTATATATCAAGAGCATAATGTAAAATTTCAACTGAAAAGTTAGATCAAAATGGAATCCAAGTTCACAGTGGGGGGTATAACTCATCAAACACTGTATAATTTTTTTAAAGCTTATTGTTACAGCCTTATGTTTTTAATTTGCTTTTGTTAGTTGGGATTATATCATTGACCATTTATGAATTTTTGTACACCATACAAGATTACAGAACTTCATTTATGAACGATTTCATCAGGGGTCTATTTTATGAGAATTATATATTTTTCCGGATAGTTCTTAGATGGAAAGCTAGGACATTGTTACGATTAAATTACATCATTTAGGTGTATAAACCATGAAAACAGGTTTCATACTGATGTCTACAGCCTAATTAGTATAAAGCCATGTCAAAAATGGGAGGGACATTGACCAGTCCAGTTGGGGATCTTTATTACTTATGTGATTTCAATATTACAATAATGTTGGTTGGTATCATTATAAACAGGCCCTTAATAAGTGTAGACTATTATAAATACGTTGACAGCAAGAAGATTTATACAATTTAAACTGTAAAATGCATGAGATAACATTTGGGCTCTAAAATCACAATGATTGGTATGACTAATCAAATGTTTACTTTTTAAGTAATTTTTTAAGAAAAAAATATTGGGCGAGGCGGTATTAATTTATTTCAATAGAGCGTTTGCAGAGGGGGAGAAACACCAGGGTTCAAAGATGACATACGCTTATAATGTAAATCTGTATTGAGATGACATCGTCACTGATTGGTCAAAAGTCGACAAACAAATGACGTCATCAATGGCGGTTTCAAAATTTTCGAAATACGCTTTGAATAATATTATGTTCATTTCTGGCATGTTAACTAATATCATAGCTTCTCATTTCACAACAAGATAAAGAAATGTGTACGGAATATGACTATGTCAATTAAAACATCCCATCGAAGTGTAGTATTTGATTCTAATATTTTTCATTATTATGGACCTCTGTTAAACCCCTCAATGATAAATAAACGGTAATGTTGATAGGTCCTCAGCGGCTGAAAACGTATGTAGGAATACATGTTTTATCATCTGAACATATCATTTAACAATTGGCGGATCAACCAAAAACAAGATGATGTTAAAAGAAAGTGAACTAAATGGAACCATTATTCTAAATCATTTTGAATGCAAGATATAGTCAGACAGACGATCTTAGTTTCAATTAAACAGATAAAATCAATATGTCATACTAATAAACTTTCCAAAAGCCAATAAAGGAGTAGATAATCTGTTGTAAACTTCAAAAATATCAAAATCTAATATTTTTGTTTACCCCTCTTAAACATCTCAATAATAAGGAAACGCTAATGTTGAAAGGTGGAAATGTATATAGGAATACAAGGGCCGATCAAAAAGTTTCTTACCGTTGGCTCTCAATTTTATAATAAGAGGAGTTGGAAGCTCGGACTTTAACATGAGACAGGATAGTTAGTTTACTTGAAACTGGACGAGTTTCATATATATTGGTTAATTGGTAGTGACAAAGAGTCAATTCATATTTTCAATGACAAAGTTAGGTGGAGTAGCGTTATATATAAAATATCTGCTGAATTGTGGTTCTGGAAATTTACAGACATTGTTTCAAACCTCTCATACAAAGGCCTTAAACATGTGTTTTTGGATCGAGTGGACAGATATAGGAAGTGCTTTGCAACTGGGGTTGAATATTTTTTATGAGAATGAATATTAGCAGAAAAACATGATTAAACTACACTCTGTTGAAAGATGACACTACTTAGTGTTAGAAATTTCCAAAACTGCAGCTTAGCACATTTTTTTGTAAAAAACGCTGCTCCACCTAATTCAATCATTGAAAATATGTATTGACTCTGTGTCACTACCAATGAACCAATTTAAATGAAATTAATGACAATCTCCAGCAAACTTACTACCCTGCCTCATGTAAAATCTAGAGCCAACGGTAAGAAACTTTTTGATCGGCCCTTGTATATGCATGATGTTTTATCATTCAAACATCAATTGAAAACAATTGGCAGATCAACAAAAAACAAGATGATGTTAAAAGAAAATGAACTAAATGGAATCATTGTTTTTAATCATTTTGAATGCAAATTATAATCAGACAGATTTAATTTTCAATTAAACAGATAAAAACAATACATCATACTAACTAGAAAATGGCAACTCAACTGAGTAGCAAATCCCAACGAACACTATATAAATCATCAATCTGTACATTCACAATGTTTACCATCTACTCCTTTCTTCAATTAATATTTTAGATCATTGTAACCATACTTTCAAGATAACACTAAGTAATGGCGAATTTCTGCTCTAGTCAGCTATTTTGAATTTTCAGAGGCACAAATCCGAAAAACAATGCCATAATTGTAATCTACTCTGAAATTTCTTCAATTTGTTAAGAGATCAGAAAATAATTTCGAAATCCTGCATTAGACAGCCATTTTGAATTCTTTGAGGCCCAAATCGGAAAAACGCTACAATATTTGCAATCTACTCTAAATTGCCTTTCATTTGAGTATAATAAAGCTATACTTCAAAAACATCTCAAAATTAATGCAAATTTGTGTTTTTTACGGCCTCTGGAGGTCAGGGTGAAAAATCCAGGATATATGTAGAATAGATAGATATTGTTAATATACTACAAAATTTCAAATAATATTGTTTCTTATTTTGGTTTAAATGAAAAACATAAGGTTTTTGCGAAAAATTCCCATCATTTTTAAAATGGCGGCCATCTTGAAAAATCCTTTTTGCGTAAAACTATTCACAAATATACATCTTTCCACCAAATATGAAAAAACGAGTCTACTAGTATTCAAGTTATCTTCCGGACAGACGAACGGACTGACTGACTGACTGACGGACGGAGGGCTTCACTATATCCCTCTGAACTTCGTCCGTTGAGATAGTTAACTTTCCAAAAGCTGATTAATGAGTAGATTATCTGTTGTAAACTTCAAAAATATCAAAATCTAATATTTTTGTTGACCCCTGTTAAACCCCTCAATAATAAGTAAACGGTAATGTTGACAGGTCCTCAACAGGTGAAAATGTATGTGGTAATATATGTTTTATCATTTAAACATATCAAAATAATTGGCAGATCAACAAAAAAACAAGATGATGTTAAAAAAAGTGAACTAAAAGGAACCATTATTTTCAATCATTTTGAATGCAAAATATAATCAGACAAATGATCTTTTTTTCAATTAAACAGATAAAATCTATAGGTCATGCTAATAAGCTTCCCAAAAACGGATTCATAAGTAGATAATCCGTTGTAACCTTCAAGAATATCAAAATCTAATATTTTTTGTGGACCCCTGTCAAACCCCTCAATAATAAGTAAATGGTAATGTTGACAAGTGCTCAACATGTGAAAACGTATGTAGGAATATATACGTTTAAACATATCAAAACAATTGGCAGATCAACAAAAACAAGATGATGTTAAAAGAAAGTGAACTAAATGGAACAATTAATTTTAATCATTTTAAATGCAAAATATAGTCAGACAGGTGATCTTATTTTCAATTAAACAGATAAAATCAATATGTCATGCTAATAACCTTCCCAAAAACGGATTCATAAGTAGATAATCCGTTGTAACCTTCGAGAATATCAAAATCTAGTATTTTTTATTTTTTTGTGGACCCCTGTCAAACCCCTCAATAATAAGTAAATGGTAATGTTGACAAGTGCTCAACATGTGAAAACGTATGTAGGAATATATGTTTTATCATTTTAAGATATCAAAACAATTGGCAGATCAACAAATAACAAGATGATGTTAAAGAAAGTGAACTTAATGGAACAATTATTTTAAATCATTTTGAATGCAAAATATAATCAGACAGACGATCTTATTTACAATTAAACAGATAAAATCAATATGTCATGCTAATAACCTTCCCAAAAACCAATTCATAAGTAGATAATCCGTTGTAAACTTCAAAAATATCAAAATCTGATATTTTAAAATTTTTGTGGACCCCTGTTAAACCACTCAATAATAAGTAAACGGTAATGTTGACGAGTGCTCAACAAGTGAAAACGTATGCAGGAATATGTGTTTTATCATTTAAACTCATCAAAACGATTGCTTGGTTCTTCAAAAAGAGAGGTTTACTTAGATTTTGAATATCAAATAGATTTGGATCAAGTGTTATAAAGAATCTGATCTTCTTAACTTACTTAACTTCGAGCATGCAGATAAATATTCAATGGATTTACATAAAATGCAGTGTTCCTGTGACACTGGCATTTATTTTTTAATGATCAAGAAAGTACTTTGCACCCTCCCGCCAAGTTAGGAAGAAGCCATAGCTTTCATTCTGGTACACATCGCATCTAGAAACATGTCTGTGTCTATCATGTAAGACGAGAGGGTCAAGGTATTCCATGATGGAGCATTTTGGAAACCCTTCTTAGAAATTGCTATGCTGAAAATGGGCTATTGGTATACACTGTGTACAAGTAATGCAGATTGCTCCGATTTTCACTACGGCGCCATGCCGATTGAGTATTTTGTTCAAAATTGAATACAATATTGAACAAACGGAGAAAATGTGACCCAGGCATCAGTGTAGTATGAATTTATTTTGTTAGGATGCCAGTCACTCTTGATGCCAGTACTAAGTTTGCAAACATGCATGTCAACCATGGCCAATTAGAAAACGGCACCCCTTCTATATGATAATATAAACCCCTTCCTACACCTTGGTTTAGCTTTGGATCACTATGCTATCACCATGTGGCAGAAATGCATTCTGATTGGATATAAATGATCACATGACTTAGTTCAATAAGGTATCAGGAGATGACATGCCAAAATGTAAAATCTCTAATTGTAGAACGTATCGACCACGAGAACATTTTGAGCATGTTGGGGACCTACATTACATACGTCTGACAAACAGCTTTCATTCCCTATATGGCACACCTTCTACTAAGAGTTGCATCATTGACTAAATCTGAGACAAAGGCCCTGTGTCCCGAGGATTTTGACTGAAATTTGGCCATTTTCGCCCAAATCTAACTAAATTGCAGTTTCCCTCACACCTGTATTTTGAAATAAATATTGCTACAATGTAGCAATTTAAAGATCACACATGCTTACTGTTTCTGTCGACCTGACACGTGTATCTAGCCTGTAAAAATGAAAAATCGCTACATTGTAGCAATTTCACTGAGATATGGGCCCTGAAAATCATGTAATTTTAGCAAAAAATGAAGAAATAACCTGCAATTTTGACGAAATTTCAGAGGGCTTTCTTTCATGCATGACCCTCCACGGGCCTCTTATGACCATTCTTATACTCACAGAAGGGTTGGAAGTGATTTCAAATCATTGTTTGCCCTACGCAGAACGAAAAAATCGATTCTGTTCTCAAATTCTGCTAGAATATTGGTCTCTGGCCAACTAGCAGACAATTTTAGGCCTCATATTAAGGTATGAGTACCGTAATCCAACACCAAATTCGAAAATTCATAACAATACTTTGCACATATGGCGTTCGTGACCAACTATAAAACGCTTACCCCCCATAGTGTTATATATCAAAATGTACCTGTTCATATAGGGGTTCGATTGATCTACATCAAATTATAGGGAGTCAGGTTACTTTTTGAGATATCAGCGTCCATTTATTGTAACTCGCGTTTGCCACCACTTCCTCAATTCTTATATGACGGGCAAACGCGTAGTAAACATGCTCACGTCGGAACTATTTTTGACCTACATCGCTATTTTCGTAATTCAAATGAAAGTTGAACTCCTCTTCTTTATTTTGATACCAAATAGTGGCATACTAGGTACCCTAGAAGCCAACTATGGCGTTATTTAGAACAATACCACGGGTTTTTAAATGGACTATATAGGGGTCATACCTTTTGGCGGATGGATATGGAACCTCATACCTTGAGTCGGGGCAATCTGCGCGAGATTCGGTTTTTACTTGGTTCGGTTTTTCATTAAAGGAAGTACTTTATTCCCATGATTCAAAGTGCCTTTCTGACATCGGTTCGGTTTAAGTTTGTACAACACACGTCTACAAATCCAGGCAGGTTGAGATAATGTCATTACATTTGTTTTGGGTGTACACTTTTTGTTTTGGCACTAAACAAAAATATTCCCGCACTATATGGTGCATTATGGGTAGGGACTGCTGTGAAATAATGAACGTAAGTGACATCTATCTCAAATTAAATGTTCTTATCAGTTAATAATTGCGCATGCGTTATAATAATTTGAACCAATCAAATTGCTGGATTTGATGCGCATGCGCTAAAAACCGAACCAGAAAATGGAATCTCGCGCAGATTGCCTCTAGTGCATACCTTGTACCATACATGAGAGCTCTTCAAACGAGAGTTTACTAAACTGAACGAAAACTTAACGTTATCGCGTATTGGTATATTGCAAACGGGTTTAAACTGATTAAGAACGTATTTAACACTGCTGATGAACGAGTTAACAAAAATATAGCTATCACACCAAACAAGTTGCCACTGCGTTCTCCAAAACTGGTTTTAAACTGTGTGCGAACGGAATGAACGTAGCTGCAACTTTCTAAGGTCTATTTACGAACTTTACGAACGTTCTCAGACGGGAATGTGGTTTTAGAATTTTGAATTGATTCAAAATTCGATGGCGACCATGCCGTTCTGTAATCAGGTCATGTTTTCTAGACTAAGGGACGCGTTCTACTACGTTGCACACCGACGTGGTGCGACCTGAACGAACTGCGAACGAGATGGACGTATTGAAGACTGTTTAAGAACGAAGAAGCTAATTATTTCAGACATATTTCCCGACCACAGCCAGATTGAGCCCGTTTTACGACGTTTTCGTAGGACTGGCAAGAACGGGTAAGAACTAGTTTGGTGTGATAGGGGGGTCGGTTCTAGATGCGTACAGTATGGCTGGCTAAGTGGTACAAAGTTACGTCGTTAAACCTTACGGTCGTAAACATAACGACGTAACTTTGTACCATCTTGTGAAGATTGTAATAAAGGCTAACGCGCACTTAAAAAGTAATATATTCAAATTAATACTAGAGCTAAAGGGCACACAAGATAACAATCATAAGATAGTAATGACAAGTGAACAAGCAAAACAAAAAGTTGGAGGTAATTCGAACTCGTTTTGATCAGGTCATTTTTCTGGCATATCTCACTGCCCAAAGCGCCATTCGCTAACCTAACAACTGCAAGAAGCTATAGGTGGGCAAATTCACGATGATTGATATTTTCAAATATATTCAAATTCTATTATTCTACCAAAGCCTGCGCCAAATGTGTTAGTATCAACGACACTTAATGTGTGCTAATTTAATGTCAACACAACTGGTTACCATGACTATGCGATATCTACTGAATAAATACTGCTTATTGATTCTTAAAAACAGCTTTAATAATGATTACACTGGACAAACAGGTTGGAATTAACACATAATAATCAGCGATTACTTTTTTAGAATAATCATTAATAACCAGACATAGTCTGGTCCTGACCTAATTATAACTTTTAAAGGCTAGATTACCAACTGATTATTGAGACTGATTAAACTTCAAAGGGCTAATTACAAATGACACGGCTGGAATATTAATCTCTTGTCTAAATAAAATGATCAACCTGTCTGAGATAGGAAGTATCTTTCAAAACTTTCATATGATTTCCAATATCTTGTCATTTTGATGAAAATTTGTTGTAATTTAGATGCGAAACCTGAAAAGAAATATGATTCAAGTTAGGCAACTTTTAGAGAAAGTATTTGTATATTCTGAACCGTCAAGAACGGTAATCATTTAAAAAAGCTAATAATATCATTAGTATTGTGTAAATAACGTCCCTAATACCTTTTTATTACAGGTCGTGTAGACCATTGTTTGCTGTTGCCTGATTCATAGCGATAGCATTGACTTTTGCACGTTTGCACATTTGCATTGACGATGCGGCTTTTTAATAGATCTCATATCTTAGATGCGTCCAAAAAGTACTGGAAGTCCTAACATATTTTCACATGTACTCCTCCTATTCATTTGGCAATTCAGTTGTAAACTTTCTGTTGAAAAAATAAATCTTCCAGATTTGTTGGATTTTCTTGCAGAGATCGCCTACTCCTCCTCCGTTCATTTTGTCCGATCACCGGGCGTGATCTTACACAATTGTTTATAGGCTTTTGATATAGCGCTACATGACCTGTGATTTTTCACTGTAATGTTACATACTTGTTTATAGGCCTGTGATATAGCACTACAGGGCCTGTAATTTTTCATCGTAATCTTACATATTTGTTTATAGGCCTGTGATATAGCACTACAGGGCCTGTAATTTTTCACTGTAATCTTACAAACTTGTTTATAGGCCTGTAATATAGCAGTTTGTGACCTGTGATTTTTCACTGTTATCTTACATATTTGTCTATAGGCCTGTGATATAGCACTACATGGCCTGTGATTTTTCATAGTAATCTTACATTCTTGTTTATAGGCCTGTAATATAGCAGTTTGTGGCCTGTGATTTTTCACTGTTATCTTACATATTTGTCTATAGGCCTGTGATATAGCACAACATGGCCTGTGATTTTTTCACTGTAATCTTACATATTTGTCTATAGGCATGCAGTAAAGCAGTTCATGACATGTGAATTGTCACTGTTATCTTATCTTTGTTTATAGGCCTTACAGACAGCTAAATAAAATGAAAATAAAATCTAACATTAATGAAATTATAAAAATATGTTTCTTTCATTTGGTTGACAGTGAACTTAAAAAATATGATGTTTGAATAAAAAATTCAATTTCGCAAAAAGTCATATTCTTAAGCTAAACAAAAGCTACTTTGTTTATTCAACGGATAATAATTGGAAGGACTGGATGGATAAGTGGCAGACAGTTCTTAATTCCTAATGAAAACAAATAATAATCACTTGACTCGATAATCAGTTCGATTTTTTGCCATTGGCTACACATTAATAAGAATTTATTACGTAATAACCAGTTAAAACACTGGTTATTGTTGATTAATAAGTCTCGATAATCAGTGATAACCAGCAATAATAATCTCGATAATAGGTTTTAACCAGATAATAATCATTTATTCCCGGATTATTTGAATGTGATTAAAATTGTTTTTAGTCACTGTTATTTTAAACAAAAAAACAAATTTTCAAAATCAAATGTATTGCGTGCTTCGATAGTTTCGAACTTGTTAATAAAGTATGTTTGCAACCAGCTCTCAAAAGGGGGATGTTTGATAATTCATAATCATAAAAATAATACGTTTTCAAATGTCAATATGATTCCCCAACACATGTTTGACACATTCAATTTACGTAGAAACTAGATGCAGTTGAGAATTTGTATGACAATCATTTAAATACACCATTGGATTGGTTTCATTCTCAAAATAATCATTTGAACTTGTATTGGTGCATGGCTATCTTAATATTTTGAGGATACAAAATATTAGACAACAAAACATAAATTCACTACAAAATTAACAATATTTCGTCTGATGTTTTTGTTGTCTGTCATTTAAAAGGTAACCCCTAGGGGCACTTTCTGGCGACGCTTTCAACAAATTATGCATCAAAAACATATCAACAATGTTAATTCAACCAGTGTGTGGGAGGATACAAAGCATATGGACATAATTCTGTTTTGAAATATCATCCCCCTTTTGAGAGCTGGTTACAAACATACTTTATTAACAAGTTGGAAATTATCGAAGCACATGATACATTATTGTGATATGTTGTCTGATTTTATACTAGCAAACACAAGAACCCAAACGTACACCACCCAGCTATGGATACAAAACTTCAGTTTTGGTGCTAAAGAATGCCAGCTATGGTACATATAACTTCAGTTATGGTGCTTAAAGAACGTCAGCTATGGTACATAAAAATCCTCGAGTATGGTGCTTAAAGTAAGCCAGCTAGGGTAAATAAAACTTCAGTTATGGAGTTTAAAGAACGTCAGTTATGGTACCTACAAAACTTCAGTCATGGTGCTTGAAAAAGTCAGCGGTAAATACAAAACCATAGTTATTGTATATCCACGCCCGGTGATCGTACAAAAAGAAATCGCCTAATCCCCCCCCCCCCCTCCATCATTTTTGTACGATCACCGGGCGTGATATCAGTACTTGCTAAAATTGGTTGGAAGTGAAGCATATCGTTTTCGGTAATATTCGTTAATTGTTCTATCATTAATCACGTGTTCTATTACTGTACATCACTAAGTGTCAATGAGATTATTATGTACTAATTCAAATAAATGAAATTACGCTTATTATTTTCAAATTACAGCGCTCGTGGTCATCTATCAATTTCCTTTCTTATGAATTCTATCTTTGCATCATCCAGACTGGTTTCACTGCTACCTCCTCAGCTAAATGAAAATAAATAATATGCATTCAGATTAAGGATGGCTTCGATGCCCCGAGTTCAGAGACCTTACAATTATGACGTCAAAATACTTCTGAAAATCGTATAACTGTCCCCTCAGTTTTATGCGATTACGCCCCCGCAGCATAATTCCGCATATTTTGCCTTTGCCCAACATCACGTCTAACGTCTTTCAGGCACGGTCTGATAGGCTATATGACAATTAGTGTATCCCTTGCTATTTTGCATCGGGAGATAAAAATAGGTTCATTCATCTACTTGCCAACTAGTCCAGTCAAAGTAACATTTGACCCAAAACTAATTGCAATAGTAATAAAATGTTGTTTTTCCAATTCATATAAATATATGAAATGACATACTAAAAATCTACCGAAATCTATTAAGTGGAACATGTAAAAAAATCATTTTTGGTACCCCCTCCCCTTGAAAAACAGACCCCCCTAAGGAAAAAATTATTTTTCAAATGCCTGCAATTTTTTTTAAGTAATTTTACAATTTCTTGCTTGTAATAAGGTATCCCAATCTGTGTATCTCTTTACCTTTGATATTCAGAGTGAATAAGAATATTTTTAACCCTTATTCATCTGAAATTTTGCATTAAATGCGCACGGTAATTTTATAAGAACGCCATTATATTCCTAAATAGCGACTTAATCATGTATAAAAAAAATCCCAGTTTTACCTTATTATGTAATACATACATATACAAAGCGAGAGAATTTTGCATCTATTATTTGTTGAGAAAAAAAATCATAACTTTCGAAAAAAAATTAAAAAAATTAGGGGTAGGCATTCATTCGCTTCACTTATTTTTAAATCACTGGGAGAATTTAGATCATTAACCCCTAAGGACTTTATAATGAAAGCATATATATATTATGTATGCCTTAAATATAATATAAATATATATAAAGTCATGATTTTTTAAAACAAATTGAAAAATAGGGGTAGGCCTTCATTTGTTTCACTTATTTTTAAATCACTAGGAGAATTGAGACCAATAACCCTTATGGACTTGAAAATGAAATCTTATTAATATTATATACACTATAAATATGATATAGGTAGCTGGGTAAGTAGCTGATTAAGTAGCTAAGTGGGTTGCTGATCAAGTTTGCACCATTGACTTAACGTGAGGATATCATCAAGTCGACTTTTCGAGATTTCGAAACATCAAAGAATCTAAACTCTAAGTCAGATTTCAATTCTGATTTCAAAAATTTTCCAGTATTTTGACGCCTCAAACATTGCATTAATTTAGAACTTTTTGTTTTGACCTATTTTCCATACAAATCTCAAAAGTAGGTTAAAATACCCTCTGACGGCAAGAGGCTACGGCTATTAGCATATTCTCGGCTATCTGTACATCGAACCTCAAAGAATATTATGAAAGCGTAGTGTCAGAATCGCAAAAATATGACCTTTGCTTTTCAAAATTGTGAATTCAAGTAGCTTTTGAGGCCCTCTTCTGTACTTAAATGTTTTCTTTTTCTTACTTTGTTCTGAACAAGTTTTGGTCCTTACCCTTTAGCACTAGTGCTTACATATTCTAGTCATAGTCTTATAGTTGTAATGCGGAATATGGCATATATTCATGGTTGTGCGACATTTGTGATACGGGTGAATATGCCATACTCACCTGCAGAATATGGCATATTCCACAGGTGAGTATGGCATATTCCACAGTAAATATGCGATACACTCAACTGCCGAATATGCCATATACAGCAGATGAGAACGTTATACAGAAAGCATCGATTTGATTGGCTTCATTTCGCGTTCTCATTGGTTAGTGTGTATGCCATATACCGCGGGTGAATCTGGCAAACACCGCAAGTGAATATGCCGTATTCGTTGCGGAATATGACATATATTTGTATCGTGTTTACCGCGTGACAATAGTAACTTTTACAATACCAATCAACATTGTGTCTAAATATATGAGTACAATGTAGAACAAGGCACAGGGTTAACAATATTGTACCTCATACATAGCAGTGTGGGCTTGTTTACCCTATTAGCAAGATGACCACCAAAATGTTTATCAGCTGCAGAACATCTTACCATGTAACATGAGTAAAGTTTTGAAGTTAATCCATGAAGTGGTTTTCAAGGAATGCCAATGACAAAATGAATCCAAAAACTTCCAAAATGGCTGCCACAATGCAAGATGGCCACTGAAAGGGGACCAGAATGCAAGATGGCTTCTGAATAGTTTATTAGCTCTAGAACTTCTTACCATGTAACATGTGAAAAATTTGAAATAAATATGTTGAGGGATTTCTTGGGGGCAAGATTTATCTAAAAACTTCCAAGATGGCCGCCAGAATGCAAGATGGCCACCGAAAAGTTAATAAGCTCTAGAACTTCTTTCCATGTAACATTTGTGAAAATTTGAAGTGAATCCATTAAGTGGTTTTCCAGGAATCGTGATTTCAAGAAAGATGCAACACCACCCACCCGCCAAGCAGACAACAGTTTCCTACCTTTTTAGGTACGAGAAAATACACATCATATGATGTCATAATAAATGAGCAAATGAGCTAATTTACATATGGGTTTGGAAGGGTTAAAAAGAAGACAAATGAACTTTTTCTTTGTTAAATTAATATTATTATCTAGGAAAAACAATATCCAATCGTGGTCAAGCTAAATTATGTAAAAATAAGACCTCAACTTTAAGAAATATGTTTTTTAGTCCTACACTCATAAATTGAAGGGGTGGGGTAGGGGGTATCTTCGATTCAAATTTTAACATTGTTCCACTACTTCGATTTTGGTAGATTTTTAGTATGTATCTCAAGGTTAATAAATGTAAATAACTAACCTAATTTGATTTCTATTGCAATTTGTTTTGGGTTAAGCTATTTTTTCATTAGTTTGACTGGGCTAAACTGTCAGATACCGATTCATACGTTTACGGAGCAAATGTACGATGGAGTAAATTATTAACTGGACGGTTGGAAATTCGAAAAGATGAATAAACACATTTTGTCAGGTTGACTGCCTCAACGTTGCTCCTCGTGTTTGACTAGGATTCCCTTCGATGGCGGGAAGCTCAAATTGCATTTAATTCTGACATCTGGTTGTTGTTTTTTCATATCAATATATATCGGCAATACTTTGCCCATAATTTATCCTCAAGATATATCTAAGGTATTTAAGATATTATAGAAGCATTATAATCGGACATCCCAATTGTCCGAGTGAGAGACCAAAGGGACAATGTATCCTTCAAGGAAGCAAATGTTCATTAGGATTTGCTGTTTTCAATGTCGTTTATGAGAATGAATTACAGTACTATGATTTGAGATTTATCTTTCAGACACGACTTTTAGACAGAGGTCTTAAATCCAGGGGATGCAAAAATATATTTGAGGTTCCAAGCAATATCTGAGGGCTATTGACTTATGTGGCAATCATCGTTGTATGATGTATCGGGTGACAGCAGGTTTTGTAGAAAGGAATTCAAAGTCATGCAGTGGACAACCAAAATCTGTTTGCTCTCAAAGAACGGACAAGCAAATACGGGCCAAAAATGGATGAACCAGTTGGACAGAATAAAAAAAACACGTGCAGAAACGTTAATAGTAATTAAGTGTTCAATGGAGAATGTGAAGAAAATTGGCTTCACGGACGAAAGACTTTCGATTTGAAATTGAGTGCAAAAGACGAATGATGGGCCATTCTTCTTAAGATTCATTATTGCTGACAAATATTTACTACTAGTATAGGGAAATTCAAGACTCAATCAGTTCATGGAAAAAACATTTGGGCACCACCTACTGAGAAGATGGAGGCCGACCAATAAACCACATTTTCAAGTGAAAATTTGAATCATTTTGAAATGTCCGAAACATGCGTTTTTGACTTGTTTGTTCGGTTTGGTCCCATGAACAGAGATCTCACGGGATTTTTCTGAAATTGTGTCCGCATATAAAGGACATGATGGTTTTTGAATGTGTAAAATATTAGAAGCAGACATGAGAGGGCTTTGGAGATATCAAGTATCAAAGTACGGCCCATCTTTTATGCCCACACAATATAATCAGATTCATATGTATCCTTATATTAGGGGGAATAAACCGCATGATGTTTGCTCCAAAACACAGATAATAGATAATAAATAAGGCCGAATGGGTTAAACCGACTGAACTAGTGTTCCCTCTGTGCTCCACAGTCCATCACAGACAGGCCTTTATTTGAATTCACATGTAAAACCGGTGATCGTTGTCAAGGTACTTGTGCCATTATAATCCACACTCTACTAAACACTTGTTTATTGGACTCTAGAGGTAGCAAATGAGCATGTTCTCAATTTTGAAAGGTACATAGACAATTCGGCCAAAGTCCAATTAACTCTCGATTGACTGAGCGAATAAGTAATGTTACTGCCAAAATGTCTACCAATCCTACTTTGTTTCCACATGTTTTGCTATAGGCAAAGCACGAATAATCCTTGAATTATCCCAAACAAATATTCCATTCCAATATGCTGCCGAAATTGGAGTCGAAAACAAATGATCACACTGGGAGTTCTGCTCCCTAAGGCAAATAACTTAGAACTGAATATGCTCTAAATAGGAAAATATAGTTTCGATACTGCTAAGATGTAACAACACCCAAAATGCCCACATCTCTGTCTATGCCCTCATCATATAAACTAGATACACTTCAACACGATCAAAAGAAGACAAACTTCAGCAAATCGAAATACAAATGTTAATGTCTTCAGCTCTGTGCAAACGAGATTCCATTTGAAAATACAAAAGCTCTGTGTATTTTTTAAATTCCGAATAGGCTTTCCGAGCTGTAAAAATATGAAAAACAGTTTTCTTAAAAATTTGACTCAAAAATTGGAGTACGCCGGAAAAAACGTTGATAACCAGGATTTCATCCAAGTTGTGAGAAGTTTATAATATGTGTAGCATTGTCCTTCATAGCGAACATAGAAATTATTGTCTTTCATATTTTGAAAAGTAATATTGTTTTAAGTATGTTACATTGACATGCTTTCTAATAAAATATTTCCTTTATAAATACTCTATAAAAATGATATTGGGCATCGTATCTATATAATACCGATGTTACAATAGATGCTATCATAGATTATATTAACCTTGTGGTTTTGAATTCCGTTGTCCAATGTGGTTTTCTTTCCCATGAATTTGTTCTTGGGAGCGTGGTGTTAACGTTTCCCAAATGAATGATATACATAACTACGGTAATAATATTGATTTGATCCCTGAATTCACTCAATTACTAGCTGTAGTCTGATGGTTAATATAATCATTGGACTAAGTAACGTATTTAACCTGGACTTCATGAGTTTAGACTGAAGTAACCGTACAACCCCCTTCGTAAGTATGAAAACCTGACCTCATGTCAGTATGTTAAGTTAACGATAAATGTTTGAAAATTGCAAAGACGTCTGCTTTATCTGTAAACGATTATTCCCGAAAGGAGTGAGACTGGGTAAGACTGTTGATGAAGCATATCAGAAGCCAGCAACTATATCACGATTCACGTTACATATTTCAATCATACATAGACTTCCACTTTCATGGAAAATGATCTAGGTGAGAATGGGTGACTTAGGAATAAACTGGTGGAATGATGGATGTACCAGATGACTACCAAGAAATTTTGGAAGAAATGCCACCTTACTTGGAATGTTTGGACCAGATGCTAACAGGCTTTGCACGCAAATGAAATCATTGTTTGAGAGGTGTGAGATACGAGGCCGACCACTTTCATTGAAGATTTCTACTAAATTGCAGCACGCATTTGGTATCAAAGATCGGTGTAAGAAGGATGAACATGTTCGCCCAGATTGACCCTAGTGGTGATTGAATGTTCCAGTCTGTAAACTTGAGCGCCATGTGTGATAAAGGAGGAGTCGATCAGAATGCCAAAGCAAAGCGGTCTTCGTTACCATCATGGTAAACACTTGATTCCTCATCACAACCCCGTGCGGAAAAAGAAAATGCGACGAGTAACCTCAATCTCAAACCCCACTTATGTAGCAACATAATAGAATGGGCTGTAGTTTACTTTAAATGATTGTATCAAAAGAAGTGTACATTCCTTTTTTATTGATTTTAAAGAATGGACACTTGGCAACCTATCAAAACCAGTGTATAGTAGCAGAAAAGACAAAGGACAAATGGTAGTTTCCATAATTCAAAAACAGTATACAAATGTACCTACAATGCTGATACAAATTAATTGATAAGTCGTAAAATTGGCATATTTTCTTGAATTTTAACATTTAATGTCCTAAACTCCCACAAACTGCAGAAAAGTATACACCATAAATCATATTTACCAAAATGAGTGTATCCAAGGCTACATAGTTCATACCAGTGTATGTATAATGCATTTGTCACGAGTTTGAGCTGAAATTTCGCTAAAATGAAGTAAGGGTAGCCTCTGCCAGGTTTCAGAAGCAAATAATTCATGTGCGCAAAATAATCAAGTAATCTGATTGGCTTAAACTTTGCTGCACATGCGCAAAATGTGTGCCGTGTTTTTTTCTAGTGATTTCGTTTCGTTTCATGGAGTTTGCGTTTCAGTGTAACTTCCGCAAAAATGGCGGACCAATGACAGAATTAACAGGTAAAATCACTTCGAAATTTTAAGAGAACTTTTTACCTATAATAGCAAAACTTTTGTTTTATTTTTGCAATCTATCTATCAGATAAGAGTCTCAGGGACATGTATGTAGGCAAATTAATTTTGGTAAGAGCACTCTGTTTAGTTTGAAAACACACCCTTTATTATTTTATATAGAAACAGGGCGATTTAGAGGAGAAAAAGTTGAAAATAGAATTTGTACTCTATGTAACAATAATGAGCTTGAATCAGGGGCCTATTTCCTATTTTATCGTGAGGTATATAAGGACCTTCGGGAGAAATATTTTGGTAATTTGAATCATCATGTACAGCCTGATGGCTTAAGAATTAAATACCTTTTTGAAAATAAGACTTTGTTAAATATATTAGAGAGGCATATGTAAGAAGACAGCAGCTGATTTATAATGATCCATGAACCTGTTACTTATATTTATATTTTGAACTTGTTATTAAATGTTATTAGAAGTGGTTAGTTTGCCCAAAGTGGGCTGGGTTGTTTACATAAACTTATTTTGTTTGACTTTATTTTGTATAGACTTACCACTATAAATAAAAAATAAAAACAACAAACAAACAAACATATATCAGCACTGTTTGTTACTGTTAAACAATTATATTACAATTAAATAATTTGTGTTGCTACCTACAGTATTGATCTAAGCTTACTTACAAATTCCTCTTGATCCATGGTCAATTTTTACACCTGGACTGTCACATACAGTGTACTGAAGCTGAACTAATCACTTCTAATCACTTACTCAATAGATGAATGTTAAATACAAAATAAATTGAATTCCACATTGTTCCCGGGCTGTTACATGCTGTACACCAGAGCTGAACTAATCATAGCATACTCACTCACTTACATGTATCAACTCACTTACATTTAGTTGATCAGTCAATTTAAAAGAAATCAAATTTTCCAGATTAGATCATTGACCATTTACCTTTCATAAGAGTCACCGTGGGGTTTAAGTCAGATAAAAAATTCGCTCTGGGTCTGAGGAGCAAATGGACCCCTTGAAGCTCACCTGATACCCAAGACTCATTGTTAATCCTTTACAGAATGGTTTTCGCCCTTTGGCTTACTACCTTGCTCTGCTACATGTACATTGTAAATGACGAGAGCCTGATTACATTTGCATCGTAGAGTAAGGGATCAATGCAAAAGATCGTAGTCGGATAATTAAGTATATTGTGATAGTTAGGAGGGGGTCTATCTTTTTATGCTAAATAGTTAAGTTATCTTCGAGTTAATCATCAAAATACAGTAGTTATAGCTCCGCTTCATTTAATTTTTGCATTGGTCCCTTACTCCTTGTCACAACTGCATGAGAAGTGAAGTGAGATTGCTGATGACGCATGTCACTAGCCAGGAATGTAAGTGCCTCTGTGATGTTTCACAATCAGATATTCATGGCAAAAGTAGAAATGTTGGATTCATTGAAAATTACGCGACAGGACATCATGTATTTTATAATAATGATGATCTTATGTAACTTCATGTAAAATCTGTATTTGTATGAGTAAGTTTCTTCAGCACAGCCATAACAATAACAACTCCATGAAATATCATATCCTACTGAACAAAATATGTTTTTTCGAGTTTTAATAGAATTGTATAAGGCGAAGGACACCGCTCGTAGACAGGATACAAATAACGACAAATGGGCAAAAACCTGCAGGACAAAACAAGAGTTAAATTCGGGGAAAAATAAACCATCTTGATTTAACAGCTCAACTCTAGACAAGGATGATTTGATAAATATGTTCTTTGACCATATATGGAAGAAATGAAGACCTTGAAATCCAATGCGATCAGTTTGTCGAGTCAGATGGACGATG
Source organism: Owenia fusiformis (assembly GCA_903813345.2). Classification (NCBI taxonomy): domain Eukaryota; kingdom Metazoa; phylum Annelida; class Polychaeta; order Sabellida; family Oweniidae; genus Owenia; species Owenia fusiformis. The sequence continues at coordinate 18,640,982 of CAIIXF020000004.1, forward strand.
TCTTGTATTCATCAATTTAAATACAACGATCTCATAATTGTAATAATCGGGCCCTTGAACGAATTGAACGATTATCATGATGTTGGACATCAATCACAAAGACATATTCACAAGTCCAACATTAGATAGACGTATATTGCTTGTTAACTAGGGCTACTGTTTAAACGAGACATAGATATATGTTTTTTACGATATAGTAGGTCGTTAGCTTGAGTTATGGGACAAAGCCAGCTTGAATCCAGTTTATGAACCACTTTAGAGGAAAGCTTTGGTAAATAACATGTCATTATGAAACTCATAAAATATTTAATTAAATAAGTCTCGGATTTAATTAGCGCTAATATATCGCATTGTCTATAACAAGGCATTTGCATTCGACTTGAGAGCAAGGTAAACAAATCGTTTATTAAGAGCAATGTGACAATACAATTGTATCTTTCTAGTAAACATAGTTCGCTTTGGAAGATTTATGGGCCTTTTTCAGTTAATCATATATCAGCTAGTTGCCATCCTGTTTTCATATCAAAATATAATAGCTTGGCATTTGATAAACTGGCTCTAATAATCATGTATTTAGATATATAATATCAAAACATAACTGCGAAGCAGTTTTCTAATTACATTTCACCAAAACCTGCTCTTTTCCAAAGTGCAATTTTGTTCATTGACTGAAGTCATCATCGCATGTACATGGATATAATTCACTGCATATATTCACGCAATAAATTCTAAATTAACGTCTCTTCAGATGATTCACCATTTAGAACTGACAGCCAAATTGAATTGACAATTTTCAATCCATCAAATACCTAAGAAAAGATACATTCCTCATCCCAGAATCACTGTATCTAGACATCACGTGCATTACCATTATCAAAAATGATTGCACGTTTATTGATGCATATTAGGGAGGTTAATTAGCTACACTTGATTTTGTACGTGAACGTGTAATATTCTAGCCTCAATGGATTACTGTCCCCATTTCGATTCGTTTTTCCAGGAACATAATTACAACTGTTTTCCTTGTATACATGGTGAGCCAAAAAACCTAACCTAAACAAATGTTAAGAACTCAAATAAACCAATTAGAAATGGTCACAATTTTATGGTCATTTTACAAAACATGCTAAAGCTGAACTAATAACACCCTATTACACTCTATACAGACTGTGCTATACGAAAACAAGCGGTGTGGATAACAAGAGCACACGATGCGGATATGAACGGTCATTCTTTAAATCTAAATTTGTGATATTTCATAAACTTAGGCATGTTGGGTACTCAATTATAGTCACCAATTTGTAGATGATAGAAATTCTTTAAAAACAATAGAAAAATAATGCACTCTTCTTTGTTCCAACTGTAGTTTCTTCAAATCAAATCAGTTTCTCAAAATCTGAAAGAAATGTTCATATAATGAGCATTTCCACCCATATCGGCTATGCCAAATTAAAGATAAGTAAATTCCCTATCCACTAGTATATAATATGACATGTTTCCATCAAGAAAATCAAAAATCAATATTTAATTTTGAAATACGAGTATCCATATATAAGCTCCAAATGAAGATTTTTTCTGACCACACTACAATCATATAATAATCATATAAGGAGAGATTAACGCATATATATTATAAAGTTCTGGCAAGCATAAAATTAAAAGAACCATTTTATCAGAAAATGCTATATTCTTCAAAATGCATGTTATACCAGTATAATTGATATACATGTATGGAGATATCTTGACATGTAATTCATATAAGTGAAGTACATAAAGTGGAACTGTTCTTCCACATTTCGCCAATAGTCATGACATTCCCTTGATGTAATTAAAGCAAGTAATGCAATTACAAAGCCGTTTGCATCTGACAGCTTGTAAAGTTAACGGAAATAGTCAGATTAAAACAGAAGACTGTGTTATCAATTGTTTCTGACTGAATTTTACCAGGTGATTATAAGTGTATAGGGTTTCGCCGGTGTTGATGGTTGACTATCAAGCAAATATTTCCTCTCGCAGGAAGCAAAAAAGCTAATTTTGTGTTTTTTCGGTGTTATAGACACGTCAAGGTTATAAGACTGCACTAAGAACTTTGTTCATAGTTACATATTGCACTCACAGGTCTATTCGTTACTGAGCACAGGGGCGGATCTTGGAACCAAGGTGGGGGGATATATCAATTTTCTCGGCCCTAGCCCCCCCCCCCCTCCCTCAGATCCGCCAGTGGAGCAGGCGTTCATAACAATAATACGGTGTGTCCTTATAGTCTCATTACACTTAACAGAGCATTTGTAATTGTAATTGTGTATCTTGTAATATTTCTACAGAGGTTTATTGATATTACAGAGACATAACTTTTGAAATCACTTTGCTAGTTTAAAATGTATACGAACGAAATCTGGACTGGTTAGTACCTACTTCCCGGTAAAAATAATTATGAAAATGCTCAGGGTGTTTTGCTAGAATTACAATTTCTTTGCTTAATGTTCATTATTATGATATGGACTTTATTTTAGTTGGCCAACGTGTCCTAGTTTATGGCTATTGCTCATGTAGCATATTCTCTCTAATTTCCTTCAAAGGCCAAGGGTAGGAGGACAAAAACTCCGCAGTACCTCATCATATGCCAAACACGTGTATTCTTTTTTTCGTTTTGGTGTTTATCTCATAAATTGAAAGCTTCATTACTTTAATTAGCAGCTCTAATGTATTTTTGGATGACAGTGTCTTCGAAAGTAAATGTATGTGTTTGTTCCTAATAGTTAACAATGTCCAGTTGCATCATTGATGTCAAATCAACCAAAATATCTAAATGCAGTGATTATGCCTTATGTGATATACAAAACTTGATTATAAGGAAAACATTGAGCTTACTATATATCCATTCACGAATAATAAACTATTGTAATTCGATGTGGGTAGAGCAATCACCCGAAAAGTGAGGGGTCGTGGGTTCGATCCCAGCGCAGGGTTTTAATATTTTAATGACCTAGGAAAACACTCAAATACCGTTTTTGAAATTTTTAACTTTATTCAAGCTGATACATTTCGGCTAAAGTTCATCATATTTGTATTATAGACTGACTGCCACATAATCAACATTGTATGATATAAAAGTGTTTCGCTGTTCTTGCACTGTATCCGAGCGACCGCATGGAGGTCGATGCCAAAATAGTAGCAAAATATATTTTATGAATGTCCCAGAGCTAAGATCTGACCCGTAAAATAGATAAGGTCTTATTTTCCTTGAAGAAGTTGCTGGCGATAAGAACTTTTGATAACGTTTCATCACCATGTAAACAATGCATACTGTATGTGCATGTATAGTTACAGTAAACCTGTGTAAGTCGAACGTCTTGGTTCTGCGGAAGAATGTTCCACTTTCAGAGGTTACGGTATCTTAGGAATATGCCCACGCCATATAAATGAAAGAATTGATATGATGGCTGCACTGAGACAAAATAACCTACTTTATGATACAAACACATGTACAAATCAAAATGACCAATTAGAATATCTTATTTTTGAAAACACCCTCTGTCGAGTTTCTCAAAATACCCTCATTGACATAGTAACTGACTTTGTTGGAACGTGTTATATACACCCAACTAGAATTTAAAGTTAAAACTTTGACTCATATAGCATCTCTCAACCTCCTGGACCCAAATAAAATAAAATAAAAACTTATATTGTTTATCTATTTTATTTACAATATTTTACTTACTTTCTGTTTTGTGATATCTAAAGCCACATGAAAACTATGTTTAATTTACTTAAAGCAACCTGTAATGCCACATGGCGATTGGTATGCTTTTATATGTAATTGTTTATATTGTTTTCAATAAGTGAAATAAAATCATTAATAAAAAAAAAAAAAAAATCTTAGGAATTTAAATAAATACAAAAACAAATATATGATTTACATATATTTATTCTATAATATTTGTTTCCCCTGGGAAATACCTAGTAAACAGGGAATAGACTTGATATTCAAAAAATCCCGTATCAGCCAAAATCCCGTATCAGATCCCATATTAGAACTAGAAAAAAATGTTACGGAATAAATAGGTTATTGATGGTCGTGATGTATTATGAATTTGTCCTCCAGAAAATATAAAATTGGCCTTGGAAAATATTATTTTCCTTGGCCAGTATTATATTTCCCCTCGGAATAAAATTCATATTCCATCCTCCAATAAATAGCCTCTATTATTTGCCCCAATGACATACCATATGAGGACGTAGCTAGACGGTATTAAGATTTTCCTGTTTCTGTTTCTTGATCAACTGCAGTGATTTTCCAAGCATTTAAGCAAGTGGGCACTTCGCCAAACTATGATTTGAGACTTGAGAATCCATTTGCATCCACTTGAAAATGAGAACAAAATTTTGCACGTATTTGAGAACAGATAGCAGGTAGCGCTTGATTAAGAAGTCATGTTTTTCACTGATGTCTTTCACTGGTGTATTACATTAAATGTGATTTTCCTACCATTAGATACCATTTAATATCATTTTTGTACCATTAATAATCTACTTGATTTTACTCAAAATGGCACTGACATTCTTAATCCTTCTCATTCTCATTCTGCCATTTCAGTTCAGGGTATCTGAATCTTGAAAGTAAGTTTAATTATATTCTGCTAATAAGCCATTTGTTTTTAGTCCTAGAGATCAGGGGCGAAGGTTATTCACATGTTTTTGTTGAAAATTGAATGCTTTATTTTCACAGGTAGGTAAATATTTCATAATTGTGGGTTCAATGGTCAAACGAGATGTTCCACTTTCACAGGTTCAATGAGTTTTGAAAATGTGACTTTGAAAATGGGTTCCACTTGCGAGTCGTTCCAGTTGCGAGGTGTTCCACTTACAGAGGTCTCACACTTACCAGACAGGTTCTACTATACTCGTTTCCATACATACTCATGCCCGTAGCCAGCTTTTTGTAAGGGGGGGGGGCTCGAACCCCCATCCCCCTCCCCCCTGCAACCCCCCCCCCCCCCCAAAAAAAAATTCCCCATGCTAAACCAAGCCCCTTTGTGTTGTAAAGGACAGTGGGGGATCCGGAAGCTAACAAAGGGGGACCCACATTTCAAGTCAGTAAAAAAATATCCACGCTCTCACGGAAAAACTTTTTAGGGCCCTAAAATCAAAATTTGGGCCAAAATTTAGAAGATCTATGGCACGTTTTTTGAAAATTTGGCCTAACATTGAAAAAGTAAGGCCCAAAAAGGTCAAGTAATGCCCAAAAAGGCCTACTAAAGAGGCCCTACTATATTTTGGGCCAACATTTTTCTCCCATACCCATATCCCCCCCTGGAACCGCCAGAAGGCTATGTTTAACAAAACATAAAGAACGATCCTAAAAACACAGAGGGAAAGGGGCCCAAATATGACCGCAAAAATTGGGCCAAATTTTGAAAAATAATGCCCAAACAATGCACAGTAATGCCAGTTTTTTAATCTTAATTGCCCAGTGAATGTGGGGAAGAGCAAGTTTTTCTTCAAGGAAGCAAAAGGTAGGTCCACATTTTTTTAGGGAGATATCAGGGGGGGCTCGTATGAGCCCCCCGAGCCCCCCGAGCCCCCCCCCTGGCTACGGGCCTGATACTGAGGTTCTAGGTACATAATGCGCAGGGATATCTAGATTATGTAGGAAGCGGGGTAGATATTTTCTGTATCTGTTGCGCTAGCTCAGATTCGGGAAATACAGCTGTATCGATCCATCCAGGTGTAAAAGGGTAGGAGGTCCTCTCAAATTATGGTCCTACTCTCCATGGATTTATATGGTGACTTCAATACAACTCTTTCCCTCATTATCTTATACGCAATCAGGGCCAGTAAGGGCCGTTAATAAAGGGGACCATAATCCCTGGGGGACCATCATTTCTTTCACATATTTACTATTTTTGGAAAGGTTATTGAAAATGAAGTTAATGTTACAAAAGTGTAATTTTTAAATTTTGGAATCTAAAAAGGTAATCGCCCTCGCTCCTTCGGGAAATACACATATTTCCCTCGGGATAAAACCTGTATCCGATAAACCTCCCAGTACATAACCCTTGTATACCAAGTAACCATGGGCTAATTAATTTTCATTCTTTCTTACACTAGATATGTGCCAGCATATGTCTTTTAACATTGCATTGTTTAACAAATGCATAGTGACTTACAAGCAACATGTACTGCGTTGAATACTGATGACATATTGAAAATTGTGTATTTCCAGTTGAAATATTTCAATACAAGTCTATGTTATAACACAAGGCGCACGTAGGGACATAAATCTGATAATTGAAACAACGGAAGTGAAATAAGATACAATCATAATGATCCATATTGCAATCATCATTATAACACAATAGGACATATTGGAACACTATACAGCATGAATTAATACAACCCATGACTGGATGGGTTTTGTTACGTTCCCCAACAACCACAGGTTATCTTTACGAACCAGTTCCCAGTTAATGAGCTGTTCATTCTCTACTTGCCCTGTTGGTATAGGTCATTGGTTTTTTGCAATAAGTAGATTTTCTTCTTATTAGGAAGCATATTCATAATAGCTGGAGGTGAAACCCGTGTACTTGGGCATGAATATTCCTAAGGCATGTTAAACTCAGAATAAAATAACTAAGTTTGATCTAAAATGTTTGTTATTGTCGCTGTTGTTACTCATGAATATAATATACATGTAGCATACTTTTCTATAAATGGTGTGATATTTCAATATAACATTAAAGGGTAGCTTACACAGGGCATGGTATTTTGGTGGATCATTTAAAAAGTACTTTAGGGTGTGGCATTTTGATATACCATATAAAAGGTAACCTGAATTCTAGAGGTACTTGTGGTATTTTAGGTTATGAAATGAACTTACCCGCAACAACTTTCAAATTGGTATCCAGATTTCAGAATAATGGATTCGGCTGAAAGGAAAAACAAAATAGGATAGAATACGACCTGGTATAATCAAATAGTAATCAATCTATCAACATTAAATATGGCGATTTGATCAGGTTATTTTTTCACCAGTAAGGCTTGTTATACTGTATGTTCCTATCAACATTTTGTGTGAAGACGTTTCCGATTTCCATGACTTCGATCATTTACTGTACATAATGTATACTGCATTTATACATTAGTTCAGCTGATAATTATCAATCATTTTCGGTTTAACAATTGTATTAAGAAATTAAATAAGGAATTGAATAACCTACAGTTTTTGAATGAAAGAAACGACCTAAATTTTTCTTCAAAAGTTAAAGCAATAGAGAACCTTTTCAAAATCTGGAACTGGAGAAATTTAAGCCTGATTGGAAAAATACAATAATCAAAGCCATTGCAATATCAAAACTAACATACCTTGCATCAACTATTCTCGTTTGAACAAGTGCAAAACCTTATTAATTCTTTTATGTGGAACGGAAAACCACCCCTGATCAGTAATTATACGACAATAGGAGAAATAGAAAATGGAGGAATCAAAACCATTTATTTCGATTCACAGATAAAAACGTTACAAATACAATGGGTGAAGCGATTATATAACAAAAGCTAAATGAAAACTTTTTTTCGACAAATTATTGCCTAATCTCGACCCGAAAGAAATATTTCAAGCAAAATTTAAAAATGACGCCTTTCCACCTTTTATCTCTCAATTATGAAAACCTGGAGCAAAGTTCACAATGATGAAACCTATGATATAACTACAATAACAACCATTTGGAAGAATAAATGGTTAACAATAAATATCAAAACAGTAAATTACACTAATTGGAAAACACGAGGCGTAAAACAAATTAAAAATCTTATAAAATAAAACGGAGAACAACTAGGATACGAAGATTTCATTCAGAAGTACAATATCACTACGCCTTTTGTAACATATTATGGCATGCAATCCCAAGAAATTGGAAAACGCTTTTGCGAAATAAAAAAGAAAATATTAAAATTCTAGGAGCAAATGACATTCAAGTAAAAAATCTATGATAAATATAAAACACATCACCACAAAACAAATATACTGGTATATCATAAAATACATTTTTAAAGAACCAACAGGGAAACGATATTTCAACGCTAAATACTATCTCTCCGAACAGGAATGGAAATCAACTTTTAGATTACCCTTTGAAGTAGCCCGTGAGCCAAAAATACAAAGCTTTTAATATAAACTCCTATTAAACCTCACGCCATGCAATCTACTTCTGTTTAATAAAAAAAATCTCTGCATCAAACTTAAATGCGAATGTAACCTTGGCCAAATTGACGATACTCTTCATTTTTACATAGATTGCCCAACAGTAGTGAACTTCTGGAATGACATGTCATTTTTTTCAATAACATTCATTTAAACAATAGGGAAATACTACTAGGCATCACAAATAATCCCAAAAATTACAACAAATCTGTACTGAACTATTGCCTACTCTACAGAATATCAACAGAAAATCAGACTAGGCCACTCTTTATTAGAAAATGGAATTCTATTCTTAACAAACCAGAGATACGATTTTAACAAAAAAACTGTATTGTACCTACTTGTATTTTATTACCGTATTGTATTTTTACATTTCTATGTACCTGTATACTATGATTATGTTGTACAAACATGTTCCAATTATTGTATTTTTATAGTTCTACTATTAAGATGTAGCTATTTCGACTTCTCAAAGTACCCAAAATTGTGTTTATGTGTGTGAATTGTGATGTATTGTAAATTGTAAATGAAAAATAATGATAATAAATATATATATTTAAAAATAATCCAGTTTTTATTTTTTATTAAATGAAACAGTATTTTATGGCACTTGTTTTGCATATTATCTTAGCATAAAACTAATACGATAAATTAATTGATTAATATCTATGTGTTATCTACTTGGCTTTGATAACGTACTACATATTTCAATCCTCAACCAACCAGCTTACATTTCTTTAATATTGTTATTTAGGTTGACTTTATATAATGGAGACTTCAAGCAATGCATATAAAATCGAAACGTCAACCTGTACGTATAAATCGCCCTATACAAATGCATGTAGTTCTCTCACATAAACAGTTCGTTACTTAGAGTACACACCAGCGTGTAATTAAATATGCCCATTTATAGTTATATAGCTTGTTTTCTATCATACATATTTAAACAAGCTCGTTTCGTAAGATACGAGGGATGATCCAAAACAACCTGCTCTAATCTTGATGAAATTTTTTTGATGAAATTACTTAAAACTTTTCAATAATAAAGACCAACACCCTAACTGCTTTGTCTATTAATTCATGCGGAAATGATTTATTTTAGGTACTTTTCTAGATAGTTTTTGATATAGGGGCCCTACCACCCGGAACGATTCAGCATTAAATGTTGCCACTATTTGACTTGTTTTGCTAGTCTTAACCACAATCTTTCTTTGAATTGTGAATGTTAAACGATGTTAGTTTTCTTTCTTTGCTATCAACCAACCAACTAATTGTGTTCTTATTGTGATGCAACATAGGACAATGGAAAATGATATAAGGTTCTGCAAAAACATCTGAGAGTTGCCTTGTGTAAAAAGTGCAACAGTCAAGAACATCCCACCGATCGTATCCTGCACATGGACAACACACAGTTTCATCGCTCCACGTTTATACAAGATACTCTCGCTTGAGCAGCTACCACACGCACCATACAGTCCAGATTTGGCCCCGGTGTGAACTTTTCCTTTGTATATTGAAAAGTAGGCCTAAATATGTGAAGATGATGATGGCAGATGACATTCAGATTGCAGAATTTCTCTCGTATAATGACTGGTGTGAGGTTGTGCTCCTGCAACTTGAGTATTTGCCATACTAACAGTTGTGGAGTGATTTGCATTTTTAAATACCGTTCCGGGTGGCAGGGTCCCCATATTAAAAAATATCTAGAAAAGTATCGAAAATGGATTATTTTCTTGTGAAACTTACACAAAATTGTTGAGATGTTGATCTTTATTATTTGAAAGTTTCATGTAATTTCATTAAAAATAGCAAAGTTAGAGCGGGGCGTCCAAAGGTTTTGGATCACCCCTCGTATTTGGAACTAAAGCATGTATGACATACATCATTTTCTTCTGAAAACATTATACTGTGCATTGAAATCAAAATTGCCAGCATAGTATTCTAAAGACATGAGTTTAATGATTCACGTTGACACCAACGTGAAATTGCAAATTTCCCGTTCTGAACACGAAACTGGAACTGATCGGAGGTCTGAAGTCGACTAACTAGCGTTTGTTTTATGTGCGTGCTATACACATTACTGTGCTTCATTGACTTTGCGTTCAGGGTTACGTTGTGAAAAACATCCACTATCAGGAGCTATCTTGGTATTGAAGGATCAATACCAAGAATAAATGGTGTCAGGAACACGAAACTGGAACTGATCGGAGGTCTGAAGTCGACTAACTAGCGTTTGTTTTATGTGCGTGCTATACACATTACTGTGCTTCATTGACTTTGCGTTCAGGGTTACGTTGTGAAAAACATCCACTATCAGGAGCTTGAGAACCCGAGGCAAGATCTCAAAGAGCGTATTTTCCGAACTATACCGAATCAATTCATTTATTTTAGCATAAATTCTACCATTTGCAATTTGTAGTCACGTTTAATAGTCGCGTTTAATTCTATGGACCTAACTTGAATGAAACGAGTTTTTTACTTCAAGAGATCGTTGGAGTGGTAACGCATTCTAGAAATCACTATCTTTATTAAGTCGTGGTGATAAATGAAAATGATTTTGAATTTAAAGGTGCAAGAATAGAATTCATCGCAAGATGTGGAAGGTTCCATTTAAATGATGACACTTACAAATGGAAAAATCAATCAATTCAAAATTGGGGAACATGCATTAAAGGACAATTTATCCTGCGACCATTCATTGAAGGACCATCTATCCTGACACCATTTATTCTTGGTATTGAAGAGCAATCTATCCTGCGACCATTTATTCTTGGTATTGAAGGATCATCTATCCTGACACCATTTATTCTGAGTATTGAAGGATCATCTATCCTGCGACCATTTATTCTTGGTATTGAAGGACAATCTGTCCTGGCACCGTTTATTCTTGGTATTGAAGGGCAATCTATCCTGCGACCATTTATTCTGGGTATTGAAGGATCATCTATCCTGCAACCATTTATTCTTGGTATTGAAGGACCATCTGTCCTGACACCATTTATTCTTGGTATTGAAGGACCATCTATCCTGCGACCATTTATTCTGGGTATTGAAGGACAATCTGTCCTGGCACCGTTTATTCTTGGTATTGAAGGGCAATCTATCCTGCAACCATTTATTCTTGGTATTGAAGGACCATCTATCCTGCAAAAATTTATTCTTGGTATTGAAGAACCACGCATCTATACTACGAACAATTATTCTTGGTATTGAAGGACCATCTATCCTGCGACCATTATTCTTGGTATTGAAGGACCATCTATCCTGTGAACATTTATTCGTAGTATTGAAGAACCAACTATCCTGCGACCATTATTCTTGGTATTGAAGGACAAACTATCATGCGACCATTATTCTTGGTATTGAAGGACCAACTAACCCGCGACCATTATTCTTGGTACTAAAGGACCAACTATCCTGCGACCATCTGTTCCTGTGATAAGGGACCATCTATCCTGCGAACATTTACTCTTGGTATTGAAGGACCATCCATCCTGCGAACATTATTCTTGGTAATGTAGGACCATCTATCCTGCGACCATTTATTCTTGGTATTGAAGGACCAACTATCATGTGACCATTATTCTTTGTATCGAAGGACCAACTATACTGCGACCATTATTCTTGGTATTGAAGGACCAACTATACTGCGACCATTACTCGTGGTACTGAAGGACCAACTATCCTGCGACCATTTACTTTTGGTATTGAAGGACCAACTATTCTGCGACCATCTATTCTTGGTATTGAAGGACAAACTATCCTGCGACCATTTATTCTTGACATTAAAGGACCAACTATCCTGCGACCATTTACTCTTGGTATTGAAGGACCATCTATCCTGCGACCATTTATTCTGAGTTTTAGATGGTCCATGGATACCATCTGTCCATCTATCTTGATACCATTTATTCTGGGTATTGAAGGACCATCTATCCTGCGAACATTTATTCTTGGTATTGAAGGACCATCTATCCTGCGAACATTCTTGGTATTGAAGGAGCAACTATCCTGCGACCAATTATTCTTAGTATTGAAGAATCAACTATCCTGCGACCATTCATTCTGAGTATTGAAGGACCAACTATCCTGCGACCATTTATTCTGACCAACTATCCTGCGACCAATTATTCTTGGTATTTAAGGCCCATCTATCCTGCGAACATTTATTCTTGGTACTTAAGAACCATCTATCCTGCGAACATTTATTCTTCTTATTTAAGGACCATCTATCCTGCGAACATTTATTCTGAGTATTTAAGGCCCATCTATCCTGCGAACATTTATTCTCGGTATTGAAGTACCAACTATCCTGCGAGCATTTATTCTGAGTATTGAAGAACCAACTATCCTCCGACCATTTATTCTTGGTATTTAAGGACCATCTATCCTGCGAACATTTATTCTGAGTATTGAAGGACCAACTATCCTGCGACCATTAATTCTTGGTATTGAAGGACCAACTATCCTGCGACCATTTATTCTGAATATTGAAGGACCAACTATCCTGCGACCATTTATTCTTGGGATTTAAGGACCATCCATCCTGCGAACATTTATTCTGAGTATTGAAGGACCAACTATTCTGCGAACATTTATTCTTGGTATTCAAGGACCATCTATCCTGCGAACATTATTCTTGGTTTTCAAGGACCATCTATCCTGCGAACATTATTCTTGGTATTCAAGGACCAACTATCCTGCGAACATTTATTCTTGGTATTGAAGGACCATCTATCCTGCGAACATTATTTTTGGTATTGAAGGACCATCTATCCTGCGAACATTATTCTTGGTATTGAAGGACCAACTATCATGCGATCATTTATTCTTGGTATTTAAGGACCAACTATCCTGCGACCATTTATTCTTGGTATTTAAGGACCATCTATCCTGCGAACATTTATTCTGAGTATTGAAGGACCAACTATCCTGCGACCATTTATTCTTGGTATTTAAGGACCATCTATCCTGCGAACATTTATTCTTCGTATTTTAGGCCCATCTATCCTGCGAACATTTATTCTTGGTATTGAAGGACCATCTATCCTGCGACCATTTGTTCTTGGTATTTAAGGACCAACTATCCTGGACCATTATTCTTGGTATTGAAGGACCAACTATCCTGCGACCATTTATTCTTGGTATTTAAGGACTAGCTATCCTGCGAACATTTATTCTGAGTATTGAAGGACCAACTATCGGCCTGCGACCATTTATTCTTGGTATTTAAGGACCATCTATCCTGCAAACATTTATTCTTGTTATTGAAGGACCATCTATACTGTGAACATTTATTCTTGGTAATTAAGGACCATCTATCCTGCAAACATTTATTCTTGGTATTTAAGGACCAACTATCTTGCGAACATTTATTTTTGGTATCGAAGGACCAACTATCTTGCGAACATTTATTCTTGGTATTGAAGGACCATCTATCCTGCGACCATTTATTCTTGGTATTGAAGAACCATCTATCCTGCGACCATTTGTTCTTGGTTTTTAAGGACCAACTATCCTGGACCATTATTCTCGGTATTGAAGGACCAACTATCCTGCGACCATTTATTCTTGGTATTTAAGGACTAGCTATCCTGCGAACATTTATTCTGAGTATTGAAGGACCAACTATCGGCCTGCGACCATTTATTCTTGGTATTTAAGGACCATCTATCCTGCAAACATTTATTCTTGTTATTGAAGGACCATCTATACTGTGAACATTTATTCTTGGTATTGAAGGACCATCTATCCTGTGAACATTTATTCTTGGTATTGAAGGACCATCTATCCTGCGAGCATTTATTCTTGGTATTGAAGAACCATCTATCCTGCGACCATTCATTCTTGGTATTTAAGGACCATCTATCCTGCAAACATTTATTCTTGGTATTGAAGGACCATCTATCCTGCGACCATTTATTCTTGGTATTTAAGGACCATCTATCCTTCGAACATTTATTCTTGGTATTGAAGGACCATCTATCCTGTGAACATTTATTCTTGGTATTTAAGGACCATCTATCCTGCGAACATTTATTCTTGGTATTGAAGAACCATCTATCCTGCGACCATTCATTCTTGGTTTTTAAGGACCATCTACCCTGCGAACATTTATTCTTGGTATTGAAGGACCATCTATCCTGCGACCATTTATTCTTGGTATTTAAGGACCATCTATCCTGCGAACATTTATTCTGAGTATTGAAGGACCAACTATCGGTCTGCGACCATTTATTCTTGTTATTGAAGGACCATCTATCCTGCGAACATTTATTCTTGGTATTGAAGGACCATCTATCCTGCGACCATTTATTCTTTGTATTTGATACTGGGTCACGACCCAAAAGAAGACTGTCCTAATTTGGCTTAAATCCCAAGGAAACTCAAATCGTTTACAGATACATTATGGTTCTATTAATGAACATGGGCGTCATTTTATGCACGGATAGAACTAATAAAGAAATTTGATCGCCAAAGAGTATTTATATCAATGTAATGTGATAGATTAATAAACGCAATGTGACTTCTACCACCCAGTTATCATATGTTACATTTATTACGAGCAGACTCCTTGAGTATTTTCACATTCGATGATTAAATAGTGCCTTCCCGTAATATCGTTTTATACAGAGTTACTTTGGAGAATTTACGTTTATACCAATGGATTTCAGAATTATCTATGAAGGTGCTAATAAGTGTACTTTCAAGACATAAATTTAAAAAAATCAATCCAATCCACACGCGTTTTAGTCTTTGACAGAAACGTATCTGTTTTGTATGCATCAGAATGTTCGTTTCATTTTGCGTATCACTAACATACAGCGAGATAGAAAAGTGTGCAGATTTATGGTAATACAGGCAAAAATGTTGCGTTATTAAAATAAAAAGTGTGTATAACTTGCAAACCACATGATCATTGGTGATCCGCTCGATTACGCTGGTTACCGAAACGGTTCGTTTTGGTAACAAAATGTCGGAACGTCGAAGGTACGATTTTTCTTTTTTCCTTTTTCCTTTTTTCTTTTTTCTCACAAACGTGTGTCGGCATCATATGTTTTAGAAAATGTACATGTTTGCGAAAAAATAGCTAAGAAGACAACAGAATCTCGTCGATTTAATTCCTCACTTAAGTTACATAAACGGGTTGGGTTAAAAGTGCAGATCTTAACTGTTTTTCGAAAAACCGTTGAATGTAACTTAAGTGAGGAATTAAATCGAAGATTCTGTTGTCTGTTGAACTATTTGTTCGCAAATATGTACATTTTCTTAAACATATGATACTGATACACGTTTTTGTTAGAAATGTCGTGGGAATTCTGCCTACAACGTGTGAAATAAGGAAAAAAGAAAAATCATACCTTCGACGTTACGACATTTTGTTACCGAAACGGTAATCGAGTGGATCACCAGTGATGATGTAACACGACTACACGAGGCTAGAAAAGTATGCGATACACACAAGTCTAGGTTTCCACTTCATTTTACTAGCTGTTTGGCGAGATTGAACCTTTAGATCTTTCAGCATGGTGGCATTCCAAACACAGATGCATACCTTACAGGCAAATGATTGTTCCTGGATTTCTTCATTTGTCATCAAGGACAAAATTAGGTTTCATACTGTGATTACTCTTTCGTACTGTGATTGTTATAATCTGGGTTTTTTTGTATGTAAATGTCAGTTTTTTTATAATTATTCATTATATATTGGTTGGATATTATCATTTCTTGTTAAATATATTACTGTTTATGTATTTTTATACTATACTTAAACCATTGGAGTATAAATATCTAATACATGTTATAAAGTCTTTCAATTTGAATTTGACCAGTACCGAAATATGCAAGCGTGTTTTCTTTGCCGAGTAGCACCACTACTAACAAACGGACACGAACATTTGGCGTCATGAAGTCGAGAACATTATTAGCAGGTTCATTGTTCAACGTACTTTGCCAATTATAAAATTGCATTCGATACCAAATTACGTTGACAGTAAAGCTTTATCAAATTACGCAAGAGGCGTTATTTCTTTGGATTATATCCGTCTATTAGTAATCTATTTTGCATGTGTTGGATAATGAACATGATTCGAAAGTTAACAAGCCTAGACCTGTTTGCGATAAGTAGGTAGGTTAATGTACACGTTTTAGAGAACTTGTACGCAAACGTGAAATATTATGACCCCCATAGATAGCTGCCCCCTCTCAGATAGAGTATTCCAGCCTCAAGGGACTTAATTACAACTTATTGCTTACTTATATACTCAACCGGGATTGCAAATATTTATAAAAGGGAGAAGTAATCCCAAGAAGACCATTATTCGTACAAGTTATCTTAAAAAATGTGAATCTTAATCTCCCTAATAACTTCATACGTAAGACGAACTACGTAATTATGTCAAAGGAATATCAATAAAATAGCGTCATCTGAACGTTGTGTAAGAAAATGAAACTGTTGAGGAAATGTGGTACAAATGGTCCATGATAAACCACAGTGAAAATCAATATAACGGGAAAATGATTAAGCCCCGAAATCACAATGGATTGTAAATCCAAAGATCTGCTTAATCTCATTGATCTGTGCCAGCTTTGATGATACGTATACTTTAAGACCTTAAGGGATAAATGAATAAATAGGTTATTGATGGTCGTGATGGGATATAAATTTTCCCTCGAAAAATATCATATTGACACTCGAGCTATCGCCCTCGGTCAATACCATATTTTCCTTGGCCAATATCATATTTTCCTCGGAATAAAATTCATATCCAATCTCTCCCGAATAAAATAACTTATATGAATACAACCGGCAGTGGATCAAGAAGCTAACAAGTGGGGGCAAATTTTGAGTCAGGAAAAAAACTTACGCAGAAAAATACTTTGGGCCCCTAAAACTAAAGATTTTGAAAATATAAGGCCCATTTTTATAATTTGGCCCAAAAATGCCCTTTTTAGACCCTACAAAACTTTTGGGCTCAAACATATCTGGGCCCTCAAAAGGGGGAGACATGCACGAATCGTGAATATTGGTCTTATTCCCTAACGAAAAATTCCAAAAATCACAAGATATGATCGAGATATTGGCTCGAATCTTTTGAACTAGTACTTTTTATTTTGAATTTATACTCAGTTTTAATTTCAGAAAATAACGTCATTTCGACGTTTTCATTGTTCGTCGATCCTGGGAGCCAATCCTCCTTGCTATGCAGTTATATTACTTGCGTTAACACTTAAATTGAATTATGACAAGGCCAAGATTGAGTAACGCATTTATAAAACTGTTTCTGTTCCTAACGTTGATCATGATTGGTTTATGTCCTACATGTGATAAGAATGAAAATAAGAAACCATATTCATTGGCATGGCTGAGAGTTCGTCCAATGTAATCTACTATTCCGCTGCTGGAATTTCGTCCAGTGTATTCGATGTTGAACGAAAAATTGAACCAGATTTATTTGAAATTACGACTTTGAAACAATAATCGGCACGGGTAATCAAATTTGCATTTAATGGTGACCCGATGAGAATCCCAAAGGGGAATATTAACAGTGAATAATAACTAAAAACAAATATATCACCCTATAGAAGTTCATACCTGTGAATCTTTAAGTTTTATGTTCCCCTAGCCATTCGGACCTCGGGAAATATTGCTTGTGAATGATGCAAAGAGATGAACTTCTTTACAATGAAATATTTGTATAATAATATTTTTTGGCTCGAGCTTGTTGTATTTTCGTATATCGTCAGATACACGGGGTGATTTAAGCATGCAATCATTTAATTTTGGCAAGATCTAATTGACTTATTTGTGTGTAGAGAAAGTTCGATGAAGCATATGTCTTTGATGTTAGGAGAACACAGGCTTTCTGTCTAGACATGCTCTTGGGTCAAATCGCTCAAACTTTCAACTTTGTAGACATATGTCTTTTGCATTATTTGAGTGTATGTACACTCCCTTCCATAACATAACATAACATAACATAACATGTTTAAAACTTGGGTCCGAGTTGAATTTTGCCCCACTTTGCAAAATTAATGATTATTCGGCCAGAGATGACTCCCTGTGAATGAATGATATTCCATTGCAAAGAGGAATAATTTGGCTTTTTGGTACATTGAATGAAAGGGATGCAGTCAGCATTGGTTTTATGTTTTCTTCCAATATTGCACCGGCCTCCCTACACTGACTTTCGCGATGTTTATAACTTGGCCCCAAGCTAATTTAGGCCCACTTTGCAAATGGAATGATTACTCGCCCAACCATGACCAAATATCAATGAATGATATATCATTGTAAAGAGGAGACACATGGCTTTATGGTGCATTGAATGAAATCAATGCTGTTATCACTGGTTTTTGTGCTTTTTCGAGATAACAATCTGTTGCGTTTTTTTTGATACGCACTGTATTTAAGCGAGTCCCACCCAAACTTAACGCGATATTTAGGTTGGACTAAAAGGTGTTTAGATCTTGTGTCATGGCCATG
The DNA here is from genome assembly GCA_903813345.2 of Owenia fusiformis. Classification (NCBI taxonomy): domain Eukaryota; kingdom Metazoa; phylum Annelida; class Polychaeta; order Sabellida; family Oweniidae; genus Owenia; species Owenia fusiformis. Next base: position 18,659,671 of record CAIIXF020000004.1, read on the forward strand.
TTGGGAAATTTTAAAATAATATTTAAAATATAAATAGGAAAGCCAGATGGTTTGTTTAAGCATCTTTATACAAATGAAGCAACATTTAAATGGTAAATATCAAAAATTGTCAAAATTCTCTTTTGAATAAATGGCCATTGTGCTCTCTAAAATGTGAATTTGTAATTAATCTGATACATTTCTTTTGAATAAGATGTATTGGTGTAAGTATATTATCTTTTACATGACCCTAAATAATGTTGCAATAGTTATTTTGAGAAAGGATTAATGAAAGACACGGATGTCTTTTACTTTATAGATGATGCCTGTTATTCTTGATATATTTTTAGTAATATGCTGAATGTATTTTTTCCAATTTAACTTTTCATCAATAAATACTCCAAGAAAATTAACACTACTTTCTCTTTTTATTGGCACATTGTCAATATGTATATCTATGTCATGGATTAAATTTTTGCCTGGAATAAAAATTATGAAATTAGTTTTATCTAAGTTAAGAGATAGTTTGTTAGCTTTAAACCATTGATTAATTGTTTGCAGTTCTTTGTTTAATAGTCTAACTAGTTCGTCCATATTACGATTAGATATAAGCAAATTAGTATCATCTGCATATTATACAAATTTGATAAGATTTGAGGTTGAAGTTATATCATTAATACACATTAAAAACAAAGTCGGTCCAAGTATAAATCCTTGAGGTACACCACATTTAATAATATCTTGATTTGAATAAGTGTTAATGTAGCAAGTGATATATTTTCTGTTTTTAAGTAGGAAGTGAACCAATTTTTGACATTTCCCCTTAACTTATACAAGATCAATTTTTTCAAGTAGAATTTTGTGATCAAAAGTCTCAAATGCCTTTGATAAGTCAAGAAACAGTCCTATGTGAAAGTTATTCATCGAGAGATGTGTTATCAAACTGAATCTCAAAACAAAATAATTATAATATAATGTGAAAATGATACTCGGAATTTAATTATCGTTTTTATTGATTACCCTACTATTCATTTGAAAATATTTATTCCCAATCCAATGGATAAATATAGGTATACGCTTAGGGAAGCAGTAGAAAAATGAATACAGTCGACAGGACTTCAAACGATGATAATAGGCTCCTAATCCATAATTTATGGATTGTGTACATACATGAATATACGTCATGTGGGTGTTCGTTTGTAGGATAGTCCAAATGAACAACTACTTGCACAGATTCATTCATTGTTAATTTATTGTTAACAGCAAAGTATATTTTTGTGAAATCACAAACTATTGTGTGGTTTTTCGTTTACATATACGTAAATCCTGAAATCTATCATACGTACATATTCACGTCTCAGTCAAGAATGTGGATAAGGCCGATTTGGAATTTGGGCTCGTGTCAAGGGTCCGAGTCAGCACCATGCTTTTTAGTAAAGGTGAGACTTTAAAGCTTTAAAACTTGGATTTCCAAACAATTACCCGGAAAGCAACAACTATGCTTAATTCATTCCTGATAGCAAATGCTTCATTGGAAATAATACTCAAGCAGTTGTTTAAAAGTTTATGAGTGGAAGCTAAAAAGCATCTGCCAACCATTCGCCATTGAAAATGAAAATGTACGTATGTGATTTAATGAATGAAATATATAAACAAATGAACGGAAAATTCCAGATTAGTTGCACAATATATCACTGGGATTCTTCCGCTAGTTTCTAATTAATATAATAACGTCATCTTATTAACTCAGTTCGAAATTTAGAATGTGCTGTGTGTATAGGCGTTCTACCCTGGGAGTAGAGCAGATACTAATATTTGGAGAGTAGGCCATATATTGAACTATTTGACACAATCTCATTTATACAGGGACGATAAAACGTCTTTCTTAATGCTGTTTATGCATGTCTTATGCAGTCGAACAAATATATAAATTAAAGAATAGAGAATCCTACATTGTCCTACATTCCCCTTTATACGTTTGGCATCATATTCTCCGATGGACTAGCCTATGTTTTGTACAAATAGTCAAATTAAACAAAAGGGAACTTCGCATTGTTCTACATTACCATGTAGGTGTAGAATACCACACAAAAGTAGAATACCATATTAAAGTACAAATCCATATGGAAGTAGAATATCGCATAGAAGTTGAATGCCATATAAAAGTAGAATATCACAGAGAAGTATAATACCATATAAAAGTAGAATATCAAAGAGAAGTAGAATACCATATTAAAAAGTAGAATATCAAAGAGAAGTTGAATGCCATATAAAAGTAGAATATCACAGAGAAGTATAATACCATATTAAAAAGTAGAATATCAAAGAGAAGTAGAATACTACATAAAAGTATAATATCAAAGAGAAGTAGAATACTACATAAACGTATAATATCAAAGAGAAGTAGAATACTACATAAAAGTATAATATCAAAGAGAAGTAGAATACTACATAAACGTATAATATCACCGAGAAGTAAACTGCAACACAGAAGTGGTATGTCATTTATAGAACTACAATCCATATAAAAGTACAATACCAATCTATATATTAAAGTTATATTAAATATTGCGACTCTGACTTCATAATATTCTTCGAGGTTTGGTGCACTAATAGCCAAGGAAATGCTTATAGTTTTAGCGTCTTGCCGTCAGAGGATATTTTTTAAACCTACTTTTGAGATATGTACGACATGTATGATCTAAAAATGCAATGTTTGAGGTGTCAAAATATGGGAAATTTCAGAAGTCAGAATTGAAATCCGACTTCAAAGCAAGATTCTTTGATGTATTGAAATCTCGAAAAGTCGACATAATGATATCCTCATGTTAATATAAGTCAATGGTGCGAACTTGATCAGCAACCCACTAAGCTACTTACTCAGCTACCTACTAATCTACTTACTCAGCTACCTTTATCATATTTAAAGTGTACATAATATTAATTAAGATTTAAAGTCCATAAGGGTGAGTGGTCTCAATTCTCCCAGTGATTTAAAAATAAGTGAAACGAATAAAGGCCCATCGCTACTTCAATTTGTTTTAAAAAATTATGGCTTTTTATACATTTATATTATACATAATATGAATATGATTTCACTTTCAAGTCCTTAGGGGTTAGTGATCTTAATTCTCCCAGTGATTTAAAAATAAGTGAAGTTACGAAAGTTACAATTTTTTCTCAACAACGTACCACTGCATGCACAATTCTCTTGCTTTGCAAACATATAGAGTACACAACAAGGTAAAACTGGGATTTTTTATACATGCTTAAGTCGCTTTTTAGGAATATAATGGCGTTCACGTAAAATTACTGTGCGCACTATGCAAAATTTCAGATGAATAGGGGTTAAAAATATTCACTCAAAAGTTCCCCCTGCTATAGAGAAATGTTTTACGCCCTACAGTTTCCACTGCTTTAACGGCATGTTTAACACCCTACAATTCCCCCTATCATAAAGACATGTTTAACACCATACAGTCCCACCGCTATAACGACATGTTTAGCACCCTACAGTTCCCCCTGTCAAAAAGACATGTTGAACACAATACAGTCACCCCTACTATAACGACATGTTTAACACCCTACAGTTCCCCCTGTCAAAAAGACATGTTGAACACAATACAGTCACCCCTACTATAACGACATGTTTAACACCCTACAGTTCCCCCTATCATAAAGACATGTTTAACACCATACAGTCCCACCGCTATGACGACATGTTTAATACCCTACAGTTCCCCCTGTCAAAAAGACATGTTGAACACAATACAGTCTCCCCTTCTATAACGACATATTTAACACCCTACAGTTCCCCAATCATAGAGACATGTTTAACACCATACAGTCCCACCGCTATAACGCCGTTTAACACTCTGCAGATCAACCTGCTATAACGTCGTGTTTAACAGCTGCTATTAAAGACGTTTAACGCCCTGCAGACTAATCTGTTACCTGTGTTACAACGACACGTTAAGCGTCTAATGCCTTAAGCTTCTACAACTGCACCTCCATGCCTAGCCTTCTATAAACACCCCTGTCAACAATGTGACTTTGTGTCTAGTTTTCAAGACAAACACCTGCCATACCAACATGTTTCATCTGCTACATGTTTGACATTTCATTTAACTCTGATGTTGTTTATACATACTGGTTATGAATAAAACACAATTCATGAAAGTAACGAGAGAAAAATAAGAAAGCAGAGGGCTCAGTACAAGATACTAAAATATAAACAAAATGAGATCAACTTCGTCAATAATTTACTCTTCCCTATTTTTGTTTTCCATCATACAAGGCTATTACCAGGGCATTTGGGCGAAAAGTAGCCTTGCCCAAGTTGGTATTATATTTAATTCATCAATTTAAAAGACACCGCAAGGCTAGGAGAATCCCAAATATCTACTAGATTAGAATGAGTATGAGAAAATGATATACATACCGTTACTTTTGCTGTTATTATAAATCTCGATGTTGACAAACTTTTTGATAAGTTAGACTTGCTAACTACATGTGTTTTGTATAGTTTTTAGTCTCGTGGAGTAGACCCTCTAACACCGTATGTTTAATGTTAATTATTAGTATATCCTAAAGAATCTGGAGTCCGTGAATAGAGCCTTTTCACGTAGTTAGTTAAATAAGCCTTGACTAAGTGAATCCCATCACAGGATCTCTATAGTTAGTGCTCTGTCGCGAATGTCTTGTGACGCACTGCTTTTCTCACAAGCCTCAGCTAAGGTCTTATATAGGTTTCACGATCAATTTCCAAGCTCGCAGTTAAAATGCCATCGCTCGCTCTTTGCTTATTACACTATAGAGCATTTCAATTTGATGGGCTCAGAGTAGCTATATTAGTATTAAGAATGTGTAAATCTGATTTATATTATGATCTGAACTTGTTACAAAATTGAATGATTGATTGGAGCATAAATTATAAAGAGGGGCTTCATCTCGTTATTACATGAGATAATCTGATATCCAAATATTTGAGAAAGATATCCTTTTTATTTCACAGGTGTCAATTCCATAATACTCAAAGACCTGTGTATACCTGTGTACAGGTCTTTGAAATTCGAATATTGATACTTGTTTTTTTGGCATTGAATTAACACTTATTTGTTTAACATTGAATTAATTACTTGTTTGTTAGACATTGAATTTTATACTTGTTTGTTTTTATAAAACCACTTTCTAATTCAATAAATGATGGCCCTTGGGGTTGACAACTGGAATGTATTATTCTTACATAAAAACCCCGAGCCAGGTAATTACACATTGGCAATAATTATTAAGTCAAAGGTTTGCGGAATACGAGAGCAGGTGCTATAGCAGATTCCTAATTCATATATAAAACATTGTGCAAAAAGCAAAACATTTACTTGCAATTCTGATGACCTCGTGAAATTGCTTACTTAGTTTCAGAGGCGGTTTCCAAGGTAAGATCATATCATATAAGATTAAATATAGCTGCTCCCTGGATGTTTAGACAAGGGGACAATACTATAACCTTACCCCGACAATATTAACGGTTTTCACATACAAACTCAGACAAATTATACAGACAGACAGACGCATCCCAATAGGCATAAAAGGGGAATATTAACGGTTTTCACATACAAACTCAGACAATTTATACAGACAAACAGACGCATCCCAATTGGCATGAAAGGAGAATATTAACGGTTTTCACATACAAACTGAGACAATTTATACAGACAAACAGACGCATCCCAATTGGCATGAAAGGGGAATATTAACGGTTTTCACATACAAACTGAGACAATTTATACAGACAAACAGACGCATCCCAATTGGCATGAAAGGGGAATATTAACGATTTTCACATACAAACTCAGACAATTTATACAGACAAACAGACGCATCCCAATTGGCATGAAAGGGGAATATTAACGGTTTTCACATACAAACTCAGACAATTTATACAGACAGACAGACGCATCCCAATTGGCATGAAAGGGGAATATTAACGGTTTTCACATACAAACTCAGACAATTTATACAGACAGACAGACGCATCCCAATTGGCATGAAAGGGGAATATTAACGGTTTTCACATACAAACTCAGACAATTTATACAGACAGACAGACGGATCCCAATTGGCATGAAAGGGGAATATTAACGGTTTTCACATACAAACTCAGACAATTTATACAGACAGACAGACGCATCCCAATTGGCATGAAAGGGGAATATTAATGGTTTTCACATACAAACTCAGACAATTTATACAGACAGACAGACAGACGCATCCCAATTGGCATGAAAGGGGAATATTAACGGTTTTCACATACAAACTCAGACAATTTATACAGACAGACAGACGCATCCCAATTGGCATGAAAGGGGAATATTAACGGTTTTCACATGCAAACTCAGACAATTTATACAGCCAGACAGACGCATCCCAATTGGCATGAAAGGGGAATATTAACGGTTTTCACATACAAACTCAGACAATTTATACAGACAGACAGACGGATCCAAATTGGCATGAAAGGGGAATATTAACGGTTTTCACATACAAACTCAGACAATTTATACAGACAGACGGATCCCAATTGGCATGAAAGGGGAATATTAACGGTTTTCACATACAAACTCAGACAATTTATACAGACAGACAGACGGATCCCAATTGGCATGAAAGGGGAATATTAACGGTTTTCACATACAAACTCAGACAATTTATACAGACAGACAGACGCATCCCAATTGGCATGAAAGGGGAATATTAACGGTTTTCACATACAAACTCAGACAATTTATACAGACAGACAGACAGACGGATCCCAATTGGCATGAAAGGGGAATATTAACGGTTTTCACATACAAACTCAGACAATTTATACAGACAGACAGACGGATCCCAATTGGCATGAAAGGGGAATATTAACGGTTTTCACATACAAACTCAGACAATTTATACAGACAGACAGACGCATCCCAATTGGCATGAAAGGGGAATATTAACGGTTTTCACATACAAACTCAGACAATTTATACAGACAGACAGACGGATCCCAATTGGCATGAAAGGGGAACCTGACGGACACAGACATGTTTGTCTTTTATATTCTGGTAATGTTTCATGTGTACAATTTTATGTTAATGATTTAGCTGCTGACGCTATTCTTTAGAGAAAAATAATTTAACTTTCAAAAGACCATTATACAAAAGTAATATTTAAATTCTGAGGGTACTGCATTATTTAGCTGTCAGCTGTTTATACACTACAATTTACGATGTGCATCATATTAAAGCTTACTTGTATGCATAAAACATGTGATAGCATCATATTATAGCTTAGTTGTATGCATGATACATGTGATAATATAACTTATTTGTATACATGATACATGTGATAACATCATATTATAGCTTACTTGTATGTATGATACATGTGATAGCATCATATTAAAGCTTACTTGTATGTATGATACATGTGATAACATCATACTATAGCTTACTTGTATGTATGATACATGCGATAACATCATATTATAGCCTACTTGTATGTATGATACATGCGATAACATCATATTATAGCCTACTTGTATGTATGATACAGTACATGCGATAACATCATATTATAGCTTACTTGTATGCATGATACAGATACATGTGATAACATCATACTATAGCTTACTTGTATGCATGATACATGTCATAACATCATATTATAGCTTACTTGTATGCATGATACATGTGATAACATCATATTATAGCTTACTTGTATGCATGATACATGTGATAACATCATATTATAGCTTACTTGTATGCATGATACATGTGATAATATATCTTATTTGTATACGTGATACATGTGATAACATCATATTATAGCTTACTTGTATGCATGATACATGTGATAACATCATATTATAGCTTACTTGTATGCATGATACATGTGATAATATATCTTATTTGTATACGTGATACATGTGATAACATCATATTATAGCTTACTTGTATGCATGATACATGTGATAACATCATATTATAGCTTACTTGTATGCATGATACATGTGATAACATCATATTATAGCTTACTTGTATGCATGATACATGTGATAATATATCTTATTTGTATACGTGATACATGTGATAACATCATATTATAGCTTACTTGTATGCATGATACATGTGATAACATCATATTATAGCTTACTTGTATGCATGATACATGTGATAACATCATATTATAGCTGGAGTCCGTGAATAGCTTACTTGATATCATGAATGGAACAATAAATCAAATACTTGTACATACACATAAATACACTTGTAGTCACGACGTTCATGTACCCTCTGTACCAAAAGTCTTTTCCTATCGATAAAATCCTGAAATAACTTTAGTAAATGACCAGTAAACTTAATGAAATTTTACACACAAAATGTAAGGCATAATGAAGACGATTGATACATTTTTACTCAAAATATTACATATGGAACATAGCATATACCAAAAACACCGATGTGACTTCTTACAAGTTTGTGACGTCAAACTTAACCTAGATTACCAAACTGACAAAAATCAAGTTGCATGTAACTTGTCAAATATTTTGACAGGAATGTAATATTTTGAGTAAAAATTAATCGATCGTATTCAAAGGATAATGAGGGTATATGATTTTCAATGATGTCATTTTTTCATGAACGACGTGATATTGATTCAAATAAGTTCCTAATATGACATTTATAGGATATCCTATGATTTTGAGGAATATCATTTTTATCTACGAGGTGATATTGATATCTGCCCGAGAGAGCAAAGCGAACGAGTGCATATATCAATATCACCGAGTAGATTAAAATGATATTCTGAAAAAAAATCATAGGATGTTCTTATTATCCTACACTTACAAGGAGTGTACTAAATGTATAATATCATTGCAAAATGAATTTCATGCCAAATAGAGTCAATTTGGCGGGAAATCAACAAGCGGAGTATATCGTCACAATATCCTCCGCATGTATTGGGTTTTCCGGAGTATATCGTCACGGTATCCTCCGCCCGGAGTAATATCGTTACGATATCCTCCGGATATTCATTTTGCCAATAAATATCAAATTTATTTTTTAATGCTATTATACGTTTAGTACACTAAGTGTAGGATAAAAATATATATCCTACAATATTTAGTCATCGCGTGATTATTTCATAAATAAACACAAATGTATAGGGAGCTCCCTATTTTTCCAAAACGCGTAAAATGACCAACATAGCAAAAAGAGTGAATCAAGCTACTGATTCCTTGAGGCAGGATTCAAATGCGCGTATGAATTCTGTATGGTTCCTGCTTAATCATACATTATTCGCAGTTACTTCAAGGCATGGCTAATACAATATCACGATCTTGTAGGACTGCCATAGTTATTGACTAAAATCAAAATAGAATTATATGTTTTGTTATATCACTGTTAAGCCACGATCCTCGACATTTCATTTTGTAATTAGCTGGCTCTTTAATTTGTTTTCTCTTTTTCTGGCTTTACCAAAATTCGTTCTTCTACCAGCAGTTCATTTTTGTTCCATGCTTTAATCATAGAATATATACATACTTTGAGTGAATGTTCGTTGAATTTAGCGTTAGCCTTCTGTGTGAACATTTCATGAATCCAGACTTTTCGTCACTAATACTGTAGGTTTATAAATGATAATCACTTAACGAAATTAATTTCCGACATGAAAATTCAAATGAACAGTGGTTTCACCTTCTTATGCACAGGTGGTATAAATTAAAAGGCATTTTTATAATAATGCAGCTTCGTCTGATTGTAGGGGCGTAGGATCTTAAATGGGAAGACAAATTGAATTGGTGAGGCAAAGATTGGAATTTTAGAAAAAGGAATGGTATCGATATGGTGAACTTTTTGAACACACGTTTCAAAGTCATAAAAAAATTCTGAAAATTTTACACATCGTCAATTTAATGGTCATCCTTTGGATGGTAACATTTTAATTTTAAGTATACTTTTCTCTATATTGTTTTAGAAAACACACCTGACGCTTCTTTTCTTCTTGGAATCATATGTTCGGAATGAAATAAAACATCTATCCGAACCTCATTGGGACAAAACGGCCTAAACACAACGTGTTTAGGTCTCTCAATATTGTAATTGTACAAAGGAAAGTTTGGTTGATTTTAAAAAAGTATCTTGCTAATGAAATAAAAGGTTTATTTTAATTTTTACCCATTTTGGGAGGTTTTGTTTTAATTTCTTGCTTACCTTTTGTTAAATCAACCAAAATTTCAAATGTATAACCATAATAATGAGGTCTAAGAAAATGTTGTATATGCTATTGTGTTCTAACAAGGTTCGGAAAGATATTTTATTTCATTCTCAAGAATTGGTAGAAAGGAACAAAATACAATTCCACTAAAAAAACAAAAAATGTTATCATTAACAAAAACAGTTATAGAAAATATATATAAATAATTTTTGCATTAAATTGTTGTCAATCAGTCAAGATTACATAAAGGACCGTGTATTTTTACAGAATGTTTTCAATAATTGGTTTAAGAGAAAAACAATTCAGTTCACCATATCGATACCTATCCTTTAGAAGAAATAACATTATCATGAGACTTCAATGGCTGGCTATGACCATGGATTGTATCAATTTATACAAGAAGCCCTCATTTCTTTCACGGATTAGCCTTCAATTGGTTATTCGGGATTCATTTGATACTTTGTCATCCTCAATTTTGAAATATTAGCATTTAAAAAAAATTAAATTGCGATGATATCTGAATTTAAATTCTTCTATAACTTTAAAATCTTACTCTGGTGAGTTAAAAAATCGGAGTGTCTCTAAAGTTTTTGTAAATATATTACTTTCTGTGGCAATTATTCTTTTCAAGTCGCAAAACATATGTGATGCCTTTAAACTTTCGCCCTCTATATAATTTTGGAATCTTGATCTGATTAGTTCTCCCCATTCATGTATTCAAAATGTTTAAAGTCCAAGTTGTTTAAATATTCTTTATTACTGTAGTCATATTGTCATATGGTTATTGTCTTGCTTTTACTTTTACCAAACGCATATGCCTCTGATTAACAATAGAATATTACACTTATACGTATATAGTTGAAATATGACTCAAATTGTAATAAACGTTACAGCGGTTTGAGTACTTATTGAATGCCAAATAGTGCGTTGCAATAAAATGAATATTAGCAAACTAATTCGAAATTATACCTTGAAATCAGAATGCTATTGATTATGAAGTTATTTGAGTACTTATTTGGATTAACTGACTATCTCAAAACTTCAGAGCGGCCTTTAAAATCTAGTACGAAGGCATTAATAAAAATTTGGTAAAGAATTCCTATACCAATTGCTGGACGGCATAGTATCCCATCCCAAGTTCGGAGGAATATAGGGAACACCTCTGTTCGCCCATCCATACGCCCGTCTCTCAGGGTGATTTTGTTCATATTTCGTACACATGTGCCCTATTTAGGTAGAAGTTCTGCTCAAAAGCAAATTTTTGAAAATGGCCGCTCGTTTAAAAATGGCGGCCATTTTAGCGCCGATATACAGTAATTTAGGTGCAATATATAAAATTGTAATAGCAACATATTGTAAAAAAGTTATATAGGACATTAATAAAGCTAGAAATGTAGATATTTAAGACATACTATCTACATTGCAGCCATCTTGAAAAATGGCGGCCTTTAGACGCTATTTTATGATTTTTGCTGTAACTTGAAAAGTAGTGGAGCGATTTTGTTCATATTTGATATGTGAATGCTCATAAGCATAGTACACTGCCTTATGACACTTTAGCTAGTAGGCAGCCATTTTGAAAAAAATGGCCGCCATTTACATGTGCAATTTTGTTGAAATTTTATATGTGGCTAGAAGCATATTACACTTTCCTATAACAATATGGCTAGTGAGCATCATTTTGAAAAGGGTGGCCATTATTAAGTGTGATATTTTAAGATTTTTGCTATAACTGCAAAAATAGTACGAGGATATTGTAAAAATGACAGCCAAAAATTTCTACGATCCAAATCAGATCACTGAACTGACCTAATCCGCCTCTTTGTCTACCCAAATTACTGGCAGAATATAGTATTTTTCCGACTGACCAAACAACCTAAAGTAATTTCAGTCAAACGATTTTATAACAGAACTGTTATTAAAAAGGTAAACTTACTTGGATACAATATCTAGAATAGGCGCAAGTCTACAAACACTGATTCGCGCTTTCATCAGGTTATTAAAGCGATTTATAATATAAATATCAATCAAGTGTAACAGCGGCATTTTTCAATAACTATTACTGTTCATAATTAATCACAGTTTGTGATAAAACATGAGAGAGGGGCGTTTACATAACATGCTGTATCTGATATTATAGAAACAGAAATTCCTCTCGTATGATGGATACTTGTAAGAACGTGCTTGACCCATGCAGACAATAGCACTCCTGTCATCCCAACTTCGCTGTTTTCTCATATCAATTACGAAATATACTTATGAAATTTGATCATTATACAGATCATTACTTGGACTTCTTAAACGTCTTGTTCATTTCTTGATTACATTAAGCGTGTCCGTTACACTTGGTGCGATAAAAACGGAGCAAATACATGTTTTGCATGATATGGAAAGAATTGTTACGTCTCAATAATAATGGTTAATTGAGATACTGGACAATGAGCCATGTAAATGCAGTAAATCCGTATGCCAATGCATAACGTGGAGAGCCTTGTTTTAAATAAACAAGAGTTTTGCCTTGTATACTGGGCAATAAATCATTACCGTAATGAAACTCTACTTTGTTACTTGTAATAAAATGCCCATATGCAATAAATATGTCGAATAAGATTAGAATGTCTATGTTCCCTATTACACAAAAAAAACGTTTAAAAGAGAAATAGAATTGAAGATTTTTTATTATATTTATAGGTCCGGTGATGAACAATATTTTTGGTATTGCTGCATGACGTAAATAAATAAAAATTAATCTTCATCATTCATTAATAATTAGCCGAGGCGAGGATTCTACAGGGTGGGTCAAAAACGTCCACATTCTTGTTTTTGCCACAACGTTTTTGATACTACAGCCACATGTTTAATTCATACATCATTGGAAAGATAATTCAATTTCCAATAAAATGATGTATAAATTCATTTCACACGGATGAGTAATTGTCTAAAATAACATTTCGATGACCACATGGGTCAAAATGCTAAGGACTGGCCAGACAGATATGACCCCTATGTCATCTTTGGGAATATAATTCAAATTATAGAAGGTCAAAATTGTTGATTCATGTACAGTATCAAATAAAAGCAAATTGATTTCAAACATAATATTATTGAGTTATTTCACCATTTTGATAGGTATTGGTAATAAAGCCTAAATAATGTACTGAGGTCTGTATCAAATAGTTGAATATTTACTCATTTTCAAGACATTTTGGGGATAATGCCCATTTAAGGCTAACATTTTTTTTTTTTTTTAAATTATTTACATTTATTTCAACATAACATATTTACAAAACAAATACATTCAAAAGCAAACAAAAATACATGCAACTTCTACAAATACATAGAACATTTTAATATATAGAGCTTCACCAATCAAAAATATTTATGATATACATTTTTTAATAAATTGATCTAAATAATGATTCACTTTTTCGTTTTCATTTACACAGACGTTTGCGTAGATCTTTAAATTGGATGCAATTTTTGATTTGAAGTTGACATTTTCATATTTATTCCTTTCTTCCGACAATTTTACCCATGTTGAATATATTGTGTAACCTATAATAGTAAATATTAAATTTCTAAATGCTATAATATCACTTTCCATGCAATAATAAAAACCCAGAATAAAATGTTTCCAGAGTATTTTACATTTTAATATTTTCCTTATCCTTCCATAGTGTTTCTACTAGCTTACATTCAAAAATAAGATGTTTTGCATTTTGAATTATATTACATTTTGAACACTTTTGGTTAATATTAGAGTTCCATCTACATATCTCACTTCCACATGCTAAAATGTTGCGAAGTAATTTAAAGTTGAATTCAGCATACTTTTTGTATTTCATGTTTGTTATTTTCAAGGAATATATTTTATCATAAAACGTTTTATCATGAGGAATACTAAAGATATTACTCCAATGTTTTTCTAAAACATTGAGTTGACGAAACTGATGGTCAACCGAGGGGACAACCTCTCAATCATTTCGCAGTCCAACCACCGTCGATGACAAGTGAAGATCCTGTGATCTGCGAGGCAGCATTTGAGCACAAGTAAAGCACGAGGGATGCTACGTCACACACGTCCACCGCTTGTTTAGTCTCATGATACCGACTGAGAAATTCAACCTGAAAGAACGAGTAATTAACTAGAAATCAAGATTGCAAGCAATCTTACGGAGACCTCGTAGGAGTGTTTGACAATTTGAACATCAGTCAAATCTAAAAATCCTAAATCTAAGGTGGATTGGAACTTGCAGATGATGTTTAAGAATGATTTGTTGAAATAGAAAAATAAAGTTATTTGACCTTTCGAATGTCACTTGAGGTCAACCAAATGACAAATCTCAATTCTAAGATCAGATATGAAATCTTGAGACTCTTGAGAAAAATACTTTGATAGAATAATAAAAATAAAGGAAGGAGGGATAAGAAAGCTATATGAGGCCTCTTTCAGAGGGCCTCCTAATAACTAGCTGACGAGTCTAATAGAAGTAGCCTTTTCGAAAGAAATAACATTGCTACGAAACCGGTCCTTTGAGAGATTATGAGATGTTAAGGTGGTGTAATTGTGACTCAACAATGAACAAATGAGATTATTTATGTCGTTCACAAAAAGAGAAAAATAGATTTTGCAATGCGGCAAGGCGTTTCTGTAACTTTGCATAAGTTATAGGTGGTAAAAGAAACTAGTCGACTGAATATTGTTTCTTATCATAGCAAAATCTAAATGATATGGTGCATTGATATGATATGATTGTAGTTTTTATATATTTGCGCATTATTCATTTGTTTCATCTATAGATAAAACCTTATATTATACTGTTATTCCTTAGGTTCCAACGACGATGCAGCAGAAAAAAGTACTTGGAAAATTAACCTCTGCCTCTTTGTATGTTATGCCTCTGTTAGTGGACAGACTTGTCACTTGCTCCTGGAACACTGTGAAACAAAAGAACAAACGGAACAGACCTGAGAATATGAGAACGAATCTAGGAAACACACTCATATGGGGTGCAAACTATCTCCAGATATGTTTTTGTTTCATTAATAAGATGTTGATATTATCCATATAAGGCAATTTAGTGAGATTCGTGAAGCAAACCCTCGTTTAGTTTTTAGATACAAGTACAATACAGATCTCCATGAAGATACTAGAAACGAGCTTATATGAGTTCAATGGTGGTACATCAACCGCAGGATCGTCTGCACAAAGTCAATGAATGCTACAGTATGTGACCATGATAATACTGCACCCACGGTCCCATAATTTCCATTGACCGTAGGTATTTAGAACCCATGACCGAAGCATTAAATGTGACTGTGATGTATCGAAAATAAATGATTATCATTACACACATGATATCAGAGTATGTTGCTAGACAAACAGAAAGATGTGATAAGTATGAGAATGGTACTTCATCACAGTATAAGTCTATCGGAACGCTTACTTACGTGGGGTGTTGACGTAGCCTGGACATACAGCATTGCACGTAACCCCAGAACCTGCTGTTTCCAGTGCAACAACCTTAGTAAGACCGATAATGCCATGTTTACAAGTGACGTAACCAGCCTTGCGTGGAGAAGCCACATGACCATGTGCTGACGCCATGTTGATTATTCGGCCCCATCCTGGAATAGAACTTATATTTTTTACAATGGCAATATTTTGTGATTTCTCATGATGTAAAACAACCCAAGTGTATGTGAAAAATTCATGTAAACAACAGGAATAACTGCGATAAGATATGCAATTTAATGTACACTCCCCTCCATAGGTTGGCAACCTTTTTTCCCCATTGAACTACGTGTTAAAGCCTCTTTACCTTTGAATTTTTATTTACTTAAAATGCGATGAAAATACTTATACAGTACTATTGATGGAAACGTAATTTGACTTTAATTCCAATACCTCAAAATTTTCTCAATTTTTTCCTCAATTACAATAGGTCGAAAATTGATGATTTTGATGAATTTTTGAAAATTGACATTCCCATGTTAACCAATGGGAAATGGTAGGTTAGCCGCAAGTCATATGACTGAATATCCATCCATCCGAGTCCTTGCAAAAAATACGAGTTGCGCAGGCAATTGAATTTGCTAACTTTATTTAACAAAAAATTGATATGTTTCTTCAGGTTCAACAAAATTATAGGGCTTTAAAGTCAAAATTGTTTTTCAAAAAACCTCTCCCATTGAAATAACACAGGAGGCGAAAAATTATTTTCAAAAATGACTTTGAAGCGCTGTAACTTTAATATTCATCAAATAAACTAAACTAAACACTGATATGTCATATTGTAAGCTGTACCTTTACATCGCATGGCTGGTATGAAGTGCTGCGTCAGTAGGAAAGGAGCAGTAAGCATCACAGTAAGCATCGAATCCCATTTTTTGGCACTACATTCCTCAACAAGGGACACGTGTTGAAACCCTTAAAGTAATTTAAGGTTACTATTGCATAAGTTTCTAATAAATATATATTTATGTTGTCATTGATTTTATTTTTATCTTATTTTCCATATTAGGCCATCAGCTTCACCCCAAAATTTAGGTTATCGGTATCAAATCAGGGGAATAATCGCCATAGTGATTTTTGGGAAGGTTAAGACCTCTAGAGTAAGAAACTATGTGATAGCATTGCAACAGTTGTAGCTAAATGGGTGTTATCACCCATTTTTCAAAATGGCCGCCGGTGCACGTGTTACAATATAAGAGTGGGTATATCTAAGTATACTGAGATGCAGAAACTGTGATTTTAGGGCCTAAGTTGAGGTTTTAGGGGTCGATGATTTCATTTATGCGGAAATCTTAGTCATCAAGCAATTACTTCTTATAGAAATCCAAGATGGCCACCAAAATGGGTCCCAAAACGAATACCGGTATGTAACCATTGATTTAAGCTCGAAGAACACTTAAGAACAGTGATTTTGGAGATAATGTCACAGTTTTAGAGTTACGGATTTCATTTATGTCTAAATGGGAGTCATCAAATAATTACCTTTTCATAGAAATACAAGATGGCCACCAGAATGGGTGCCAAAACGAATATGCACTGTAACTATTGATTTAAGCTCAAAGAACATATGTACAGTGATTTCAGAGATCATGTCTTGGTTTTAAGGGTCAAGGATTTGACTTATGTCTTAATCTGAGTCATCAAACAATTACTTTATATAGAAATCCAAGATGGCCACCAAAATGGGTGCCAAAATAAATATTCAACTGATTGATTTAAGCTCAAAGAACAGTTGAGAACAGTGATTTTTGAGACATGTCTAGGTTTAAAGGGTCAAGGATAAGACTTATGTCTAAATCTTAGTCATCAAACAATTACTTTTTATAGAAATCCAAGATGGCCACCAAAATGGATGCCAAAATGAATATGTAACTATTGATTTAAGCTGAAATAACAGTTAAGAACAGTAATTTTAGAGACAATGTCTATTTTGTAGGGGCCAAAGACTTCATTAATGTCTAAATCTAAGTATAAATAACTACTTTTTATAGAAATCCAAGATGGCTACCAAAATGGGTGCTGAAATGAATATGTAACTATTGATCTAAGCTCAAAGAATAGTTAAGGACAGTGATTTTGGAGACTGTGTCCAGGTTTAAGAGGCCAAGAATTTCAATTTTGTCTATAATTAAGTCATAAAATAATTCCTTTATTTTGATATCCAAGATGGCCACCAAAATGGCTGCATAATATTATCACTTATAAGTAAAATATATAGACCATATAAATAAAATGTTTGTTGATTTTATTAAAGACAAAATTAATCAAAAATTAATGTTCTTACTCCTCTATATGTTTAGATAATTAATCTTATTTTCACTTCGGCAGCAATGTTGGAAGCCATCTTGGATCCAAATAAAGGAATTAATTATAGTTGTAGACATAACTGAAATTCTTGACACCAAAAATCTTGACATGGTCTCAAATTACTGTTGTAAACTGTTCTTTGAGCTTATATCAACATTTACTTGTTATTGGCACCCATTTTGGTGACCATCTTGGATATCTATGAAAAGCAATTGTTTGAGGACTCAGATTTAGACATAAATGAAACCCTTGACCCCTAAAACCTAGTCATTGTCTCCAAAATCACTGTTCTTTACTGTTATGTTCTTTTAGCTAAAATCAATAGTTAAATATTCATTTTGGCTCCCATTTTGATGGCCATCTTGGATTTCTGCATAAAGTAATTGTTTGATGACTCAGATTTAGACATAAGTCTAATCCTTGACCCTTAAAACCTAGACATTGTCTCAAAAATCACTGTTCTCAACTGTTCTTTGAGCTTTAATCAATCAATTAAATATTCATTTTGGCACCTATTTTGATGGCCATCTTGGATTTCTATATAAAGTAATTGTTTGATGACTTAGATTTAGACATAAGTCAAATCCTTGACCCTTTAAACCAGACATTGTCTCAAAAATCACTGTTCTCAACTGTTCTTTGAGATTAAATCAATCAGTTAAATATTCATTTTGGCACCCATTTTGGTGGCCATCTTGGATTTCTATATAAAGTGATTGTTTGATGACTCAGATTTAGACATAAATGAAATTATTGACCCCTAAAACGCAGACATGTGCTCCAAAATCACTGTTCTTAACTGTTCTTTGAGCTTTAATCAATCAATTAAATATTCATTTTGGCACCTATTTTGATAGCCATCTTGGATTTCTATATAAAGTAATTGTTTGATGACTTAGATTTAGACATTAGTCAAATCCTTGACCCTTTAAACCTAGACATGTCTCAAAAATCACTGTTCTCAACTGTTCTCTGAGCTTAAATTAATTGTTGAATATTCATTTTGGTGGCCATCTTGGAATTTTTATTTAAAGTAATAGTTTGATGACTTAGATTTAGACATAAGTCAAATCCTTGACCCTTAAAACCCAGATATGGTCTCCAAAATCACTGTGCTTAACTATTCTTTGAGCTTAAATCAATAGTTACATATTTGATTTTGCATCCATTTTGGTGGCCATCTTGAATTTCTATGAAAAGTAATTATTTGATTACTCAGATTTAGACATAAATCAAATCCTTGACCCCTAAATGTAGACATGGGGTCCAAAATCACTGTTCTTAAGTGTTTCTTGAGCATTAACAGTAGTTACATATTCGTTTTTGCACCCATTTTGGCGGCCATCTTGGATTTCTACAAGAAAAAATTGTTTGATGACTTAGATTTAAACATAAATGAAATCCTTGACCCCTAAAACCTAGACATAGGTCCTAAAATCACAGTTTTTGCATCTCAGTGTGCTTAGAAAATCCCACTCTTATAATGTGACATGTGCACCGGCGGCCATTTTGAAAAATGGGTGATAACACCCATTTAGCTACAACTGTTACAATGCTATCACATATTTTCTTACTTTTGAGGTCTTAATCTTCCCAAAAATCACTATGGCGATTATTCCCCTAATTTGATACCGACCAACCCCCCAGGCTGATGGCCTATATAATGCTCATATTGAGCAAAGAATTTTATTTAGCAGGTTACCTGCATTATTTACGAGAATATCAATGCCTTCAGGAACCTTGTTGTTTATTTGGTCACCAAGTCTTGCTATATCATCCGAATTGCTTAGGTCAGCATCTATGTAGACAGCTTTTACATATTCATGTCTAAAATAGAATACTTATGGTTCTCATTTAACAATACATTTTAATGATAACTATTTTGTGGAATTATATCTGAATCATATATACTTAATTATAGGTCTACAGAAAAGGTTTTCTTTCATTCCCGGGCCTTGGATTACTTTTCTAACTCAGACTTTATATTGTCGATGTGCTGTTTGTCTGAGAATCCCGTATAAACAATGTTACATCCATTTTCTGCCAGTGGCCGAGCCACACTTAATCCTATACCACTGGTTGAACCAGTAACAAGGGCGGTTTTTCCTCGTAGACACTGCAATCACAAATTGATTCAATCTTAAATTAATAAAGCACTGAATGTACCCGTGTTACAATAGTCGCACAATATGGGAAGAACTGCAGATTTGAAATGTTGACGATCTTTAGTGATCTTTGAAAGTCAAAAAGTCAATTTGGCATACAGTTTATTTTGATTCATATTCAAGTAAAATCTTGGAGGTCAAATATCAAGTTCATCAAACAAATCAAGTTAGTACTAATTAATACTAGTTAGACTAGTTAGTATCAGTGGATTTGTTGTTGGTTTTTGAGATGCTGACACCATATTCTTGCTTCAAGACCCTGGACTATCTACTTTAACAACTGTTTGTCTCAAGGGTTTGAGCAAGACGACTGACACTGTCATATACATTCATGTAAATATAAGTTCTTGATAGTAATATAGATGTCATACTCGCATAGCGCTAGCCAGTTAGGATTTCTTAATGGAATGAATATGTGATTCTGCTGCAGAAAACTCTCACTTGTCTGTAAATACATAACAGACACTAAGCCTACAATTTATATTCATATTTCAAATTCGGTTTGCAGAGAGCTTATATTACAGTTTATTGGTATGCATGTAGATAGTAAAGAATATGTTTATGTTTTGAGAACTGGGGCCAAAGGGACCAGGAGAAGTTTTTCCAGTGTTTCTTAAAAGTCCAGTCTTTTCCAGAAAGCATTTTCTTTCTATTCCAAAAAATCCCAAAACCGTGACCATCCCAAATGACCTGGGAGTGATCAGCACTATCAACGTATAGGCTCATTGGGTATCATTATCAAGTCAAGAAACAATTCAAAGAACTTACATTAATGTTTGTAGACTTACTCCTAGTATGCCTTCTGAAACCGTGGATGCATTGTGACATCCATTTATCTAGGACATTGGTCTGCAACACACGCTCTAATATCGCTGAACCATACTCGCTCCCCAATTTTCTAAGTGACATAATACTTAAAATCCAGTGTAAGTCCCCCGTGTGTTGTAGGCTACGAGGTTCAGATTAAAACATGACGTTCCTAGCGGCTCAGTGTACATTAGTTAGTATATCTGGCGGCCTTGTTGTAGGCTATCTGTTTCTCAATACGATATGTTGTAAATGTAGGTACTCATATCTACGTATACAGAGTACACAATCACTTGACTCAGTAACATGAGGGCATCATGGCCTATAATAAGATTGAAATAAGACTTTGTTATCTTGCTCATTCGTGATGCACTGCACGAAACAACACAATGCATGTTCTTTTATTATAGGAAAAATAAACCATTAACATTTGAGGGCTTTGAGCGCTTCGTAATTTTGAAAAATATTTTTGAGTTTTCAACCGTTTAACAAAACCCATCACTTCACTAATTGATTGTATTTTGTAAAAGATGGCAGTCATTTTGAATTGAACAACCATATTGAAATGCTTTCTCAAGCAGATGACCTATACCCATAACCCTTTAAAGAATAAGCCTTTAAAGGGTTACGATAAGCTCCCCGAATAAAAATAATATGCCAGCCCAAGGCGAGTCTACTCGATCAGTCTGAGATACTCACTTTATCGAAATCGTCTCTGAAGAAATATCCGCGGTCGAAAAGTCAATGTAAGATTCTGTAAAGATTGAGAGGATGAATTATCCAAAAGATTTATGCAAGAACGAATGGACGGACGGACGGACGGAAGAACGAATGGACGGTATCTCTATATCCCTATGAACTTCGTTCGGTGAGATAATAAAAAGAGTAAGTCACATCAGATAGTTTAGTTTATGTTGAGAGAATTGACATGCTCTGTTTGTTATTGTTTGTAATGAATATGTTCGAAATCTAGAAATCATATACAAGTATCATATTATATATACTAGAATAGTATAGAGATTATCCTATATGAGGTATAATAGGGGACTACTTTCAAGATTAAAAGTCATTGTGCCCTAAATTATTACATACTTTAAGCATACGTTGGTCACATCGCCAGACTCCTACAGCATAATTTAAAACAGGGATTACACAAGAATTGTAAAGTTTTGTGAATGTCTTAAAACCTATATCACTGACACTCTTAAAACAATTAATGATAGAAACCAAGGGCTCTGCTTGCAGCATCAGACAATATACAAAATCTCCAAACTCACTGAAGAAAATCCCAAGGTATTTATAATTACTAGCAATTTTAAGTGTAAGTGTAACAGTATGTATGTGTAAATATGTAATCAGTTACTTTATTGTTTTTTGGTCTAAAGTGTAAAATATTTGAATTGTCAATATTTGTCCTCAATCTCCATTTGAAGCACTATTTACTTACAATAAGTAATAAATAGGCTAAGTAAAAATACTAGTAAATAGATAACATACGAGGGTTGTCCCAGATGTAATGCACTATATGCTCTAACTTTAGTATTCTTCAATTCAGCTGAAATTTTATGTATATATCAATTGAAGTTTTATCTCTTATATCCTGAAGTTTCAGCATCAAACATTAATATTTTAATATTTTGAGAAAGTATGAAATGGGATACTGTGCAATATACATCCATTAAATCTAGTTAATTAATTATTTCATATTTTCGATTTTTTATTCCTACCCAAACTCACCAACTTGATTTTATTATAACATCAATAAAGTTTTATCAGTCAACATTAAAATTTGTAGAAAAATCAAGATATCTCTAAATAATATTTACTGAATATTTCATGGAAAAATATCAATTATTGAAAAGGTGAGGGCATATAGTGCATTACTTCTGGGACAACCCTCGTACAGGAGTTTCACATCCTTGGCCAAGGTCAACTTGAATGTATACTTTCGCTCGAAATAAACGTCCAGAAGGTATTTTGAAATGAAATAAGAAATTACATTGACCCCCCCCCATAGAACACAAATCGGTATTTGTTAATTGGGGGGTTCGTGGAATCTTGGATTATACTGGAAAGGTGCAAACGTCCTTTACCCTCACAATATTTTATTTAGAAGTAAATAAAAACGACTGTAGACTACGTCTAGGAGCGGATGCAAACGTTCTGATATAATGATTTGGTTCCTAGACGTTGTTTGCTCCAAGAAGAAGGCGATCTTATTTAAAGTTTAAAATATGAAACTGCATAGTCACACATCATTAAAGGAATATCGCAAACGGGAAAAATCTACACATCCTCTCACCCGAGTGCATACTCGTCAGTAAGTACACGCTTTCATCCGAGTGCACTTTCGTCATTACATGCTCTCAACCGAGTAAAGTTCCGTCTGTACAGGCTCTCATCTGAGTGCATCCTTCTCAGTGAAACCACGTCATACTGTACATACTCTAACCCGCGACCCGGGTGCACCCTCGACAGTTCATACTTTCACCAGACGAGTGCACCCTTGTAAGTACACACTCTCAACCAAGGGCACCCTCGTGATAACATGGATAACACGCTTAACTATGATGCACCCGGATGAGAGTGTATAAATAAATCATGAGAATTGAACTAAAGATCAGTGATGATGTGTGATAATCTATGTAAAACTCATTTCGAGATAATTATTTGTATAAGGCCCGGTAAGTTCATGGGCATTAAAAAAAGTTATTTGACACAGGTATCGTATTTAATTAACATGATCTACCCTCCAAATTATATTTGGTTGAAACATGGGTTTTCAACAGACTCTTGAAAGCCACATTTTTGCGATCGCATGTGGTAAACTACCACTTACGTTGCGATCTGCGTTGCGACAACCCCGTGATAAGACGCAACGCAGGAGTTGCGCTAGCGCAAATTGTCGATTTGCAAACGCAACGTAGGTGCAAATCTTACCCCCCTATCACACCAAACTCGTTCTTACCCGTTCTTGCCCGTCCTACGAAAATGTCGTAAAACGGGCTCAATCTGGCTGTGGTCGGGAAATATGTCTAAAATAATTAGCTACTTCGTTCCTAAACAGTCTTCAATACGTCCATCTCATTCGCAGTTCGTTCAGGTCGCACCATGTCGGTGTGCAACGTCGTATAAACTGTCCCTTAGTCTAGAAGGTCATCATGACCTGATTACAGAACGGTATGGTCGCCATCGAATTTTGAATCGATTCAAAAGTTCTAAAATCATCTTCCCGTCTGAGAACGTTCATGAAGTTCGTAAATAGACCTTAGAAAGTTGCAGCTACGTTCATTCCGTTCGCAACAGACTCTTGAAGTTCTAGAGGACCTACAAGCCCGTTCGAGTACGTTCGATGAAGTTTGTAAATAGACCCCAAACGGTTCTAAGTACGTCCAGTCCGTTCGTACACAGTTGAAGCCCGTTTTCAAGAACGTAGTGAAAACTAGTTTGGTGTGATAGTAGGGTTACGACGAGAGCGTGATAAGGCCTCTGATTCTGCAAAATAGATACAAACGGCGGAGTTTTCGTCCAAGTAACATTCATGCGGACGCGACATCTTTATTTAAGGGAAAGTACAAATGAACTGAGAAGGAAATCTGGTCGAAAATAGTGTGAGTAATTTACCCCAGACTTAATGATCCATTAAGAATGCACAAAAATTTCCTAGACAAATTTATGGGAATTTTGCCTCTCTGACCGCTACCCATTGATATAGTCCCCGTTAAAGAAATGTCCGAAATGAAGCCATTCAACAAACATATGTTGCGAAAGAGGATTGTTGCATTTGGTATTTTACACCAACACCTCATGTAGATGTTCCAGAACTTCAATTCTATAGTATCAAAGCGTAAAGCGTGACTTTACTATTAAAAGCATATATTCTTTTGGACGGGCGGTTTGTGGAACATTCTACATAATTATATACACATCCGTCGATTTCATTTTTTTTATTTTTCCCACTGTTCTTCGCTTTAATAACGATCTGTGTCTCTCTACCATATCAACCCGGTTACGTTTTGCAATGTTCTTACATAATGACGTATGTTTGCCTCATCGTATCTCAAACAAATCCCCGTCCAGCCAATCTTCTTGTCTGAAAATGCCCAGAATTATTTTTGATGAGATTCCTGTGAAACTTTAAAAAGTGCTGTTTCTATTATAGAACTATTTGTAATTGTTAAAAACGCTCAGCTTGCACCAACTAACATGTTCAACGACAGACATTTTTCCAGGGGGAGCATCCCGCACCCCCCCCCGCACCCCTTCCTCCCAGTTGGTCCGACCGCCCCTGGTAATAGAATTACAGTGATCTTCATAAAGAGCACGGAAAAAACATAAAGAAACAACATAAGACGAATTTTGTTATAAATTACAATTTTCCATCTTGTTGTTGTCCTCATAACATAGCGGCCCATGGTTCTAATAAACATCACTTAGTCACTATCATTTCGTCATCTATTAGTGAAAAAATGATCAGTTTGCATGTAAGAACCCGTTCACATTCGACATTATCAAAAGTTCAAATATGCAGTCTTTGCGGTCATTTTTTGAATACATAAATTGAATTATTTTCTGTCTATCCACATCCTCAATACGAACTATCGTGTGTAGGAGTTCTCAACCCATGCCTTGGCTCATCTATTAATTCATCACTAATTTATTTGGGATATCTGGAAATTTCCGTGAATGAAGAATATGCATTATCATGTATTCCAAAGAGGATGAATTCTAACTTTAAATAGCAAATGTTCCATCCCTAATGGCCCGTCTCATTTGGAATTCTAGGAGTTGCAGTTCAGAATTTATGGACAAATTGACCGCTCGGTTTGACCGGTAGGCCTGCCGCTATTGCTGTGTCCAGAGCTAGTATGACAGGTTTATGTGATGCTTTATATCTTTCCCAAGAGAGCGATTTACGATTTGGATTAGAAAACTAGAAGGATTATTACTCTGTCCAGATTGGCAGAAACATCGTTAAAGCATCATTGTATAGTTTAATGTGCGTCTGTGAGGTGGTGGCAACGCTGAGCTGTGTAGTCCACACATTTACGTAGGAGACTTAGTGAGTTATCACTTGGAGTAAATCAGAGAGCCAATGCGGAGACGAGATATGTCATAAAATTAGCAAAATGTTACTGGATCAAAATGATTCGATAATTCAAATTCGGAAGTAGATTCCCGTATTTGTAATGTGAATGGAAGTTTCTACAGCATAGCGTACGGGTTTAAGAGCGATAAAAATCCATTAATCAGCCGGTGTCATTTCTTATTCTGCCGTAGCTACTGAACGCTTTCATGTTTGAATCACATCGCATTTTGGAATCCTAGTCAATTTCAGATGAAATCGACATCGAAATCAACGTTTATGCAAAGTTAATCAATTTCGTTCGACGTCATCACTTCAACAGACGAACTTTTGGAGCAAATAGACGATACCTCTGAATCAGGAATTTCATAGAAAACTCAAAGCAATCACCAATGGAATAATTCCTGAAAGTGAAGCTCGGATAATCCACCGCCTTGATGTATTTTAGAGGGGATTAAGCTAAAGAATCAACAAAATGTTAGTTAAGTTAACATGTATTCGGCTGTTGTTCCTTGCATTCGCTCTCATGGAAGGATGTGCCGCCATCAAATGGCTGTAAGTAGTAATTCCACTTCATTATCAGTTCTTCATGAATCACATATTATTTCAATAATATAGCTGACCTATCCATTGCTTTAAATCTGCTTTGTTCGGTTGCCTCTGTAGTTGTAACTTGTGCTGTTTCTTCCTAATTTCATTCTCTTTTAGCTGATATGAAGAATGAGATAATTGTAAAGCAGTCTGTTCGGTGAACTGCTAGACGAAATCGTCTGAAAAACTCCTTTGAAACTGATCTTTTTCGTTCAAAACTCATCCCATACTAGAATGTCTAGTGTGTTTTGACGCGGTTCTTATTTGCTTCTTGAAGAATGCTCAGGTTTGAAATATGTCTGTATGCTTGTTTAATTTAGGGATATATGAACCCTGACTGCTTTCTAATGAGGGTAAAAGTTTGGAGAGAAAAATGAAGCGGGTTTGTTATTTGGTCTTAATGACCAGAAGTAGAGTTAATATGTACGGTTGCCAACCCCTCCCTTTGTTTAGCTGAAATACTGGTTTATGTCCTGACAGACCTGATTGATTAGGAATTTGCAAAGTCAATCAAAGCATTTGATGTTTTTCCGATTCCCCTAAGCGGTTTTGGTCCAAGTGAATTTAATTTAATAAACATAGAATGGGATAGACCGCAGATCGTAGGATAAAAAATTGAAATACAACTTCTTAAAATCGTAAAGGAATAACAGAAAATGTATTAGATAAAACGTTGTTAATACAACAGAAATATGCACCGGGTTTTTAAAATGGTCTAACGTGCACTTTTTCCGGAGGTGGTCGCGTGTAATTAATCAAACATTGTCTGATATTCTTCAGGATAAAATTAAGGATACTACTCCAGTATTGTCCGTTTCCGTCACTTGATAAATTAGAAAAATATGTAAATATAATGTCATGTATTCCACTTTAAGAGAATGTATACATTTAAAGGTCACCTGAGTTTGGGAACAACGATATTCTGTTACCCGTTTGTTTAGAGGTTTTGATGCTAGGTTGTGGGATATTGTTTTGATGCTAAATTATATGATCGAGAGTGTTCGTGTTCAGTTAGTAGACTCCTAATTGCGCATTTCGCTTTATCAACCCATTTAGGCGAATTCCTAGCTAAAATGGTATTCAGTCACGGTATGATCTTACTTTTATACTGTATTGCGATCTTAGATATAACATGTTTAAATTAAAAATATGAATGTAGCTCTACAATCGTAGCGTTGAAACTGCTACTTCACCTAAGTGTGAACTTCATCCAACTCGCTTCATTGGCGTCCCTGTCCAGTAGATTGACGCGGAAGGGGAAGTTGGTGTATCTAAACTTAGTGCAGGTTTAATATGTTTTCTGACATGTTTTTCTCACCCCATGATTTATAAGATCCCACAGAGAGAAGGAATGCGATCCACCATTTTACAATTAAGTCTTCAATGAAGCCTCACCCGAAGTAGGCTTGGAAAAGTTATAATTCTACGGTCAAATTGAATTTATTTAGTTTCCCGACTTACTTTTGCTTAATAAAGTGCAATTTTGATATATATAATATTGTCATATTTGAGACAGCATTCCAATACTGGTTTCCAATGACACCAATGCATTCCTGGGTGAAAATAATATTTTAGAAATATATCCCTAAACACTAGCAACTTAACGCCCGGCAACATAACAAACTCGAGCTTTAGCTTGAATAACATGAAATGATGTAGCGTTGCACACCTACGTATCTTGCCCAACATTACACCTACATTGACCAATAGCATACATTAATGTAGATTTGGCCAATAGCATATAACAATGTCGCTTTGCAAACTGACATTGGCTAATATAGTATAATAATTTAGGATCATCTATTTGATCTCTAGAACGATATTTTGCTATAAATCTTATTTTCATTCCATATTTAACTCCTAAGTATGAGTGTATGGGGATGGGTTGTGAAATATAAGAAATACTAGCCAAGTGTCTTGATGAGGCGAGGGCATCTAGGTGAAGCTCGTCAATGGTAACCCGTGTGAGGCAAAGTGAGAAGTGACAACATTAAAACAGTAGGCCAGGTTCAGAAGCTCCACTGACTGGGTGTCTTTCAACACTACACTAGCGAGAAGCATATGGCAGAAACCACAGCCAGCGAGAATCCCTGAGCTTACTCACAAAAAATCAAACCCTGGTCGTATTTTCCTTGAGAATAGGCTTACATCAAATTTGAATAACCTAAGATGTTTTATAAATTGGTATATATGTAATTAATCATAAGTACAAGAGGCAATGTATCCTTCCCAAAAGAATAAGAATATGAAGCATCTACCATGTTAAAAGAATAATGAACTCGTGAAATTATGGTATTCTCGAGAAAAACTTATTGAGATGCGATGCATTCTTTGGATTCATGGATATCATTTCCCAATGGACATTTCCCCCAGTCGGTATATCCAGACGGTGACTGACATATCTTTGACTCAAAGCGATGTACTGTTTTATAGCATTAGACGCTTTCAATAAACGGTAATTGAATCGTGATCGAATCCTTCTTCATTAAGTCCCGTACTCCCGTTACGTATTTTCTAATTGTGACCTTCATAAATAGGACTCTCCCTCGGGAGAAATTGGGATGTGAACTTGGTTTGTACTGTCTGGAAAGAATAACATCAATATATGATCCTACTATGGTGATAACGAAATGGGTTGCTATGGTAACATGAATGTGAAGAAAGCTGTAAATGCGTTAAAATGTCATTATCTTGAGCTAATTGTTTCCCACACTCCTCATCAATACCTTGCCAATGCCATGGCGCTGACTCCTTAGACAACTTGAGAATTTCATGGTTAAATTAAAAAAATTAATTTTGTCTATGATATATGAATGAGTGTTTCTTGCATTTTAAAAATATGCGCTTTGTTTTCTAATGTTTCTAAGTTTTTGTGCCGTTGAACGCAGGTACAATGAAACCTGCAGACGAGTGACCACAGGTGGTGAAATCTTTCCCTGTAAAAAAAAGGTTTCAAAATTTGAACTTTTTAGAACCCTTTCCTTTTCAAAATCTTTTGAACTAAGTTTTGTATGTGAAGTATATGATGAGTCGAGAACTCATGAAAATAGACTGATTACAGTAGTTTTATGTTCTCCAACATTTCTTTCAAACAAGTGTCTTTTTCAAGTAAGACATAATCTTCAAATGCAACAAACTCAATAAAACAAGTCCTCTGCCTTAGAAAGTTCCGTATTTGCTTCATTCTTTTAACTTACAAGTGGCTCTTCAGTCAAGGATTCCCCAGAGTTCTTCTACTATCGGGGCGAAGTTTTGATCTCATACTCCATATCTAAGTTATGGTTTCATAAAAACACTGAAACATGTTCTGGGAGGGACAAATAATATTCTCATTTGAAGTTAATAGATCTCGGAGTTTCTCAAATCAAACTTACAGTGTGGAAGATATTTAACATAAATGACTTAGTTTGCTTACTGTCATTTATACCTTTTCCAAAATGAAACGAATCTGATGATGCTAAAATTACACTATCCCGTGCAGAAACGAGGTTTTCGAATTTGTTAGTTCAGCTCAGGAACATTTTGGAAAGTGAATATTGTAAGGTTAACCCCTGAATTGCGAAACAGTTTTAAAATGAAATTGCAACTACCATAATATTGACTCGTGTAAAATAGCAATTATCCCTCATTTGTTTTACAATTTGCTTTTTATTTTTATTTATATGATATAAGATATGTTGGTTTTATGTTTACTTGTTTGCGATACGGAGAATTACTACTGTTACCATTAGTATTTTCTATCCTTTATCATTTAATAATAATTCACACACTCGTTATAGTAGCAAATAAAACTATATAGAACTTTATATTTTCCAGTAAGGTTTAATGGGAAATCCTCAGCATGAATTCTGTATGCAAACCTTGTTGGATCTTGTTAGTGAAAACATTGAATCTGATAGGTGTAAGGAGAATGTGATACCTGTATGTAGCAACGTCTACTGGGCTAGAGCCTATTGCTTCCAAACGCCCCATTTCTCACCATAATTACTCAAGAGTTCTATAGGAACACGTAACCATCCTTGCTGTAAGGGTATTTTACAAGTATATATATACTGAATTTAAGCATAAGTGAAGTCCTTTGAAGAAGGATGCACGTAACACGGGTACACCCCAAATCGACAGTGCTACTCGTTTCAGGACTGTGTCAAGCTTGAAAAATATTTTTATCAATAGTTTAGATATAATAAATAATAAGTAAGAATATAGATCTGTCGGAAACATCACTGGAATTGGGAAATAAGACAAATCATTGTATATTTTATTTCACAACTGATTGATTAGTACAATGACATTACAGTATTAGAAAAATGAAACATAAGAATTGAAATAATATAGATAAGTGTAAGTGAAACGGTGATTTGCAATATCAATTTATTTAGCTGTCTTGTAAATTTTAATTCTAATGGAGAATATTCTATAAGTAGATTAATCAGTCTTTCTTTTCTTGAAAATTTAAATTTAAAAAACTGTTTTCATAGAGTTTCTAAATTCCCAAAAATATAATATTGCTTTCGTATGATATATCTCCGAGAAAACAATTTGATCTATAGGTCTATCAATACCTATCAACAATTTTATTAAACGGGCCATGGGCCACCGTGTAGTGATTTAAAACTTCATGCTCGTGAACACTGAACAAAAATCATCCAGAACTTCTCATTGGAGCACTTTGAAGGTATGCATATTCAACATAAAGCCCGTGGCAGTGGGGACCTTATTCGGGAGATAATGGGAGTTTTTGCTAGTATTTTGACCTATATACTACTATGTAAAACTTTTAATACAAAGCCAGTGGGGTTATATTTTCAATCGATGAAACTACTAATTTTCAGTCAACATATGTTATATTCTCAATTATCTTATGCAAATTTTGAATAAATTATTTTGCCATTTTGAATTAAACCTTGGCTGGCTCTAAAGGCCTTCATGGGGTTTATAGAGAGAATACCATGTACATGTGTAATCTCCAACCTGAGGGCACCCACAACTACTTATAGTTAAAGGTCAACCTGACTCCTAAAGAGGATTAGTAAATATTTAGTATGTTTAATTTCATTGAATTTGTTGATCTGCTTGTGGCTATCTAGTTCAAAGCAGGTCAGAGAATGCTTTGGAAACTGGAGTTCTGAGAATCTCTTAGAAAGTCAAGTTATCATGGATAGAGGACCATCTTAGACTAACATTGAGTCTCATTCATATTGACTAAAGCTTAAAACATGAGTAATAATAATTACTCGCAATTAAAACATGAGTAATAATTACTCACAATTAAAACATGAGTAATAATTACTCACAATTAAAACATGAGTAATAATTACTCACAATTAAAACATGAGTAATAATTATTCACAATTAAAACATGAGTAATAATTACTCACAATTAAAACATTTATAGTGCAGTTATAGTGCAAAGATTTATATTTCGTTAAAAATGACCAGGCATTTAAAAGCAGTTCCATTAAACAAGCTCGTTGATATCTTGATATCAATGTTTGTATTTAGATATGAAATGATACTCAAATGGTATTTAAAGGATGGTGTAGGCAATCTTTAAACATAAAGGGATGGGTTTACTATAATCCTTTAAAGTTAAAGGCACATATAAATTACAGTAATATCCCAAAGTGTTTTAACAAGACTGATTGGATCGTGGGCAACAGGCGTACGTAACAACAGCACGCAAACTTTTCATAAACTGACCCTTACTCATATTTTGAGCAACAACCTCAGAGGGAGGTAGGAGGATATGCAACAAGTTATAATTCTAACATCTGAAAATCTAAATATCAAAAGCTATGGAAATTCAGATCTATGCAGTTTAAAAGGTTTGAATGTGCTTTGTATTCTCTGAAAGGTTTCTATCAATTACAAATGGCTCATTTACTCACAGTTTTTGTAAATGTTTTGACTTTAAATTATCATTTTGCCAATTTAGTTGGTAGCTTGAGGCTGTTATAGACAGAATGTGTAAAGTGGAAAGCTGTGGGTTCTGATAAGTCACCACATATACATGGCAGGCCTACAATCCTGGAAGTCATGATCTCATCTTAATTTAAATATCCTTCTGTGCATGCACCTGAAGCCAGAATCTGTAGAGTTCATATATTTTCTAATTGTATACTTAGCATATCTAGTGAAATACTTGATATATCTAATTAAATACTCAATATATCTAACTGTATACCCAATATATCTAATCATTAACTCAAAAAATCTAACTAAATATTCAATATACAGTATCTAATTGAATACTTAGTATATTGAATTGTATATTGAGCATAATCTAGGTGTATGTTCAATGTATCTAATTAAATACTCATCTAACTATTCACTCAATATATCCAACTGTTTACTCAATATATCTTATTAAATACTCATTATATCTAACTGTTCACTCACTATATCTAACTGTTTACTCAATATATCTTACTGTTTTCTCAATATATCTAACTGTTCACTCAATATATCTAACTGTTTACTCAATATATCTAACTGTTTACTCAATATATCTAACAGTTTACTCAATATATCTAACTGTTTACTCAATATATCTAACTGTTTACTCAATATATCTAACAGTTTACTCAATATATCTAACTGTTTACTCAATATATCTAACAGTTTAATCAATATATCTAACTGTTTACTCAATATATCTAACTGTTCACTTCATATATCTAACTGTTCACTCAATATATCTAACTGTTTACTCAATATATCTAACTGTTTACTCAATATATCTAACAGTTTACTCAATATATCTAATTAAAGACTCAATATATCTAACTGTTTAATCAATATATCTAACTGTTTACTCAATATATCTAACTGTTTACTCAATATATCTAACTGTTTACTCAATATATCTAATTAAAGACTCAATATATCTAATTAAAGACTCAATATATCTAATTAAAGACTCAATATATCTAATTAAAGACTCAATATATCTAATTAAAGACTCAATATATCTAACTGTTTACGCAATATATCTAACTGTTTACTCAATCTATCATTATATCTAATTTAATAAACTGTAAACAGCATTTACAGCAATATCTCTAGCAAATCCCTAAGACTGAAATATAAACACCTCTCAGACTGAAATGTGACTAAAATATGCAGCTGTATGGCATGCATCAATACAACAAACAAACTAATAAATTTTAACTTTATCAGTTTTTAATGAGGCACAATAAAATCATATGATTGCATTTTAACTATCTTAGATTATTCTATGATGTATCCTATGCTTAATATTTCCATTGAATATATATTCCCTTTCACAAGTATTTGTAGCATTTGCCTGATTTTGTGATATTTTTTGATTTTGTTTTTTCTATACATCAATTCCATTGTGTTACCAAGTCTACAACTCTTGCTTATGTATTTTATATTCTACTCATTTATAATTATGAATTTTATGAAGAGATTTCTTCCCAACTGCATGGGAGAACATCATTAAGATAATTGTGTAGAGTTCTCATGACAAAATCCCATTTTCAGGTCAGAAATGGTGTAAAATTGTCAGTGGCCAATAAAATATGGCTTGCCAACTGCTCCTCTTCTGACTGACACATAGCCAGGTTAATGCTGGGTCAGTTGGAACAGTGTGGATGGCCAAAATGCCCTAAAAAGTCACTTCCGCTGAATAAGAAAAGTAGTTTTAAAAAATGAATGTAGTCCCAACACAATTGTGATCATGATGAGTCAGTAAGCTAGTATGTAGGTACAGTTGTCATCTTTTTCTAATGACAACATGCCATTTCTTCTGAAAATGGCGTATTAATTTTGCCTTCATTTTTGTGAATTTCAATTTCTGTCGGCAGAGAGGGGGTAGTGTCACAATTGACCAATTATTTCAAAAAGTAGATGTTTGGCCCCTATTGAGTTTAGTGTCAAAATGTAGCTTAGACATAGCTTTAGAACCTCAGATAGGCCAGTGAGGCCAGATAAATCCATAACTCCAGATAAAAAGTCAGGCGTTTGCCCGGCGTGAATTAGGGCTGTTTTGCCGATGGCATACCATTACCCCAAAGTATCATCTCTCTGGCCATGCTCCCTGATGCATTTACTCCGTGTATGAAAACTCAATGAACTATCTAATATGTATTTTTATAATGCAATTATGGAGAGTTCACATCATGCAAGTTCACTTCAAGTTTTTGTTTTTTTTATCAGTTCTCCAGTTTCTCATTTTAACATTTTGAATTTCCAACCCCTCTACAATTTCCAAATGGAACTGAGACTTTCATGGTATATTGAAAAATCTCAATCAGAAGATTCTCCTTTTCAATAGTTAGGATAGTGTCAATTTGGATTTTGAGAGGCACTAATCTGAGGCACTTATCTGAGGTTTGAAATGATATTTTTAAACAGCAAATTAAAAAATGCATTAAACTATTTTCTATTGTACATCCTTCTTCCAAATACAATCCAGATGTTGAACAATCAGAATTTGTTTTTGGGATAATAACAGAAATGTACACTAATACAGTGTTAAGTTTCTATGGTTTCATTATTTTACTTTACAATATGATCTACAAATACAGTGTGGTAGTAATACATTATATAAAGCATCCCTCCTGATTTCAACTACAACGTTTAAATATTAAATATTGATGAACAAAATAAATAAGCATAAATATCAACTTTGGAAATAAATCATAGATGTAAATTGTAAGGACATAAATAACATAGAAATACAACCTGAAAACTTCTATTTGATAAATTGGTCAAGAATGTGACATGACTCTGATTAATGGGTTTTGAATCAAAAACAAAAAATCATCATTCCGAATAAAGTCAAATACCATCTTAAGATTTCAACTTCCCACTAAAGTTCCAATATAGTTCTTATAATAAAAAGAATATTCTTCTATCCTCTCATTTCCTGTTTTTCTCTGCACTGTAATATGTAGCCTTGCCCAAGTCAGTATTTTTTTACTAATCTGTAATATGTTTATTTCCGTATTTTCACACATTTCTCATATGAGAAGTGCATGAAGCATATAAAGAAACTTATTCTAATGTTTCCTGAAGTTACAGCAAGACATAAAAAAGCAATAAAAAGCAAATTATATCTTCATAACTGACTACTTCATTCATAAAACAAACCGTACAGAATGCAAGACATTTTAATGTCAAAATTATTAATCCATTTATGAAAGGCCCGACTTGACCTTTTGAACTAAGTTTTGTTAAGTAAGAAATTGTCTGTGCTGGCTGTTGTTGACTTTTGTTACTAATTCAACAATATTCAACATAAACTTATTGGATTTTTGTTGATCACTTTGTCAGCTTTGTTTATTAAGCAAGTTAAAACAAGGTGAGGTTTAATACATTTAAATAATCTGGTACCATGATGGGAGTTTCAATATAAATGCTTGTTTTGCCTTATTTCATTGAAACATTAATATTTATTATGAACCCAAAAAAATTATGTAAAAATCACATTTTTTGTTGTTTTTTGTAAAAATCACAGTTAATATATAGAATAAGCCATTTTAAAGGAATTGCATAACATATAGAACAAGAAATTTTAAATGAATTGCATAACATTTGGAATAAGCCATTTTAAACGAATTGCATAACACATGGAATAACCCATTTTAAATGAATTGCATAACATATAAAATAAGCCATTTTAAATGAATTGCATAACATACGGAATAAGCCATTTTAAATGTATTGCATAAACTATAGAATAAGCCATTTTAAACAAACTGCATAACATATAGAATAAGCCATTTTAAACGAATTGCATAACATATGGAATCAACCATTTTAAACGAATTGCATAACATATAAAATAAGCCATTTTAAAAAAATTGCATAACATATGGAACAAGCCATTTTAAACGAATTGCATAACATATGGCATAAGCCATTTTAAACAAATTGCATAACATATAGAATAAACCAGTTAAACAAACTGCATAACATATAGAACAAGAAATTTTAAATGAATTGCATAACATTTGGAATAAGCCATTTTAAACGAATTGCATAACACATGGAATAACCCATTTTAAATGAATTGCATAACATATAAAATAAGCCATTTTAAATGAATTGCATAACATATAAAATAAGCCATTTTAAATGAATTGCATAACATATAAAATAAGCCATTTTAAATGAACTGCATAACATATAAAATAAGCCATTTTAAACGAATTGCATAACATATGGAATAAGCCATTTTAAATGAATTGCATAACATATGGATCAAGCCATTTTAAACGAATTGCATAATGTCAAATTATTTGAAGTTCTCCACTTTTGGTGCATCTATTTTACAGCCAACTGAATCTTTAGGGAAGCACAAAGGGCAACATCTATCAAATAGGCCTACACCATGATTTCCAGTGTAAAGCAATTTCTTTAAGCCACTTTGCCTTTAATCTCTGCTAATCCAGTCTTGAATTTAAAACTTTTTTGATTGTTGATAGGCTTTGAGAGATATCTGTTGAGTGGAGAGTCCACCTGTAGGCACATTGGATTATCTGCATCATTTAACTCTAAATGCCTCAATATTCCTGCAAAACATAACACAGTTCATGTTTTAAAATGCAAAATACAATGGCAAGGAGTGGAATTGGTGAGAAATAAAGTAAACAGGCACATCAGCAACACTTCCGACTGTCTAGTTATTTCTTAAAATGAGGTAATTCATTGAGATTTCAGAGAAAATGTAAGTAATAAGCAGGAACAAGGAGACATTCTGCCATCAGGAATCCACTTGAATATAGAAGATCTCTTAACATACCAGTAGGATGGTGATCCTTACCTGTATAAACAATTCAAGTTTATTCAACAAAATCTTTCTCATCCTTCTTACTTGTACCTAACAGCCTAATAGTTTAGTACATTACTTTCCCAAGTTACCCTGCTAGACTGAAGGGTGGTGTCTTGGAGAATGGTCCCTCTTACAAAATCATTTCATTTTTATTATGGAATATAGGGACTTCATAACTAAAGGGAT
Source organism: Owenia fusiformis (assembly GCA_903813345.2). Taxonomy (NCBI): domain Eukaryota; kingdom Metazoa; phylum Annelida; class Polychaeta; order Sabellida; family Oweniidae; genus Owenia; species Owenia fusiformis. The sequence continues at coordinate 18,697,365 of CAIIXF020000004.1, forward strand.
CTCTATGAGATTGTATACAATAACAATTATTTTCCAGTTTTCCTTAATTTGATGTTGGTGTAATTATATATCATAGCATCTCTTTTTCTATGCCAAATAGGACATTTGCAAAACTATTTTGATAAACATGTTGAAGGTTTATTCAATGTATCAAGTTATATTCTATTTGTCTTGTCATGCAAATGCTACATATGTTTTCACATAACAGTTGAACATCATACAAACCGATAGTTATTGAATATGCATTATATAATAGTTTTTGAAAAACATAGGGATGGATCAATAGATCTCTATATATTTTTATATTTTCACTCATCAAAAGAATTTTTGCAAAGAGGTCCAACAATTTATTGATAAAGTTTACAAAAAGTCTCTAATGATTGCTTCAGGTTTGATTTAAATGCAATTATAAGCATTCTCTCCATTTTCAGATACATTTGCACCAAGAGGTTTTCAAATCATGCCAAAATATTGAGTGTTTAAAAGTATAGAAAATATAAAAATTAATTTGATTATAAAATACTTCAACAAAAAGAGAAGCTGATCATCACTTCAGATTTTTGCAATTAACCATGACAATGAAGTGCTCATTTTCAAGAGGCAAACCAACATGTGGGGGTAAAAATTAAGTAACAGTATATCCTGTTGAATAGACTGTTGTCAGCAGACATGTACTGTTTTATGTAATATTTATTTATTTATCAATTCTTTCCTATGATCTGAATCACTTTAGTTTTTTCTGTTTCAGTCTTTTCTAACTTTCTCTTAACATGCTAAAAGCATTAATGGCATTTGTAACTTTGATGTTTTAACAATTAAATAGATCAAAAAGATTGAACTGTTTTTTATTGCAACTTTTTTAGTCAGGTCAGGATGACCTTATTTGGTCATGTCCAAGGTTTAACTGCGTGTGGGGAATCTTGTTTAGAAGCTGTAAAATATGACAAATATGTAGAATCTTGTTTTAATGAAAATTTTTTTGACAATATGACAAATAAGAAAAAACTTGTTTAGCTGTAAAATATGAAAAAATATTAAAATGAAAAATATAAAAAATATGGAGAATTTTACAAAGCATTGAATTAGAAATGTTTGTTTTAACTCAGAGTTAATGTGGTCATCGGTAATTGCATTAAAATGAGCAATAAATTGAGAAGATTGCTCTGATGGTTGCTGAGTTATTACACCAGAGACATACTTTGGTCAGATGTTACAAACACTAGACACCTGAATCAAATATATTAGAGAAAATATATGCATTCATTTCAAGAGTTTCACTATTTCAAGCAGTAAACAGGATGAACCTATGATTTGTGACTTAAATTGGGCCAAATTGGCATTTCCATGATATTTGTCACCATATGTAGACAGGATATATAGCTGATTTGTGACTTGTTTGTGTGCAACCAGTAGTCTGGTTTGGTAAGATAGCATATGACCCTTAACACTTTTGACCCCCTCCCCTTGAACACACATTCTAACATACAGATTTAGTTATGTTTAATATACATTTGGAATAAATGAATATGTCACAAATGGAAAGCACAAAGTATTTTCTTATGCAGATCTCCAGTATGTTAATTGAATTCTGTTATGAAATAAATCATATTTTATTTGGTGCTATATTTAATGGTTTTCTGAGTCATAATCCTTAGTCATCACAATTGTAATATATTGTGTTGATAGTCATGACAGGTAGAGATATAACAATAACATTGAAATGAGAGACTACTTGCACTGTTAATGCATTTATTTCCTTGAATTTTTTGTAAGTCTTTAATTGAACTAATTTGTAAATTACCTCAAATCCAAAAAAAGTGGAACATGTTAGAGGAACCAATTAGGGGTTCATAACTCAGTTGGTCATGAGACTTTGGAAAGTATTCCACTGGAGGCGTTCCACATCTAGAGGTGTCCCACTTTTCAGGTTTCACTCATGCATATCATTTGGTTCATATCCCTATGTATATGAAACCATTAACAGACTACCTGAAAAATACCTTTTCATTTTTTATTATAAAGTTTCTCAAGACTTTAGATGATTTTGTGGACATAAAATTGTGATCCACTCTTGGCATAGAATTAATTCTCTAGGCATTAGGAGAACTGCCCCAATGAATCAACAGCTGTACCATCCTTCAAAGTGAGATTTATTTATTATTTATCTCACCCTCTGGCTTTATGAATCCCCATCCTAGCATTTAAATAACCAGGCCTATGTACTTAACCCTTCAAATTGTGAAAAATAATCAAAAATAAAGTAAATTGATGAGTATGTCAAGGAGTGAAAAACAGGATTCGCTATATGAAAACCTAATGCAATTTTCAATATTTAGACAAGTTCAAAAACATTTTTCACACTGGGACAGATCTACATTTGTAACAATTATAGCTAACACTATAGAAAATGATTTCTCTGTGTATGAACTGAATAATGATCTTTAAAACTGAATCATGGTAATTGTAGATTTCACTCTCAAAGTGTTTGAGGGGACATTTGAAAATTAATTTATATTTTTGAACATTAATCATAACTAGGACATGTTGAAAAATTGCCACATAATTTGCAAGGTTTGGAGTCAGGTGCTAATGTAGTGCACTTTAAATTGGGACCCTATCATACTGACTGTCCCAATAAACATCTGAAATAAAGAGACTGCCCCCCCCCCCCCTCTGATCTTATGGGTGAGGCTTCTTTGGTCAGAAACAATGGAATGCATAATAATTTGTCATCATGGCTAGGCTGTTACAACACAACAATTTTTTTTTTTTTCATTTCCAACATGAGGGTAGTATAGTGTTTAGAAATAACTAGGAAGTGGACTTGGTGCATATTTTATCGTTTCAAGTAGTACTAGAGATACCCACATAAACACATTGATGGCTGTAGGCCAGTCAACTCCTCATTAAACATCATCTTAACACAACCTTTCAACAATGTTCTCAATCAACAATAGATTAGGAATTATGCTGGATTTTCTTAAGATCTAATGCAATATATTTGCATAAGCTATGCATAACATTTTTATTTTCTTTATTTCCCTTTATTTCAAATATAAAGTCATTTTTCTAAGGAAATAATACAGGTGAAAGTATTAATTCTTCAAAGAAGCCTAAAATAAAAAATTAAAAAAATTATAGTTTTCAATTGAACAAGAATATAGTTTAAAATGAATCAAATTCAAAAACTAGATATTTTTGATTATTCTGTAAAATACCTGAGGTTACTGTAATTATGAGCTGACTTTATAAGGTTAAGCGTAAGGGTGGAGGCATATATATAAAAACATGTGTCACTTGTCTTTCAAACATCATTCCATCAGTTATAGCCATCTTTATAACATTTTAATGAGAGATGATTTATTTTTATCCCTTTCATTACATTTTTAAACTCCCTGTCAATCTCTGGAAACTGGCATGATTAGAATATAATTGATGCAAATTGTCAATTTCTGAACATTCATGAGATACCTCTAGTAATAGAGAAAATAACACGGCTCTACATGTATGTCATCCAGGTTCACTTTTCATCTACAAAATGGGCTTTTTAAGTTTTAATTTTTGAATGATCAAACAAGTATTTGTGCAGTCTTTAATGTGTTTATATATAAAATTAGGAAGAAAATGATGAGTTACAACAGAGGCTTTAATAAAAACAAGCATCAGATAATTAATAGCTGACACTTCTACCATATGGACCCAAAATAACTAAATACTTTTTTATCTCATAGTTTTGAGATAAAATAGGCACATATGTAGAAATTGAGCTAAAAATAAGGCATTCTTTTTAGTGACCACACATTAATCTTTTAGTGAACAACAGGATCTACATTTAAAGGCAAATTAAAGAGAAGTCCGACAAATTAGATTCTAGTATTTTTTGCCAGATTTGAGTGCTCGTAAATTGTGTTTAATCGTACACCTGAGCAATATTTTGAATATTCTGGGTTAACTTTACACACGCAGACAAAGAGGAGGCGGGTGACAAATACAAGTTACATATTTTGAAATACTCTTTTTGACTTAAAAATAAATCCGGATTTTTTCAAGAATTATGAATTTGATATTCAAACAATTACAAAAATCAAATGTTGATTCATTAAACAAAATTTAGTGTTTACTCTATACAAAGTGTTTAGTCTTCAACTAATGTTTTACTATTTGCTTTATTTGATATCATCCAAACATAAGTGTCCTCAAAAAGGTAGTTAAATGTGGCCTGTGTCTGATATATCACAAAGTCTTGTATATATACTAATGAATGAATGGTTGAAAGTATGAAAACATTATTTTACAGGGTTTCTATATGAATAAAAATAGTAATATAAATGTGCTCATTAATGACATATAGTCAGTTTACTCTATTTTTTACTTTAATTCTCTTATAAAGCATAACTGGTCTGACATTTCACTCATAAGTAGTTTGTACTTTATAGTGAACTAGTAGAAATATTGATATATGAGATTGTAAGATGATTGCCTTTGCAAGATATTCCTCACTTTTATTACATTTATCTTTCTTTCATAATGAAAATATTAAGAAATTTGTTATTTTGATTAATTTCTAAATGTAGCATAATGTGACAAAATATGATTTTTCATCCAAATTTATTCCCAGTTCCTGCCATATTTCATATATTAAATCATGAATCATTGAGCAAAATGAGATTATTTGTCAGGGAGAAGATGTGCAGACCAATTAATCATATCCATGTGACAGTTCTATGACAGTTTTAGATTTTTTCACACTTTCAGTTCACTTTGTTCAAAAATTGCCTTTTTAACCAATGTTGATTTTCATTTTGTTGATTTTCTGACCTCCATCAAGGATGATTAATCTGATTGATCAAGGCAGTCATAGAAGCTTCATGTGAGGAATACACTATGAGCTGTATGAAATCCTTTTGAAACAAGAGGTAAATGCAAACTTATCAACCATGAACATTTCAAATACAAGAAAATTCCTCTCCTTAAAATAGTAGAAAAATTAAAGTCATAAAATTCTACTAGATTTACAAAATGTGATTTCACGATTTTGTTTTAGCCATTCAAATTTTTTTAATTATTTCAAAATTAATTATTACATCATATTGTTTATAAGTCTTTTTCAACCATTCCCTGAGCCCCCTTCTGAAATAATAAGTCCAAAATATTAACAAAATATAATAAAACACAAGCCCCATTCTCTATAGTGAACAACCAGGAGCACAATGTCACTCTTTAAACCCAATGTTAAAAGGCGGACCATGGGTGGTACCTTGAGCCTTAACATCACTCAGAAAGTTCCGAAACTTGTCCACAATTTATAGATAAAGTCGGCATATATTGACATTTATTGACGTTGCTTGTTAAGATTTTGACTGTTTATGATATATTCCCCATTAGAGTGTGACCACAAAGCTCTTTGGTAAACCAGGAGTCACTCAAGGGGTAGTTACAAATTCATGTGGCCCTAATGACTTGACCTCATTTTTGAAATTTCAATCCACGCTCTGCCAATTTTTTGATGATTTTTTACACCACAAATGTTTGGCTCGCTGAACCCAAAAATTCATTGCCATAAATCAAAAACCACATATCCTGATTGAAGTAAACATTGTGTGAACTCCCAGACATAACAAAAGTTTCGTAATTGACTTTACCCCTTCGGGTCACATTGAAAAACAATTGAAATCCGTCTGCCGGAACTGTTATTATAGGATGTAGTTGAGGAGTTCAACCACAAGTTTATCTCTGCTAGCTGCCTAAAAATTAATACAAAATACATTTAATTGAGAGATATTGTAGCTTCTCTTGTGAGGTAGTATAGCCTAAAAGTCTTATAAGACATTCTTAATTACATTAGATAACTCCCTCCTATTTCAGTAATTTTTCAACCATTTTGACCAAGTGTTTCTTCCAACAAACCTGAATTGTCATTTTCTCACTATCTATTTTCCTTAATAAAGCTAAAAAGCTAATGTCATATTTTACAACCAAAGGCAAACTCATTTTCCTTTTCAGAACAAAAAAATATTCAAAATGACATTGGTCCACCCCAAAATACTAACTACTGAATGATATATGAGCAGAATCATGGACTGGGATGAAATTGAAACATTATGTAGTGCATGCCTAGTTATGTCAAAATAACACACACTATTAATCACTATTAGTCCATATAGATCAACTAGTGAAATCTTAGATGCTTCTGCAATCTGCATCATTCCATTGCCAGATCAATTCAAGATTCTTTTCCTTCCCTTATTTAGATTTGGTCTCTAATGATCTGGTTCAACATCTACATCTGCAAAAACTCCTCACCTTAAAACATTAAATAATTGCGATTTGGGAAGTATGATCTGTATGTAAAAAGGTGATGTCTCAATGAGAGTGATGGGGGAGGGTCACAGAGGCAGGCACTTTATAGCAGCCTAGGAATAAAGTATACAACTTCTTCTGTATTGATTTATTAACTAAACTTGACAATGAAGGGTAGAATTAGAAGAAAAAAATCATAAAACAATATACTCAAACCTTGGAATTGTTAAATAAGTTATAAGAAATAAGTTATTTCATTGTTTTTAAGATGATCATATTAATATTTAAAGTGATAAATGCTTTATAGAATGCAACCTGCCAATGTTTAGTTGACACTTCATCTTCCACCTTTGTAAGGACATCATCAATTTAGACTAAATGAATGCAAGATATATGGGATTTCATTTGTCAAAACTATATGCGAAATAATTGCTTAGTGTGTTCTGTAAAACACAACCTGTGATGTCAAACACTATTGTGAAACAATTTTCAGTTTATTAAAAAGAAGAAGGGAGGGGGAATGTAACATGTTGTAAAGATGTTAAAAAAGAATGCTAAAAACAGAATTGAGATATCTCATCAAATATAGAAGTAAATGAATATTTCAGATGCAGAAATGTTCAAATTCACTAGAATTCATTTAGTTTTTGGCCAGAGTAGTAGATGAACTTAAAATTCAAACGATTGTGATGGAGAAAAATATTGTGACAATTTTTCAAGACTTACTCTCAACCTGCCTCTGGTCTTTGTTGCCCCTTTAACCATGTCAAGTCGAATACCACTGTAAGTGGAATACACTCTGAAAGCATAACATATGCTTATGTAAGTGAAAAGTGGAATACATCAGTAAGTCAAACACCTTGGTATGTCATATACTTATACATCTGAACCTCAAACACCTCTGTAATATAAAGAAGTTTAGTTAAAGCCAAATCAATTCTGTAAGTTTTGTAAGTGGTCAACACCTCTGTAATATAAAGAAGTTTTGTTAAAGTCAAATCAATTCTGTAAGTTCTGTTCAACACCTCGGTAATATAAAGAAGTTTTGTTAAGTCAAATCAATTCTGTATGTTCTGTTCAACACCTCTGTAATATAAAGAAGTTTTGTTAAAGTCAAATCAATTCTGTAAGTTCTGTTCAACACCTCTGTAATATAAAGAAGTTTTGTTAAAGTCAAATCAATTCTGTAAGTTCTGTTCAACACCTCTGTAATATAAAGAAGTTTTGTTAAAGCCAAATCAATTCTGTAAGTTTTGTAAGTCTTCAACACCTCTGTAATATAAAGAAGTTTTGTTCAAGTCAAATCAATTCTGTAAGTTCTGTTCAACACCTCTGTAATATAAAGAAGTTTTGTTAAGTCAAATCAATTCTGTAAGTTCTGTAAGTCTCCAACACCTCTTTAAAGAAATTTTATTAAAGTCAAATCAATTCTGTAAGTTCTGTTCAACACCTCTGTAATATAAAGAAGTTTTGTTAAGTCAAATCAATTCTGTAAGTTCTGTAAGTCTTCAACACCTCTGTAATATAAAGAAGTTTTGTTAAAGTCAAATCAATTCTGTAAGTTCTGTAAGTGTTCAACACCTCTGTAATATAAAGAAGTTTTGTTAAAGTCAAATCAATTATGTAAGTTCTGTTCAACACCTCTGTAATATAAAGAAGTTTTGTTAAAGTCAAATCAATTCTGTAAGTTTTGTAAGTCTTCAACACCTCTGTAATATAAAGAAGTTTTGTTAAAGTCAAATCAATTCTGTAAGTTCTGTTCAACACCTCTGTAATATGAAGAAGTTTTGTTAAGTCAAATCAATTCTGTAAGTTCTGTAAGTCTTCAACACCTCTGTAATATAAAGAGGTTTGTTAAAGTCAAATCAATTCTGTAAGTGTTCAACACCTCTGTAATATAAAGAAGTTTTGTTAAAGTCAAATCAATTATGTAAGTTCTGTTCAACACCTCTGTAATATAAAGACGTTTTGTTAAAGTCAAATCAATTCTGTAAGTTCTGTAAGTGTTCCACACCTCTGTAATATAAAGAGGTTTTGTTAAGTCAAATCAATTCTGTAAGTTCTGTAAGTGTTCAACGCCTCTGTAATATAAAGAGGTTTTGTTAAGTCAAATCAATTATGTAAGTTCTGTTCAACACCTCTGTAATATAAAGAAGTTTTGTTAAAGTCAAATCAATTCTGTAAGTTCTGTAAGTGTTCAACACCTCTGTAATATAAAGAGGTTTTGTTAAGTCAAATCAATTCTGTAAGTTCTGTAAGTGTTCAACGCCTCTGTAATATAAACAAGTTTTGTTAAGTCAAATCAATTCTGTAAGTTCTGTAAGTGTTCAACACCTCTGTAATATAATGAAGTTTTGTTAATGTCAAATCAATTCTGTAAGTTTTGTTCAACACCTCTGTAATATAAAGAAGTTTTGTTAAGTCAAATCAATTCTGTAAGTTCTGTAAGTCTTCAACACCTCTGTAATATAAAGAAGTTTTGTTAAGTCAAATCAATTCTGTAAGTTCTGTAAGTGTTCAACACCTCTGTAATATAAAGAAGTTTTGTTAAGTCAAATCAATTCTGTAAGTTCTGTAAGTCTTCAACACCTCTGTAATATAAAGAAGTTTTGTTAATGTCAAATCAATTCTGTAAGTTCTGTTCAACATCTCTGTAATATAAAGAAGTTTTGTTAAGTCAAATCAATTCTGTAAGTTCTGTAAGTCTTCAACACTTCTGTAATATAAAGAAGTTTTGTTAAAGTCAAATCAATTCTGTAAGTTCTGTTCAACACCTCTGTAATATAAAGAAGTTTTGTTAAAGTCAAATCAATTCTGTAAGTTTTGTAAGTCTTCAACACCTCTGTAATATAAAGAAGTTTTGTTAAAGTCAAATCAATTCTGTAAGTTCTGTTCAACACCTCTGTAATATAAAGAAGTTTTGTTAAGTCAAATCAATTCTGTAAGTTCTGTAAGTCTTCAACACCTCTGTAATATAAAGAAGTTTTGTTAAGTCAAATCAATTCTGTAAGTTCTGTAAGTGTTCAACACCTCTGTAATATAAAGAAGTTTTGTTAAAGTCAAATCAATTCTGTAAGTTCTGTTCAACACCTCTGTAATATAAAGAAGTTTTGTTAAGTCAAATCAATTCTGTAAGTTCTGTGAGTCTTCAACACCTCTTTAAAGAAGTTTTATTAAAGTCAAATCAATTCTGTAAGTTCTGTTCAACACCTCTGTAATATAAAGAGGTTTTGTTAAAGTCAAATCAATTCTGTAAGTTCTGTAAGTCTTCAACGCCTCTGTAATATAAAGAAGTTTTGTTAAAGTCAAATCAATTATGTAAGTTCTGTTCAACACTTCTGTAATATAAAGAGGTTTTGTTAAAGTCAAATCAATAATTTAAGTTCTGTAAGTCTTCAACACTTCTGTAATATAAAGAAGTTTTATTAAAGTCAAATCAATTATGTAAATTCTGTAAGTGTTCACACATCTGTAAAAAAACTCCTTGAAAGACAAATAATTCAGGAGTATGTGTCAATAGACTTGATGCGAGTAGAAATAATCTTGATATATGTTATCAAATATTCAAAATGCGGTCAAAGTGATGTCATATTTGAAATCTACTATAAAGGAAAATTTAGAAATATGGTTACGAAAATTATTTCTCAATTTTGAAAATGTGACTTCTAGTTCAGGGAGATTCCCCATAGACCCCATGTTATAAAACCACAAAAAGTGGAATATCTTTTCTTGCATTGTACAGATTATATTTTCTTTTATTGGACATATTTTAATTTGCATAACCATTAGATACATAAGGGTGATATAAAAATTGAACCACTAAAACTGATGAATATTTTAGTTAAAGGGAACTTTCTACTATACCCAGCATGCTATCTGACCCGAATGAGCCACCTGGTGGTGAAACTGGTAACTACCTACTCGCATCTGAGTTATTGGACAGCATTTTTGGTTCCAGTTTGACTTTCTAGTATTTACATGACAGAGAACTACAGTCATAGGCTGCTCAACTCACTCAGGGTTTGCTGTATATTACAAAATATGGTTACTTTCCTGGGTAATATTTTCAGATATTATGAGTGTTTACATATGTATTAAAGCTGTGAACAAATGTTTTAAGGAGGCTACTATAGATAAGAAATATCAACTGTATTGAGATTTAAGACAGTTATCAATGATAAGTTAAATATGTTTAGGTAAGCCTGGATAGATTTTTTGCTGAAATGTAAATATTTACTTGAACTAAATCTTTGTGTTTCTCATCTTTAGAACTGAGTGTTATAACTTTGTCAAAAACATTTACAGCCAGAATTAAAACCAGTATTATATCTGTTATTACTATTCAAAAAATGATAAAAAATAAGCCAATCATACCAGACCACCTTTTTATTAACTAAGTGGTGAAATTGGTTAACAAAATTAAATGCATACAAAAAGTATTCTTAAACTTTAAACAACTTTGGATTATACTAAATGTTTTCTAGGAGCTTTCCATCAGACTGTAGAGAGTAACTATAATTGCTGATTCTGCCGATTTACCACAGAGAGCATGACCAAACAACATTTTTGGATCTTGTTAAAGTAAAGGTGTTAAAATGTAGCCCCTCAAGGATTGACAGTGGTGAGAAAATCTGTCTGACTCTGCTAGTCTTACTGACTGACACAACTCTCTACAGGTCTATGGGAATATTATCTTTGTGATTTTCAAGGCTACTAAGATCTTTTCGTGATTTTGATTCAAAAATGTTAAATTGCAAATTTATTCCGCATATTTGTTTACAATTGGGTTTTATATAAGACTTTAAACAAAATTTTCCTTTCAACATAAAATATTTAAGATTAAATGATAAATGTTAGAGATGTTCTATGTTTGTCTTCCGAGTCTGAAGTGAATCAAAACTTTCAGAGACTGAGCCACATGTAAAACATTGGAAGACCCAACCCACCCTTTGTTGTGCCAAAGTTGAACCATTCGGACCCCTAATACAAAATCATGTTTTGCCAGCATATTCCTTGCTAAAGCATTCTATGGAGATGTATTGCATGTGCAATGTAGACCACCCTGACATATTGTGTTGAGGCTGATATAAACCATATACCTTGGATTACAGATCATCTAAATTGTATATATTTTCTAGCTCTTTGATTCTACCAGATCTCTTTTAAACCTTTACCCTACTGAGCCCTTAACAAATATGTAGCTTCAAACTCATATTCAACAATGTAGAATTATTTAAAAATTTAATATAACAAGAAAAGGGTTGCTAAGACTAATAATTGGTAAAAATGAATGTGTTTTATGAAGAGTGAAACATCTATATTCTAATGTATTAGATGGTTTTCAGGTTTAAGCTCACCCTCCAATATTATTCCAATACCCCAATGTGTGAAAATTAAATTAAAAATCACTATACCAATCGAAAGAATTAGCAAGAAATGAAAGCAATCTGCACTATGTTGACAGCATGAATCGTAGAAAAATGCAAGGTTTATTCAGATCTTCAGAGTATAAAACTATCATGATCACTTAGACATCATCTGCTTAAGCCAGAATCACTTAAGATCCCACTCAGAATGTTTTGCTTAGGAAAATAATTTAAAACATTTAATCCTAACAAGTGAAGGGAGAGTGAAATAAAATCTTAACAGAAATAGTATACAGTCTCAGTATATATAAAGCCCCAAGATTAACCTCAATAGTATGGTCCAACATTAACTCATTGGTCCTTATCTATTTTTCTGAGACTGTGTGCTTGATTATATAAAGTGACGCTTACATCAGTGCTTTTGACTGCATGAAGTGATGTTTGTCGGAGGTTGTTTGTTTGATTGTATAAAGTGATACTTGGTGGAGGTTGGGTGTTTGATTGTATAAAGTGACGCTTACATCAGTGCTTTTGACTGCATAAAGTGATGTTTGTCGGAGGTTGTTTGTTTGATTGTATAAAGTGATATTTGGAGATTGTGTGTTTGATTATTTAAAGTTATGCTTTTCTGAGGTTGTGTGTTTGATTATTTAAAGTTATGCTTTTCTGAGGTTGTGTGCTTGAATGTATAAAGTGATGCTTAGAGGTTGTGTACTTGATTGTATAAAGTGATGCTTGGGGGAGGTTGTGTGTTTGATTGTATAAAGTGATGCTTGGTGGAGGTTGTGTGTTTGATTTTATAAAGTGATGCTTAGAGGTTGTGTGTTTGATTGTATAAAGTGATACTTGGAGGTTGTGTGCTTGAATGTATAAAGTGATGCTTCTTGGAGATTTTGTGTTTGATTGTATAAAGTGATGCTTGGTTGAGGTTGTGTGTTTGATTATATAAAGTAATGCTTGGTGGAGGTTGTGTGATTGCATAAAGTGATGCTTAGAGGTTGTGTGCTTGATTGTATAAAGTGATGCTTGATGGAGGTTGTGTATTTGAATGTATAAAGTGATGCTCGGTAGAGATTGTGTGTTTAATGGTATAAATTGATGCTGGGTAGAGGTTGTGTGTTTGATTGTATAGAGTGATACTTGATGGAGGTTGTGTGTTTGATTGTATGAAGTGATACTTGGTGGATGTTGTGTGTTTGATTGTATAAAGTGATGCTTAGAGGATAATGTGCTTGATTGTATAAAGTGATGCTTGGTTCAGGTTGTGTGTTCGATTGTATATTGTGATGCTCTGTAGAGGTTGTGTGTTTGATTATAGAAAGTGATATTTGTTGGAGGTTGTGAGTTTGATTGTATAAAGTGATGCTTGGTGGAGGTTGCATGATTTTATAAAGTGATGCTTAGAGGTTGTGTGCTTGATTGTATAAAGTGATGCTTGGTGGAGGTTGCATGATTGTATAAAGTGATGCTTGATGGAGGTTGTGTATTTGAATGTATAAAGTGATACTTGTTGGAGGTTGTGTGCTTGATTGTATAAAGTGATGCTTGATGGAGGTTGTGTGCTTGAATGTATAAAGTGATGCTTGGTAGAGGTTGTGTGTTTGATTGTATAAAGTGATGCTTGGTTGAGGTTGAGTGTTTGATTATATAAAGTGATGCTTGGTGGAGGTTGTGCGATTGCATAAAGTGATGCTTAGAGGTTGTGTGCTTGATTGTATAGAGTGATGCTTGATGGAGGTTGTGTATTTGAATGTATAAAGTGATGCTCGGTAGAGATTGTGTGTTTAATGGTATAAATTGATGCTGGGTAGAGGTTGTGTGTTTGATTGTATGAAGTGATACTTGGTGGAGGTTGTGTGTTTGATTGTATAAAGTGATGCTTAGAGGATAATGTGCTTGATTGTATAAAGTGATGCTTGGTTCAGGTTGTGTGTTCGATTGTATATTGTGATGCTCTGTAGAGGTTGTGTGTTTGATTATAGAAAGTGATATTTGTTGGAGGTTGTGAGTTTAATTGTATAAAGTGATGCTTGGTTGGTGGAGGTTGCATGATTTTATAAAGTGATGCTTAGAGGTTGTGTGCTTGATTGTATAAAGTGATGCTTGATGGAGGTTGTGTATTTGAACGTATAAAGTGATACTTGTTGGAGGTTGTGTGCTTGATTGTATAAAGTGATGCTTGATGGAGGTTGTGTGCTTGAATGTTTAAAGTGATGCTTGGTAGAGGTTGTGTGTTTGATTGTATAAAGTGATACTTGTTGGAGGTTGTGTGTTTGATTGTATAAAGTGATGCTTGGTAGATGTTGTGTGTTTGATTGTATGAAGTGATGCTTGATGGAGGTTGTGTGGTTGATTGTTGTATTAAGTTATGCTTGGTGCAAGTTGTATGTTTGATTGTATAAAGTGATGTTTTTGGCAAAGACTTTGAAATACTTGTTTTCAGTCTTTTCAGTAGTGAATTCTTCAGAGTTCTTGTAAGTGTGAGTGTTGATTTTAATATATCACTGTAAAGCTTGGTCTATATATCACATGTTGCAGAAATACTTATGAACTCGGAGCAGTGATAACATGGATAGCAACACATATTATATTTTTATGAATATAATTTTGTTGTGTTTGTTGTATTGGCAGCCAGGTGTGTAGTTGTATAGTGACAGCCTAACAGGTATGACAGTACCACCCTGAATGAAGCACTGTTAAATCACACACTGATTTGTAGCTCACATCCTACCCAAAACACACACCTCCAACATAATTAGTGCCCCACCAAACTCTTACATAGGAACAAGGAATTCTCAGATGAGATATAGAATTTCTAGTGCTTATGTTAAAAATTCAAGAAAATTGAGGTCTATAGTGAAAAGTAGTGAAAAAGCAAAGAATGCAGGTGAAATATTTTTGAGAGGGAGGATGTATTGGATTTATGTTACAGTATCTTATATTTCCTGTTATGTGTGTTTAGTCAGTTGTAAAAAAGTACATGTTTCAAAATAAAGCCCAGACAAAAGCTTGGTTATCACATCAAAATTGACTGCTGAAAAAACACATCAAAGTAAAAAATACCTTTAATGAAATTATTTTGTTTGTACTAAAATGATATCATTTACGAATTTATAATAGATATCCAAACATCGAAGTATGCCGATTTCCTAACTATAAGTGATACATCAAATTTTTGGAGTTTAACAATTTCATTTTTTCAGTCGCAACTTTGAAAAACTCAAGGTAGATGATCACAGTAAAATCTCAATGAGGAGATATCGAATTGACTCATTAAATCACCATATATGGACAAAGGACCAATTTTCCTGTCAATTAAAATCTTGCAAGATTGAAGGCTCATTAATTACCATGACAAGCAGTACGCCCCCTAGTCTGAGAAGTTTTTGTAGATTTAGCAGTTATATCATGTCATGATGTTAGTATTTCCACACAATTCACTGGTGGTCAAGGCATAACATTTTTCATGTAAACTTGAAATATATGATAAAAACCAAATGGATATTTTAAAGTCACCTTGTAGATGAAGGTTGGGAGATGAAAAATTTTTTCCTTCTCTTCTTGTATTCACTTTAAATACACTTTTCCATACAAGTTTATCACATAAGTCCTGGATGCATATATTACATGATAATCTGCAACATGTTCACATGTTTAAAATTAAGCTTTAGCATTAGAAAACATGACTTTTGTTTATTACATGATAATCTGCAACTTGCTCACATGTTTAACACTAAGCTTTAGCATTAGAAAACATGACTATCTTTTATTACATGATAATCTGCAACTGGCTCATTAGAAAACATGACTATCTTTTATTACATGATAATCTGCAACTGCCTCACACGTTTAACACTAAGCTTTAGCATTAGAAAGTATGACTATCTTTTATGACAAGAAAATCTACAACTGGCTCACATGTTTAACACTAAGTTTTAGCATTAGAAAGTATGACTATCTTTTATTACATGATAATCTACAACTTGTTCACATGTTTAACTGTAGCCCTGAGATACCCTTCACGTTGATTTTCATAGCTGTTTTGTTTGTAACCATTTCAAATTGATGCATGATCTGAAATGTATTACTTTATGGAACCCTAATACTCATTTATCAGTTTGATTTTCAATCATGAAAACTTCATAACTTGGTAATCCAAGATGTGGAACCCTTGCCCAATTAAAATTCATCTACTGTTTTGGTATAATAATAGTCTACATTGTATCACTGACGCAGACTCTGACCTGACTTCCTCCAATGAAACTCCTAATATATCTAGATATATCAGATCTTAATAAATTGATTTTCGCTAGATTTTCCATGTTTCCCTCTGGACTGGCAGTCCCACTGTGGATATATTTATATCTCTTTCAACGTGACATACCAATTTATTTAATATATTTTTGACATTTAATTAATTTAAACTGATTTAGAAGCATTATTATGACAGATTTATTACGGTTATCCAAAAATTGATCCAGAAACTATGGATCTTCAAAGAATTATTTTTCATTCATCAAAATCCCTTACTTTAGATCTGATATAGATTATAACATGTAACATTTAGTATAAAGAGCACCCTGGTACAAATGGTATATTCCTGGAAAAATACTAAATAATAGACAGGTTGATGACAATGGTAAACATATTCCTGTTCAAACAGGAATGGAGATGTTGAGCCTTCCAGATGAGGACATCCACATCTTGGCACATCCAAGTATTTTGTTGGATTGTACAGAAAAAGTTGTCTAATTGTCTAAGTGGAACACTTTTGATACCTTGTAAGTTTTCTCAGTTGATCATGGGATTCATAAGTGTTGCACTTATTGATGTGTTCCATTGAGAGAGCTGGTGTTCCACTGAAAGAGGTGTTCTACGTCACATGTTTTACAGGATATAAATCTACTTATTGGAATAATGATGGTTTGAAGAATGCAACCATTTGTATCAGCAAATTCATGTATTCTTTTATTTTGATACAGTGCTTACTCTTAATATTGAGGCAGCAAGCTTTTCATTATTCTTCAGCTAATTTTATTGAAAAGTGTGCATATTTCTCCAATGATTCAGCCCTCTATAATAAATTAGGGTAATTAGAATTCTATGTCTCTACTTATTTGATATGAATGAACAACTTGATCCCTGTCAGAAAACATCTGTCAAACTTTTGACATATTCAACAAAAGTATCTATCAATCCTACAAGTCAACATTTTGAAGTAAATAATAGCACTTTTACATGAACATTTATTAGAAAGGCAATATATTTGCTAGAGAGAAGTGTTCAGAAAATAAAAGTGTTCACAGAGAGAATAATGTCTACTTGAGAGAGGTGTTAAGGAAAGAAAATGTTCACAAGAGAGTTATTACCGAGAAGTGTTCACTGGTGATGGATGCTCATTAGAGAGTTATGATAAGACGAGAGAAGTGTGCAGTACAGTGAAGTGTTCAGAACTGAGAAGTATTTTCAAGAGACATGTCTTGGTCAGATATATGTGTTTGTCAGAGACAGAAGTGTTCATGATGGTGCATTTTACAGTACATGTATGTGTTTACATCCTGTAGGGATGTTTACACTCAAAAGACACACTGCTGTAGGCTAGTTGATTGGTCAAGTAGTGCTTGAGAATAGCCCTGTAGATGTGGAAGTATCACAATTGACATGCCTCCATTCATTTAACATGGGAGCAGTAAGAACAGAAGATAAATAGAATGAAATAATAAATAACAAAAAAACAACAACATTTATTTCCATAAATAAACGACAATGAAGACAACCTGTTTAATTATTTGAGGGACATTTTCTAAGTTGTTTTCATGAAACTGAAGATTATGCTGGTAAAAAAATAAACAGAATTAATTTCTAAGCATTTTTTATGTATATGTTGTGCCATTTTTTCAAAGTGCCCACAGCCACAACATTTGTAAATGTTCATCACTACAGTAACTGATGATAACTTGTATTAGGGAATTGGATCTTACTTTTAGAGATGTGAATCACAGTTTTTTATGTAGAGATGAGTAAAAGAAGATGGTTGTTTAATTGAGAGAAGCTCTTATTGACTGATAATTATCTCATAAATCTTGTTTATTGTCTTGTTTTTACACAATATTAGTCATTGTGTTAGCAGTTAGCTTCCTTGAGATGTTCCTTGAAGGAATGTTAAGTCATGTGTGATGTGTCAGCTTAATTCTTCTGTTCCTTGATGTATCAATGTTTTGACTCTTTCCATATCAACTCATCAATTAGCTAATATTGATATATCTATTAATTAGTCTATTTTTCAATCCATATAACTGTCAAAATCTTTATAATTCCACATTTTGCAATCTCTTGATAGTTTAATTTCTCTATAATTGTTTGTTAAACATAATTCATTCTATATATTTGCAGGGCGCTTGCATCCAGTAAGAAACATTGGAACATTACAGTCCACTGTACGAAGGGTCGACGTGATGGACTGCACTCTTCGCAAGTTGATGTGTGCAAGGAACACATTGATGTGATGCCTATTGTAAAGACTGCAGCATATGTAGCAAAACAGACCTGTCAGTACATGTTCCAAGATAGACGCTGGAACTGTTCCTCTATAGAAAGTGTCCCCAAAATGACTAGGGATCTCAGCCTTGGTAAGTATAAGTTGCAGCACTGAAGCATACTCATCAGAACAATTTGGATCTAATTATAGCTTGACATTGTGAGTTTGTTTGATGGCTTGACAGTGTGAGTTTGTTTGATGTCTTGACAGTGTGAGTTTGTTTGATGGCTTGACAGTGTGAGTTTGTTTGATGGCTTGACAGTGTGAGTTTATTTGATGTCTTGACAGTGTGAGTTTGTTTGATGGCTTGACAGTGTGAGTTTGTTTGATGGCTTGACAGTGTGAGTTTGTTTGATGGCTTGACACAGCTAAATTAGGATGATTGCTTGAATTTGCTTGTATTTGTGTGATGTCTCGACAAAGTGGTTTAGGTTGATGGCTTGATGTCAATGCTGTCCCTTAGGCTCTATAACAATCGGATGACCAGAGTTTAGGAAATTTTAGCTTACGATTTTAAACTTTACAGTTTAAATTTGACATGAGAAAAGAAACACAAATTTCTGAATTTCACTTTGCAGGTACAAGAGAGCAAGCATTTGTGTATGCTGTATCATCTAGCTCCTTGGCCCACACAGTTTCCCGTGCCTGTGCCTTAGGACACACACTCCGCTGCGGCTGTGGCCTGCTACCCACAGAAGCACCCACAGAGGAATTTAAATGGGGAGGCTGCAGTGATGATTTAAGATATGGCATTTCATTTACTAAGACTTTTGCCGATGCACCATTTTTAAAAAGAAACAAAAAATCCTCAATGAATAGACATAATAACATGGTGGGAGTACAGGTAAAGTAGCAGATTTCATATTCAGACACATTCACTTGTTCTAAGAGTAACAGCAATTCGGGAAAGTTGCATTTATTTGCAATTTTGATATGGCTTTCTGTAAGATTCTCATCTGTAATCCTTTTGATTTTGATATGACCCATTGCCTTTATTCAAAGTTTTTGTTCAAGCATTTTTTGTAATATTTAGGTTCATTCAGATACGCATTAAGAACAATGGCTTTTGTGATGGTTATAAGATTACAGGCAATTTACACAAAGTCAGTATAAGAAATCCAAATCCCAAAAACAATTCAAAACATAAGTATAATCAATGCATTAACCCACCAATTAATAAATACAAGCTTCCAATATTCCTCTTTTAAAGTATAATTTTGGAGAGCAACTGCCTCATGGTTCCCCCATTACATGAAAGAGAATAAAGTTTAATTCTTATTTTTAATGTTGAGCAGCTGGGTGTATTCAACAATGCATCTATTTGAAGTTAAATTAAGTTTAAGACATTAAAACAGTCTAACTATGGGAGAATGGTAAGATCAGGGGTTAGATCAAAGAAATGGGTCAATTTATTGATTCAATGTCCCTATATTATTGCCTGCTTTAATAGCAGAGATGTGATTTCACATTTTATGTGGTGATTTCTACTCTAAACTAAGACATATAAAATTAGAATTCTGTTTTCTTGAAGTTAGGGACTGTGATTTAATACACTTGCAGCTATAATTTCTTTGAAAATAACTTCAAGGTGTTGCAAAAATAACTTGTTTATTGACAGGCTTTAACTAAATAAATCAAGTGACCAATCTGTCCAAAGTGCATGACATTTCCAGTCCCCAATATATTCCCTCTTCAATGACTCCAAAATCCATTTCTAGTCCCCGATATATTCCCTCTCCAATGACTCCAAAATCAATTTCTAGTCCCCGATATATTCCCTCTCCAATGACTCCAAAATCCATTTCTAGTCCCCAATATATTCCATCTTCAATGCCATTTCCAGTCCTTAATTTATATCATCTCCAATGACTCCAAAAGCCATTTCCAGTCCTTAATTTATATCATCTCCCATGACTCCAAAAGCCATTTCCAGTCCCCGATATATTCCCTCTCCAATGACTCCAGAATCCATTTCTAGTCCCCGATATATTCCATCTCCAATGACTCCAAAAGCGCGCATTTGTTTTTTAAGAGTATCGCGTGAATGTAACTTTGATTCCCTGGATTATAAGATAATATTCTAATTAAAGGTATATATCATTTTAAAGCTGTTTCGATGAAGTTTTTATGACTACACTCCGTTCACGATTCTTGCGCGTTCTTTTTAAAAAAAAAAAGTTTTTTACCAAAACATCTGGCAAATATTCCCTGTTGACACGTTACATTTTGAATTATTTTTCGTCTTTAAACGCTCATAACTCAAACAATATATGACTATTATACTTATTTTTCATCTTGATAAAGGTAGATGGAAGTTTTATTTCAAAGGATGAATTTTAGTAAGCGTCCCATATTGTGACGTCATAGAGTTTGAAAAATAGAATCTGTTGACAGCGACCTTTTTTGCTCATTTTTTGTTACCTTCAACTTTTCAGGTGTCCATTAAACAAAAAATACGAGATCAATTTTTAATAAATCATACATGATTATTTTGCTCTTAATTTTGTTCGCAAAGGTATGTGTTTTCTGTTGTATGTGGAAAAGTGGAGGACGAAAGGTTTTCAAAATTCATTAAAATTGGGCTAATTTACGCCATTCGCCTATTTAAAAGCACAGCAACACGTATATTTATTTCACCTAAAATATCAATTGATTCGTGTTTTATGATGCTCCGATCCCATTGTTAATACATATATGATATCAGAGTTATTCGCCTTAAATATTTTGAGATATAGAGGCAAATGTGGAGGACGAAAGGATTTCCATATGTGTACATTTTTCTCAAAAGACGTCACATTCTGTGGTGTTAAAAAGCGAAAATGTGTAATAATGCGTGCGCGACCTTTTTGCGACACGTCATTACATTAAAGATAATTTGCAAGCAAATAACCATTTCCAGTCCCTAATATATTCCTTCTCCAGACTAAAATTTCAAGTCCCCGATAAATCCCCTGCTCAGAGTTAATTTCATGAAAATAAAAATCATATAAATTCCAGACTTTGCTTTTCCAAATAATGTATGTTTTTGTCTAACATTTTGTTCATAATGTACCATAGCACAATACAAATGTATTACGTTTAACTAAACCTTTTTTTATGCAAATGCAACATCACAAAATTTATGATATAGCATTGAGCCATCTTTTGCCAGTGTACCGCCTTAATCAAATAATTTGCCTGGATACTTTAATATTAAACTTATTTCAGGTGATAGACAGCAGTTTGGGCACAGCATGCAAATGTCACGGTGTATCAGGATCATGCGCTCTAAAAACTTGCTGGAAAGCACTTCCTGACATGGAAAAAATAGGACACAAATTAAAACATAAATATGCCTATGCTGTGGAAGTTGAAAGTAGGCGTGTTGGAAGGACTAAGAGATTGGTACCAGTTGATCATGATAAAATAGACATTGGCAATGATGAGTTGATATATTATACTACATCACCAGATTATTGTGGGCCAGACCCAAAGACTGGCTCTGTCGGCACTGCAGGAAGGTAAGTAGAACATGTTCCTGCAACACTGTCTGCACTGCCTTTCCAACCTGAGACATTACGGTTTAGATTCATCATTGTTACATTGTGACAACTTTGGTTAGCAACAAGATTAAAAAGAGTTCTCCTGTATAAATGGTTCTATCATGGGCCCAGTTTTGTTTCCTCTGGTAAGGTATTAGTTTGTGGCATAAGGGACTTGATGAAACACTAGTCAATATGCAGCTTTGACAATGATGACATCTAATTGAGAGCAGATGGCTAAACAGGTTCCTTTCTGTATTTCCTTTCAGTATTTCAGGAGAGACATCTTTCTACTCATTTATTGCAAAAACAGTATCTACCTGTACTTCAATCAACCTGCTCATATTTACATTGTACTATCTTATTACTTGTACTATCACAAGTAATGTGTTTTAAGACTAATCAAAAAGTAATATTTAAACAATGTATTTCAAGTTCTATCATGTATCCTACCAACATATGATAACTGGTTCATAAATACAATGAGAGTAATGTAGTTCTTTCTTTATTTGTAGGCGGTGCATCAAGGGCGATGGAGGGTCTGGGGGTTGTGATAGCATGTGTTGTGGGAGGGGCTTTATCACCCTAAATCTACTGAAGAAGGAGAGGTGTGAGTGTAAATACTACTGGTGCTGCTACGTGAAATGTAAAACATGTAGGAGATATGTTGAGATCCATAAATGTAGATAGGAGTAAAATATGGAGTCAGAATTCAAAAGCAAGATTTAAGACAAGATTATCAAATATTCAGACCTATAACTGTATAAGAACTTGAATCGGGAAAAACATGCATGTTTAAAATGTATGCTTTCAACAGATCAAGATGTAAATATACAAATACATTGTAAGATATGAGATTTACTGTCAGAATGTATTCATACATTGTAAGATATGAGATCATACATTGTAAGATATGAGATCTTCTGTCGGAATCTACAAAATACATTGTAAGATATGAGATCTACTGTCAAAATGTACACATACATTGTACAATATGGCAACTACTGTCAGGATATACACAATTGTATGGTGTGAGATCTACTATCAGAATGTACAGATATAATGTAAGATATGAGATCTACTGTCAGGATGTACACATACACTGTGAGATCTAAAGTAAGATACTGTAAATTGATTAATTGAATGTTTCTTTTTCAAAATTTGGAATTCATGAATAACATAAAGTGAAAATTTTCTTGGTGAAAACCTTGTATAAGTACTTGTGAAAAATGTGCATGCTTGTTCATGAACAGAACATGTATGAAATGTTAATTTATAAAAATACATTAAATCAAAACAAGAAATATTAAAAATTAGTCAAGTATTACATGAATATAAGAGGTGCTTATATAGAACCTGAGAGCTTATGGGGATGGAAAACAAGCTTTTTCAAATAAAATGCATGATCTGGAAAGGCAAAAATTAAATGCTTGGGATTTGTTCATATGTTAGATCCATTCTGCAATATTCATTCAAGGTCCCTTGGAGATTCCCAGTCAACCAGTTTGCAATGTTTATAGATTAGATCTCCAAGTTGTAATGTTCATAACTTAGGTTTCGCAGGTTGTAATCTTCATAAGTTAGGTCTCGCATGTTGTAATGTTTAGAAGTTAGGTCTCATAGGCTGTAATATTCATAAGTTAGGTCTCCCATGTTGTAATGTTTAGAAGTTAGGTCTCATAGGTTGTAATATTCATAAGTTAGGTCACGCAGATTGTAATGTTCGGAAGTTCATATAGGTTGTAATATTCATAAGTTAAGTCTCACAAGTTAGGTCTTGCACGTTGTAATGTTTATAAGTAAGGTCTCAAAGGTTGTTATGTTGATAAGGTACAATTGTATTTCCTCCAGGTTTTAAAATTCATAAGTTAGATCCTCATGTTGTAATGTTCAGCCATTTAGATTTAGTATGTATACTAAGTATTTATAATAATGTGTAAATAAAAATGATTTAGTTTTTGTACAAAAATAAAATACAAAACAAATACTTGTAACCATTGTAAAATAGCCTAGTCTATGTATTGGGTTACTTAATAAATGTAACATCAGTGTTTTCACTTGTAATATTCAGTGAGATTACTGCTCTGATCACTTGAATTGCAAGTATATGCAGTGATTATTCACCAAATTTTATATGGTGCTGTAGAGTAATATGTATTACACTTTTCTTCTTGTTTCCTGGTTTATTTGGTTATCATGGAATACAGTATGCCGTCATAATTTCATAAACTCCTGATTGCCCTGGTCTCTTGGCTTGTTTAAGCACTTTGTTCATACTTTTACAACTGACTACATAATGTTTAAGATTTGAAGAATTCCTGCCTCATGCTCTAACAGTTACATCAACTCAAAATGTTAGTTACATGCAGAAATCTATATGTCAGTTTCAGCTGAAAGAAGGCAGTTATTCATCAAATTAGAATGTTATATGCTACTAACTGTAGATGATGTACATGATGTATGTGACTATGTAAACCACAACATATTTACAAAAGACTGATAACCCATCACTCTACTGACCAAGCAACAGAAAATGTTTGAGAATGTTAAGAAAACTACATTTTCAATCTCTTGTTTGTAGAACTGTTGTAAGTTGACAGAATCCTATGCTATTACAATGCATGTAACTAATCCTCATAAACTTGACATGATCAATCTACTTGGTACATGTCTTCAATTCAATTCAATGCCAAGTGGATTCAAAGTGAAGCTGAAAGAGTGAGGCATAGATCAACACTAACTAGTATTTGTATAGTGATATAAGAATTGAGAAAATGTGTACTTTTTAAGCCGATATACTTTAATTGAATTTGTTTGAAACAAACACATGTTTTACTTTTATTTGAATTTTCTGATCTTTTATTCTTGAACTTAATAAAACTTAATATGTTTTCCACATATATATGTAAAATGTATATAAATTGTAAATAAAGCAAAAAGTAAATCAAACACATACTGTTCATTTTAATAAATTAAGTTTGAATCACTAAATGTAAATCATCACACATTATGTTCCTACTTCGACTAAAACAAGATACATTGTGTAAATGATCTTGAGAGAACCATCTTGCTTTTGTTCTCACAATAAACCAATTCAAGTGTTCAGAATAATTAGAGTTCATGTAATTCTTTTTTTGTGTCACTGTGTGATGTGTGATATTAACACCCATATCAAAATAATGAAAAGAACATCAGTACTATAATTTCTAAAATTGTATTTCACCATTCACCAAAATATTCATCTCTCGATACAGTTGTTCAATTAAAGAGTACATATTTGAGAAAGTTTTTCCCACAGCATAAAAAACCCCAAGATGTACCCTGATTGTATCTCTTAGTTTTCCCAATCACTTAACTATAGGCATAACAAGTTAACAAACTTATCAAGTTAACACTTAACTAAATTCACCTTTGTTAACTATAAGCAGGTAGTCCAAAACTCTCAGGCACAAATTCTTCTAGGGAATTCAAAATTTGTGTCACTTTATCCCGGAGTTGTGATTGGTCAGCTTGTTTATCTGGTATCCATATACACTGCATGCCTGCATTTATTGCACCCAAGGCTCCATTGTTGGCATCTTCAAATACTAGACACTGCAATATATTTAGAAAGTACATATTGTTGGCATCTTCAAATACTAGACACTGCAATATATTTAGGAAGTACATATTGTTGGCATCTTCAAAGACTAGACACTGCAATATATTTAGAAAGTACATATTGTTGGCATCTTCAAATACTAGACACTGCAATATATTTAGGAAGTACATATTGTTGGCATCTTCAAAGACTAGACACTGCAATATATTTAGAAAGTACATATTGTTGGCATCTTCAAACACTAGACACTGCAATATATTTAGAAAGTACATATTGTTGGCATCTTCAAACACTAGACACTGCATATACATATAGCAAAGTACATATTGTTGGCATGTTCAAACACTAGACACTGCATATACATATAGCAAAGTACATATTGTTGGTACATGGTATCTTCAAACACTAGACACTGCAATATATTTAGAAAGTACATATTGTTGGCATCTTCAAACACTAGACACTGCAATATAGTTCATATTGTTGACATCTTCAAATACTAGACACTGCAATATATTTAGAAAGTACATATTGTTGGCATCTTCAAACACTAGACACTGCAATATATTTAGAAAGTACATATTGTTGGCATCTTCAAATACTAGACACTGCAATATATTTAGAAAGTACATATTGTTGGCATCTTCAAACACTAGACACTGCAATATATTTAGAAAG
This sequence comes from Owenia fusiformis, assembly GCA_903813345.2. Taxonomy (NCBI): domain Eukaryota; kingdom Metazoa; phylum Annelida; class Polychaeta; order Sabellida; family Oweniidae; genus Owenia; species Owenia fusiformis. Next base: position 18,723,369 of record CAIIXF020000004.1, read on the forward strand.
TACATATTGTTGGCATCTTCAAAGACTAGACACTGCAATATATTTAGAAAGTACATATTGTTGGCATCTTCAAACACTAGACACTGCAATATATTTAGAAAGTACATATTGTTGGCATCTTCAAACACTAGACACTGCATATACATATAGCAAAGTACATATTGTTGGCATGTTCAAACACTAGACACTGCATATACATATAACAAAGTACATATTGTTGGCATCTTCAAATTCTAGACACTGCAACATATATTGAAAAGTACATATATATTCAAACGTATCTCATACTTGAGTGGGTTTGGGGTAGATATCACCCGGGAATATATATCATATCTGAGGAGCGGGCAGGATATATTATGTATATCCCGCTTCAGGGCAAATGCGGGCAGATATAATATATCCATCCTGCTCACGGGAATTTTTCAAAAGTTTTAAAATTTTTTAAAAAATTAACATTTGAAAGTTTAAAATTTGTTAAAAAGTTTAAATGTTACAATTTCATTGTATTGAACTAAAAGGAATATTACGAAAATGTTAAATACAAATTGTACTTTTACAGTATAGGCCTATCTTGTCATTTGAAAAAGGTGGAACCCCAAACCCACTTAAGTATGAGATACACCAGTTATGTACGATCGGTTTTGGATAAAGGGTATATCCCTCGGGAAATATTTATATCTCCCCTTGGTCCCTTCGGTCCCTCGGGATGATATAAATATATTCCTCAGGATATAACCTATATCCAAAACCTCCCAGTACATAACCCTTATATATCCAAACACAAGAAACTGCAATAGTGCAATATACACAAGGGTCATGCTGTTTGAGATTTCACAGTTTGGTATCGTGATTGTATTATACAGTTCGGTTATGATTGTGGTTTTCATGGACTATGTAACATGAGCGAACAGATATGAAATTGGTCCAAAAATCAGAAAACATTCTGAGTGTGTCAAATTGTTTTATTGTTGTAAGTATTCACAATGACATACAAAGTGGACAAGCATAACTCTTCACTAGTACTCTGTTTCAGTAATGTTTATTGATTTTCTTGTTCAATGTTCATGTTTTTTCAACACATAAAGTAACTTGTCTACTTTTGGCAAAACTAGCACAGTACTTCACTAAACTGAATCCTTTTTTTATTCAGAAACATAAGTTCATCAACTTTGACAGGAGACAATATGGCTCAAGGGCGAACGTAATACCTGGAATGTGCCTGCCTCGTTGGCAAATTCAAAGCATTTGCTGTTCGGCTTTTTACCGTAATACTGTTCTATGAACCAATAGGATCGCGCGATATATTTAGCATAGATTACTTCCGGGTCAATATGCCAATGAAATTTATCAACATTTCCGCTTGACTCCTTATATACACTATGATGTGGAATATTAAGAGCCATTGGTCTTGATAAATGTAATTTACCTTATCTGGAATTGGTTTCTCATCAAATCTCTGAGCTGCGACTAGAAAGCAATCTGGAGCTGGTTTCCCATGTATCACATCTGGATCACTACTACTGAGAACAACATGGTGAAACAATTCAAATAATTCTTGGTGATTTCTGGTTTTTAATTCATAGTTGAATTTGTTTGAGCCAGTTGCTATAGCGATTGGAATGTTGTGTTGTGACAGGTGACGTATCAATGTTTCTGCACCTGAAAATTAATCAGATTTCATTCAATGAACGTTATATAATATTTTATTTTTAATGAAGTATGTAATTCTATTATATTTTACCCAATTTTCAAGCAAAATGGTTTGTCCTAATTTTCTAGCAGAACAGTTCCCTTTAACGATTTATCCTGAATGAGTACCTGGCAGAAGCTCACAGTGTGGAAAAAGTCTCTCCTGTGCTTCATGCATTTGTCTCAGATATTCCTCCACAGTTATAGGAAGCTCTAACTCATCTGAAATAATAACAGCATTCTCTATAAAACTACCGGTAATATCATTATTTGTATCAATATGTGAACACCTCTCTATAATACAATTACTTTTAGCTGGTCCCAATGGTGTCTGCATTAAACAGGTTTTACTGTATAAACAGTGATTTGAATTCAGTCTAAAAAATGATACTTAACAGCAATTTTTAATACCTTTTAAAATAAATTTGGAATAATATTATGACAAATGAAGAAATCTTTTTTAAAAATTCTCTAAACTTCATAATTGTTCATAACAAGGTATAGACTGTTCATTTTGAGATGTCAGAGGTATTACTGCCTTGGGGTACTAAAATGCAATTTTAATATGTGAAATCCATAGCTTTTGAGAATCTTTAGTTGGCACATATCATGCAGACATTTTTAATGGACATTTGTTTTCAACCCCAACACCCTGAATCCACCAGTATCTATCTCAATTTTGCCAAGAATTGCAATTGGTATTTAAAAAAAAATGAAAAATTAATTTGCTCCACGGGTAACAAATTATTTCAAGTTTCCTGGTGAATGTCGAGTCTCACATCATACAAATGTAATTTTAGGTGATCTGTCTGCATGGTGTGCATATGGCTTTCTTTGGAATACCTAACATGGCAGTTTTCAGGTAGCTTCTTCAAAAACTTAGTTTTTCCAGAACTGATTACGAATGTATAAAATAATTATATACTTACTTATTAATATTTTTGCTGATTCTTGTTCTTTCTTTCCCATTTGTTTTGCTTTGATTTCCCATGTGAATGTTTTCCCATATTTTTCACATAATTCATTGGAGGCTACAGTGTATAGTCTTTCTGTATCTGGAAAACATATATTACTGTTTTTACTTAAAAACAGATATATGAATGTTTACATTTACAAGACAAACATACTTTATTTTGTACCAGAAAATAACCAAAATGTACAGATATAGGGCTTGTTTCTCCCCCCTACACAGGCAAATTACATTGGAGCCTGTACGACCCCCTCTTAGTTAGTATTCCAAATTTTCGACCCATGTACTTACTACTTGCCCATACCGAGACCTGTAACTGCTGGTAATTTTCGACCCATGTACTTGCCCATATGGGATTCTTTACGAGGCTCGTAATAGCTTGTTATTTCCAAGCTCTGTAGTGGCCTGTCATTACACTGCCCATAAGTATCCTTAATTTTTGACCCACGTACTTGCCCGTACAAGGCTCATAATGAGGCACCTAATAGTTCATTATTTTCGATAAACTTTTTGTGATCAATGAAATAAAATATAGAGTACATTTAAAATGACATTTTGATTATATGTAAACGTGGAAAAATATGTCTGAAATATTTTTAAAATATTCACAGCCCTGTATTCATATGATGGATCAGTATAAAGCTCGAAAACAAAATTGTCTGGATACAGCAATGGCAGAGACCATATTTGTCAACTCGTGGAAAACTTATGTTGAAACATAAGAACACGGGAAAGTTGCCATTTTTCAACTTTCAGTTTCGAAACGATAATTTCATGCATCTTTTTGCATATAGCAGTCGTTATAGGCTGTCCTTAATCAGCATATCGATTATTAATTGAAAGGATTCCTTATGTTTTTACTGGATATATCTAACAATCATTTTCTACAAATTTCAGAAGCATCAAAAACGACCTCCCTTATACTCTTAATAACCAGTACACACTCATCGGAGGGCTTGCCCGACCCTCCAGACAAGCCCCTGTGGCCTTACCCAATGTTATCAAAATGTGATATGTGAAACTTTTTTGTTTAAGGTACAGCTGGAAAGTAACATTTTGGTAAAAAATTGCTATACCTGCACATGTTATTTTCTGGTACAAAATAAAGTATGAAGGCATGTGTCAATTTCCTTGCTTTTTTCAGGAAAGTATCATTACATTGTCTTCCTTTAGAATATTTGGTAGGAGTTCAATGGGAACTCCAGGAAATTCTGATATCTTTCTATTTTTCCAAATTTCTTTCAAAGTTTCCAGACAACACAGGAGCTACCATTGACCCATTTCCAGGTTTACTAAAAGTAGACAGTGTAATGATACTTTCCTGAAAAAAGCAAGGAAATAAACACATATGCCTTCATACTTAAATTTGTACCAGAAAATAACATGTGCAGCTATAGCAATTTTTTACCAAAATGTTACTTTCCAGCTGAACCTTAAATTCCAGGCTTAACATTACAACAGTCATGACAGGTCTTGCAACCATTGTCACGGTCATATCTAGGTGCATTCATGCACCCTCTGGGTCTCTGAGGATCGTCTAATGCAAGTCCATACGACAATCCAACGCATTAGAGGCGGTGTTCACCGTCTAGGTCATATCAGGCTTTAACATTACAACGGTCATGTCAGGCCTTGCAATAAAGTATAGCATTGTTACGGTCATATCAGGCTTAACATTACAACCAGGCCATGCGATATAATATAGCAATGTCAAGGTTATATCAGGCTATCCCGATAACACGTACTACAACAGTCATGGCAGGATTTTTGCGAAACTTAAAAACACTTAATAACATGGTGACTGTTGTGCCAGGCATAAGTCTTGCAACATATAGGGTCTCGGTCCTGTGGTCAATTTGATGAAACTCAACAATGCTTTATTGCCCCCTTTATTTGATTAGGGGTTTGATTTATCTCGTTCCAAGACTCTCTACGTTCTAAACGAAGTTCCAAACGAAGTTATAAACGAAGAGGATGGTGTTGGAACAAGATAAGGTTTGACACAGGCAATGGAACATAGAAATAATCCCCCCCCACTCTCTGTACATAAGTAAATAAAACAGGAACTTATCGTAGAAACTTGCAATTTGCCTGTGAGGTTTGATATGTTGTGATATACAACCTTACTTCCTGCGAAAGCTATTTGGATTTTGATATAATAGCTTTCCCACGGAGCATTTGGACAGCTCAATGATCGTGACCTTTGAAATTGAATTAAGTCGATCCGCGGCTTACTTTTGGTCTCTAACTGTGTCTTACATCAGTATCATCAATCCGTGTAAGTATTGGAGCGCTGGAGTACTTCTTTCTTGATCAAGACTTGTAATTGTTAGTCGAGTGAATCGTTTTACTGCCAAATTCCAATATGGCGGTTTCTGCTCGGACATTATCGTAAATCTCCGGAGGTTGTCCGAACCCAACTAATTCTCAAAATTCATTTCGTTCGTTGCATATCTCGCACCTAGCAAACCGCCATATTGGAAATAGGTCTAAAAAACTTTCACTCGATGAACAATTTACAAGTCTTGATCGAAAAAGAAGTACTCCAGCGCTCCAATACTTACACGGATTGATGATACTGATGTAAGACACAGTTAGAGACCAAAAGTAAGCCGCGGATCGACTTAATTCGATTTCAAAGGTCACTATTGATTAGTCCAACAACATTAGACCTAGCCCGTGCCTCGTTTCTTATCTGACATGTGTTATGGCCCGGCTGGCCCCAAGAAAAGTCCTAATAATAAAGAACGCCGTTATTGAGTTTAACGACGTTGAACTAACTATTGATCAGCTGTTCACTTCTCCGTTTGAGAGCTAGACTGTATCCTTCGTCTGAATAAATATTCAGACTGTAAGTCACCTATTGTAAAATGTGGTGTTGTATAAATGTTACAAATAAGTTTGTTAATGATAGAATGATTACCTTATAAAGAACTCACAATATTATTTTTTCGTATATTGTCCTCTTACTGAAGATATTCATAAAATGTACAGACGCTTCTTGTAGCGAAGCCATTGATTAGGTCAAGCCATTTTGGCAATGCCAATTCTCACGATAAACGAGATTTAGCCAGTGACGTCAGTCTATTTGTAAACAAATAACACGTGGAGCGAGAGCAACATTACGGAAGCGTATTGCTAAATTCCATTTGTGCGGGAATTTATTAGATCTAGTCATTTATTATCATTATCCCTAACTGCCCTAATTCACGTCACCATACTAGTCAATGGGCAAAAGGGCAAACGCCTGATTTTTTATCTCGAGTTATGGATTTATGTGGCCTCACTGGCCTATCTGAGGTTCTAAAGCTATGTCTAAGCTACATCTTGACACTAAACTCAATAGGGGCCAACCATCTACTTTTTGAAATAATTGGTCAATTGTGACACTACCCCCTCTCTCTGCAGACACAAATTGAAATTCACAAAAATGAAGACAATTAATACGCCACTTGACTCGAAATTTTCCTTCAGATAACCCAAATGAACGCATTTTCAGAAGAAATGGCATGTTGTCATTGCAAAAAGAATACAACTGCGCCTACATACTAGCTTACTGACTCGTCATGATCACAATTGTGTTGGGACTACATTTATTTTTGAATACTACTTTTTTCTATTCAGCGGAAGTGACGTATTAGGGCATTTTGGCCTAATAGCCACATGGTTGGATGATTTCTGGCTTTAAATTGCGTTTTTCCAATTTACTAGAGTTTTTCAAGTAGTTTTGTGCAGTTTAAGAATATTCTGACAGCAATTATGAAAAATATGGCTACTTCATTACCCCTGGGGTCATTTTTCCAAGAACCCAATGGTTTTCCTTTAAATTTGACTAGTTTTTCATTTACATCATGAAATCCACTGCCTGATGGTGACATTTTTCATTATCGTGTCAAGAAATTGAGTATTTTATTGCATATTGCGATTTTTAGCCAAAATCACTGAACCGTGAACCAGAAAATTGGACAAATTTGGCCCACTTTTTGGCAAAATCTTACTAAAATCATCACTTTTTCATCCTTTATTCCATTCAACAACCTCCTGATTTGAAAAATGATGACAAATTTGATCAGTTTTGACTCTGGACTAGAGAATTGGGACTTTTGAGATATTTTTTAGCTCGAATGTAGTCATTCAGAGTGAACAAATACATCAAAAATTGACACTTAACTCACCAATTTCTGACTGCACCCCCGATATGTACCTTCTTTCTATACTGGAAACCATAAGATGGAAAATTCTCTCTTTATTATGAATAGCAACTCGTTGGCTTCCCCATTTACGACAACAAATGACATTTAGGGGTCACTAAGGACAAAATTGTAGCCAAATATCGTCAAAATCAGTGGTTTTTGGGGTAAAAAGCGAAAACTGCTGATTCAGCAAAAACATTAAATTTGTTCATGAGAATTCCCCTTTTTGCCTCCGTCCAAAATATGTTTCACACTAATAAACTTCAATTCTGGGCGATTCTGAGTAGTTTTAAAAAATTTGGGTCACTTTCACATGTGACTAATAGGCAAAACTGCCCTAATTCACGTCACCATACTAGTCAATGGGCAAAAGGGCAAACGCCTGACTTTTTATCTCGAGTTATGGATTTATGTGGCCTCACTGGCCTATCTGAGGTTCTAAAGCTATGTCTAAGCTACATCTTGACACTAAACTCAATAGGGGCCAACCATCTACTTTTTGAAATAATTGGTCAATTGTGACACTACCCCCTCTCTCTGCAGACACAAATTGAAATTCACAAAAATGAAGGCAAAATTAATACGCCACTTGACTCGAAATTTTCCTTCAGATAACCCAAATGAACGCATTTTCAGAAGAAATGGCATGTTGTCATTGCAAAAAGAATACAACTGCGCCTACATACTAGCTTACTGACTCGTCATGATCACAATTGTGTTGGGACTACATTTATTTTTGAATACTACTTTTTTCTATTCAGCGGAAGTGACGTATTAGGGCATTTTGGCCTTATGAACACATCCTGAAGTTTCGGTGAGTCTGAACATTTCATTATTTTATATCAACTTGTACCCGCCTTATACAAATATTTTTGCTTCTAGTTTAAGGTTCAGCTGGAAAGTAACATTTTGGTAAAAAATTGCTATACCTGCACATGTTATTTTCTGGTACAAAATTAAGTATGAAGGCATGTGTGTATTTCCTTGCTTTTTTCAGGAAAGTATCATTACACTGTCTACTTTTAGTAAACCTGGAAACAGGTCAATGGTAGCTCTTGTGTTGTCTGGAAACTTTGAAAGAAAATTTGGAAAAAAAGAAATTGTGAAATATCAGAATTTCCTGGAGTTCCCATTGAACTCCTACTAGATATTCTTAAAGAAGACAGTGTAATGATACTTTCCTGAAAAAAGCAAGGCAATTGACAAATGTCTTCATACTTTATTTTGTACCAGAAAATAACATGTGCTGGTATAGCAATTTTTTACCAAAATGTTACTTTCCAGCTGTACCTTAAGATGAACATCTCTTCAACATATTCACCAATTTTCAAGGTGAACATTCTTATAATAAACGAGAAATTAATGTGCAAAAAATATCACCGCGATTTCCACTGGAAATATATCAATCATAACAGACCGAATATTATATTCGGTCTGTTGGAACATACTAAAAATTTCTCCATCTAAAATGTCATTCGACTTTTGGGCAATTAATTTAGTCCCTGCCTGCATTTAGTAGTCATATATTGTCATGTGCATAATTTTGAAACCATATCCTAATTATTTCACAAACCCTTTGTTGATTCTGCCATAGTTTCCAATTTGTAAACAGCATTTAGCCTTTTTAATTGGGAACTTTTTTGAAATTTCCAAAATGGCTGCCATGTGATTCCAGAATTAACATGAGTGTGACGTGACATCACAGTTGCTCGTTCCTAGGTAACAACAAGATCACAATTGCTCGTTTCTAGATAGCAACAAGATTTTTGATAAAATGGCACAGAATTACCCTGATTAACACCCTTAAAATCCGATTTTCAAAGAATATATTTGGAGAAACAATAAAAGGTAAGTGGAATAAATTAGAAGATGGTTTCAAGTTACCACAGAAGTCAATTTGAAACTCAAGAATGCTTTCTTTGACTCATAATCACAAAAAAGTCGAGTGACATTTTAGATGGAGAATTTCTTAGTTTGAGAGCCATAAGTTTCAAAATCTAACATGGCTCTCGAAGTGAGTAAATACAACCATTATGCTGGGGAGATCACTGAGACTAAAAATGCATTTAGATATATTATCAGGTTACTCCCGTCGAGAGCTACTAAGATTTTGAAAGTATAGCTCTCTATCGCTAGGATCAACAGCTTAAGAATCCTGACTTCAAAGAAAATTTCAGGGAATTCAGCTGACTCATGTTGCACATTATATACCTGAAAATGTATCCTACATCGCCATCTTTCATTCAATTCAACTATAGAACGTCTCACTGCCCTATGTATCGATCAGGACTTCATTTTATTGGTCGTGTCAAAAGTTTTGGCCAGGTATATTCAATATGGCGGCTTGACGTTTCCCAAGTTGCGCATGCGTCGATAGTATTTCCGTTAACCGCCATATATTGGAAATGGGTATCGAACAAAAAACGATTAGAACTCCTGATCGCCATAGAAGCACATCCGCGATCCTACATGCACGGGGAAAGTAGACACATATGAGCCCATATGTAGGCTACAGTTTGAGACAAACAGCAAGCCGTTGACTGGCGCTGATCAAATTAAGATGTTACAATTCTTCAGCTGGGAGATCCTCACGATGGAGAGCTATACTTTCAAAATCTAACATGGTAGCTCTCGACGTGAGTAATTATCAGGCAATTTAAAAGAAGACAAGATCTGAACTATATTACCTAGCAGAAGTCCATCCATATCAAAGATCACATGAGAAACAGGCTTGTTTCCGGAAGTTGACATTTTGAATGACCTTGGGGTGTCACTACGGTAATTCATTGAAGAAACTGAATAAGTGTGAAGGTGTAAATACCGTAATCCAACACGAAATTCGAAAATTCTGAACACTACTTTGCACATATGCCGTTCGTGCCCCCACCCCGTAGTGTTATATATCAAAATGTACACTCACTGCATGTGAGTTAAACTGTTTGGTCTGCAAGACCACGGGACATATTTAGCGTAGTGAAACCTTGAACTTGGCCAACACCGGAAGTTGCAAATTTTACTGGTAAGATATCATTTCTACCTTATTCAAGGTTTTACCACAGTCGATTGTAGTTTGATTTGGACAAGAAGAATTATAATTATTCATTAGAAGAATAGTGCCCTGAGTGTGAGGACGCCAAAAGAACTCCAAATCATTTCTTCATAAAATTCCACAGGAAGCTCTTTCAACACCTGACATCTAGAGGCTATGGAAAGGGTTCGGGCGTACAGCGTTTAAGTGGATTTTGATTGAACGAGAAATGTGAAATGCAAGTCCTGCAGGCCCGTGCAGACGTTCATGAAGTTAACCCCGTGTATCGTGAAGTCAATAAACTCCTTCTGTGACGCCTTTCAGTCTCGTTATTTCGTGCTAATTTCTAAACTCTTCTGTATTTAGCCAATCAGAACACCAGTTACAAAACGCGACAAAGATTAACATAAGAGAGGGTGCAATACCATGGGGATATTAATATTTTAATTTCTTTTCTTCTATTTTGATTGGTCGAGAATAACGACTTATTAGAAATTCAACCAATAGCAAGTCAATCCAGCGAATACAAAGATCAACCTGATATACTGAGATATCTGGACTTTGAGACCATCGTCTGGACTTTGCAAGTCTTACAAGCAAAATGGAGAGTGATTTCGCTGAGTCTGCCATTGGACAGTTTAGCGATTTATTTAATGACCCTGAAACGTGAATGTAATGATATTTGATCTTCATGAAACGTGAATGTAATATTTTGATGATGGACGTGAAACGTGAAAGTAATTCTGATTAGTAATGTGCGACGTGAAAACGTGTTACCACCTGGCGTGATTATGTGACAAAACCCCCTTTCCATAGGCTCCATCGAGATCTATTGCCTTACCTGAAATAGACTGAGCTTCTATTCTGCCACAAACCCCTTTTTAAAAGTTAGAGAATTGTTATTTGTTTGTGCCCAAATGCTTTCCACTAAAGCGCTTTGTGCGTTTTTTCTGGTGTAATTCCAGCAGTTGCTTTCAATGGGAAATTATTTTTACTACAGGGTGTTCAAAAAAAAACGCAACCCAAAGAAATCGCGATATCTTGGAAAATACTGATCCAATTATGTTCATATTTTCAGGAAAGAAAGAAGAGACTATGTATGTATAGCCCCTTTGTTAGTTAGTTGTAAAACATGATGTCTTGGACATTTGCTCAAAAGACAGTTGTACTAGCAAAATACGAAAAACGCGAATGGAAAATAACTATATCTTGGAAAATACTAATTCAATTATGTTTATTTTTTCAGGAAAAGAAAGAACAGACTGTGTATGTATAGCTCCTGTTGTCAGTAAGTTGTAAAACATGATGCCTTGGACACCTGCTCAAATGACAGTTGTACTAGGAAAATATGAAAACGCAGTCAGAGGTGACTGCCACAGCAATAAATCCAAATAACTTTCTAACCATGGTGTTTTGGCACTTCAGATTTGGCACAAATTATCCTCATTCAATATGTGGTGAATTTGTGGAGTTTCATCAAAATCACTCCTGGGACTTTATAGTCATGTGTGGCGAAGTTGAGCCTCTCTATCTTTTACAAAACATGAAACCAAATGTAATTTAAAATATTAATTTATTATAGAAAAGTTTAAGTCCAAAATATAAATTCAAGTTGTTACTTACAGTTGTTGATCTGTCCGAGTTCACGTAACGAGAATCTGAGGTTTCAATGCTAAAAATGCCTCTTTTATAATGTTAATTTTGAGGTGGGCAGAGCTGAAATAAGAGGTCTTATCCAATAAAATATGAAGAAATCTCATTAACTAAAATTGGCCGAAAAATGAATGTTTAATTTTATAGAAAGTCAATAAGGAATAGTGATGATTTTCTGCCCACGAATCTTGGATGTTTACTGAAAGTTTGAGAATTTGGCAGAATTTGGTGGGAAAGGAATGCCTAGACAAAACCTCTGAATCTCGTCCCGTGAACTCTGGATGTACAATCCAATTATCTCATTTAACCTATTAGTTCATTAAAGTCCGAAACAAGTATTTTTATGTACATTTACAGGGTGATCCAGAAGTAACGTCAAAGATGTTGTAATTTCAAAAGTATTCATCAGATCTTCATGAAATTTGGTATACATGTACCCACAACATTTCTGAGTTACCATCTCAAAGATTGGAATTCAATCATTTCATTGGTTGAAATTATGGTTGCTATAGTAACCCGATATCGCGTAACCCGGGGCAAATTACTTAACGTGTAATGCGTAATCTCAAAATATCAACAAGATCTGAAATTGTTATATCCTCAACATTTTATTTCACAACAATATAAATCATACTATTGCACAGTTACTAATAATAGTTCATTCTACATAATTGCCACCATTTGCAACACATTTCTCATGTCTGGATACCCATTCCTTGAACACAGAATTAAATCCATTAGAACTCATTCCTTGTAGGGCTAGTACTACGGCATTTTTCAATTCCTCACAGGATTGAAAATTATTTCCACTAAGGTTTCTTTTTAGTTCCCCATACAAATAAAAGTCACTGGGGGCAAGATCAGGTGAATAAGGGGCATGTTCAAGTTGTTGAAATCCAAGTGTTTGGACTGTGTTGCTGATCAGGATTGCAGTGTGCGTAGGGGCATTGTCCCAATGCAAGATAAACTGCTGCAGATGTCCGGGACGCTTTTTCCTCAGGGAACGTTGAAGATCACGCTTCAGAACCTGAAAAACAAATGTTTAATGGTTGTTAAACCAGTTGTTTCATTGATTGGATTTGGATTTGAATCATGGCCATGGAGTTATAATTATATTGACAGTGAACAACATTTAAATACTTTAATTTAAAAATAAAATTCACAGTATGATGTATTATTAGAACAAATGATATCTTACCTTTGCAATGTAAACGGCATTAATTCTCTGGCCAATGGGAACAAAATGGGTTAACACCATTCCTCTAATGTCAAAGAATGTCACAACCATTTGTTTCTTTTGTGGAATTCCTGGTACTATTTTAGGCTTGGTTGGTGTTGGGGAGTTGTCATGTTTCCACGATGAACTTTGTTGCGTGGTCTCTGGGATGTAGAATGATAGCAATGATTCGTCACTCGTAATGATCTTGTTAAGAAAGTCATCTCCATCTCTCCGATATTTTGCAAGAAAGTCCCTTGAAGCCTTAACACGCCGGTCTTTCTGCTCCTGTGTCAAGTCATGCGGCACCCATTTAGCAGACACCTTCTTTAACAGACAGTTCTTTGTCAGTATCCGTTGCACAGTCCCATAGCTCAGATCGTGTTTTTCAGCCAATTCTCTGATAGAAATTTGCCTATTGTCCATAACATCAGCTTCAATTGCTTTGATGGTTTGATCATCGAATGACGACACTGGCCTGCCTCCTCGCTGCTTGTCTACCACTTCATCATATCCACTGGAATACTTGTTAAACCACCTGTAAATGTTTCTCTCAGCAATGGCAGCTTTACCATATGCCTTCTTTATCTGTCTTATAGTCTCTTTTACACCTTTCCCCAACTTTACACAGAACTTAATGTTTGTTCTTTGCTCTATTTTACTCTGACTTGGCGCCATCTTGAATTGGATGGGTTAGTGTCCTTGGTCATGTTAGTATTTGTCATGGATGATGGAAGCAATTCAAAGAAATTGAAAGCTTTTTATGAATGCCTATTGTGACATCACAACTATTACATATTTGTTACCATGGCAACAAATATAAAAATCATAGAAAACAAACAATGAACATTTTCAAATGTTACTGACTTTTTAAATTAGAGAAATTCACAAAAACGTTATGGTTTCTCTTCAATTTGCCCCGGGTTACGCGATATCGGGTTACTATAGCAACCATAATTTCAACCAATGAAATGATTGAATTCCAATCTTTGAGATGGTAACTCAGAAATGTTGTGGGTACATGTATACCAAATTTCATGAAGATCTGATGAATACTTTTGAAATTACAATGTCTTTGACGTTACTTCTGGATCACCCTGTACATGCTAAAAAGTACACAGTTATTAATGTAATGTGATACAGATTATATAGATATATACATTTATAAAGTTTATACACTAATATATAGGTTTTGGTTAGTTATGTTCAAGATCTTTAAGGCTAATGAGTTTTTACTTTATTTATAAAAAACTTGTATTTTTCACTGTTCTGCCAACAATTATGAAAACATATAAACATTGAAAGAAAACATTGCAAAGTTTCTCATCATATATCATTGTCTATCATTTTTATCTTAACAAGAATTCTGCCATTTAATTGGTTAAAAATCTTATCACATTTGGTAACACATAAAAACTACTTCAATCTGAAGCTAAAATATAAGAAATTAAATGGTTAGTACTACAAAATATTACTCTAAGTTCAAAGATTACCCAAACAACTGTTGTAATACAAATATTAAACTGGCAGATTCAATAATAAAAATAACGCAATATTCATAAACATGTATACATGGAAAGATCATGATGACATTAACTGATGTACAGTGAAATAAGTAGAGTGACCAGTGAATTCAACTGTGACTTCGTCACACATGGTCAAAATGCCTTCTTAACTCTCCCTGAACCAGGGCGTTTGACTGTGATTTGAAAGCATTTCAACCATGACAGTGAAGTCCCTGAGGTGATTTTGATTTCACTCTACAGAGCCAAAACATTATGGTTAGGAAGTTATTTAATTTTTTTGCGGTTGCAGTCACCCCTGACTGCATTTTTCGCATTTTGCTAGTACAACTGTCTTTTGAGCAGGTGTCCAAGGCATCATGTTTTACAACTAACCATTGTCAGAAGCTATACATACACAGTCTCTTCTTTATTTCATGAAAATATGAACATAATTGAATCAGTATTTTTCAAGATATAGCAATTTCTTTGGGTTGCGTTTTTTTTTGAACACCCTGTATTTTAAAAAAAATCCCACCATTTAATTAAAAAATATTTATAGTTTGTTTGGGCATTTTCAAAAAAGGAGATGACATGGCAACTATCCCCGGAGATACTGAATTGTGATATTACCACAGGCTGGTATCGAAAAATTTGTCCGCAGTGACGGAGCATGCTATTTTGCATAGAAACACTAGGAAATCCACACAATTTATTTTTTAATCATATGTTTTGCTATATCAAAGAAAATTACTGACTCCATGCAATGAATATATCATTTGCGGGTAACTTTAACTTCTGTTTTAAGTCTAACAACGCTAAGAGTAAGCTATTGAAAACGGCGTTGGAGTATCATACTCCAAAATGTACCATTTCTTTTTAATGGTATAATATAGCGACACAATAATATTTTTTACATATGCTTTCAGCATAACTCTGAAGGTATTAATGATATCTTGATGTATTGGGTATTTTTAATTTTTTTTATAAAAAATAATAATTAATTTTTTGTCCGCTGTGACGGAGTAGTTTCAAATCTGAAATACGTTAAGAATTTAGATTTATAATATATCTCTTTACAACTACACTTTAGAGGAGCGAGCGTGTGAAATCTCTTTCGTAAAGTATTCTGAAAAATGAAACGTAATAATAATACACAATTCAAATTCTGAGATGTATATACGACCACTCTTTAAGCTTCTTTTCTCAGTTTATACTGCAATCCAACTTATGCATGGTAACTCATGAAAATGATAGTCAACTTCATTTCAGTATAGGGTATTTGCCTTTCGTAGTGCCTTCTGTGGATCCATCGGCCTGACATGGTCATTTTTTATGGTAACTTGATTATTTTAAGTAAAATGATTTGTTGAAGATGAAGCTAAATACATATAATGGTATGGACTGTGGATTGTTCTACCCTCTTAAGTCATTCCAAAAGGTAAGTTGAGTGTATCTTGAAATATGAAAATGCAAAATTTGATTTTAAGATTGTTCTTTATTTGAATAAGAGTTATGGCTATCTGATGCAACTACAGTAAAACATGTGTACAGTGAACACATACATGTATGGAGCCCCAAAATGTGTTCCCAGTTGGTAGATGTTCACTCCATAGAGGCAATTTCATACAGAGGTCAGAGGAATATTTGATAAGAGGTGTTCACTAGAGAAAGATATTCATTGATACAGGTTTTACAGTGCAGCACGTTTACCAAGACTTTTTTATAATTTTAGTTTATGCAAAACGATGAATTTCAAATAATTACAAATTAAATCTGTATTGGGATCATCTTATATACAGTAATATTATGTGGTAAAAGGTTATACATCTGTCGGAATGCAGGATGTCTGTGCGCTATTTCGAATAAATTCATATTAGCCTTATTTACACTACACGTGACATTCCAAGACGTCTTGGCGAAAACATATTAGAAATATTATGTTGAGTTTACACCATGTTGATTCATGTTGATTTCAGTACAAGATTCCGAAAAATGCTGAGAGTGGTCGTAGTTATATCTTAGATTTACATTACCCCAGATCTCCCAGAGGCTACTTGTCATAATTTAAGAAAGTGATTTGTGACGTTCTCTCTTCTAAGGGTACTTTTAAAAGATATAATTTAAATCTTAAATTCTTAACGTAGTTCACAGTTAAAACTGCTCCGTCACAGCTGACAAAAAATGTAAACATTATTTTTTATAAAAAATATTAAAAATACCCAATACATCAAGATATCATTAATACCTTCAGAGTTATGCTGAAAACATATGTAAATATTATCTTGTCACTATATTGTACCATTAAAAAGAAATAAAAGAAATGGTACATTTTGGAGTATGATACCCCAGCGCCGTTTTCAAAAGCTTTTACTCTTAGCGTTGTTGGACTCCAAACAGTTAAAGTTACCTGCAAATGATATACCCATTGCATGGAGTAAGAAATTTTCTTTGGTATAGCGAAACATATGAGTAAAAAAATAAATTGTGTGGGTTTCTTAGTGTTTCTATGCAAAATAGCACGTTCCGTCACAGCGGACAAATTTTTCGATATCAGCCTGTGATTACACAGCTAAATGGAAACCATACATTTTAGGCACACCAGCACATAAACCTTGATTCTGGAATCTATTTTCCCATTTTGACTGACCTTACTTTTGATAGAAGGGTCTTCATTATAATTGTTTCCTAGATTGTCAGCTTCTCCTTTTCTGTTTGTAACATTTGCCTTTTTGTTGTTTTTCAGAGAGATGTAGAGATACACAATGTAATGAATGTTGTTGAACCTTTATGAAGTCCTAATTAACATGAACAGTATATGCCTAGATGTAAGTAATACTAGTTATTCGCAAATGTAACCTTGTTCTTCAATGTACTGTACATATCTGAACTCACCAGCCATGACATGTTCTTTTACAAAATTACCTACAGTATAGTGAGCCATGACATTTTCTCAAAAGAACATATCTGTAGTCTGTACTGAGACCCCTGAATACCCCTCAGGGTATTCTAGAGAGTTTACATATATATGCTAAAAGATTAACATGTGCATTGTATCTGGTGTTCTATAGTGATTAACATATTTATGGAATAAGAATTAACATGTGCAATGTATCTAGTGTTCTATAGTGATTAACATAACTGCTCTAAGAATTAACATGTGCATTGTACAGGGTGTCCAAAAAAAACAGGACCGTAAGAAAGTTGAATAACTTGGTCAATTTTGCATATTTTGCCTTGAAATTTAAGAATTATTTAGTTCATCCAATGTGAATTTTGTTCTGAAAGTTTGATGATAATCTGTTTATTGTGTCAAAAACTACAGTCCTTCACAAAACATGCTCAAAGTGGGCACTTCTCCTCTCTATGCACAAACGAATCCTGCGAACAAAGTTGTTAATGACCCTTACTTACTAAATATTGGGTAGTTATTGCCCTCTTAAGATTGTTAGGGTCCTGTCAGTATACACACTGGCTTTGAGAAATCCTCAAAGATAAAAATTTGGGGGATTTAGATCAGGCGAATGAGCTGCCCATATGGTTTGCGTTCTGCAACTGATGAGCTGGCCACCAAAGCATTGCCTAAACCATTTCAGCATATTATTTGCAGTGTTGGGATGGTATTGGCTTGTTGAAACCACTGCTTAATTATCTCCTTAGATGTCCCTTCTGGTGCTTACTGACCTCCAAAACTTGGTGAGAACTTACTGGTCCTTGTTCATGGTGATAGCAAGTCCCAAGTCACCTTCGAACCAAAAGGGACTGATGATTCCATGTTTCCTCATTGCCACCCAGGGAGTGCATTGTTCAGAATGCAATGGGTGCTGTAACACTTCAACAGGAGGATGTAAGCCCCAGCAGCAATTGTTCTTGGAACAAACTTGTCCATTCAGATAGACATGACGTGTAGGAGGATCATCAACAGCTTTGTTCGCCGGATTGAATCGTGCATAGAGATGAGATTTGCACATTTGGGGCATGTTTCGTAAGGAGCTGTAGTCTTTGACTCAATTGTTAGATTATTACCAAACTTTCACAACAAAATTCACATTGAATGAACTAAATAATTCTAAAATTTCAAGGCAAAATATGCAAAATTGACCGAGTTATTCAACTTTCTTACGGTCCTGTTTTTTTTGGACACCCTGTATCTATTGTTCTATAGAAATTAACATATCTATGGTATAAGAATTAACATGTGCAATGTATCTAGTGTTCTTAAGTGATTAACATAACTGGTCTAAGAATTAACATGTGCATTGTATCTGGTGTTCTATAGTGATTAACATATTTATGGTATAAGAATTAACAGGTGCAATGTATGTAGTGTTCTATAGTGATAACATAACTGCTCTAAGAATTAACATGTGCATTGTATCTAGTGTTCTATAGAAATTAACATATTTATCCCATCGAACGAAGTTCGTAGGGATATAGGGAACGCCTCCATCCGTCTGTCCATCCGTACGTACATAAGTAGTTGAGTGATTTTGTTCATGTTTGGTATGTGAATACTTTAAGCATGGCCCAATGTCTAATGACATTTTGGGAAGTAGGTGGCCATTTTGAAAAATGGCCGCCATTTTTTGGTGTGCTATTTTACATTTTTTACAATAACTCAAAAAGTAGTAGAGCGATTTTGTTCATATTTTATATGTGAATACTATAAGCATGGCACACTGTCTAATGACACTTTGCGTAGTAGGCGGCCATTTTAAAAAATGGACACCATTTTTTATGTTTTTTACTATAACTTGAAAAGTAGTGGAGCGATTTTGTTCATATTTGGTATGTGAATACTTATGAAACTTGCACACTGTCTCATGACACTTCGCATAGTAGGTTGTCATTTTTAAAAATGGCTGTCATTTTTACATTTTTTACTATAACTCGAAAAGTATTGGAGCGATTTTGTTCATATTTG
Organism: Owenia fusiformis; assembly: GCA_903813345.2. Taxonomy (NCBI): domain Eukaryota; kingdom Metazoa; phylum Annelida; class Polychaeta; order Sabellida; family Oweniidae; genus Owenia; species Owenia fusiformis. The sequence goes on from CAIIXF020000004.1 coordinate 18,742,544, forward strand.
ATATGTGAAAACTTTGGGGAGTAGTTGGCCATTTTGAAAAATGCCCACCATTTTTGTGTGTGTTATTTTACATTTTTTATTATTCTTCAAAAAGTAATAGAGCGAGCATTTACATGTATGTGTGTGCGATTTTTAAATTTTTTTATATGTGACGTGACTACTTAAAAGCATATTACTTCTTCTGATGACAACTTGGCTAGTGAGCAACCATTTTGAAAATGGTGGCCTTTCTTAAGGATGTTATTTTACGATATTTGCTATATATTTTGTTTGTAAAAATGCCAGCCATTTCTGTTCGATGGGATTCGCTACGCTTTGGCGTTGCCATTGTTCTGGTTATGGTATAAGAATTAACATGTGCATTGTATCTAGTGTTCTATAGAAATTAACATATTTATGGTATAAGAATTAACATGTGCAATGTATCTAGTGTTCTTAAGTGATTAACATAACTGCTCTAAGAATTAACATGTGCATTATATCTAGTGTTCTATAGAAATAAACATATTTATGGTATAAGAATTAACATGTGCAATGTATCTAGTGTTCTATAGTGATTAACATAACTGCTCTAAGAATTAACATGTGCATTGTATCTAGTGTTCTATAGAAATTAACATATTTATGGTATAAGAATTAACATGTGCATTATATCTAGTGTTCTATAGAAATTAACATATTTATGGCATAAGAATTAACATACATGCATTGTATTGAGTGCTCTATAAGAATTTAACATGTGCATTGCATCTAGTGCATGTTCTATTGAAATTAACATATCTATTCATATAAAGTAATTAGCATATCTATGCTATAAGAATGAACATTTATCTTGGGTTCTATAGGATGTATAGAGTCATATATAGGAATTAACATACCTAGTGATCAGTAGGAATAAATGAGGTGTCTAATGAAAAGGAAACATTACTTCATGTAATTAAGTCGGAGCTACTGTATATATTGATGATTGTTAAAGCAGTTAGGAAATGCATTTAATTCATCGGTTTATTGTATAAGAGATAGAAACATCCTAGAAAGCTTTTATTAAATTGTATGCCGTGAGATTGCATTGTGGATATAGTTTGTGCAGCAGCAGTTTGTTTTATAATAATCACATTAGTTCACTATACATACGCTGATAAAACTAACTTCAATTCAATATAATCTCACTCGTAAAGTAGCAGCATAGGCAGCAGTACTTCAACACACTTTGAGGATATTTATACAGGTTTTATTATGAAGGGAATTAATAGCATTCCATTGTCTGAAATTCTAATTGATTAAGTGAAACAAATTCATAAAAACAACAAGATTGTGATAAATGCATACATGTATTACAATCTAAAATCTCAAGATCACAAACTACTTCTCTTTAGCCTCATAGTCATACAGATTAGATATAATAAGGCTGAATAGGGTCAAAGGCCACAAAAGCTTTTATGATACGATACATAGGGATAGGTAACCTATCTGGCCAACAAGTACATATACAGAATATCTATGAATATTTCCAGGGACATTAAGACAAGGAAGGGTGTGGTGTCTGCACTGTAGAGATCAAGACACTCACTTTAATCATGCAAACATTAAACCTGAGTTTTGCTGGATGTGGCTTCCTGGGGATCTACCACTTAGGTGTTGCTCAGTGCCTTGTAAAGCATGGTGACCGTCTCTTGAGAGAAGTGCAGTGTATAGCTGGTGCTTCCGCTGGCTCACTAGCAGCCTCTGCCATAGTAGCAGGCCCAGATAAATTAGGGGTGAGTTAACAAGAAAATATCACCAGAAATTCACCTATATGTTGATTATGGTGGAAACAATTTCAGTATATAAGGTTAGTTCCAATGATTCATCTTTATGTCACATATTGTTAATGGTTTCCAACTTTTTGTGCATGGTGTTCGGTGGTTGGCAGTTTGTGGTCAGCATATGGCATCTGTAACAAATGGCAGGTGGTGACATTTTGCATCTTAATGGCTTGTTTTTATTTACATCAATCCCTTTATATTACATATTCTCATTTATTCACACCAAGTGCTTTAACGAACTTAGCCTGCATGGTGAGTGTGCTGATGAGTAATTTTAGGCCTTTAGTATATTTATCCCATTTTAAAGTACGGTATCTCTAATAAATTAATTGTGTTGCTTTATATAATTTTATAATTTATAGAACTACAATTTTTCTTTCAGGAGTGTGTCAAATTCTGTTTCTCCCTGGCTGAAGCACAAGAGAATCAACGATTTGGAATGTTGACACCAAAATTCAGTCTTCTGAAGCCATTAGAGGAATTCCTACACACTATGCTCCCTAATGACGCCCATGTTACATCATCGGGAAAGCTGTTTGTATCACTTACGGAAATGTCTTCCAATAAAAATGTTTTGAAATCTACTTTTGAGACGAAGGATGAATTAATACAGGTATGTGCTATAATCACCTGAAGGTGGGATACTTTATTTTTCCCATATGATTGTTCCATATGTTACTTAGGAAAAGTACATTTGGTTGGAGGATAATTGGAAATAAACTACATATGCAACTCAGTGTAAAATATTAATAAATGAAGAGAAACTAAAACAGTAACTGTACTGATATGTAGAAATGCAGATGATCTAAACTCTGCTCATATTGATTATAGTTTAGAGATAAACCACATTCATCATGTAAATTAAAAACAAACCTTGGGAAGATTTCACCTGATAATAAAGTTCAGTTGGAATACAGTGAAGCCCTCATATGTCTGTCTGTGCATACTATAATTAATATAATACTGGATATGACAATGGAAAAAATGAAAATCAATCTATAATCTATCTACATGTTGTACAGGGTGACCCAAAAAAATGCAACCCTCCATTTCTTCAATATTTTTCTTAAATGGTGGTAAATTGCTCTGAAATTTGGCACACGAGGACTATATTCAATGTGGGATCCTCTGGCAAAGTTCCAATAATTCTAGTCTTATATTGATAGAGTTATGGTCGTTCCAAAATATGCTCCAAATGTCGTCCATTTCCAATGTTAGGTTTTCGAATGAATCACATTCCCTTCTTTCTGAACATGTAAATTCAAGAAATAATGTGTTCTGGGATCACAAATTCCAGATGAAGTGCTTCAAAGGCCCCTTCATTTTGTTAAATGCACAGCTTGGGCTGCCAATTTCCAAACATGAAATCATCAGCCCCTTTTGGTTTAAGGTTGATAATGGCAACACTGTTACTGTTAACACACAGCGCAATCCAGGTGTTCCCAGGAAGTTCTAGGCAGTTCTAGAGTGACATAGAGGCTTCAATAGACAATAACAGTGGTTCTAGAAGGATGGAGCTACTCCTCACACTTCTAATGATAGCATAGCCTGGCTCACTAGTCATTTCTATGAGAAGATTGTCTCTCCTAGGACGGAGAACCCGTGGTCATCCCACAGTCTTGATCTCAATGCCCCTGACTTCTATATATGGGGTTATTTAAAGGATAATGTGTATGAAAATAACCCTCCCGCAATTGCAGAACTCCAACAAGCAATGGCTGCAAAAATTTGAGCCATACCCATGGGGAAGAATGCATCCGTGTTATGAATAGTTTTCCTAGACGACATCTGGAGCATATTTTGAAACAACCATAACTCTATCAATATAAGACTATGGTTATTAAACTTTGCCAGAGGATCCCACATTGAATGAAGTCCTTGTGTGCCAAATCTCAGAGCAATTTACCTCCATTTAAGAAAAATATTGAAGAAATGGAGGGTTACATTTTTTTGGGTCACCCTGTAGATGTCCAAATGTTAGTCTAAATTGATATTTGTGTAAAGATTGTATGGTTATGTTGCTCTTAAACAAAACACATGAGGCAGTATATTTATATACTACAAGATGTGTGTCCATCAATCCATCTCTCAATTTGTCTAATTCAGTTTGTCTTAGTCATTATTGTTAAGACATTTCAAATAATACCTTTTTTATATGGAAATTGATCCTTGGGGTTTGCTACTCACTGGAGTTGCTGTTTATAGTAATTTAGTTGTTATTGAATCTGTCAAATTAATCCATAATTATCTCCCAGCAAGCCTATTACAAGCCACACCTTTAATCTCCAGATTATTCATCTAACCAACTGCTCTTCTGGTGTTTAGTACAAATGTGAATATCAATTAGGCCATAAGAAGTAGATTCTTTGTTTTGCATTCTCCTTGCTTGCACGATTTTGAGTAAATCATAAAAAACAAACACATCCAAATAGTAATCACAAGGGTCTGAAAATGCCATCGCATTTCATTCAATAAGAATCAGACGAAATGGCGGATAATTTGATGTGCGTCAAAATTGACAGTGTTATTGATTACTTTGGCATACATTGTGTATTTTCTTATTTTTTACCCTTGAGTAATAGCTATGTTTAAATTTATTAGATATGTGTTTGTAATTACTGCAAATTGGTATGTTATCCCTTAGCCCATAAAATGTATACATTTCTCAGGAAACAAGTTGTGTTTTTCTTGAGTTTGTGTTTGTTTTCCTTGTACCCTTGCATGAATTGAATTTTGCCAGGACGCAAAACAAAGAATATACTTCTTATGGCCTTATTAATACTAAATGTGAAGTCTGTTTTCTTTATTTTTTGCAAATTCTACTTCAACTCTATTTTCTTTTAAAAACATGATATGACCCTAATGATATATTTCTCATAGTCATTTAAATACATTTCATTTAGCATGCTTTCACTCATTACCATCTTCATTGGGAAGTTCCAAGCACTGGATCCAGGTGAACCCTTGGTGGGCCCAGAAATAAATATTTGAGCCCAAAAAGTATTTGGGCCCAAACATTTTGTAGGGCCTCAATTAGTGGGCCTTTTTGGGCATTACTTGGCCTTTTGTCAAACTGTTAAACAATTTTTGGATTTTGGGGCTCAAAATTTTCAAGATTTGAAATCTGCCCCCCCCCCCCCGTCTTGTTAGCTTCTGGATCTGCCAGTGATTGAACTGCTTGTTTTGAACTTACTATACTCTAATATTCTTTCTTACTTTTTTCCAGTGTTTGCTGGGTAGTAGCTGTATTCCACATGTTACTGGCACCACTCCTATAGAGATCAATGGAAAGGTAGGTAGCTATATTCCACATGTTACTAGCACCACTCCTATAGAGATCAATGGAAAGGTAGGTAGCTATATTCCACATGTTACTGGCACCACTCCTATAGAGATCAATGGAAAGGTAGGTAGCTATATTCCACATGTTACTAGCACCACTCCTATAGAGATCAATGGAAAGGTAGGTAGCTATATTCCACATGTTACTGGCACCACTCCTATAGAGACCATTAGAAAGGTAAGTAGCTATATTCCACATGTTACTAGCACCACTCCTATACAGGTCAATGGAAAGGTAGGTAGCTATATTCCACATATTACTGGCACCACTCCTATAGAGACCATTGGAAAGGTAGGTAGCTATATTCCACATATTACTGGCACCACTCCTATAGAGATCAATGGAAAGGTAGGTAGCTATATTACACATATTACTGGCACCACTCCTATAGAGACCATTGGAAAGGTAGGTAGCTATATTCCACATGTTACTGGCACCACTCCTATAGAGACCATTGGAAAGGTAGGTAGCTATATTCCACATGTTACTGGCACCACTTCTATAGAGACCATTGGAAAGGTAGGTAGCTATATTCCACATGTTACTAGCACCACTCCTATACAGGTCAATGGAAAGGTAGGTAGCTATATTCCACATGTTACTAGCACCACTCCTATACAGGTCAATGGAAAGGTTGGTAGCTATATTCCACATATTACTGGCACCACTCCTGTAGAGACCATTGGAAAGGTAGGTAGCTATATTCCACATGTTACTGGCACCACTCCTATAGAGACCATTGGAAAGGTAGGTAGCTATATTCCACATGTTACTGGCACCACTCCTATAGAGACCATTGGAAAGGTAGGTAGCTATATTCCACATATTACTGGCACCACTCCTATAGAGATCAATGGAAAGGTAGGTAGCTATATTTCACATTTACTGGCGCCACTCCTATAGAGACCATTGGAAAGGTAGGTAGCTATATTCCACATGTTACTGGCACCACTCCTATAGAGACCATTGGAAAGGTAGGTAGCTATATTCCACATGTTACTAGCACCACTCCTATACAGGTCAATGGAAAGGTAGGTAGCTATATTCCACATATTACTGGCACCACTCCTATAGAGATCAATGGAAAGGTAGGTAGCTATATTACACATATTACTGGCACCACTCCTATAGAGACCATTGGAAAGGTAGGTAGCTATATTCCACATGTTACTGGCACCACTCCTATAGAGACCATTGGAAAGGTAGGTAGCTATATTCCACATGTTACTGGCACCACTCCTATAGAGACCATTGGAAAGGTAGGTAGCTATATTCCACATATTACTCGCACCACTCCTATAGAGACCGTTGGAAAGGTAGGTAGCTATATTCCACATATTACTGGCACCACTCCTATAGAGATCAATGGAAAGGTAGGTAGCTATATTCCACATAATACTGGCACCACTCCTATAGAGATCAATGGAAAGGTAGGTAGCTATATTCCACATGTTACTAGCACCACTCCTAAAATCTCCTAGAATGGTCAATGGGAAGATAGGTCACTATTCCACATGTGATTGGGATCAACATTCAATGTTTTCATTTACATAAATCACATATTTCATAATAATTTGTGCAATGAAGTCCCATTCACTTTCAACCCAACAACATTCATAAATACAATAATGTTTGATGGAAAGGGGAATTTGATTGGTTTAAATATAAGTCATTTAATCAAATATTTGACAAAACAAGTTTCTTTCCTGATAATTTAATAATCTTGTTCAATACACTTAAGTTCTTAAGCAGGGGGGAGTAGCTGATTTTCGCTAGAAAATTCAACAAATCCGGAAAATTAATTTTTCATCTGTATTTGCAGAAATATAAAGATGGTGGGATCACAGACAACCTGCCAATATTCAAAAATGGCCGAACAATTCGTGTGACACCATTTTGTGGTCGTCAGGAAATCAGCCCTCATGACAAAAGGGGGCGTGGTTGGTATCTGACATATTGTAATGAAGAATTCCAAGTGAATGCCAATAACCTTATAAGGGGTTACCACGCCTTCTCTCCACCACAAAAGGATTTGATGTGGATGTATTACTACCAAGGCTATTTTGATGCAACAAGATTTCTTAAAGCTGAAAATTTATATGATGATGTCACTGGACAAGACGATGTACCAAAATCAGAGAATATGCCAGATTCTCACTCAGGTATTGAAAATTGTGTCCACCCACAAGTCAATATGTCTCCAAAATCTATTAGATTGACAAAAAGTGATACGGATATTCATTCACTAGAGGAAAAGGAGGAAAATCAAGATGCAAGAAAGCGCTGTGCATCTTCTAATGGGTCCAATACAAATGCCAGAGAATCTGACAAAGTTCAATTTGAGTCTACTTTATAAGGGATTTATTGTCTCTAACTTGTGATATACTAGTATAATGTTTCATGGAGATTGGCTTGGTTGTAAAAGGTTTATTATTAATTCTGTAAAATTAACTTTGGTAAATAGGCATTTAGCATTTAATTTCACATTTTTGAAACTATCCCAAAATCATAAAAAGTACCAAATATTTATTTAAAAAAAACAAATAAAATGGCATTTAAGCTAGGACCTATAGTGTAATGGGACTTTGTGCTAGTCATTTCAGTCCATTCACATTTTAGTAGACTAGTTTTGGTCAAATGAATATAAATATAAAGGCTGTATTTTTGTATGCCCCTAGTGCAAGTTTTGATCTCACATGTACATTCCGGTCATACAGTGTCGTTATAACAAGGCATGGGAAAACAGTCATACCAACAGACTCAGTCATGTCAGTGCAGTTTATGCAGCCATCACCCAGTTGCTTGTTACATTATACAACAATAGCATTTACCATAACACATTACATTAATGTACCATATGTGTTTACAAGGCTTGATTGTCATTTTCTTTTCTTTGCCTTATAACATTTATAATGGTCTTTCGAGTCTAGCCAAACTTGTAATAAAATAAATCTTATACATGTACTCACTGTCACATGAAATAAACTAAAAATGAAACAAAAAAGTGTTTCTAAACATGACGTCTCGGGATTACATGTTTTACATGACAGTTTTCAATGCATTGTTATGAGCGGAAATGCAATGGATTTATTTTTTAAACCATATCACCTATTTATAAAGTCTAGTATACATACAGTAATGGGGTTCTGACTGATGTAGATCAGGTGTTTGATAAAATTACTGTTTTAGTTTCAAATTGAGGAATTAGTAAATGGCCTTAAATTCATTCAAAAAATGTTTGTCAATGATACATCAGTTACATCACACAGATATTTTTACATTTTGTCAATCTTCATACAGCTGACGTGTATTGTTAAATTGAGGTTCAGAAGTTAGAAAGTTGTTTTAGTTCTGTTTTGTATTGTACACTGTTTTGTATTGTACACTGTTGTGTATTGTACACTGTTGTGATTTATTTGCCATTGTATTGTTTTGGCATCAGAGCATCAATAAAAGATATATATATGTAAAAAATACTTAACATGCTGATTTTTTGTTCCATTTTTGCTTCGCCCTCTTTAAACTAACAAAAAAATGAATGGAACCTTTAATAAGGAACCATGCAGATAGAATGGTAAACACAAAGCTCATTTTATATTAGCTTAAACCACACTTAGGTAGCAACAAAATAGAATGAACTGTGTTTTATTTTTAAGAATTTACAGCTATAAGAAAGGGAAAGCGTGCATTATTTTTCTATCGTTTTTAGCTCACATGGTGAGCTTTTGCAATCACTCACTTGTCCGTCTGTCTGTCTGTCCGTCCGTCCGTCCGTCCGTCAACAATAGTGGCACGTTTTAAAACCTCTGTCGATAGGATTCCTGTTTTAAGTTATTTCTGTTCAACATCAAAACAGAAAACTCCCCTATGACTCCTGGTTCAAAAGCTCGCCTATTTTCAAAATGGCCACCACTTTTGTCTCGCGAAATTCACTTTTGACCCATTTCCTAGCTTTACAAATAATTTCAGGTGTCCTACATTGTAAAAATTCATGTCTATGTAAAGGGTATATATATGAAATAATTTTGTTACAAAAAATCAGCGAAAAATTATATCCATTTTTTTATTTTCAGCCATTTTAGTTAACATTGATTTGTCTATCTGACTCGCGAAATCCACTTTCCGTCAATAACAGTGGCACATTTTAAACCTCTGTCGATAGGATTCCTGTTTTAAGTTATTTCTGTTCAACATGAATACAGAAAACTCCCCTCCTGGTTCAAAATCTCGCCTATTTTCAAAATGGTCGCCATTTTTGTCTCGCGAAATTCACTTTTGACCCATTTCCTAGCTTTACAAATAATTTCAACATCAATACAAAAAACTCTCCTATGACTCTTGGTTCAAAAGCTCGCCTATTTTCAAAATGGTCGCCATTTTTGTTTCGCGAAATTCACTTTTTGCCCATTTCCTAGCTTTACAAATAATTCCTGCATTGTAAAAACTGCCATGTCACTAAGAGTAGTTGTATGAAATAATTTTGTTACAAAAATTCGGCAAAATATTATATCCGTTTTTTTATTTTCAGCCATTTTAGTTAACATTGATTTGTCCATCTGTCTCGCGAAATCCTCTTTTGGACCATTTGCTTAAAACCTCTGTCGATAGGTTTCCAGTTTCAAGTTATTTTTGTTCAACATCAATACAAAAAACTCCCCTATGACTCCTGGTTCAAAAGCTTTCCTGATTTCAAAATGGTTGCCATTTTTGTTTTGCGAAATTCAATTTTGGCCCATTTCCTAGCTTTACAAATAATTTCAGGTGTCTTGCATTGAAAAAAGCCATGTCACTGTAAAGGGTAGGTGTATGAAATAATTTTGTTACAAATAATTGGCAAAAAATTATATCTGTTTTTTTTCAGCCATTTTACTTAACATCGATTTGTCCATCTGTCTCTCAGTCAGTCCAAAATAGTGGCAAGTGGCTTAAATAATTTTGTTACAAAAAATCAGCAAAATATTATATCCGTTTTTTTTTATTTTCTGTCACCATGTGAGCCCAGTACCCACAGTACTAATTTTTTAAAGAGTGTACACTTGGCATTAGCTATCCAAATCCAGTGTGCACTAAAGCTGAACTAATTATACCCTATTCACTCTTTCAATAGCCTAGTTGAATAGTAAACGCAAAAGAAACAAACTTAATTAAACTATACATGCCCTGTCAAAGGCTTTGTATAAAAAACCTCCTACCTCATACCCACCTACTTGGGACATGATACAGTCATTGAAGGGTACAATTTTAAAGATTTTAAAATCTCAAAATAGCTCTAATTATTTACATTTCTACAATTCCGGCTTTATTTTATGACTAGACGGATGACAGACAGTGTATGCCCTAAGGATTCCAGAGCTGCTGGTCAAAAAGGCATTACTGACCAGTTGCAATGTTATTTTCCTATACCTAGTGAAAAAATCAACTGGTCAATATCAAAAGTAACCAGATAATGACCAGCTGTCCGACGCTTAAGGCGTGCCCTGATGACAGATCCATAAATAAAGGCATATGGGTGCATTGTAATGTGTAATGACCCGAGGGGGCCCCAGGGGAATAACTATAACTAACGACCACAAGCATAGGTCCTACAAGCCAGATAAAGAATTTGAAAGAAAGTGTGCTAAATTGGATGCTCCGAGTGGGAATGGAACCAAGCTGGGATGTAGTAGCAACTTGATCAATGGTCGTTACAAATGCATATAATTCATCATAAACTAAGATTTACAAACTTAGATCTTTAAAATTGAACCCTTCAAAGACTGTATCATGTTCAACAAAACAAAATTATAACATTGTAGCCTGATTTTTCATTCATGATTGAATAGAGCCAGGCTTTAAATAGACCACACGTCACGTGCACTGGACCCCGGATTGAATATAGTGAATCCAAAAATTAATGGTGGAGTGATACCTGTGCACTGATACTGCAGCGCCATCACGTGGAAGCGTGAAAGCCGCCATATTGGATCTTGCAAGCACTCCCAAATACTTTGTGCGTTTATATTACAAATTTCCTATCGTTTAAAGGTAAGCGCTTCTAGTTAAATGTAGACTTTTGTTAAAATAGGCATTGGGGATCTCAAGAGCACTTTATTGTTAATACAGTTTATCACTTTTTTACAAAATTTGCAAATGAACTTCTGTTTGCTTTGTTTTTCAGATTTTTCCGATTCTTTTGGGTAGCTTAGTTTTGGCTTGTCTTTAGCTTAGTCTAGCCTAGTCTGAATCATCTTTTCGTTGTGAACATCAATTAAATATCTACATAAGTAGTCAAAGGAGTAGTGCGATAATTTATGGCACATAGGCCCCAGGACATTTATAAATAAATAGAGTCAAATCTACTTATTTATACATGTATTAGGTGGGTATCCAAAACCATGGACAGGGGCATAGATCCCGGCCAGATTATTTTGTAGTAGAATCAGTAGCTCAATAAATATTTCTGTATTATTCTTTGAGCCTATGATCCTACTACAAAACGATCTGGCCAATATCTGTGGACAGGGGTGACGTTCTATCGAAACTCAGATATCTAGATCGAGACTAAGACATTATTTAAATGTCTGAGTTTTGATAGAACGTCACCCCCGTCCGTGTACAAAACCAGAAATTCTGAAGATGCCAACCAATCTCCAAGCTTTCATTCAGTGCAATCCGTACCTACTTCACTTACCTCATGTAGTTCTTAAAATTCCCGTGAAATTTACCATTCTAGAAATGTTGATCTACTTCAAAAAAAAAAAATTTTTGCGTTTGCTCCTGATTTTTAGAGGTGTCACAGTTTCCCGACGTATTGGACTGTCAATTTCGGTCCAGATGCTTCAGTACATAAATTACTTCCCTAGAATGCTTAAAAACGTGTATAAATAGCGAGGAACACCTCCGATTTCATTCTGAAAAATTAAATATTTTCACTTGTTATTTTCACCGTTGTTATGCAGTTCGTTTTGAAGTGACATCACCCCCATATTCGTAATATTCAATGTCTAATAAACGAATACCACATGTCGATGTGATGTTTTAAGGTCAGGGTGCATGTTGGGAAATTTTCTGCATTCCTCAATTGAGTCACATGTTATTTTTCAAACAAGAATCACTCCTTCCCTTCATTGTCTATATCTTCCAGTTTTGCACAAAGAGTGCACTTATGTGCCTAGAAAAGACTTGCGAGAAGAATGTTTTGATAAAGTGTATAAAAAACAAGAAAATTCAGTGAAAAAAATCAGAAAATTTTCAGAAATTTTTTTCACTGAATTTTCTCATTTTTTATACATTTTACAAAACAAACCTTCTCACAAGGCTTTTCTAGACACAGAAGTGCACTCTTAGTGCAAACTTGGAAGATGTAGACAATGTGGGGAAGGAGTTATTCATGTTTGAAAAATAACATGTGACTCAATTGAGGAATGCAGAAAATTTCCCAACATGCACCCTGTCCTTAATCAATAAAATCTTTTTCTTAGATAACAAAGTATGATATTGGTTAACTCGCCAGAAATTAATATAATATTATTTGAAGCGTTTTTACAAAATTTTGAAAACGTGTAGTAATGTTGAACCCAGTGATTACTGATTGTCAATCTTGACATTTTACAATTTGTTACTCCGCGGAGATTTTACCTAAAAACACATCAAATACAACATTGATTACCTATTTGGACGGTTAAATCATTTATAATTTATGTTTTATCAAAGTTTTGGCGTTGTTGATTAAGTATTACAGATCGAGCTAATTTCTGAATCTTTGTCAGATCGTGCACCGGGTATTTCAGAACTATTTTAACAACGTCAGAGAGGTAGTGAAGGTATGCAACGAACGAAATGAATTTTGAGAATGGATGCCAACTTTTGATGGTTAATTGTGCAAAGATTATCGTCTTTCCTTAAGTTTTGTGTGATTTTAAAGTAAGATAAAATACTAAATAGTAACTTACGGGATGAATCATCACAGATATGCAAACTTGCTAAGACTTTCAAATGTTGAACACATTTCTTCAAATTTTGGATACCTTGGTCCAAATCTGAACACCTTGGCCCACACTTTGAGGTCCTTGGTTCAAATTTTATTGCATATAACCAAATTTTGGACACCTCAAAATTTTCGTGCTTGCGGTGACGCGGTCTGTCAAGGGCAGCCCTGTCAACCCCTCACGCATTAGGCGTGATTGTCACGCATTTGCTGGAAAAATAGAAAATACGCATCAATGTAGCGTGTATGATCAAATATCAGGCAAATCACGCATTTTGTTGATATTTTTAAAAATTGTATTTTATGCCGATACGGTAAAATACCCAACAGCGAAAAAAAGCGTATTTCGTTCGGTCTTTACACGCGATTGCCGTTTATGTCACACATTTGGTCCAAAAGAAATGTATTTATCACACATTTGTTTAGAAAATATTTACACCATGGTCATTTGCAATATATTGGGCACATTTTCTAAAAAATTCAAAAAAGATTCTGTCCAGTGACCTTTCCGAAGGTCAAACTTTTAGTTATTTTTCAGTCACATTTTCAGCTGGCTGAAAAGGTTATTTCATCATCTTTTGGGTCATTCTGACCATGTACATTGTGATCCTGGCCATGTAAATGATATGTGGAACTAGTTAAACTGACTGGAGGTCAAAACAGAACTCTGTTATCTTGGTTCAAAAAATGTTCAAAAAATGCATGTTTTGTCACTTCCTGTTTCGGCATTGGTACTATTAGACTTTAAGCATTGAAACAACAATCAGTTGTAACAATCAGTAGTAAGTAGTATCATTGCAAAGTGGTGATTAATCAAGATATGTGAGAGCAAGCTTATGGGCCTGACTAGATGTTGCTAGAGCAGCTAATGGGACTTTTTAGGCACCCCTTCTAGCTAGTCTATCAATTCACTAAAAAGTCAGCTAAGACACCATGAAAAATTAGATCAGAAGTTTTGCAGAAGATAATCTTTTGAACTCTTGCACTACTTTCAAACTAATTCATTAGATGAAATAATAATGTTTATTATGCTATAAAACAATGCAATTGTTTGAGAATATATAAAGTTATCTTTTTACTCATTATCATGTGTATTTCCAGTTATATAAAATGAATGGTGATACTGAGAATGGCGGCGGAGGAGGGGGTGGGGGCTATCAACGGAGCAGCGAGGGGGGAGAACCAGGGAAGATCTTTGTAGCAGGACTACCACAGGACATTGATGAAAAAACATTAGAAACTGCTTTTGGCAAATATGGAAGAATAGCAGAAGGTATTTATCAGATAAAGAAGGTCAACTAAATTAAATTTAATTCTTACATTAAGTTGGAGGAAGGAACAGTACTCTACTTGTCATCTTCCGATAACAGTATTTCAAATGACATATCTATAAGACATGCATTTCTGTACTTAATGAGAAATCCACTTGACAAGCCATATTCATTCATGTGAAGTTGGCTTCACCTATATTCAAAATGTTCATGGAAAGACGTTTGAAAAGTTGAATCCGACACAAATATTGAATTGAGAGCTTATTGCAGTATAATATATCATATTTATTGTAATGAGTGCACACCCCTTCCCTATTCTTCATGTATGTTGCATTCTAGTCAGTGGAAATATCGAAAATTATTTAAAATTACATTGTACTTTGATATCAAACTGATCATACAAAGACCACACTATCATAAGCCTAGATCGTGGGTATTTTAAATTGTGTATTATTTATGTATAACAAATGTAATATACTAGTTACAATCATGGCTATTGAAAATAATATTGTGGTACAGTTTTTTTTTTGTTATTTTAATTAGTGTTGGTGATGAAACACAAGGACTCTCAGGTTCCAAAGGGGTTTGCATTTGTTACATTTGAGAACCCAGATGATGCAGAGGATGCCATTAAAGGCATGGATACCAAGGTATGTAAGATCAAGATAAGTTAAGATAAGTTTATTGTTCTTTATAGTGGTAGGTTACACAAATCAACCCAGCCCACCTGGGCTTATCAACCACTTAACAAGTTTAAACATTTTAAATTATACAATTAGTGAAATAAATATCAATCTGTGTCATACATATGGTTACGTCTTTTGACAAAGCACTCCCTTACAAAATGAGCAAATTGTCTTGTCATTTTCTCAAACGGGTACTTTAACTTTTCTACATTTGTGTCAATACATTTAAAATTGTTATCAATAAAATACCTCTGTCTAATTTCATTATAAAAATGGCAATGAAACACAAAATGTATCTCATCTTCCACACAATTTTGTTCCCATAAACAGCATAATCTTTCTTCTAGTTTTTCATTCTTAAAATGACCCGTTTCTATTCTTAATGGTAAAATACCCATACGCAATTGTGCTAAAAATGACCGTTCATATTTACTTAAATTCAATGTCAAATACTTTTCAGTTTTATAATTATTTTTAAAAGTTGCATAAGTCCTTAACTTTGGTTTTGAACTAACCATATCTGGCCATCTATTTTTTTATAATCATCCATACGATTTTTTAGTACAATTTTTGTATCACAATATGTCATATCATTGAAATGTTCAGTAAGATTACATTTCTCTAAAATGCTTTTTACAGTTTGAGACCATTTACTCTTACATTTAATGTCCCATAAAAATATTTTCTTTGTCAGTCTCCCATCTTCCAGCCATAATAGGCGGTTAAATAATCGAACTAATTCAATTTGCTGTTCTAAAATTAAAGGTGTCCACCCAAAATCTCCATGCAAAGCATGTAAAGGCACAAATTTGTGTACTCCTGCATAATACCTTTGTGCTCTATCATAAATTAAATAAATTACAATATTTTAAATAATCATGTGCTCCCCATACTCCGACTCCATAATGTAGCACTGGCAATACACAAGCTTTAAATAATTTTGTAAAAGTATTAAATCCTATGTCTATTAAACTTGCATTTATTAATTAGAGCACCTAGAGCTCTACCTGCTGAGTCAGATAGCATTTTTACAGCTTCTTCAAACTTACAATTTTCATTAAATATAACACCAAGGTATCTGTATTGATCAATTATATTAACACTTACATCACCTAGCTTAAAATTAAAATTAATATGTATTGCAGTTGGGATATTAACAATTCTAAATAAGGAGTCTTCCCAAACCATGCAAAATTCCACAGACATCCATGAAAACATATCCGAAATGGCTTATTTTAAGGGAAAGTTATGTAAATACTCAAAGGAGAAGAGACCATGTATCTGTATTCCCTTGTATCTGTATTCCCTATCACCAATATGGGGATCTTCTAAGAGTGACATTTAATTGTATTGTACATGTTTTACAGTACTTTGGAAAATGGTTCTTGTTTTAGGAATTGAATGGTCGTAACATTCACTGTGAGAAGGCAGTGCCAAAACAAGACAGACCTCGTACATTTGTGGACAGAGGGGGCTTTAGAGGTGGATTCAGGTAAGAATGATTCTTTCTAGAAACAATGAATTATTATCCCATCGACCAAAGTTCGGAGGGATATAGGGAACGCCTCTGTCCGTCCGTACGTATGTCCGTCCGGGCAATAACTCAAATACCGTTGGCCCGATTTTGTTCATATTTTGTACACATATACCCTATGGGGGAGGAAGTTCTGTTGGAAAGCCGATTTTCAAAATGGCCGCTCATTTAAAAATGGCGGGAGTGCCTCCGTCCGTACGTCTGTACGCACATACATCCGTCCGGGCAATAACTCAAATACCATTGGCCCGATTTTGTTCATATTTTGTACACTTATACCCTATGGGGGAAGAAGTTCTGCTTGAAAGCCGATTTTCAAAATGGCCGCTCATTTAAAAATGGCAGCCATTTTAGTGCAGATTTTACAGTAATTTAGGTGCAATATGTAAAATTGTAATAGCAATATATTTTAAATGTAAAAAAATTATACAGGACATTAATAAAGCTAGAAATGTAGATATTAAAGAACTACATGGCAGCCATCTTGAAAAATGGCAGCCTTTACTCGTTATTTTACTATTTTTGCTGTAACTCGAAAAGTAGTGGAGCGATTTTGTACATATTTGGTATGTGACTACTATAAGCATGGCGCGCTGTCTAATGACACTTTCGGTAGAAGGCGGCCATTTTGAAAAATGACCGCCTTTTTTGCTATACACTTTGTTTGTAAAAATATGCCAGCCATGGCTGTTCGATGGGATTTGCTACACTTTGGCGATGCTGCTGTCTAGTTGTGAATAAAAACTATTGTGTATGAATATTGTCAAATAAAAGGCTAATAATCAACTCCCAAGAATAATCAATGGTTAAGAGCATTTGTTCAATATAAAGGTGTAGAATCAAATAATAAAATTGAAGAGAAACAAAGTCTGAACAAACCAAAATAGCATTTTTTAATTTTTGACATTCTTTCAATTCTTGTATTTGTTGCTGTATCATAAAACTCTGTTAATTGTAAAATGAATGTTGAGATTGATAAATTGAATGTATTTATTCATTCACCAGGGGGCGTGGTGGTAGAGGAGGAGGATTCAGGGGACGTGGCAGTCGAGGAGGATACAACAGTTATGGTAAGATGTCACAGCTATATGGGCTCTTGTGTGAAGTTATTCTCTTTTCCTTTTCTGGTCTGAGAAAAAGATGATTAAAGGGGTGCAAGGACAAAGTTACAACACTATCAATAGTATATACTAATCCTCTAAATTCAGGGCTCTCGCTAGGCTTTTAGACAACGGCACAATGTCATGGTCTATTTAGCTTCCACCACAACTGACTATATCAAATCATGATTGTTTCCACAGTCTAAACTTGACTTAATACATAATTTCATGAATATAGGATAAAATATAACATAAACACGATTTATCATGACTGAATGGTTATGCTGAAAATGCATCAACCACTTCACCCTAAACATTTCCTGGTGAGAGCCCTGAAATTGCATTAAATTCAGGCAAGTGGCCTTAGAATTGCAGTGAATCCTGAATATGAAGAAATCGCTCTAAAAGTCAACGGGAGTGCAGTGCTTCGGTATGCATGTATGCATGCCTATCTGAATTTAAAAGCAGTTTTAAGTAGTATTAATAGTATTAATAATTAATCAAGTATATGCTGAAGCTGTATCTAAATTAACACATAATGAAAAACTCATGGCCATTTCACTTGAAAAAGAACTGCAATTATCAATAGACAAATGATACTGGGATTTTTAGAAGGTTCTACAAGACAGTTTGCATTTTTCATATTGATCAGAATAACAGTTACTGATTTTGGGAAATCACTTTCAGCCTCCATTGACCATCCTATATCTTGTAATTCACTCAAATCATCGCAATAAATGGATGCTTTGGAAGAATGCATAGTTCTTCAGGTGGTTTTCTAAGGCCACTCTTTTACCAATTTTGTTTTTATTTAATTATGTAAGTGGCATTAGCATCTATATCTCATCATTCTGTTAGATGCTGAAGATAGTGTTAGGGTTGTTTATGCACTAACCTTTGGGGAAATGATTGTATGATGAATGGAATACTATGATATTATAGCTGCAATGTACAAGTGCAGACATTTCAATGCAATCACTTCACATATGATAACTTTGGGGTTATATAGATGGTCAATGGGGGTTCATGGAATATTAAAAGTAAGATCTGGTAATATTATTTAGGGGACAGGGAAGGGAGGGGCCCTCCCCCCTATGGATCCAGGAGCTACTACGATGACCCCCCTTATGGAGGTAGCGTACTGTGTTCTGTAGTAATACTTTGTAATATATAACTTACTTTAGGTAAGAGCTCTTATTTCAGTTATTTCAGTTTATATTTCATGTCTAGTCTTAAATGTTTCCTACACATGATTTCTTCAATTGAAATTGATATACCAGATAATATCAAACTTGTATTGGATCAGGTAGACAAAGTATTTATAATTCATTTATTTTATGAGAGGGTACATCTCTAAAATGATTTCACTTAGATATTTGAATGCGTTAATATTGAAACAGTGAAATTTGCCAAATTCCTGCTTAAAGAGTTCTAACCTCTGTTGTTGTAGCTATGTAGATGATGTATTAGTAACAATATGAATGCACTGATTGTAATTATTAGTCATTGTTCATGTGTGATATTGTAAGGTGCTTAAATTATGCATTTTATATTTCACCCCTCCCTCTTACGATGTCAATAGTGAAACCTGTGGAATACCTCTTAGAAGTGGAACATCTCTGTTAGTGGAACACTCACACGACCAATTTATGTTAATGAACTTAAGGAAATCACCTCCCAAGTAGAACACTTTTACCAAAGTACCAAAGGGGTTCCACTGAGACAGATTTTACTGTACATTGCTTGTAATCATTGATCATTGCACATGTGTGATGTTGTAAGATGCTTAAATTTCCTATTTTATATTTTGACTAAATTAGACTAAATTAGCTTTGACCCCCATACAGTAGCTTCAGAATTTTGAATTTTTATTGTGGAATTGACAAATATCTAGAATAGGGTCAGAAAATTATAAGTTATTAGTCTTACCTTGAAAATTTTATTTAATTGCAATTACCGTATTCTCTGTAATTAGCGCCCAGGGCATTTAGAAAATTGAAAATACATTATTTAGACCATTCTAATAAGCGCCCATGTATGAAAGAAATCAGAAATCCTGAGGAATTTCATGTATGGCAATTTTTCTTGACAAGAATGCATTTTCTTCAACATATTTTTATAATAATATGACAAGTGCTGTTATTGGAGAGAATACGGTAAAGATCGCTTAGACAATATTGACAGTGGTTGAAGACCCGTCTATGTCTAATTTATTTCCGGCACGCCCACTTTGTCATTATCGCCGATTACCTTCAATATTTCCACTAGAGACTGCTGGATATCGATCTAAAGTTATACATTATTTCTAATTTGATGAGAGATCATCATTATTCGTGCAAAAATCGTGTAAAAGTCGAGAAACATTAAAAAGAAACCAGAAAGTTCACGACCTTGACATGCGCAGAACATCTGCGCAGTAGCTTTTGAAATTTCTGAATGCCGATAAAGAACAATTCCTTCATTCATTATGGATTATTATGATTCCTTGATGTTTCTTGAACTTTGTGAAGCGGGGTGGGCGCTTATTAGAGAGTGGGCGGTAATTACAGAGAATACGGTAATTATTTGAATGAGGTTCATTTTTTCCATTCATACGTGTCATTTTATGTTTTTTTGCATATCTTTTGCAAAAGTATCTGGACAATTTTGTTGATATTTTACACATATATGTAAGTCCTACTACAGTGTACTTGAAATTGGGTTTTGTGTGATAAACTGACCGCTTTCATCTCATCTTGAAAATGGTAAGCCTATGCAAACTATGGAATAACCCAGTACATTTCCACTGTCTGTCCATCCATCTGTTTGTTCTTGTCAATACAAGAATTAGCATACATTTTCAGCATGAAAAAGGTGGTTATCCTATTGTTTAAACTGGTAAATACTATACTATTCTGTGATGCTTTATTTTTTATTACTGTAGAGATATGCATGAATGGTGCTTTAAAGTGAGACTAGTAGTTCAACCAAACTTGAACCATTCATTTTTCACAAAAATCCCAAATGCATTTGCACACAAATTAAAAATGCATTTTCGCAAAAATTACAAATGCATTTCAACAAAAATTATAATTGCATTTTTCACCAGAATTACAAATGTTACCAAGGCACTTTCAACTATCTCTATAATAATTCTCATGATAAGGCCTCTTTATTATGTGGCTCTTCGGCATTTGTTGGCAACAATGGCTTTACCCATAGAGAAATAACAATCAGTGCAATGGGACAACTTTCCAAACATTTGTACAAAACTGTTTTGTTTTCAAAAGTGCCTTAGAATTGAAAACACAATGCAACTCTAATTCAAATTTTTTCTATGAACTACCAAGTGGAATTTATGTGTAAAATTATAATTTCAAGGGCAGCAACAAACTAGGCCTTGCTTTTCGAGAATTGATGTGTTGCTATGTATGGTCTTGGGTCAGCTTTGCTCAAAATTGACTTCATCTACTATTAAATCCTGCATCAAATCAAATCATTACACTGATATTTGATTCATTGCACCCATGATGTTCTTGTATTGCATGTAGCTCTGTGTAGTACAGTAAGTGATGTTAACTGTATTGTGTTATTTTACCAGGAGGTGGGGACAGAGGATATAGTGATAGAGGACCGTCCTGGAGAAGTGATCGTGATGGTAGGCTGCCTCACTTACCTTTATTTATAAAGATGTAGTTCTATATGCCGTATAGTAACGTTAAATGGCTGAATTATGTTATATAAATAAGGCCCGGCGTTAATATGTTTTGCCTTGCTATCTGTCAACTAAACCTAATTTAATTAAGCCTATTCTTTAACTAACCATAGAATCATAGTTTACATAAACAACATATCTTTGCAAGATGCCACTCCTAGCTGAGGTGTCTCAGACTTGTATTTGCTATAACTTGGTTCCATTATGTTGTGCTTGCAGGTAGAGACTCTTATGGTGGGGGAAGGGACTCTTACAGAGATGACAGACCCAGTTACAGAGATGACTACCCACCAAGAGACAGTTACTCATCTAGACCTGATAGGTACATCACAAAATATTCCCATCTAATAATACCATCGAACGAAGTCCATTTTGAAAAATGGCTGTCATTTTTGCTACATACTTTGTTTGTAAAAATGCCAGCCATTGCTGTTCGATGCGATTTGCTATGCTTTGGCGTTGCTGTTGTTTAGTGAACACCATTCAACACCTCTTTCCGTCCATCGAACCAATAACTCAAATACCATTGTTAGTCTGATTTTCATATTTTGCACACATGCCCTATGGGGGTAAAGTTCTGCTCAAAAGCCTCGACAAAATCTTGTCTTGTTTCAAAATAGTGGCCATTTTACAGTAATTTAGGTACAATA
The DNA here is from genome assembly GCA_903813345.2 of Owenia fusiformis. NCBI lineage: Eukaryota > Metazoa > Annelida > Polychaeta > Sabellida > Oweniidae > Owenia > Owenia fusiformis. The sequence continues at coordinate 18,764,593 of CAIIXF020000004.1, forward strand.
TATCTAACACTGTAATAGCAATTTGTTTTGAATGTAAAAAAGTTATATAGGACATTGATAAAGCTAGAAATGTAGATATTTAATGAACAGATGGCAACCATCTTAAAAAAGGCAGCCTTTACGATTTTTGCCATTTATTCATATTTGATATGTTTATAAACAATGCTCTGTGGCTCACTGTCTTATTTTTGGCTGCAAGGCAGTCATTTTGAAAATGGCACCATTTACATGTAAGTGAGCGATCTGGTTGAAATTTTATATGTGCCTACTTGGAAGGATATTACTCTTTCTTGTGACAATTTGGCCATTGAGTGACCATTTTGAAAATCGTGGCTATTTTTATGTGTGTTATTTTACGATTTTTGAAATCTGAAAAAGTAGTAGAAGGATTTTGTAAATAATTGGCTGCCATGGCTGTTTGATGGGATATGCTACGCTTTGTCATTGCTAGTTAAAATCTGCTATTGCATATAATGATGAGATTTGAACTCTCTCACTGACAGTAATGATGTCAACTTTTCCTCTGAATATGCATTTAGCTCTGTATGCAGTGTTAGGAATTATATATGAAATGCAAGCAAATTGACCTGGCTGTTTAAAATAATAACGAAACAAAAAAATTTTCAGATGAATTGATTGAAATTGCAAAACAGGTGAAAGCAGCATACTGTGATCAGTTGTAATATAATATTAGAAATTATTGAAGTTTCAATTGAAAAAATTTTCTGTCAGTTTTTCATTTCACTGTTTTATTCACTGACATTTGTCTTTCAAATCAAAATGCACGTGAGCAGCAATTCTGAGGATTGTTCTCTCAGGCCTTGAAACAATTGATTAAAAGATCAGATGTTATGAGAAAAACAGTTGCTTAATATATTTTTTATTACTATTTTTGCAGGGATTATGGTCAACGCAGTCGAGAGGACTATGGTCCTCCTCCCAGCAGAAGCTACTCAGAGAGGGATAGAGGCAGGGATTATGGCCCACCTAGATCAAGGTAAAATATGTTTAGAATATTATTGTATTGTATTGTGGAGTATAGCATAGCATAGTAAAGAATTATTGCACTGTCATGATTCTTCTCTTTTAGACTGTTGCGCAGCACTGCACTCTATTTAGCTCCCTCCACACCCTATTGGCAAATCATGACTGTTTCCACAGTCTAAACTTGACTGAATATACAATAATAGCATTTAAAAAGGATAAAACATAACATAAATATGATTTATCATGATTGAACGGTTATTCTGAAGATGTTAGCACCACACCCTAAATATTTCCTGGTGAGAGCCCTGATACATCATGTGACATCCTGTGATATTTCCATGTGATCTTTCTTCCGTAGATATATTGAGTCTTGTTTTGAAGATTGATTATTTCCTGAACTCTATCAAACAATCATTGTTGGGATATAGATATAGTCACCCCATTCCAGGAAAATTCAAAGATTTTAATAATTTCAAGTTCAGCAAAAGTGGTGGCATATTGTTATGGTCTCCAACTTTTTTGTGACGGTGTCTGGCTGTTGGTGTCCTGTGGTCGCATTTGTAACAAATTCTTACAACTTCCAATAACTTATATACTGTTTTGACTGACTACAATTTTTTTCAAAATCATCTTCAAGTTCTCAGAAGTTAAAATCTGACTTCAGATATGAGATTTGACCTTCTCAAGGTCAAAAGGATCATTGACCAAATTTGTTTTCTTAAAATCATCTGGAAGTTCTCCGAAGTTCAAATCTGACTTTAGATTTGAGATTTGACCTTCAAAGAAGGTCTTTTTTAACTTGCTTCAAATTGACCAAATGTTTTTTATAAAATCATCTACAAGTTCTCAGAAGTTCAAATCTGATTTAAGATTTGAATTCATAATACATATTGTGAGCATCTAGAAGGTGACATTTTGTCATGTTAATGCCTTGTTTATAAACGTAGATAACTACATGAAGATATCACCAAGTGGATATTGTATACTTGGTTGATTAATTGAAAACAGAACTTTGTTTACTTGAAGTATTTTTTTTTGGTGTTGTAGTCGTGATGGACCAAGTGACTACCCTCCCACAAGGAGCTACCCCTCCAGTAGAGAATATGACTCCAGAGACTACATGAGCTCTAGCTCAAGGGACTACATCCCCTCAAGGGAGTATCCACCAAGGTACGGCACGTTTTTGATACAGCTTCATCAGAATCTTACAAAAAGTTTTTTGACTTAAACCAGGCATATGATGATGAGATTTGAACTCTCTCACTGACTTTTATGAAGTCAACTGTTCCACTGAATATGCATGGAATTTTTATTTTTATCATAAAATCATATCTTGTATCATACTGGGTGGAACTCGAATCAAATTATGTTAAATGACATCACAGTTGACAAAAACACTGATAAGAAATAGTTGGAAAGCATTGATTTCCAACTTCAACCTGATCTAAACAAGTATTTACTTGCTTCAGAACCCCAATGCTAGCTTGACATTCTCTTTGCACAAAATGCCATCCGTCATCCAAGAAAATGGAATAGAAAATGATCAAAACCTTATCTGTTAAGGAAAACAACAAAAATCAGTTAAATTCGAAGTCAGCTACATCCAGTGATCAAGTATTCAATCCAGTGATAAAGTATTCAATCTAGTGATCAAATATTCCATCCAGTGATCAAGTATTCCATCCAGTGATCAAATATTCCATCCAGTGATCAAATATTCCATCCAGTGATCAAGTATTCCATCCAGTGATCAAATATTCCATCCAGTGATCAAGTATTCCATCCAGTGGTCAAGTATTCCATCCAGTGATCAAGTATTCCATCCAGTGATCAAGTATTCCATCCAGTGATCAAGTATTCCATCCAGTGATCAAGTATTCCATCCAGTGATCAAGTATTCCATCCAGTGATCAAATATTCCATCCAGTGGTCAAGTATTCCATCCAGTGATCAAATATTCCATCCAGTGATCAAATATTCCATCCAGTGATCAAGTATTCCATCCAGTGATCAAATATTCCATCCAGTGATCAAATATTCCATCCAGTGATCAAGTATTCCATCCAGTGATCAAATATTCCATCCAGTGATCAAGTATTCCATCCAGTGGTCAAGTATTCCATCCAGTGATCAAGTATTCCATCCAGTGATCAAGTATTCCATCCAGTGATCAAGTATTCCATCCAGTGATCAAATATTCATAATGATCACAAAATTGCAGAATGAGTAAAGCTTGAAGTGAACTAATATGAGCTTAAAATATTCATTCATATTATAGTCGGGACTCTTATGGAGCACCCCCTAGAGACAGTTACAGCAGTCCCCCCAGGAGAGACTATGGTCCTCCCCCCAGCAGTCACTATGATTCACGAGACTCTTATGACCGTGGACCCCCAAGGGACAGCTACAGCTCCAGAGACAGGGACTTAGGTAAGAGAGTTATTCCTTTGTGCACCTCCAAATGGCTAACACAAAAGTCTTAAGTAATACTTGTTCAGTTTGGTTGATACTTGTGTCATTTTAATTAGACCAAGATGTTGTATTGTGTTGGGTACCCTACGTGAGAAGTTATAAAAATGAGGAAATCCTGAATTTGGAAAAATGAGCAAGTATTCACTTTTCACATAAGTAAAGGTTTGGCCCTGACCTAGCTATTTTACAAATAAGAAAAGATATTTCGTTATCAACGGATATAGATTGATGGCTAAAAACAGACAAAAATGTTATAGAATACATTTTCGGCAAGAGTTGGCATATTATAAAATGTTGCATTATGAACAGATATCAATGAAAGAATAAGAGAAAAAGAAATTGGAAGAATTTAGAAATACTTGGAGTAATATTGGAGAGTGTTAATTAATGACTGCATGCAGAATTCAACAATCACACATGGTAGTCAGCCATGCTTTTCTTTTTGCTCATAGTATTTTGTTTGAATAATTAAAATTAAGATGAAATACATCTTTGAGATTAATATGATATATTTCAACTCCTAAGTATCAACAGTGTCTGTTGAAGAGAGGCAACTATAGTAATGACCAATGATAGAATATTAATATGCATAATGCAGACATTAGATTCCAGTCTTTTATATGATGCAGATTAGAGCCAAGGAAATATTCTACCAGGATGTATCCCAGTACATGAGTGTATTCATTCTTTACTAATAAATGCATGGTAGCAAATTTGTTTTAGCAAAATTGTGGAGTTCAAAGTAAAAATCAACAGCGGAAAACATGATTCACAAAGAAACAAGTAGAATGCACATGAGAAAAGTGAGCTCGTAAGTAGAGGTGTATTGTATGTTGCAAACTTGAATATTATAGGGCCATCGCGTTTCTCACCAAGACCAAGTGGAGGCCCCTCTTATGGGGGATCTTCCTACAGATCAGAGCGTACAAGTAGACCTACCAGAGAGGCTAGCCCAGGTGGCCCTCCACCCTACAAGAGATCAAGAGGTCCGGAAGATTACCCCCCTTCAAGCAGGGGCAGCTATAGAGGGCGCTCATAAAGAGACTCCTAATGAAGGCAATCAAGCAAATCTCTTGAAGTTTGAATAATTAATATGCAGAAGTATGTGAAAGGAACAGAATCTTAAACCATATGGAACTCTGGATACTTTTTATATATCACTTGTTTTTAACTAAGGAGAGAAAGGACAATGATGAATGCACATGCACTAAGGAACTGAGTGACTCTGACAGAGCTAGAATTCATAAGAACCACAGAGTAATACAAAAACGTTGTCTGATGATAACCATAGACAGAATATGATTGTGTCGTAGATGTTGTGCTTGGACAAAATCAACATGCTAATAAGTGTAGTAATGATAGATCTAATGTGTATCTAGGAACAATGAATCATCATCTTTTCACTTATATTTTAGAGTCTAAATATCTAATGCACCATTGTGGATGTACTTATAAAACAAGGAGTTGAAGGAAGTGAATTATGATGGATTGTGTCAGATTTTATCATGTTTTATTTTCTCAATGACAACATGCTGTTGCAATATTGTAGAATTGAACAAGTAGATGTTCTGAATATAAGAGAACTATTTTAATAAATATTGTATTACATACTGAACATATAATCAAAGTGTGAAGATGTTTATTTGGTGAAACAATTCAAGCAAAGTCAATCAAAGTTCAAACAAACACAATCAAAGTTCAAACAAAGTCAATCAAAGTTCAAACAAACACAATCAAAGTTCAAACAAAGTCAATCAAAGTTCAAACAAACACAATCAAAGTTCAAACAAAGTTGGTCAACTCGGGGGAAGATTCTGAAAAATCAAAATGAGATAGAAATGAAAGAAACTCATGTTTCAGTCACACAAAAACAATGTCATACTTTTGAAGGCCAGTTTGAACTCATACTTGAATTTTGAAAAAAAAGCGATACTAACCTTTAAGAAGAGCCAAAAGGAAGGCCATGCTAATGTGTAAAATGCAGTTGCATGAATTACAGTTGTACTTACACGTGTTCCAAACAAAACAGGAAAGCTCATGTAATTGCTGACATAATTCATTATGTGATGTATTCTCATTACAAAATTCAATGATTATAACAGAACTTGTTGCTTGGAAAATGTATCAACGTTAATATATCAATGCTGACTTTTTCAAAAAGTAGAATGATTTTGATGATATAGCATTTGAGCACATTGGTAAGTAAAACTATGTCGAAGAATTCCATGCTACCATCCCAGAGTGGCCAGGATCAGAGCATAAATTGAGACACTTGAGCAAATGAAGAGTTGAAGCAGAGCCACAGCCTGAAGCAATCATATCACTGAAATTAAGAAGAGAAAAAGTTAAAAGGTAACACATGGGCCTCAAGTAAGATAGAAACTACTACATACTGAATATAACTAAACCAGTCAATGGAAAACCTTTGAAGAAAGGATGCTTTTGAGTCACTGAATGAAAACAAGAAAATAGGGAAAGATTTGGTAGTTTTGTAACTTCTGTATAGCCTTTGAAGAAACTTGAAGAGCAAAAGAGGTGTTTATTTTAGATATAAGTGATCTGTGTCTTGTACAAATAAAACCTTATATTATTTAAAGTCCTGAAAAGCAAGATGAATTTCATATAGACTTAAGTGAAAAGTGGAAGATTACTGTATATTAGAAAAATGCTAAAGGTGACATGTTCATTTGCAAGTTTATATAAATTGAAAATGATTTTTTTGCTGAAATGTTCTCACATATTATCATTGTCAGTTACCAGTTACCCTCATCAACTGTAGCTTTGAATAAATGATTGTTTGCTAGGAAGCTGATGTAACATCTGAGGTACCATAGTTGGAATCCTTACTACAAGTTCTTGGAAGCTGATTGGTGCAGAATTGTAGATGAGCCCATTCTGCTGGTGCAGTCCTGTTGTTGGTCAGAAGAGTTGAGGTGTGACAACACATCATTGAGGTAACCTTTCAATTACAACTGTAACTCATGGAATATTATTTGATTTAACCCTTTCCTGCCCAATCATGCTAATTGGCCTCATTTTCAGATTGTTGGCTTGAGTTATAAGGGTTGAGATGACCAGTTATCAATAGTACTGACCATAATCTATTGATGATGAAAGTGCTTATTTTTAGAAATATCTCATAATTCCTTAAAAGATTATGGGCAGGAAAGGGTTAAAATCAGTGGCATCTTGATGACATTTTGGCTGAGAGTGAATCCATAATAAGTAATTCGTAATTTTTGTAGTTAATATTTAACCTCATTTGACCTTGTACAGGAAAAAATAAAAGCTTTCTCTTATCACACTTTTTCAAAGTGTTATATTGTTATCATCTGGTGTTGATTGGTGTGCATGTCTTAAAGGGTAGGCAAATAGGAAAACTGTTAACTTGTTGAACTTCAAATTTTTAAATGCAAAAGCCAGCTCAAAGTGCCATGATCTGATTAACTTTTGCAAATGTTGGATAAATTGCTCTGAATTTTTTGATATTGAGAATGAGAACCCTCACCAACCGTTTGTACATTTTGTTTATTTACAGGCTGTGGCAAATTGATAGGAGTGAAATGTGGCGGTTACACTTCAAAAACTTAAGCGCAAACGATGCATTATATCCAAAAAACAAATGATGAAAAATACAGATCTTAAACTGATTATGGATATTGAAGTTTGAAGGACTGTAGAGGGAGACAGTGACGATATATGACAAAGTTATGAACTGAGAAATGATGAATCCTCAACTTGATATAATCTGATTGAAGTCTGTGATTCATCCCGTTCTAACTGCCATATCTACAAAATTGATCTTCAAATAATTTCACTTTCATATTTTCAGAATAAATTAATAATGAAAGGGAATTTGTGATATTAACTTTTAAAATACTGTAGATTGGGTTAATTTGGCGCTACTTAATTTGGCGATTTTGCCATTTTTGGCATATTGGCGGCTATTTAATTTGGCGGATATGCAAGAAAATTAACTTACGCACTGTTTGCGAATTACCATGTAAATGGATAAGTTTGGCTATGTCCATTTTTCTTTTGAGGACCACTGGCGATCATCCTTTACATTTTGCACCTCGATCGATGCTGCTACTATACCACGCTTTTCCTTTCTAGTTTTTCCCTGAATATTAATGAGTGACTGACCAGGTATGAGCCAAATTATGAGAGACATTTTTCATATTTTTGAAAGAAACTAAACCGGAAGTGACCTAAATACACTGGAGGAAATACTCTAGATAATTCCTGGGGATTCATTTTAAATTTTGGCAAAGATTTATATTGGCGAATTTTTCAATTTCGCCAAATTCGCCAAATTAAAGCGGGCGCCAAATTAACCCAATCTACAGTAACAGTTGATTCTACTGTATACAAATAGAAAAAACGATACTTTTAGTTTGAATAAATATATTTAAATATAATATCATTGAAATATTTCTTTTGTTTAGCAATCCATTTTAATGCATTGCACGATAGAATCATACAGATTACAGTCCTCTTATAGCACATCCACATGACATTTAGTTAGCTGAAAGACTATTATATCATGAGTTCATGATTTTACTGTATACAAGTACAGGGTGACCAAAAAACATGTTACTCTAAGTAAATGTGTATTGTTCAATTCATGAAACAATGATGTACTACATAGCATCATCGACTTTGAAATTTAGAGATATGTTTTTTAAAAACTTATACGTATACTTATACTTATAAACCCAATAAACAAGGTGTTTCATAATTTCCTAATTCGTCGGGAAATATCTTCTAGGACGGTAATAAAAAGGGCCAATGGCATACCATCCGTACCCCCTTGATGTAAAGCATGTTTAGTTGTGTCATATGTGTTTTCTAGAATCAAATAGGCTGATATAGCACACAGGTTTTACAGATTTATCTACTCTCAAATATATTTTTTGTAGATGATCGTTTTGAATCACCTTGTAAAAATAACGAAGGGAGAATTAGTTCAGCTAATGAATGAGTCGAGCTGTTTGATTGGATACTATGCCTATTCAGCCGATTAATTTTAATAAGCCATTCTGGTCAGTAGGTCCACACATATACTATGCGGAGATCCAACTCTGTAAGTTTATAATCTGCGTATAAAGGCCCTTTTATACGTAAAAACTTAAAATTGACCTTATAATTTCATGAGAACTTTGAAATGATCGACTCGTTCGTGTAGTGATTCACTTTAAAGGGTCTTGTTTATCGTACACTACAAGGACCCGTCAACTAGCGTTTAGTTTATCGTGTTCATAATTGACACTAGCAAAGGACATTGTATTCGCAGTCCCTAGTTGATGATGGAGCTTGACTATATCGGGAATAGTTATGCCCCACTTGGTACAGATTATGAAAATCAATTTGAATTGATTTTAGTTCGACAAGACCCTTTAAACTATAAGTATACGTATACGTTTTTGAAACAACTTATAACGAAAATTCTTTAATATTTGGAAAAATACTTTGTTAAAATCCCAATCTCAGAAAATTGCATTTATGAACATTTTGGACCTGAGAGCACACCTGGATGGAAATGTGATTACTCTCAAAATCATAGATGCAATACAACACTGATTTCTCCATTGAACATGATCTAACATAAAAAGTTGTAAAGATTCCAGCATATTTGAGTTATTCCATAAAAGAGGGTAACGCTTTTTATGGTCACCCTGTACAAGAAACAATACTCAATACTATTGTTAGTTTGAATAAGTGAGTGGTCCCCATAGTGAGATTTCAAAATGCTCTTAAGGTAGACCCAAGTATTGTGTCCTTGATCTTGGAGATAACAATGAATTGATTGCCCAGGTATAAATAACAAAAAATATTTTTATATCTATTTTCAATTCATTTATTTAAATTAAATATTTTAATCCAAATGATTGTGTTCTAGCCCTACAATCCTCTTATTCAATTTAAAATGAGGATATTTCATTGAACTATCCAACATGAGCCAAAAATAATGCCGTTCAGTTCTGGAGATAATGGAGAGGTTAAGCTTTGCATATATAATCGAAACTGAACCTGTACGTATCACTCGACCATATACAAATTCATGTAGCCTTCTCATATAAATAGCCGTTCAAATCCAGTGTTTGTTTAGACTACACCATAGCGTGTAATGATTCTATAGTATGTCATTGATGCGGTTTTATAGCTGGTTTTCTAATACATATTTTAAACGAGCTTGTTTCGTAAGATTTTTGGCGCTAAATCATGCATGACATACATCATCGTGTTCAGCAAGAATTCAACTGTGCATCGAAATCAAAATTGACAGCATAGTGTTCAATAGACACGAGTAAAATGGTTCCTGTTGACCCAACGTCAAATTTCAAATCTCCCGTTCTAAACCCGAAACTCTGAAGCTGAGAGTATCTGAAGTAGACTAAGCGCGCATAAAACTATGAGCGCTCGATACATTCCTTTGTTAATTTTTGTACTTTGCGTTCACGGTTACGTTGTGAAAAACATTGTTAGCTTAACCCTAGAAGCCCTAAGGTAAAAATAGTCACACGAACACCCCCCTTGTAACTTTTTTATTAGTAGAGCTAGGATGTTCAAACTTTTTCCACATATACTTCATTCAATTATCTAGAACTTGGTGTAATTACTTTAACAACTACAATGATGAAAGATTGCGTAATTTTATTCTCAAGACAACACGTATGGTAGAATTAGTGCTAGCCTTTTTCTAATTTTGTCTATTGGAGCTGATGATTACATCATAATAGATTAATAACAAATTAGTAAAGCTAGGATGTTCAAACTTTCCCAAAATATACTTCATTCAATTATCTACAATTTGGTGTAATTACTTTAACAACTATGATCATGAAAGAATGTGTAATCTTATTCTAAAGATAGCATGTATGGTAGAAATAGTGCTAGTCTTTTCCGATTTTGTCTATTGCAGCTGATGATTACATCATAATAAATCAATTACCCTATGTACAATTTTGCTGATTTTTTTCAGAAAACATTTGTTATATCTGTAGCTTCAGCTACTGAAAATTTGAAGACCTTACCATATGGCAGTAAAAAGTTATGGGGAAAAAACTTAACAGGGGGGGGGGGTCATTTTGACCCCCCCTTAGGGCTTCTAGGGTTAACCTCTCCAATACTTACAATTTCCTAAATGCCTATACCTCATCTGGGCAATCAAAAAAGGAAATGAATAGAGAGGTTAAGCTGCCAAAATGTGATTGGAAAGATTAAGAAGTTGCATACATATATTTTTGTACCACTCCAATACCTACATAGGAAATATGGGAGACATATTTTAGCTCCAAATATTTTATTTTACAAACTTCTTTAAAAATGTATTTGAAAACCAGCTATATATTTGCCAACGGCTTTCCCTATATTCAAAAATCATCCCTTATGTCATTAGCACATGTCATCCTAAACACAAATACTGAAGTGAACACTGAACAGATATTCAAGTGATTCAACAATATGCATTTTGGTATTGGTTTATGTGCAAGCTTAACCTCTCTAGTACCTTACTATTCCATATGTAAGGTCTCGGCCATAGTGCTATTGAGAATTAACATTTGTGTGTTATTTTTATTAGCACTCTCAAACTGAGTAAGACTTGTAACTCTTCTTTTATTTATATATACATTACATTGAAATATTAGTCAGTATAGTATACAATATTTTGTAACTGTCACCTCCAAGCCTTGGAGGAAGGGGTTGGTGACTAACACTTGGCATCCAACATTTGTTACATTTTATAACAATTTTCAGTAATCTTAAAAGCCACATTGATTTAATACATTAAGACATGTTTCCTATTGGCAACATACAGAAAGGGTCTGTATGACATGAAACACTCTGTAACAGTCTTATGACACTCACAATGGAGAAGTTCAGGTTAGATTGCTTTCAAATACATATACAGAGGATCTTTAAAGACGTTACAAAGGTGTTAAGGTGGCAACAAAGTACCAGTATATTAACCATTTTCTGTTATCATGACTCTGATTTATGAAACATTTGTAATGTAAGTGAGAACTTTCAAATACTGCACACCCATGTGTGCCCATTGACATGATAATAGACAAAAGAAAATAAACTAAATAATTAAGACATTACACAGCGCTTGCATTAGGTTAGAAAATTTGTGAGTCCCAAGGATGCAATTTTTTTTAAAAAAAGTGTGTCCTTTGAAAAAAAAAGTGTGTCCCCTATTTCTAGCCTGTTTTGAGATATAACTTTATTTTAAAAGCATTTTTTACCAAAACACCTTTCAGTTTTTGATTTCTTGCCGCGAATTTAAAACGGAAGTAAACGTTAAGTACGGACTGAATAAATGCATGTTTGTTCATTCGACAATGAATACATTTTATTTCATGTATAACCTAATATTTGTTTCTGAATAGGAAAAACTGTGGCATGTCATGGTTTCAAAAATAAAAGTCGAAAAAATTCGAGAGAATCATGATTATTTGTAAATATTCAACATGTTGAGCCTTATTTACGATTCAAATAAAGGTGAGAGATCATAATTATTTGTTTTTGTTAGGTATTGTGTAAACACATTGTAGTATTGACCTAAATAAAATTTGCGTCCAAAAAACGGAAATATTTTCAATTTTTGCGTCCTTCAAATTATTTTTGAGTCCTTAACATGTACGGGACGCCGTTAATGCAAGCCCTGCATTACAGCTCCAAATCTGCCTTAGTTTAGCAAAAACATAATTGCAATCATGCACATACCAGAAACTAAATAAATCCACAATGCACCAATCTGAATATTGTCTTGCACATTGTATTACATCACATTGTGTTACATGTACAATACTTACAATGTAAGAGGTCTACAATATAGTTACACATTAAACAAAGCCATTAAATAGTATAACTAGGTTCAATTTATGGATCAATTATATAGAGAGATTCCAAACGTCATTTTTGGCCAACATTAATAATGCATAGACCAGATGTATGTATGTAATGTAATTAATGTACAGTAAGACATTATTATGTGCAGCCAGTACAATGAATTCGCAGCTTTATGGCAATCATGGAAAATTAGTTTTTTATGTTGGTCATTCACTTATCTATACTTTTATCATTCAAATCAATTATTTGTTTCCATACACTTGTAGAAGAATGGTTTATTGCACCATATAAATCAAGTTCATTCAAATCATATAACTGTATGGCACGTATGTAGTGAGAGTTGTAATTAAACACTGAGAATAACATCCAAATTAAGTACACAAAATACCAATTGATAATGTAGATCCACTTATACAATTTACCTCATGCAAAACCTCTCTAGTTACAAAGGAGAAACTCCCTATACTTTGGTCTCAGAAAATTGAGAGCATCTAGACACATCTAAATCAGAGTTTTTGGAATTGTCCTCCAATTCTCCTCGTTCTGGCGTCATTTTTTCCCGCCGTGCTTCTAATCGGCTCCGTAACTCAACATTGAGTCCATATTCATCTGCACTGTTGTCATGGCGACCCTCAGTGAGATTCTCACAGTGGTAGACCATCTTTACATTAATATGCTGCTTAAGTTTTAGAAAGTAGAATGTGACAGTCCCCACAAGATGGAATATGATGACACAACATAGCACTACTAGGAAGAGACAGGCTGTCTTAAACACTATGGTCCTTGCAGCATCCACACAGGGTTGGAAATCACTCTTTAATTCATTGCTATGTTCTATATGATTGAACCCTGCAAGTAGAGTGAAATATTAAGGCTAATCGGGGATTTGTTATCATTTATTTAAGACACTGAATGATATGGCATCACTGATACCATAATGTGGAACATTCTTGAGAATTGAGATCTATAATGAAGTGTTCTACTTAGAATGTGTTCCACTTACAGGGGCTGTGGATTCAGGGATTTTAATTTCGTTTTATATTTTTAGGATTACAACATGAGAGTTATTTATGTAACTTGATTTATTCTCAAGCTATTCTATATCTTTTACTGAGAACGCAATCTCCATTGTTATAAATTACAACTTACCTGTAAAAAAGTGTGGTGTGATTGGCATGAAGTTGCATGGCAACAGAGTAAGCTCTAGTCTCTTATTGGCTGGTGATAGGTCACATGACTGGCCAGGATTGATTTTGCTGCTGATGGAGCAAGTCTCCACAATATACTTTTGAAAATCTAAACGCTGGAAAATAAAACAGTTAAGTGCTTATGATGATTCCTTTGCACGTCTTATGTATGAAACAGTCTTCATCTAAAATTGGGAAATTAGATTTTACTATGAATGTATTTCTGTATTGAAGATATTTTACCCATTATGTTCCAATATAACTTATCATTATATCACAAGTATGCTATTATCATCTACTTGTCTGTCCATCCATTGGGGACAAAATTTTTGTTCAGATAGTTTCAGTTACTGGACACTAAAACAACTTGTTTTTTTCCAATACAAAAAATAGTAAACCATGTTCAAGTTTGCCAAATTAACTTTTTCTGCTCTGGTGTGTGTCTGAAAATATAATAAAGTATCTCATTGTTACTTACCTGGAAATGATTAAACTGAAGCATGACCCTATTTAATGTATACAACTCCTGGAACATGTTGTATGTAAATGTCTCCATGGCAACAGTGTTTAAATAATTTGCATATTGTGCAATATATGAGTTTGTTGCATTGAGGGCAATCTTTAGATCAGCAGTATAAGCATCTGTTATTCCATAACTACCAATCATTGTCATGGTTACAACATAATCTGTTGCTACAACTACCAAATAAATACATAATCCTGCAATGCACAGCAATGCAAATTTTGGCAATGCATCGGATTGCAATATCCTTTTTACAATCCCAAATAGGGATTTATTTTTATATAAAGTGCAACCTGTTGTCTGGTTCTTGTAATGTTGTTCCTGGTTGTGTGATCCCCTGTTGCCCCTTGCAACTGAATGAGGATTCTGGGTATTATTTATGAGCATGCTCCGCTTACTATCCATTGTACTATCCTCTACACCTATATCTGATAGAGTTGTGTCATCATGTGGTTTATGGAGTTTGTTTTCAGTAATTGTAATCCGACCTTCACTCGGAGTGACCTTCACCTTCTCTGGTATCCCATGTTGCATCTGGTGCACATATTTATACATCCGTGAAAATCTGTAGACCAATAGAAGAACATCTAATACCAGGAACACATACTGGATATACGTTAAATCTAAATTGAAATGGAAGAAATTATCGAGTTGCATGAAATCATTGGAAGCTTGTAATGGCGTATCTTCTGGTGAATATTCCTCATCTGTTCCATCTTCATCCCCCTGGAATGACTCAAAGTCTACACTTGGATGCAGTAGTTGGTTGCCATAGAAACGATGTGTGTCCAGTGTTTCCATGTCAACAGATTGTGCATCAAAGAACTCTATGCTGGATTTAAGACTAGGGTTAGATATTGTGTTAACTGTGGGGTAATCCTGCTGGAACCTGAAAGGAAATGAATATTCTAATAATATTTGTACAATATTTGGAATATTTTTAAATTAAGGTAGTGCACACTTGCAAAGTTGAAAAGTATTTTGGAGAAACATCAACAGCTCAATCCCATTCAATCAAAATATTTGGATATTGATCTATGTGTTCTATCATACTTTGTAAATGTCCAAAGTAAAATTTGCAAAATATCAACCAGGGCAATTTGTTTCTATGGATTTTGTCCTAATATATTTGTGTATGACAGACTTTAATTATTAATTATTAAACCTTTCTCAGCCTTTTGAGATGCTCTGCTTGTATACATCACTTTAACCATTTATAAAGTATTGATTAGTGAACTTTGTGTGAATCTTGCTTGATCCTTACCTTAGATTGAACTCAGTCTGGTGATTCATAATATCCTCAGCTATACCTTCATCAAGAAATTCCATCCAGTCAGTATAATTGTACCACCAGATGGCATCATCATTGAATACTCGCCATGTTGTTTTTGTAATATTATAATATCGCCTTGGAAAATCCAACCAAGATGTTTTATATATTTTTTCCATGAAAGCACGGAATGCTATAAAAACAGGGTCAAAATTCTCAATAATACTTTTATTATACCCTGTCATATAGTCAGCTAAGTCCATATCATATTTTTTCAAGCCAAAGTTGATAAGTTTCTCCATGTATGCAGACACAGATTTTGAATCATTGGATAATAGCTGGTGATTCTCACTGATGAAGTTCTTCATTGCGACATTGATATGTTCAGTTAGATTCTGCACATAGTTGTTACATCCAGTGAACATATTATGCGCAAGCATTTCTTGACGATCAATTTCATTTCCTTTGTAGAGGTTAATCTCTGTTGCAATTTTACGACTTTTCTCATGGTTATTAAACTGCTTCTTCTGAAGTTGCTCAAGACTATGTTTGTCGGTTCGCACTGTTAGCAGTAGGATTGCACTCAGGGCTGTGAACGTAAATAGGAACGAGTAAAGAATTTGGATGAAAACGTACAAAGTAATAATTGTGGCTCGTTTTTTATTTCTTTTTGTTCCAGATTCACTGAAATCAACCTCATCTTTCTCTTCATTCTCATTGGCTGCACGGAATTCAAACAAAGGCTTCGATTGCTGATTGGCCACTGCACATTGAATACATAGATATATCACTAGGAGAGTCACTAAAACAAATGATGTTGCTATAGTAATCATGATTGCAGCGCTCCAAGGTGGTCGAACATTCACTTCCTCTTTGGTGTCAATAGAGATTCCAGGATATACATGGCCATCACGGAAGTGTACAGATGTCAGAAATATACTGTATGTCTTCACAGGGTCTGTTAATTGAATCTCAAACAGTTTATCCATGCGAATAGGAGTAAATGGTACTGTGATGTGAAGTGTAAAGTCTGCTGGGCAATCAATAATAACATCATACTTGAGTAATTCAATGATGTAATTACCATCATTGACAACAACTCCTAGGTAGCCAGGGCAACCAGACATTTCACCTGAAATAAAGAAAAACAAACGTCCAATACAATTATTTCTTTATCAATAATGGGGAAATGAGATGGACCAGTGTGAAATGTGATCATGGTTAAGATTGAACAGTTCATATGACAATTTATAATGAATATTTCATTTGACAAACTCAGACTCAGTCATCTTTAACCTCTTAAAGGCCCACTATACTTAATTTCAAAGAAAAAAGAAAAAAAATCATTGAAACATGTTACTCACACACTCAAATATGAAACAAAGTTTGATTTGCTCTAATATTTGACCAAGAAAAACAACTTTGCCATCTTTCAATGAAATTGACAAAAACTTGATATATAAAGCTTGACAGATTGAAAATATTTTTTGATAATTTATTGTAAGCTTTGATGTGATCCGCTTGAGCTGTTGTTGGTGTCAAATGAAAGATAATATTCTTATCAATACACTGGACATACTTTGAAATTTAAATGTAAGTCTTAATTTTGCCCAAAAATGTTAAAAATTCGCAAAGTGGGCCTTTAAGATACAACAATCTTTTCATCCTAAAAAGATGGAATTACTTGTGATATTACTTAAGGTGTTTATAAACATCAGCAATGCAACATAAACAATATTGGTATGAGTATCAACACTTCTAACACATTTTACTCAGTTTTGTCATAAAAGTGGTGAAAATATTATATCTTGCAGTTACATGAGAAAAAAACTTTGTTTCATTTGAACCTTTGCAAAATCATCCAATCTTGATAAGATTTGATTTATAAAAGATGACAAGATGGAGAACATACAATAATGGACTAAATTGCCAATACACTCATTGAGGAACCACTTCATCATTCATGAAAGCAGGAATTGCAATATGTTCAGGATTCAAGATTCCAACCCACCTTCAATGGTGATCTTCCATACACCCTTCTCCTCATCCCTGGCCAAGTCAGAGTGCAATTGATCATCAGTGAACAACCAGGGGCCTGGCTTGTTTTTAAAGTAGTGCCACAAGACTGAAGCATTCTCTGGAAATACAACGAGCATTATTGCTCAAGTCAGAGTGCAATTGATCATCAGTGAACAACCAAGGGCCTGGCTTGTTTTTAAAGTAGTGCCACAAGACTGAAGCATTCTCTGGAAATACAACGAGCATTATTGCTCAAGTCAGAGTGCAATTGATCATCAGTGAACAACCAAGGGCCTGGCTTGTTTTTAAAGTAGTGCCACAAGACTGATTGAGTAATATAATGAGGAGATGCAAGAATGTCAGGAGTCAGGAACTACAGAGAAGTGGATGTAGATGTTGATTAAGTCAACATTTTTCAGAAGTGATTCTTGTCTGCCCCTATAACATGGGAAGTGTAACACTTCCTTCTTAAATTCTGTAGCCTATATTTTGATATAGAGAATATAAGAGAGGGGATGACTTACTCCCCCGATGCCCTAAAACGATCAAAGTCATAAAAATGCTATATGTGAATGGTACATGACAGCATGTGTGTTCAAAGTATTTTACCTTGTAGAATATATATATATATATTTCTAACTACCAGAAAAGTGCTTTTATGAAACTTAACAGTATATCAGAACATTATACTCATCAAACATACATACATGTAGCTGAATACAACCATGAAAGATTTGAATCCTTTCCCAATCATTCCAGGAAAATTCTTTATGACAATATATGGTTTTAACAAGTAAATGATATTGCCCTTATGTTTTCTTTTATGAACTTTACAATAGATTTGATACATATACTCTTTTAACAGCTGACATGCTTGAAAACATCTATGAAATTCACACATTCTGTTAGTAAATCACATGCCTAGAAAACACATTCTGAATGTAAAATAATAGAAATTAGTGAATATAAGGCCACACAGAAAGAAACATTCCCAAAAATGGGACAAACATATAAAAAGAATATACTGTACCAAAATATTAAGTAAAAATGTTTGTTTATAATAACCTTATATATGTTACCTAAGTCACAGTGGGGCAATTCTTATATTCATTGTAACATTTATCGTAAATTCTGTCATCTTCACAACTTTAAGATGGTAGAAGAGGTAAGTTTTTATATTTTGCTTTCTGTCACTTGGTCAGTTTGATGATAATCTAATTAATTCATAACTGCCCAAATCTCTGGATTTATTTTAATATCGGAACTTTCATGATAAACATACAAATTACTGCCTTGCTACAGTATATAAGCAACAACTCATAGATTGGGGCTGTGAGGGATTTACAAGATTATTATCTTTACTACCGATTGACCAAGAAACTGATAGGATTTGCAAAAGTGTTTCTTTTTCCACCATTTTGGAAAATGTTATGAAGAATATCATATATATCTTTATAATCATTACCCCACCTTGAATGAGAGAAAGCATGAAACTGCAAGAATTAAGCACAAAGAATATATAAGTAGTGAACTCAATAAAGTTCTGGGATTTGCAAATATACTCAAGAGTGAACACCTTCCCTGAAAAATGAACATTTGAAATCCAAAGATCCTAACACTTGCCAGAATATGAGCTTCTTGGAAACATTTAAATTATGAGAACACTTTTAATATAAAAAATATGGTGTGTTAAAAGTTTGACCTTCAAACATGAACACTTTGAAATCAAATTTGAAGATATGACCTTGATATGTGAACCATTTGAAATACACACATTATGACATTATATCTGAAATTGAAATGTGAGCACTTTAAGAGATGAACACTTTGGAATATTATCATATGACCTTGAAATATGAACACTTGCAATAAAGCAGTATATCTAGAAGGCTTTGCTCTGTAGGGATTCATTATAAGAGCTATCTCACTACAGGCCTACCTGGCACTGTGAGTCGCACATTGAATGGTATAATGGCATCAAATTTTCCACTCTCTAAACAAAGAATTATTACCAATAAGACATAACTTAGGAAATAGTCACATTTCATGCCTATTCAACATTCAATTATTACTGCTTCATAGCCTTTGAGTATTGGTGTTAAATTAAATCAGTAAAGTTTCAGAATAGTATTAATATCAGATTAAAACAATTAAAATGTATTAGTTTTGAAAAAATGTATGAAACAAAAATCATTTAAATAAAAATAATAAAATTGTGAATGTATTTTAGTTCTATCTAAATAACATGCTTCATTATATCATTAGAATGTTTCCCATTCTCACTGTATAAGAACTGAACATAATATGATTGAGAGAAAACAGTGTTTTTTCACCTGCATCCCAATCAAGCATATCCTCAATGTATTTGAACTGACACTTTCACTCTTATGAATTGAAATATGTCAGGAACAATGGTGTAGAAGGATTGTGTTGATCACTGAAATATCACAACAGCTCTAACTGGCTTATAACAAATGAAAGAAATAAACAAATGAAATGAATAAACATATGTGCTATAAAATGTTGTTATGTGCAGTGCAAACACAATCCATGTGAAAACAGGAGATATCCCATCATGCATTGTAACAACAGGAGATATCCCATCACACCTTGTACCTACAAGAGGTATCCTATTGTGCTGTGAACTTACCAGGTATATTAAACGAAATCTCTGGGCGCCACTTATCCTTATCCTTATCCTTGGCACGTAGCTGGAATGTGAAGTCATCGTTGCTCATGACCTTTTCACTTTCTGTAGCATCATCATCATCTTCATAAGGATTACGTATCTCCCGTCTTTTCTGTTTGTTATACATTGGTTGTTTCTCATGGAATCGTGACGTGTTTCGCTCACATCCTGAGGAGGACAGCCAACTAGATGTGCTGATCTCAAATGGTTTCTCAACCTGAATGTAAAAGTCAATTACAATATGTTCATGTGAGAAACATAACAAAACTACATACACTTTTAAATGCTAACTACATGATATCTACTTTATATCTTTCAGATTCCATCTCTTATTTCTATTTTGCATTTGACTTCATTGACTTCATGACTTCCTTGTTAAAAGTTGTATTTCCTAGAACAAATCTGACCAACTTATTCTCATTGAAGTCTGCTGATTATCTGCCTTACACAGCAAAGAGTGTGCAACAATGAGCACACTGAGCTAGACTCTCTTTCCTAGCTCATTCACAAAGAAAATGGAACTTATAATGTACCTGAATAGATGTCACCAGCACATTATTATTCACATGGAACACTTCCACGGGTTTCTTAGTAAATTCCTCTGGCTTCTTCAATGGGAATGCTGAGTAGTCAACATGTTGGGATCCTATATCTGCGGTATCATCCTTCTGGAACTGGCCAAGCAGTATAATGTCCTCCTCAAAGTTCAGCTTGGTTTTGTGATGAATCTCAAGAAAGTCAACATATGAGGTTCCTTCATTGTGGAACTTGAGGTTGGGAGAATGTATTGGTTGGCGTCTAGTTCCAGGGTAGAAGGTAATACCATTTGGAAGACTAATGGAATACCACACCTGCAACATGCATATACACTGATTAATTGTAACTGCCTACCATACACTTTACTCTGCTCAATAACATATAACGTGTTCTGATACGACTAAATCTAGGAAAAGCTGATAATATCCTGTTTATTAATTGTTAATAATAATATGAATTAATGTACTTCTTTCATTTTATTAGTATATATGATTGAATAAACTTTTCAATTTATACAAACGTATATGTAAAGTAAAACTGTTTAGTGAATCCCTGCTAAGAGATACCATCTCATTTTTCGTCCCAAGAACCCTTATGTTTTGTTTTGCTCCCTTAAAATAGACCCTCATGTTTTGTTTTGCTCCCTTAAAATTGACCCTCATGTTTTGTTTTGCTCCCTTAAAATAGACCCTCATGTTTTGTTTTGCTCCCTTAAAATTGACCCTCATGTTTTGTTTTGCTCCCTTAAAATTGACCCTCATGTTTTGTTTTGCTCCATTAGAATTGACCCTCATGTTTTGTTTTGCTCACTTAGAATTGACCCTCATGTTTTGCATTGCTTTTTAGAACTGACCCTCATGTTTTCTCCCTTGAAAATGACTTAGAATTGAACCTCATGTTTTGTTTTGCTCCCTTAAAATTGACCATCATGTTTTGCTCCCTTAGAACTGACCCTCATGTTTTCTCCCTTGAAAATGACTTAGAATTGAACCTCATGTTTTGTTTTGCTCCCTTAAAATTGACCATCATGTTTTGCTCCCTTAGAACTGACCCTCATGTTTTGCTCCCTCAGAATTGGCCCTCATGTATTGCTCCCTTCGGACTGACCCTCTTGTTTTGCTCCCTCAGAATTGACCCTCATGTTTTGCTCCCTTAGAATTGACCCCTATGTTTTGCTCCCTTATAATTGACCCTCATGTTTTGCTCTCTCAGAATTGACCCTCATGTTTTGCTCTCTTAGAATTGACCCTCATGTTTTGCTCCCTTAGAATTGGCCCTCATGTTTTGCTCCCTTAGAATTGACCTTAGTCCCTAGACTCTTATGTTTTGCTCCCTCAAAATTGACCCTCATGTCTTGCTCCCTCCTGTTTTGCTCCCTAAGAATTGGCCCTCATATTTTGATCCCTTTAACATTGACCCTCAACTATTGCATTCGAAGAGTTGACCCTCATGTTTTGTTTTGCTCCCTTAGCATTGACCCTAATGTTTTGCTCCCTCAAAATTGACCCTAATGTCTTGCTCCCTCACGTTTTGTTCCCTGAGAATTGACCCTCATATTTCGATCCCTCTAACATTGACCCTCATGTGTTGCATCCAAAGAGCTGACCCTCTTGTTTTGCTCATCTAGAATTGCTACTGGCTTTGTAAATTAAAGTTTTGCCTATGCTCTTATCTTACTTGGAATAGTGAGTCAGGTGGTACATAGCGTTTGTGACACTGGAACTCCTGACGTATATTCTCAAATACTGGTTGAAGAGTATAGAGATACGCATCACCTAAACACATAATTTGTAGAATTTACAACATTTTTAATTCGAAAAAAATATATCTAGATTTAAATCAAGTGATTTGTTATTATAGGAACTTTGTACGAGCACCATGGCACATATTATTTGATTTGAAATCAAAACGAAAACACTTGTTCTTGATACTACATTAATGTTTTGCAGTTTTCATAAGTGTGTGTTCTTTACTTTGCTCGATGCAACAGAAGATACGAATTACAATATGAAAGGAAGTGAGCTTTGCCACTTTCGTTTATTAAAGAATCATGGTGTTACGAACATTATGGTACAATATACGTGATGTACAAATATTGGTCACAATGCCTCAATAATGTTGTCTACAATATGTTGTTTTGAAAAAGTCTTAAATACATGAAAGAGATCATGAAGGCTTAAATATTACATTTAGCGAAATTGATCGATCCCGGCCATTAATAAAAACCCCAAACAAATGAGGAAAAGGTACGCGATCGATCAAAGACATGTAAATGTTTTAGAATTATAAAAAACACTTGCACCCTGATACAATAACGTTTAATAAAGTAAATGTTTCTCAACTTGACAAAAAATAAACAATCAATTAAAAGATCAAATGTCTAACGATACAAATTACAAATTTTATATTGTGTTTAAAAATGTGTTGAGTGTTTATGTCGTGGCAAGAACTCAAAATGACTATACAACCGACGTTCTATCCTTCGAACCGTATCACTCACTCACTAAGCTAGCATCGACCAATCACCTCTTATCCCTACACAACAAATTGTTCCATTTACGCAAGGCACAAAGAAATCATTTATTTGCTAATGTCGCTTTGCTCAAATGCAAATAAATGTGAATTATTTGAACAGAACATGATTTTTACCCATGGCACACTCTGTTGGTAGGTTACTGCATTCTGGCCGTACAGCTTGTTTACAGTTTTTGCCATTCCCAGTGTAACATCGTACTGCACAACACTGCCGATCAAAGATATCAGCTGAAATGAATGATATTCAACAAGATTTAAAACAGATTCGAACATGACTGTATTCATGCATTCTATAAGCTTTGAACAAAGTTAATATTTCACCCTGTATTTATTCGTTGATACAATACCTGGTCTTTACTAAGTGTTGTTAAATGTTCAACAGAAAGTAGGAAGTGAAGTGACTATTTGCAAGATTTTGGTGAGTTTTCATATTTGAATTGTAATATAAACCTCAGATCAGGTATAATAACGAGTAATAAATACCTTAGGGCCAAGCCCTGTGGTATTTATTCGTTGACATAATACCTGCTCTGTCCATATTTCCTTTAATAGTACAAAACAGAACACATGCAATAATGGAGACCTGATTTGCTCACCTAATTCACAGTTGTGCTGCTTCAAACACTTATTACAACTTGAGATGGCCCTGCTACATTTCTCTGTTAAGAAAGGAACGGGAAAATCCTTTGTGACAGTGCCATTGAAGAGCTTTGTAAGTAGATCTGTGGCATCACTACACACCATGCTATTGGCCACAGACACGAGCTTCTCAGGAAATGTAGCCTGTAGCATAAAAAGTAGTCCCAAAAGTAAAGCAAATTTCATTCATGGAAATTGTTTAATATTACAACATGACATATGGTTGAATTTGCTTAACAAATCAATTTGAAATTTATTTCTTTTATATCTTTCCATGTTCATCAAAATATAGGAAAAAGATAAGCACTTAGCTGAGTTGATTTGAAAACAAGAATCAAATTCTATGCAAAGGGCTGTGGTAAAGGTAAAGGCCAACCTATCACAAACCACCTTTACTTAAAATATCTTCAGGTATAAACAAAGTCAAGTTCACAGTTTTCTGGATTTTTAACACAGCCAAGTTGGCAGTTCTATGGATTTTTAACATAGCCAAGTTGGCACTTCTATGGGTTTTTAATAGGGATGGGACGGTTCGTTTCGGTTCGGTTCGGTTCGGTTTTTCGGATCATCAGCCGTCGGTTCGGTTTTTTTCGGTTCGGTTCATTCATTTTAAGGATTTGTATTTATTGACATGATTAGCTGCTTTGTCTCTGACGTTATAACAATATTTTATAGATGGAATTTTATGTTATAGTATTTCATGAACAATACATATTATTTAGAATACACGACTAAAGAATATAGTACCAGGGACCACATGATTGATTACCGAGGGATACGAATACGCGGATACGAAACGAATCTAGTAAACGAGTGAGCTAGCAACAGACAAGACAGACAAGGTAGGGACTAGGAGTATCAAAGATGTTGCTGTAAAACAGTGTTTTTAACTGTTTTATTGATACTTGACCAATGAAATATTAATCCGAAAACGATCCGAAAAGCTGATCCGAAAGTAGGGCCGTGATCCGAAAACCGATCCGAAGGCTATGAACCGCGGTTTTTCGGTATTTCGGTTATCCGTCCCACCCCTAGTTTTTAACATAGCCAAGTTGGCAGTTTTATGGATTTTTAACATAGCAAAGTTGGCAGTTCTATGGTTTTTTAACATAGCCAAGTTGGCAGTTCTATGGACTTTTAATATTGCCAAGTTGGCAGTTCTATGGATTTTTAACAAAGCTAAGTTGGCAGTTCTATGGATTTTTAACATAGCCAAGTTGGCAGTTCTATGGATTTTTAACATAGCCAAGTTGGCAGTTCTATGGATTTTTAACAAAGCCAAGTTGGCAGTTCTATGGATTTTTAACATAGCCAAATTGACAGTTCTATGGGTTTTTAACATAACCAAGTTGGCAGTTCTATGGATTTTTAACATAGTCAAGTTGGCAGTTCTATGGATTCTTAACACATCCAAGTTGGCAGTTCTATGGATTTTTAACATAGTCAGGTTGGCAGTTCTATGGGTTTTTAACATAGCCAAGTTGGCAGTTTTATGGATTTTTAACATAGCAAAGTTGGCAGTTCTATGGGTTTTTAACAGAGCAAAGTTGGCAGTTCTATGGACTTTTAATATTGCCAAGTTGGCAGTTCTATGGATTTTTAACAAAGCTAAGTTGGCAGTTCTATGGATTTTTAACATAGCCAAGTTGGCAGTTCTATGGACTTTTAACATAGCCAAGTTGGCAGTTTTATGGATTTTTAACATAGCAAAGTTGGCAGTTCTATGGGTTTTTAACAGAGCAAAGTTGGCAGTTCTATGGATTTTTAACATAGCCAAGTTGGCAGTTCTATGGATTTTTAACATAGCCAAGTTGGCAGATCTATGGATTTTTAACACAGCCAAGTTGGCAGATCTATGGATTTTTTAATGTATATTGCCGTTTTGTATAGTTTTATTGATTCATGTATTGTTTGTGTTTATGTACTTTGCGTTTATATTTTTTATACAGTTCTATGATTTTTAACATAGCCAAGTTGGCACATCCTCCGATCACAGGGCTTCAAAATTCAGAATATCTTCTTTCTTTTTACCCCCTGCTATAACCAAGTTAGACGCGCCCGATTAAACTGAATCACGTGATCTAATTATTACGTATACACGATTGCTGTCGCAGTGTTGTGACAGGCAATTAAATTGCGAGTTCTTAATCGGGAAATGCTAACTGCTTATAGCAGGGGGGAAGAAGGAGGTACAGATTCTGGACACCTGTTTAGGAGGATGAGTTGGCAATTCTATGGATTTTTAACATAGCCAAGTTGGCAGTTCTATGGATTTTTAACATAGCCAAGTTGGTAGTTCTATGGATTTTTAACATAGCCAAGTTGGCAGCTTTTCCAAATTGGCAGCAGAA
Organism: Owenia fusiformis; assembly: GCA_903813345.2. Taxonomy (NCBI): domain Eukaryota; kingdom Metazoa; phylum Annelida; class Polychaeta; order Sabellida; family Oweniidae; genus Owenia; species Owenia fusiformis. Next base: position 18,790,661 of record CAIIXF020000004.1, read on the forward strand.
TTTTGACTTTCATCATGCAAAATTTGCAGTTTTTCCATGTAGGGAACTGGAATGAATGAGTGGATAAACCCTGGATTAACTCTGAACTGTCATAAAACCATGTTTCAGATAAGAGGAAGGAAAACCCCATGATCAACCCCATGATTGATGACATGCGATTTCCTCTTTCGCGCACCTCCTTTATGTATATTTGTTTACCCTCCATCTTGGTTTTCAATTTTTCAAATTGACCTAGTTTTAAACCAATCAACGATCGACTCGCTAAACCAATCAGCGACGATGTCATCTCAATACAGATTTACATTATAAGCATATGTCATCTTTGAACCCTGGGGTTTCTCCCCCTCTTTTTCAGACTTTGAATTAAGCTTTCGATATATATCTTCACGCATATATAATACAAATAAAAATGACCTTACATAATTTTCAACTCATGAATCTTCTTAATGAAAATGTTTTGCAAAAAGTTGATAGCAGTCACCTTGTAAAAATTTGGATCATACAATTTAAGTGAGACATCAGAATTTAGTAATATCATACAAATGCTGATATATCATATTTGAAATGCAATATAATGAAATGCAATATAATGAAAAAAAATTAAGAATGAATAAAAACTGACTAAATGAGTGTATGAGTTAACCAAAAAATGAAGACATATATTTGGATTAAAAAGAATATGCTATGTTACATTTTTACATAATTTAGGAGTTTTGAAAGATAACTAATAGCAATAATATAGATATGATAATATCACTATATATATGTCACTTATGATTGTAAGTGATATCGTTTTTAAACTAAGATAAATGTATGATACTAATATCTGCAAAGAATTAAGGCAAGATATTCTATTCATCCGACAGCTGTTATCTAAACAAGGCATGTTAAATCAATTATTCAGAAGACAATGTTATTATCCTTTGTTTAATTTTAAGATTCAAACCACAATACATTGTACATTGTATTTATCAGAAATATGGTTGATTGTGTTAGCTATGATATTGACTGGCATATCATTTTTAGATCCATGCAAATACATCATACATACTGTATAGTTGTTACAGTTGTATGTTATCACATAGAAATGACTATGGGGAAGAGAAAAGGTAGAATATTTCATCGCTTTGGAAATATTTGTGAAAGAGTGACATCATGCACCTGCTGTCCCATTGGAAAAGGTTTAAAACAAATACAATTTTGACAATTTATGTACATCAGAAATACACATGTAGAGATTAGTAGAGATGTACAACCCCTCTTGCCCATGCCATCTCCCCCTTTGTATTCCTTTTAATTTAGACCAAGCCTTCATCTTGGAATTACCAATCAGCCATTATAATCATTGAACTAATTGGGATCAGGCATCCTTTTTAATTATCAGAGACAGTTTTAGTCTTTTGTGTTTTCAAGTTTTTTTGCACTTTCAAAGTGCAGTAAATACTGAGGGGGTGTCACATGACTATGTGTAACCTTAGTAACTTGGTCTCATCCACATGAATATTATCTGAATACACCTTCCTTTGGAAAAGTGCAAAATTGTATGTTTTAATAAGTATGGTGCTACACACGAGACAAGTGCTTAATTTGGCAATGCATCACTGAATTAAAGAATGCATTATCAAATCATATATGTATAACATAATTAAACAATGCATTGCTTAATCAAACAAAGCATTGCTTAATTAAACAATGTATTGTTTAATCAAACAATGTATTGCTTAATCAAACAATGCATTGTATAATCTCACAATGTAGTTTACAATGTAGTTTAACAATACATTGTATAACATATTAATTAATTGCATTATTAAAACAATGCACAGTCAAACAATTCCCAGTGAAATGATGCATTGTATAATACTACAATTCATTACAAAATTGAAAAAGGCAGAGTTCAACAATGCATTGTATAACATAGTATCATTCACTGAATAAAAAACAATGTAATGCACAATCAAACAATGCATGGTATAATTTTATGATTCATTGCATAATTGAAACAATGCAATCCACAGTCAAACAAAAACTAATGCATTGGAAACTAGAAATGCATCATATAATTAATCAATGCATTGCATAATCAAACAATGCATTGTATGATAAAATAATGCATTGATAAATCCACCAATATAATGCAAAATAGAATACATACTAGCTAACAGCTAAATATGAAGAGCAAATGTGTATTGTGGTTTGTGATTCAGCCCTTTTACATATATACATCTGTGTATGTTAAGGAAGTCACAGTTTGCTGTTTAGCAGGTGCCTGATTATGGGCATGCAACTTATTAATACACAAGTTTCAAGGGAAAATAGATTATGACTGGCTTGTTATTAATTTGAGACCACATTTAAATGTAATGGAACATCTTTCATTTTAATGTGAAGATGTCAGTTCTAATTTCTGTGAATGTGATTTGAATACTTTGAAAATGGGGAGACAAATTGTTTCTCAATTCTATTGACCATGAACTGTAAATGCACTGACATGTTAACCCATTGGCATGTTAACCCTGTACTGTACACATGCTGACAAGTTCATCCAGCACTGTACATGTACTGACATGTTAACACTGCACTGTAAATTTACTGACAAGTTAACACTGTATTTTACATGTACTGACATGTTAACACTGCATTTTACATGTACTGACATGTTAACACTGCATTTTACATGTACTGACATGTTAACACTGCACTTTACATGTACTGACATGTTAACACTGCATTTTACATGTACTGATATGTTAACACTGCACTGTACATGTACTGACATGTTAGCACTGCACTGTACATGTGCTGACATGTTAACCTTGCAAATGTACTGACATGTTAACACTGCAATGTACATGAACTCACATGTTAACCTTGCACTGTACATGTACTGACATGTTAACACTACACTGTACATGTACTGACATGTTCACACTGCACTGTAAATGTACTGGCATGTTAACACTGCACTGTACATGTACTGACATGTTAACACTGCAGTTTACAAGTACTGAGATGTTAACACTGCACTGTACATGTACTGACATGTTAACACTGCATTTTACATGTACTGACATGTTAACATTGGCACTGTACATGTACTGACATGTTCACACTGCACTGTAAATGTACTGACATGTTAACACTGCACTTTACATGTACTGAGATGTTAACACTGCACTGTACATGTACTGACATGTTAACATTGCACTGTACATGTACTGACATGTTAACACTGCATTTTAAATGTACTGAATGTTAACACTGCACTGTACATGTACTGACATGTTAACACTGCACTGTAAATGTACTGAGATGTTAACACTGCAGTTTACATGTACTGAGATGTTAACACTGCACTGTACATGTACTGATATGTTAATTCTAATACATTGTTCTGAAAACCATTTGACCAAGAGCCTGCAACATATCACTTTTTGGGTGTTCATCCAAGAAAGTTTTTCAAGCTATTTTAGATTTTGACATCTCAAACTACATTGTATGTTAAGAATTATAAATCAAACATTTCAAAATTCTTAAGTTATAAAAAATTGCACATAAGGTTGAAGTTTTATACTACTCTGACATTTAAAATTCATAGAAAGATTCAAGAAATTGCCACATGAAGCATTTCTTCAAATACCGCATTTCATAATACATTCCCGTTATTTAGCAGTCATATTGCAGCTACAGAAGCATAATACTTAAAGATGATATGATATCAGAAATTGTCTCTTTTAACTATAAGTTATTCAATGATTTCTAGTGAAATACAGAAAATATTCTTCCCTTGAAAGTCTGTATTTCACTCTGCGCAAGCGCCATGTGAAATACAGACCTTCTCGGGCAGAATATTTTATTTATTCCATGATCACTCGGATGAAACTCTCAAAATCAAGTCCAATTCCTTGGCCTGGCCGGAGAAAATTCAGACAGATCGACCTTACTCACCCCATAAATTTTTTGATCGATGAATTTATTCTCGTTATTTGCTTTTTTGTATTAAACAGTATGTATTTCATCAGTTGAAAGTGCAATGTAGCGAAACGTTTTTTCGACTTTCTTCTGCCATATTGGATTTTTACTATTATAGTTCATGAAAACAATGTGTATGCTTCAGATTGTTTTCTTATATTCACAGGTCGAGGTTTTTATCCTCAAATTATAAATTTTGATGATCACAGTATCATTTCCTGATATCTAAAACAGATTTTTATGGCAAAATGCAAAGATAAGCATGCGTCAGCTTAAACTAGTCCCCATAGAATTTTTCAGTAACAATCGTATCCTGGATGGAAATCTGGGGCGTATCCCAACAGTGATGTCATTTTTCACTCTGTATCCAACGCTAAGTTGAGAGTGCGTGCAAATACAGGATATATTTAAGTCGATTGGACCAATCAGATTGCAGAGAATATTACCATCATGGAATAAAGAACTGTACCTTCAACGTAATCTTTTAGACGTTGTCTTTAAGTGCAAAAGGTGGAAGTTTGAGAATTTTAAACATATTTCACATTTCTCCTTCGAAATCCTCACAACTCCAGTTTCTGATGACAAAATGAAGAAAAAATAATCTCCAAGTATTAAAGTTATTGCCTTGATGGATTGGACAAAACTTTATTATTGGGTATGATAAGAAAAAAGGTTATAGCTATTTAAGTCATTTGTTTTTAATTTTTTGTATGGGACACCCAAAGTGTTGCAGGTCACAAGTCAAGGTGCAGGTGGAAATTGCCATTTCGATATTATTAATCAACCACATAATGTGCTAATGTTTGCCACTTCCAAGTTGTGGCTTGCTCTATATACCAAAATAGTACTTTTTAGTGATGTTAATGTCTATTATGCTATCATTAACAAAAAAATGATGGGATATTATTACATTTCATTGAGAATGATTGCATTTCATAAACTAAACTAATAAACAATGAAAATGATCTGAATTGTAAAATGGCTAACATATATTCAGCAAAACTAGGAGAATTATTTTAGATGCAAACAAAAACAAGCTGCATGCTAATATAAGGCTACCTTTGTTTTACTCTTTTTCCTATATTTTTTCACAGACTAATTTGTTGAAATGAAATTAAAACATGAATTAATGCTAGATCATATGTAGCTGGTTTAGTACAGTTTAGTTATTCGCAATAAGATAAAAGCAAAGTCATAAAATAAACATAAGTTGTTAGTTCACATTAGGTCACAGATTTTAAATAGTTACAGCAAAGGTTCATCATATTGGCAAAGAGGATTGGAAGCCGTTATTCACACTCGATACTCCGTTGCCCGGCGTAGAACAATTTGGTAACAATATTACTCATATTTTGAAGACTTCAACTGCCAAGGAAGCTTGAATACTACCAAAATATTTGTAATGACCATCTTTCAATGAAATACTAGGTCCAAAGAGAAAATTATAGAAATATTTTTCCTAAATTGTTCCACTGCAGCCAATGGAGTATTGAGGTTGATTAATGGCTGCCAATCCTCCTTGTCATATTGGGAACTTAAACATTACTAATGCCATCCTTCACAGCATATGACTGCTTTGGAAGTATACTAGCCATGCCATTGGCATTTTACTGTTTTCTCAACAGATGGCATATGCATAATGCCACATAATACAAGTATGTATTAAGATATTGCATTGCTTACTAAATAAAATGAAATGAAGCAGATAATCTATTCAAACTGTTAAAGAGACAGCAAAGGATAGTTAAGTTTGAAGATCAATATTTTCACAATATCTTTTCCACTTTTGACATATAAAGTACCTAATTTCTAAAATATATAAAGAATTCCAAACTCAATTCATGAATATGCCTTGGTTTTTAAAAGCCCTACTCAAAGTTCGAAAATACTGTTTAATCATCCACATATTTGTTATGACTCAAAAATTTGTTTGAGACCTTATTGGAAAGAACCTGACTTCCAGAAAATGTTGCCAGTCTTTAAATTAAAATTTTTTTTTACAAGTTCCCAGTTCATAATATCTGACCTTAGATTTTTAAGTCTAATTTTAATTATATTCTACGTTTATTTACAGTAACTCTGATGCTCTTTCATTTAAATTAATTTAACATTTTCATCCTTTGCTGTCACTTTAAGAATTTAATATAGCAATTTGAAGTTTCATCTTTTGAAGTATTCCCTTAGGTATAAAAATGAACTAAAACAGAAACATGTCATACAAACATACAGGCTGTAGGACATGTAGAACACTAGCACTCAGATTCTCACTCATATGCACTCAAACACAAACACTCATGAATGATTTGAAATAAATCTCAAATTAATAACCCACCATTTTTTTGCACGGGTCATTGAGAGTTCTGTGATAAAAGATGTCACCATTGTTGTAGCCCTCGGGACATTTGATTTTCTTTGGGTTGCGGCTGTTACATACAATAGGTTCAGTGGCAGTTGTGCGGTCACGATATATCTCCATGGTAACACTGTAGTAGTCTGGGATAGGATGTCTGAAGAAAATGATTTTTAACACATAAATAAGTAACATTAAAAAAGAAAGAAAACATTTTATGATTAGCTCCATATTTCTAAGAAGTAGATTCATATGATATAATAATATGTAAAGTTAGACCCAAACATTTTAACATTTTGTAAGGTAATGCAAATACAAAAATAAGGCATTAACATGTAAAAAGTCACAGCCTGCCATTTTTTACAGATGCCAAATGCCGAACACCAACAGGTGGCTGTCGCAACAACAAAGTTGGAGACTATAACAATATGTCACCATTTGTGGTGGTGACATAAAAACTGAAGTAATATGAAAACCAAAGACATTTGCCTTTGAACAGACTTCAGTTATTTTAGATATTGAAATTTATAATTTAAAATAATAACAACCACTGTGATTAATTCGACTAGTTCAGGACTAAATAAACAAAAATACACTCCCTTTATTCAAACCATAAATGGAATCTCTAAAGAACATTGAAATATCTAGTTCTCAACACCTATTGAAACGTTGTGAATAAAAAAAGTAAAATAAACAAGAAAATATTGAGTGAACTAACGATCACAAACATTCAGAGTAAGCACACAAATATAGATATATCAATAACAGGGAATTTGCCATGAGGTTTATTTTCTGAAGTTGGCTGTGTGTTTGGACATTTTACTGTATGACTGCACACTGCAGAGAGTTCTCAGGTAAGGAATCGCAATTTGGTGTCGGAAAACTCATGTAAAATTGAGCCCATATTTTGATATAATCTAAAGGGACCATCACCCAGGAGCCATCAGACCTGGGTGGGGTCCTTACTGCATTGCTACAGTGACAGAAATGGTCACGTCGGTGTGGTGGAAATGGTAGACATCGTGCTGTATCTCCATAGGTTTCAGTGATAGCGTTTGTTTTAATTATTGGTAGCATGTCTCTGTCAGCAAGAAGCAACTAACTGACCAACTAATAAAAGTAATCATTCTGCTTTGGTTAACAGTCAGCGGTAATCCACTCTAATGTCGCTTTATTTTCGCTATATTAGCCGAATTAGAAACAAAATGATCAATCTCTTCCACTCCCTCATTTCTACATTATATCTGCGCATGTTCGCATATTTAATTAGCACAACAAAATAAATAAATGGCTCCCGACAGCGAATTGTCAACTCGTGACTAATTTCTACATTTTTCGAAATAAATTTCGTAATATGCATAGTGTCGAGTGATAGAATGATGTTTTAGGATACTGAATGTGTTGTTTTTTTCGAGGGGGATGCACAGGAGCTTGAATCTGAAGGAAAGACACCAGGTCGTAACATCCTAAAATATGAAAATAAAATAAAAATGGCTATCATCTGTGAAAACGACGTGAAATTGTCGCTGTTTTCCTTGTGTAAACGTCTCGCTGAAATGACCTGGAGATGAGGCGACAATTTTCTGTCATGTTAGCATGCTACACATCTAGGCTCATCTATGTACATCATTATTTGCGACACTTACAGTTCGCATACCAGGCGACACTTGAGTGGATTACCACTGACTGGTTAAAGGGATCAGATCGTCCAGATTTTTCTCCCGAACAACCAGTAATGTCCTAATATAACTGCTCATATAACATCATATATGCCTTAGATATATTTTGAGACCATATCATGAACACAGTTTTACCAATATATTGAGAAAATCAACAGGACAACCAAAGAACAACCAAATGTCTAGAACACAATAAGTCTCAAACAACATACAATTTTTTAGATTAATTTATATTGCAAAACCCTTTTAAGTAATTAAAATAACATTCCCAAAGGATAAAAATGTGTTGTAATAAAAAAGAAAAAAGATTGCCCACGCCGGGAATCGAACCCCCCCCCCACATTTGGACAAAACAATAAGGGTTACAAGATGTCTGATACGTTAACTACTGCGGTACACAATGACAGCATAGGAGTCTTGTCAAATTTTATAACCATATAAATAATTGAAAAAAAGTAACATAAGTGCGCTTCATTTTATTTTAAAATGATCAATATATAGGACTGATATTGTTGAAATGTATGTTTTTTCATCTGAATTAATAAATAACAATGTTTTATTGAGCATCGTACTTCACGTTGTCAGTCTTGGCAAATACAATCAGTTGACGGGATATTGAGCCCAGGCAGCCAATCAAAGATCGGAGCACATTGAAGCGGGTTATTTCAATTTTATTTCAAACATTTGTCGAATTACCACTGATAGAAGTGGAAATTATGGCTGAGAACAATCATCAATTTGATACTGTTAACGAATTGTCTGAAGCCCCAACATTGGTAAGTCGATAGAAATACTTGTTTTACATAATATAACACGAAAATATCAGAGGGGTTACTCTAATTGTGCTTTTGGACGACCTGATCCTTTTAAGTAAACCATTATTTAAAATATGTAGATCTAATATTTCATCAAACACATGCTTTGGCATTTTTGGGAATAGAAAGTACAAGTTCTACATGGCCCAAATATAATGCTGATTGTGTACCTTAATTTATTACTACATAAATGTTTATTTACAGAGGGGGAAATAACAATTATTACTAAATTGTATTAATACTACAGTCAATGATGCATTATTGCAGATGTAATGTAAATATTAATTTTTACAATGTACTATACTTCTTTTGGTTCAACATGACATAGAGTATATAAATTCCTGATTTGGGTTAAAGGATTTTACAACAATTCATGTGTACATTGTGTAACATTTGTGTTACTCAAGACAGAATGGACACAATCCAAATGTGTTTCTTGGCCCTCAACCTTGTGCTGGACCTAGCCTGTGTTTGGAGTCAATCTACAGTCCATACTTGCTCATCCACAATGTTCTATGGAGAGACATGTGGATCTCAGCAGCTGGCTAACATGGCAGAGCAAATGACCCAAATACAGGTCAGCCTAACTTTTATATGGATTTGGCAGAGGGGAACAGTTTTTAAAAGCCAATTTAAACTTTAAACTTTTTAGCTTGTATTGTCTTATCCAATGTTATCACAATTCAATTAGTGACTTTTCTATTTCAATATTGATTTAAGAAGTGCTATGTGAACAATGTTGTATTTATTGTATTTTTCCTATGTAGAGGTTAATTAGAAAGTTAATACAATAGTATAACTGTTAAATTCTGATTGATAATTTTGATCAGTTTTTGTTATCATTTTTGTACATGTACATTTTGCACTCGAATATTTTCCCCATACTTGCGATTCCCTTTTTATGCCCTTATTTACATGGAAAATATTGTAATCCCTTGAGCAGCTATTGTATGATATTCTGTTTCATCTTGTAGCTATTGTATGATATTCTGTTTCATCTTGCAGCTATTGTATGATATTCTGTTTCATCTTGCAGCTAACGTATGATATTCTGTTTCATTTTGCAGCTATTATATGATATTCCGTTACATCTTGCAGCTATCGTATGATATTCTGTTTCATCTTGCAGCTATTGTATGATATTCTGTTTCATCTTGCAGGTAATCAATGCTTTCTGTTTCCAGAGTGTCTTGTCAGAGGTGCTAGTAAAAGTGACTGACCAGTCACATGTGATAGAGCAACAACATATGAAGATAGAAGAACTAACGAGGAGACTAGATGGACCAGTTAGCACTGAAGGGAGATCATCCTGCGCATGTTAGTCTACTAGACCATAATATCACTATACTTTGGAAATGATCTTTACTCTGAATACTCTCAGAAATGAATACTTGATTTCACTAGTTAGGGTAACTAGTAAATGGCAGGTTTGATTGCGTTGTTATGAAGCATTTTGTCAAAAAATATAAATGTTATAAAGCATTTAGAGATGTGTTACAATTACTAATGTCATATTTTGTTGGTAAAGATGTTATGCTTGCTCATATTTAACGCCCATTATCTTACAAGTACATTTATCATGTATATACATTTGATGTGTATATTTCAGTGTGTCATTGTATATACATTTGTGTATATTTCAGTGTGCCCAAAGGACTACTATGGGGCTAACTGCACAGTTCACTGTATAGCACAGGATGACTGCCAGGGTCATTTCAATTGTCATTGTATATACATTTGTGTATATTTCAGTGTGCCCAAAGGACTACTATGGGCCTAACTGCACAGTTCACTGTATAGCACAGGATGACTGCCAGGGTCATTTCAATTGTCATTGTATATACATTTGTGTATATTTCAGTGTGCCCAAAGGACTACTATGGGCCTAACTGCACAGTTCACTGTATAGCACAGGATGACTGCCAGGGTCATTTTAATTGTCATTGTATATACATTTGTTTATATTTCAGTGTGCCCAAAGAACTACTATGGGCCTAACTGCACAGTTCACTGGATAGCGCAGGATGACTGCCAGGGTCATTTCAATTGTCATTGTATATACATTTGTGTATATTTCAGTGTGCCCAAAGGACTACTATGGGCCTAACTGCACAGTTCACTGTATAGCACAGGATGACTGCCAGGGTCATTTCAATTGTCATTGTATATACATTCGTGTATATTTCAGTGTGCCCAAAGGACTACTATGGGCCTAACTGCACAGTTTACTGTATAGCACAGGATGACTGCCAGGGTAATTTCAATTGTCATTGTATATACATTTGTGTATATTTCAGTGTGCCCAAAGGACTACTATGGGCCTAACTGCACAGTTCACTGTATAGCACAGGATGACTGCCAGGGTCACTACAAATGCCACTGGGCAGATGGATCAAAGGTAAAGCCTTGGCTGCTCTTAGGCAAACCAATTAATTGTAACATATTAGGAAATGCATGAAACAAAAAATGTTCATGCTCATTATTTCAAAATTGGCCAAGTTGCAGCTTAGTCAAAAACACAATATACGCCTTGCAAAGGCAAAAGCAGCAATTCTGTGATTTCATTCTTTAAACAAAATAATGAAGACTGATCACTGGTCAGTATCAAGCGAAGGTAATGGCCATCAACTTTGCATCAAAGATGACGGACGAGAAGTGTCGATTTCGATATTTTTCGATTTTTTCATCGAATTAGACTTCTTTATAGTTGGCGTAATGCTCATGATGAGTATGATCATCTGTTTATATATCATGCGTGAAAAACGCTGTTCAATGGTATCTTCCACCGCTTAAGGGAAGGTAACTAGGATTTTGGTTTCACAGATGATAAGATAACTAATATGCAGTGATGCGGTAATGTTATGAGAGTTTATAATAGAGAGCTAAGATGTACCGCATATTGAAAACATGACCTTTACCGTATCTTACATTTCCAGTTACCTTCCCTTAAGCGGTGGAAGATATCATTGAACTATGCACCTACCCATGATATTCGAACAAATTATCATACTCTGTAGTTCCCATGTCATATAAGTTAGATTTAGTTCAAATATCAAAGCATAACTTCAACTCTAAAGTAGTTTAATTAGATGAAAATATCAAAATGGACATTTCCTGTCCGCCATCTTTGATTCGAAGGTGACAGTTGTTACCTTCACTTGTTACTGACCAGTGACAGATGACATGACTAAAATAAATGATTATGATTAAAATGAAACCAAAGAAATAATACTAAGTACTGAATTGGTTGTAATGACTGAAATGCACGGCACAATCGGGCAATTAAGTCATTGTTCAGTGGATTTGATATCCTTATAGCATTATACCATCGTTTGGCTAGAATGATCATGACCACAGTGTGCTATAACATAATATGATAATTATTGTAGGTGTGTTTATCTGGCTGGGGAGGAGAGGAGTGTGATGTGTTCACTGGCAATGATAGCTGCCCTGTAGTGATGAGACATGGGGAGGATTTAGCAGGTAAATAGTCTAGCTTTCATTATAAGCTGTTCAGTAATGATGAGACATATGGAGAGGATTTAGCAGGTAACCAGTCTAGCTTTCATTATAAGCTGTTCAGTAATGATGAGACATGGGAAGGATTTAGCAGGTAACCAGTCTAGCTTCCATTATAAGCTGTTCAGTAATGATGAGACATGGGGAGGATTTAGCAGGTAACCAGTCTAGCTTTCATTATAAGCTGTTCAGTAATGATGAGACATGAGGAGTATTTAGCAGGTAACCAGTCTAGCTTTCATTATAAGCTGTTCAGTAATGATGAGACATGGGGAGGATTTAGCAGGTAACCAGTCTAGCTTTCATTATAAGCTGTTCAGTAATGATGAGACATGTACATGAGGAGGATTTAGCAGGTAACCAGTCTAGCTTTCATTATAAGCTGTTCAGTAATGCTGAGACATGGGGAGGATTTAGCAGGTAACCAGTCTAGCTTTCATTATAAGCTGTTCAGTAATGATGAGAAATGGGGAGGATTTATCATGTCTAGCTTTCATTATAAGCTGTTCAGTAATGATGAGACATGGGAAGGATTTAGCAGGTAACCAGTCTAGCTTCCATTATAAGCTGTTCAGTAATGATGAGACATGGGGAGGATTTAGCAGGTAACCAGTCTAGCTTTCATTATAAGCTGTTCAGTAATGATGAGACATGAGGAGTATTTAGCAGGTAACCAGTCTAGCTTTCATTATAAGCTGTTCAGTAATGATGAGACATGGGGAGGATTTAGCAGGTAACCAGTCTAGCTTTCATTATAAGCTGTTCAGTAATGATGAGACATGTACATGAGGAGGATTTAGCAGGTAACCAGTCTAGCTTTCATTATAAGCTGTTCAGTAATGCTGAGACATGGGGAGGATTTAGCAGGTAACCAGTCTAGCTTTCATTATAAGATGTTCAGTAATGATGAGACATGGGGAGGATTTAGCATGTCTAGCTTTCATTATAAGCTGTTCAGTAATGATGAGACATGGGGAGGATTTAGCAGGTAGCCAGTCTAGCTTTCATTATAAGATGTTCAGTAATGATGAGACATGGGGAGGATTTAGCAGGTGGTTAGCCTATCTTTCATAATTAGCTGCCTAGTAGTGATGAGCCATGGGGAGGATTATATATTCTTACATGCCTTTAGTTTTAAGGTCTCAATATTTTCATGAAATCTATCTTGGTAGATTTTGTAAATAAAAGTAGTTTATATAAATAGTAGTACATCTATTGAAGTATTTGCCATCTATTGCCATTCCTTTAGGCTACTGAATATGATATAATTAATCTTCTATACCATGAAGTTTAGTAATGGACTCCTTGAAAAGTAAATAGACCATAACTTTGATTTCAGGCATTGCCTCTTCTCTGCTGAATGGTGATGATCCAGTTCCTGACAGTGCATTCACAGCCTCATCGTATGATACGTCAAACAGGAAAGGAAGACCAGAATATGCCAGACTGGATAGAGCAGCCACATGGAATACACAGGGAGGCTGGGTTGCAGCTTCAACACATGGAAGTCAGTGGGTACAGGTAATAAAACACACAATGGGGTTGGATTGCACCTTAAACAAATGGCAGTCAGTGGGTAGAGGTAATCTAACACAATGGGGTCGGGTCACAGCTTCAACATATGGGAATCAGTGGGTACAGTTTATCTAACACACAATGTGGTTGGGTCACAGCTTTGACATATGGGAGTCAGTTGGTACAGGTAACATAACACATAGTGGGGTTGGGTTGCAGCTTAACACATGGCAGTCAGTGGGTACAGGTAATATAACACATAGTGGGGTTGGGTTGCAGCTTAACACATGGCAGTCAGTGGGTACAGGTAATATAACACATAGTGGGGTTGGATTGCAGCTTAAACAAATGGCAGTCAGTGGGTAGAGGTAATCTAACACACAATGGGGTTAGGTCGCAGCTTAAAACATGGCAGTCAGTGGGTACAGGTAATCTAACACACAATAGTGTTTCAACCAATGGCAGTTGATGGTTTCAGTAAATCTGACACACATTGGAATGGGTGAAAGCTAATATAGTGTTTAATATGCATCAATAATAAAATGTACCAGGAAGGTTTTGGAGAAAGGAAAGGTAAATTGATCTGTTGGCAGTTGTTGGTTTCAGTAAATCTGACACACATTGGAATGGGTGAAAGCTTAATATAGTGTTTAATATGCATCAATAATAAAATGTACCAGGAAAGGTAAATTGATCTGTTGATTGAATGAAGAAACTTTACAAACATATAATTTAATTGAAGGTTGATTTGAACATGCTGAGTAGTGTACATGGGGTAGTGACACAAGGGGTAGATAGCTCAGCACCCCCTATCACGATGACCTCATACTATGTGGGTTACCACGCACAACTGGGGGCCTCAGCTGATGACATCAAGATATACTCAGACACTGCAGGAGAGCCAACTGTGAGTGAAATTCAAGTTGACATCCGAAAAAAGTTTATATAAAAGTTCAGATCTTAGAGAGATATAAAAATCTTAGACATTGTTTCTGCATTAGACATAGTTCCTTTATATGAGCCAGGGCACAGGAAAGGCCTCTTACATGTATCATAGATGTTTTCAATATTTTGATTATTTGTTTTTCTTAAAAGCACAAAGAGACCTTTCGAATGAGCCATGGAATATGACTTATGTCAACAAATTTTGCTTGCAGATATAGACCAAAAACAAAAAGATGTATTTGAATTTAGCCCATTTTCCCCTTAATCTATGGCACATTTTTGGCTCTGTAGCACAATTTTAATTTCTGTGATAAGACCAGTTTTCCTGTGTTGAGGCTCATATGTAAATGTATTTTGTTTGTGTTCTAAGATACAGTATTTATGTTAATATGCGTTGTAGGTGTTTCAGGGGACAGCTGATACAAGCAGTAAGACAACTCACAACTTCAGGTTTCCATTTGTGGCAAGGATCATTAGGATCACAAGCAGAGTATTCCTCAACAAACCTGGACTTAGATTTGATGTCATTGGAGCGCCATTAGGTTTGGGTTTTTTGGTTTGAAAATTATAGTAACTTCACTCCATAAGTTTTTCCAATTATCAGAATGCCTTTTAAATCATAGAAACATGTTTTATGTAAAGTTATTGTGATGGTCTGAACTCATTAGAGTGTGAAGTGAAGTCAAACCTTAATTTGGTGTAATCTTTTATGAATGTATGCTCTTCAGGTCTATCAGGCAATTGGCTGGGTGAGATAACATGTGATGGGGTCACCAATGTGGTTCAACTACCAATAGAACACAACACAGAAGGTTAGGGGCAAGACTTAATAGCCCACATTTATATAATCTTGTCATCCCCAACCTCCTGTCCAAATTCTCCTTATGCGAGTCATTGATTGAAGTGAGTTTACTTATGAACAAAAATCCCTGGATCACTAGTAAGAGTGACAATAATAATACAAACCAGTGAACTTGGATTTTATCCTTGTGTCTTCAAAAGAGTTTAATCATTTTAGATTAACATTCTCACTCCTACTACTTTGCTTTCTTTAAGAACCACTTTTACATTGATTTATCAAAGGACCTCTGTACTACATATTTCAGGGTTCTACCACTCGAAGCCTTTCTTGTTCCATTTCACCAAGAAGACTACAGGCTACAAAGAGGAACTTTTTGGTTACCTTGAAATCCTGGCACCAACTACACTCACTCTACCCACTAAAGGTATGTCACCTCAAGATCATGGCACACACAGTCTACCCTCAAAAGGTATGTGACCTTAAGATTTGGGCATACGCCACATACACTCTACATACTAAAGGTATGTCACCTCAAGATCATGGCACACACAGTCTACCCTCAAAAGGTATGTGACCTTAAGATTTGGGCATACGCCACATACACTCTACATACTAAAGGTATGTCACCTCAAGATCATGGCACACACAGTCTACCCTCAAAAGGTATGTGACCTTAAGATTTGGGCATACGCCACATACACTCTACATACTAAAGGTATGTCACCTCAAGATCATGGCACACACAGTCTACCCTCAAAAGGTATGTGACCTTAAGATTTGGGCATACGCCACATACACTCTACATACTAAAGGTATGTCACCTTGAGATCATGGCACACAGTCTAACCTCAAAAGGTATGTGACCTTAAGATTTGGGCATACGCCACATACACTCTACATACTAAAGGTATGTCACCTTGAGATCATGGCACACACAGTCTAACCTCAAAAGGGATGTGACCTCAAGATTTGGGCATATGCCACATACACTCTACATACTAAAGGTATGTCACCTTGAGATCATGGCACACACAGTCTAACCTCAAAAGGTATGTGACCTTAAGATTTGGGCATACGCCACATACACTCTACATACTACAGGTATGTCACCTTGAGATCACAGCACTGACCACCAAACATTTCAGTTTATTAACAAATAGATTCTCTGCTATAGTGAGGTGAGGTGAGGATTACTTCATATTTAATAGACTCAAGCATATTTTCTGATTGAAATGTATCTTTGTTTTTCAGGAAGCCTCCAAGCAAATGGTGAGCTTGAATATGCATTCAATCTTGAACTGTCTCAAGACCAGCAAGGCCTGATTGTCACCAGCAGCATGTGTGACACAGCCACTTTAGACAGGCATATAGGTAAATATGACACATCCTAGGCAGACACGTAGGTAAATATGACACACTTAAGATAGACACATGGGTAAATATGACATACTTTAGATAAACACATGAGTAAATATGACACATCCTAGACAAACACATGGGTAAATATGACACATCCTAGACAGACACTTTGGTAAATATGACAAATCCAAGACAGACACTTGGGTAAATATAACACATCCTAGACAGACACTTGGGTAAATATGACACATCCAAGACAGACACTTGGGTAAATATAACACATCCTAGACAGACACTTGGGTAAATATGACACATCCTAGATAGACACATGGATATGTATGACACATCCTAGACAGACGCATGGATAAATCATCCTAGATAAACAAAGAGGTAAATATGACACACCCTTGGCAGACATAAAATTGAATATGACACATCCAAGACAAACATTGAGGTAGATATAAAAAATTCAAATCCTCTTCAAATTACCAGAGGATCAACATCAGACATTGTGCTTCAGATATAATCTTTTATTGATGTTTAGTGTTTTGTGACAGATAGCAGGATCAGTTCACTTCATCCCCAACAAATGTTCAACTTGAGCTTCAGCTTCAGATAAGAGTTAATATCTGACATTGGACTTGATATTTGATCAATTCTAAATCCTTGAAAAAGCCTACAGAGCCTTTATAAGATCACACCAAATTTCCCCTTCAGGGGCTTAGTAGTGATGTCACTGAATATGAACTGGCTTTATTTGTATTTGCAGAATTAGGAGGACCCTGTCTGAACAAAGGAAAATGTATAACTACAGGGGATATGTTGACAAACTGGTACTGCTGCTGCATTAATGGTTTCCAAGGTAACCATTGTGAAACATCCCAAACAAACTGAGGAGGTCAATGAGACTATAAAAAGCTAACCCGAGGACTTCTAATTTGAGCAAATGTTAAATTCTTTATTTTACAATGGTAATCATATAGACTCATATTTTAGTCTTTAAGGGTCTAATCATGCTTCTGTATAATAGTGGTCAAATGCATACTGAAACTCATATATTGGCTACCAAGAATTGATGGTGCAACATGTAAACTCAAAGTGGGAAATGTCTATATGAGTGATATAAAGAACTAACAACATGACAAATGCAATTACAAAAGTGTTACAAATGCCAATGTCCAAGTCAAGTCAGAAAAAACTGGCTATAACAATGTCACCATCATCATATCACTTTAATTAAAGGTCATTATCTATTACAAGGACCCTGGTGTCCAAACTAGTATACTATGGGGTATAACTTTGGCATAAACTGCTTTATTTCATACTTAAGTGGGTTTCGGGTAGATATCACTCGGGAATATATATCATATCTGAGGAGCGGGCAGGATATATTGTATATGTCCCGCTCCAGGCCAAATGCGGTCAGGTATAATGTATCCATCCCGCTCCCGGGAAAGTTTAAAAAAGTTTAAAAAAGTATGAGATACACCAGTTATGCACAGTCGGTTTGGATACAGGGAATATCCCTTGGGATATACAATACATCTTCCCTCAGTCCCTCGGGAAGATATATTGTATATCCCTCGGGATATTCCCTGTATCCAAAACCTCCCAGTGCATAACCCTTATTTATCCTATGCCAAGTAGAGTTTTGGGGAGATAAGTTGGTAAGATATATCCCATATCCTGATTTTGAGGTTTCCATATCCAGAACCTCCATATCTCCCGCCATATCTCCCGCTTCGGTGCATATCTTCCCGCTTCCGGTGCATATCTTCCCGCTTCGGGTAATGCAATAAAATGACTTTACATATGAATGATTTGTTTATTTTTACACCTTGTACTATTGAAATGGCCATATGCCCCTGAAAACTCTACTTGGTATAGCATAAAGCAGTTATGTATGGTCGGTTTGGATATTGGGTTCATCCCCCGTGAGATATGCACATCTACCTTCGGTCCCTACGGTCCCTCAGGTAGATATGCATATCTCCCTCTGATAAACCCCATATCCAAAACCTCCCAGTACATAACCCTTATTTATTTTGCTTGTTAGCTGGGAAGATGAGCAAGTTCTGATTTTAGCTCTGATCTCATTTCTTAACCTTTCCCATATTAGTCAATACAACATCATTAAATTATCCATGATTATGGCAGACATAATGTATTGAACACAAGACATTTTTAAATAAAGTTAGCAATCATACTCTTTGTAATTAGCTCATTGAATAGAAAGATATTTTCAACAAGTGGCAGCCGATTTAAAATTTGGTAAAATTAACCTAAAAGTGGTGACTAAAATTTTGGGGACCTATAAACTAAGCTACATCTGCATTTTCAACCAAATCATGCAAGACATTTGAGAATAAAATTGGTGACGAATTTGTATTTCTGCAACATATATTGAAACTTAGACATTGAGCTTCTTGTAAAACATCAAGCAAGTATTGATATTATGGACTACATTTGAAGTAAAGGCTAAAAATAACCAAAAATCTTTCAACAATGATAACAAGAAAACAGCAACTCCACGGAGTAGCAAATCCCACCGAACAAAACATGTTTTGATAAATAGTGGCCAGCTTGAAAATTTCTTCTTGAACAGAGCTCCTTTGTACCTGGGTATCAGCATATAAAATTTGAACCAACCCAGTCTGCTTGTATTTGATTGATCGAAGATTTTTTTTATGAAAAATGACGGCTATTTTGAAATCCAGCCACCAACTTAAAAATTTCTTCTTGACCAGAGCTCCTTTGTCTCTAGGCATCAGCATATAAAATTTAAACCAAATCTGTCTACTATTTAGTAGGTATTTAGTTCTCAAATATTACGTTTTAGCGAAAAATGGTGGGCATTTTGAAAGAATTTGAGTTTTGAGATTCCACATATTGACAAAATGACATATGTGCACGTGTACTTACATATACAATTTGGAAGTGAAACTATTTTCAACCGACAAACAGATGAATGGATGGTTGGTTGGATGGATGGTTGGTTGGTTTTATGGTTGGTTGTTTGGTTAGATGGATGGTTCGTTGGATGGTCATTTGGTTAGTTGGATGGTTGGTTGGTCAGATGGAGGGTTTGTTGGTTTGATGGTTGGTTGGATGGATGGTTGGTAGTTTAGTTGGATGGATGGGATGGGATGGGACGGGGGATGGGTGGATGGATGGTTCTTTAGTTGGATATGGATGGATGGATGGCGTCTCATTTACTCATTTATATATATATATACACCTTAAAGGTAAACTTTGTAAAATTCCAATCAAATTCTCTACATATGAATTTGAAATTACAGTCTACTTACTTGCAATATCTGTCAATGATATTCTGAAACTGCCTCTTATCAATGCCTCCTTTAGGACTCTTCATCATGAAGAGATTGTCAGACTGGTGCTCCACTCCCCCATACTCTGGCACAAGGTTAGACTTCTCAACACCAAAATTAATACGCAACCTTGACTGTCTCAACCAAAAGGAATCTGTTGATTGACCATTGTCTGTGAGGTATGAAGTATGGGTTAGTTGTTCTTCTACATGGAGGTCTTCCATGAATGTGTTGGAAGAGCCACTTAGAGAGAGGCCTCTGGAACCTGCAAGTACACAATTAAAAATATTTTTCATTAAGTAATAAGTAAGGATGTCACGGGACAAAAATGTTTCGGGATGGGAATCATCCATTTCGGGACGGGACGGGACATAATCAATAAAATAATCAATTAGTTTAAAACAGTTCAACAACTTATATTTTCTGTCTACTTCCGGTTATCCTTATGCAGCGCGGATCTTTTGAACGTCGTAAGAGGGCTGTGCATGTGGCACGAAAACTTGTAATCTGAGATTAATTTTAAGTTGTTACCTTTCTTGCCGATGAAGTTCTTTGTTATTATTTAAATTAAAGCATATTTCAAAGGGAAACACTGTTATCAATAAAACTGCATGTTCTGTTCTGAATTTTTGTTTATCATAATCACATATAGCAATTGCCACTAGATGGCATTTACGCATGAATATAATCCGGCAGATAAGTTGTAAAAACGAAAGAAAATTCTAGTTTAGATCATATTTATTGTGCATTTGGGATGTTTTAGGGTCATATACAGGAAGAATATTATATCCTGAACATGGACCGAAATCTTCGGTCCATGCGGGTTGTCCCATCCCATCCGAGACCAAAGTCCCGAGGGACGGGACAATATCGGAAAACCGTAACATCCCTAGTAATAAGTTTGCATGTGTGTTTTTTGGGATATCTTTCGAACCTGAGCAATAGAAACTAGAAAAATAGCAACTCCACAGAGTAGTCGATCCCACCAAACAAACAATATTTTATCAAATCAATCATCAATTTGAACATAACAAGATAGAAATAAGTCCCAGTTCCAGTTGGAAGCCATTTAGAATTTAGTAGCCATCTTGAAAATTCCTTCTTGAGTAAAGTCCTATGTACATAAGGCAAAGCTCATGAAATTTGAACCAATTTGTCAACTGCTATTTGACTTATCAAAGATTACATTTTTAGAAAAAAAGGCAGCCATTTTGAATAAAGAACCCTTCTCAAAAATTCCATCTTGTGCAAATCCTATGTTCTCAGGGCTTTGGCATACTAAATTTGAACCAAATCTGTCAACTACATGTAGTTGACTGGTATTTAAGCTATCATAGATTACAGGTTTATAGAGGTTTATTTCTCGAAGGTTTGTACAGTTGCGAATTAGTAAGTCCATTGTTATTTGTAAAAACCTAACTTGCATTTCTCAAAAGTTAATAACTTTGCAAAAATTTGGCATTTTTTTCGCAAGTTAGCAAATAAAGATGTCATGTGCAATATGTCATAATATAAGCCAATAATATTTGATAACTGAATCCATGGGCTTTCATGAAACCCCATACTGAATCTAATAAGTGCTAGGGATTCTTAGTTATCACAGATGGCATCATTTGATGAACACAATTCACATAGTGATTCCCTATTATACTTATTATTGTGACATGACGGCAAAAAACAAGTACAAAGCAAGAGTCAGGATTAATTACTAAATTTTTAGTATTGCCTCACAAAAAATGGACATGAGCTTCATTCAGACTATAGTCAGTTTTCATACATTTGAAAATTGTTAATAGATGGACATACATGCTAGCCGTTTAAGTTCAATTTTGAGTTGCCATATTGGAAATGAATTTGAGTAAATGTCCTGACAACTCATATTTAAGTTAACAAAAATTACACTTTGTGAAAAATGGCTGCCATTTTGTATTAAGCATCAACGAATTTTCAATATTTATGAAATCCCTTTGTATAATCATCAAACAAGTGCATCAAAAGCAAAAAAGACTAACATCTTCACAAAGTTAGATAATTTCCTTTGCAATAACATTTGTGACATCAATAATCTCAATCGCTTGGGGTATAAATGCCTAAAAGAGATCTCCCACAGACACCCAAAAACTAAAATATTCTAATAAAAGCAAGCAAAGAAAACAAGACAGGAAATTATTTCAGTTGGGATCAATAGGGGATAATGTTCTACTTGAAACACAACAAATCAAAGTTGGCCATCACAGCTGTAATTATTTCAGGCAACCACAAATCCTTAAAGATTACAATCAAGATTTTCTAGCCTCCTCCCTGGAGAGTTCTCCTCTCTTCAAAGAAATAATATAATCATCCATTATTTATTCACACAACTTTAATACTTTGATTAAAGGATCAACAAAAATGTACAATTCACATAATATATAACCTAAATGCTTAACAACAAGCATATAGATTCTCACACATGGTGGAAAAATAATATTGAAATTAGAAAACATAATTGGAGATTGTGAGGGTAAGAGAGAAATATTGTCTCTGGATTACAGTAAATCTTCTACCACAGTGAATACAAACTCCTTCAGCCAATCTTAGTAAACATTTATCATTTCTAAAATGAGCAATTTCACATACAATGAGACAAGGTGCCTATGCCCCACAAACTTATCATGGCATCCTGAGAAATAAATGTCAGGGTTGTGATTCTCTAGTCAGGTAGCATGGAAATGGGAGATTAATTAATGAGAGCTTTATTGAACAAGTGAAGAATTGAGACTTCAAATTTAGGTATATCAATCAGAAAAGGGCTTATCTTATATCATGAAGGGCTGAATTTTAACATTGGGATGAGTATTCTTTCTACTTACATATTATAGAAATGTGCTGCCAAATGTTTTATATTATATTACTATATATAATTTAGGGTAATAGAGACTTCCAATTAACTGCCAAAACTTCACATATATTCTCATCAAATAACTTAGTATTGTAAGATTTCTTGTTCATGAAGCAAACAATGTACCATAGTTTCTAATTGAATGTGTCTAGTTGCTCAGAGTTTTATTTTTTATTGATGTCACTAGATTTTTATTGATGTGCTTTTGGGTTATTTATTATTTCATTTTTGTTGTTTTGTAGACTGCAATTTAGATAGGATTACAGAGGGGATCTTGGTCTCCAGAATTTCTTATTATTTTATCTTATTGCATACAAATCACATAAATTAAACATATCTAAGAAAGTAGTCAGACATTTATGGATAGTTAATTAATATTTTCCGATCTAGATATGATGTTTCAGCAAGTGGGAATAACTTAAGTTGATACCGGTGTCATAGCAAGTATGAATATCTCATGTGATACTAGAATTATAGCTGTGAATATCTCATGTGATACTAGAATTATAGCTGTGAATATCTTATGTGATACTAGAATTATAGCAAGTGTGAATATTTCATGTGATACTAGAATTATAGCAAGTGTTAATATCTCATGTGATACTAGCATTATATCAAGTGTTAATATCTCATGTGATACTAGCATTATAGCAAGTGTTAATATCTCATGTGATACTAGAATTATAGCAAGTGTGAATATCTCATGTGATACTTGAATTATAGCAAGTGTTAATATCTCATGTGATACTAGAATTATAGCAAGTGTTAATATCTCATGTGATACTAGCATTATAGCAAGTGTTAATATCTCATGTGATACTAGAATTATAGCAAGTGTGAATATCTCATGTGATACTAGAATTATAGCAAGTGTGAATATCTCATGTGATACTAGCATTATAGCAAGTGTTAATATCTCATGTGATACTAGAATTATAGCAAGTGTGAATATTTCATGTGATACTAGAATTATAGCAAGTGTGAATATTTCATGTGATACTAGAATTATAGCAAGTGTGAATATTTCATGTGATACTAGAATTATAGCTGTGAATATTTCATGTGATACTAGCATTATAGCAAGTGTGAATATTTCATGTGATACTTAAGGAATAAAGACTGAGATTTTATGATTTATGGCGTAATACATGACTGAAACTTTAATTCTGTTCATTGTTGAAAGACCGAAATTGTGTAGCGATTGAGGTCTTTGGCAATGGCCAGAATAAAATTTGAGGTCATATATTTGACATGAATCATAAAATCGAGGTTTTTGTTACAATTCCAATATGATAAACAGACAAGAAACACAACTATTTGTATTTATGAATTTAAGCGGTCATACTACCATAACATGCAGCATGAGATATTCACACTTGCTCTGATGGTAGAGCAAGTGTGAATATCTCATGCTGCATGTGATGGTAGAACAAGTGTGAATATCTCATGCTGCATGTGATGGTAGAGCAAGTGTGAATATCTCATGCTGCATGTGATGGTAGAGCAAATGTGAATATCTCATGCTGCATGTAATGGTAGAGCAAGTGTGAATATCTCATGCTGCATGTGATGGTAGAACAAGTGTGAATATCTCATGCTGCATGTGATGGTAGAGCAAGTGGGAATATCTCATGCTGCATGTGATGGTAGAGCAAGTGTGAATATCTCGTGCTGCATGTGATGGTTGAGCAAATGTGAATATCTCATGCTGCATGTAATGGTAGAGCAAGTGTGAATATCTCATGCTGCATGTGATGGTAGAACAAGTGTGAATATCTCATGCTGCATGTGATGGTAGAGCAAGTGTGAATATCTCATGCTGCATGTGATGGTTGAGCAAATGTGAATATCTCATGCTGCATGTAATGGTTGAGCAAATGTGAATATCTCATGCTGCATGTGATGGTAAAGCAAGTGTGAATACTCATGCTGCATGTGATGGTAGAGCAAGTGTGAATATCTCATGCTGCATGTGATGGTAGAACAAGTGTGAATATCTCATGATGCATGTGATGGTAGAGCAAATGTGAATATCTCATGCTGCATGTAATGGTAGAGCAAATGTGAATATCTCATGCTGCATGTGATGGTAGAGCAAATGTGAATATGTCATGCTGCATGTAATGGTAGAACAAGTGTGAATATCTCATGCTGCATGTGATGGTAGAGCAAATGTGAATATCTCATGCTGCATGTAATGGTAGAGCAAATGTGAATATCTCATGCTGTATGTGATGGTAGAGCAAGTGTGAATATCTCATGCTGCATGTGATGGTAGAGCAAATGTGAATATGTCATGCTGCATGTAATGGTAGAACAAATGTGAATATCTCATGCTGCATGTAATGGTAGAGCAAGTGTGAATATCTCATGCTGCATGTGATGGTAGAGCAAATGTGAATATCTCATGCTGCATGTGATGGTAGAACAAGTGTGAATATCTCATGCTGCATGTGATGGTAGAGCAAGTGTGAATATCTCATGCTGCATGTGATGGTAGAGCAAATGTGAATATCTCATGCTGCATGTAATGGTAGAGCAAGTGTGAATATCTCATGCTGCATATGATGGTAGAACAAGTGTGAATATCTCATGCTGCATGTGATGGTAGAGCAAGTGTGAATATCTCATGCTGCATGTGATGGTAGAGCAAGTGTGAATACTCATGCTGCATGTAATGGTTGAGCAAGTGTGAATATCTCATGCTGCATGTAATGGTAGAACAAGTGTGAATACCTCATGCTGTATGTGATGGTAGAGCAAGTGTGACTATCTCATGCTGTATGTGATGGTAGCGCAAGTGTGAATACTCATGCTGCATGTAATGGTTGAGCAAATGTGAATATCTCATGCTGCATGTAATGGTTGAGCAAATGTGAATATCTCATGCTGCATGTAATGGTAGAGCAAATGTGAATATCTCATGCTGCATGTAATGGTAGAACAAGTGTGAATATCTCATGCTGCATGTAATGGTTGAGCAAATGTGAATATCTCATGCTGCATGTAATGGTAGAGCAAATGTGAATATCTCATGCTGCATGTGATGGTAGAGCAAATGTGAATATGTCATGCTGCATGTAATGGTAGAACAAGTGTGAATATCTCATGCTGCATGTGATGGTAGTGCAAGTGTGAATATCTCATGCTGCATGTAATGGTAGAACAAGTGTGAATATCTCATGCTGCATGTGATGGTAGAGCAAGTGTGAATATCTCATGCTGCATGTAATGGTAGAACAAGTG
The DNA here is from genome assembly GCA_903813345.2 of Owenia fusiformis. Lineage (NCBI taxonomy): Eukaryota > Metazoa > Annelida > Polychaeta > Sabellida > Oweniidae > Owenia > Owenia fusiformis. Next base: position 18,817,073 of record CAIIXF020000004.1, read on the forward strand.
TGAATATCTCATGCTGCATGTAATGGTAGAGCAAATGTGAATATCTCATGCTGCATGTGATGGTAGAGCAAATGTGAATATGTCATGCTGCATGTAATGGTAGAACAAGTGTGAATATCTCATGCTGCATGTGATGGTAGAGCAAGTGTGAATATCTCATGCTGCATGTAATGGTAGAACAAGTGTGAATATCTCATGCTGCATGTGATGGTAGAGCAAGTGTGAATATCTCATGCTGCATGTGATGGTAGAGCAAATGTGAATATCTCATGCTGCATGTAATGGTAGAGCAAGTGTGAATATCTCATGCTGCATGTGATGGTAGAACAAGTGTGAATACTCATGCTGCATGTAATGGTTGAGCAAATGTGAATATCTCATGCTGCATGTAATGGTAGAACAAGTGTGAATATCTCATGCTGTATGTGATGGTAGAGCAAATGTGAATATCTCATGCTGCATGTAATGGTAGAACAAGTGTGAATATCTCATGCTGCATGTGATGGTAGAACAAGTGTGAATATCTCATGCTGCATGTGATGGTAGAGCAAGTGTGAATATCTCATGCTGCATGTAATGGTAGAACAAGTGTGAATATCTCATGCTGTATGTGATGGTAGAGCAAATGTGAATATCTCATGCTGCATGTGATGGTAGAGCAAGTGTGAATATCTCATGCTGCATGTAATGGTAGAACAAGTGTGAATATCTCATGCTGTATGTGATGGTAGAGCAAATGTGAATATCTCATATTGCATGTGATGGTAGAGCAAATGTGAATATCTCATGTTGCATGTGCAAGAATCTCTCAACGTTGACATGCTATGAAAAATGAGCTATTAAATTGCAACAGCATAAAACTCATCAACTTTGAAGTATCTATGACTAAGTAATCCAATAAGATATCTCACTCATCAAGTCATATTTATTCATGAGTATCATATGAAAAGTTTCCCTTTGCTTTAAAATCAATTCATCCATGTCAAAATTGAGTTCCATCTTATTTTATAGGATTAAACAAAAGCCACTGTTCTTCTAGTTGTTTGGTTATCAACTGTATTCTGAATGGCATTTGTGATTTTCTTATGCTTTCTAACCATTACTTAATGCCATAGATATGATTTCACATTTTCTAGATTCATTGTTCTAGCAAGTTATCTGCATAATATATATATGTATTACATACCTAGCGAAGCATTTGTATGGAAGTCAATGGAGCTGAAGAACGGCTATATATTCCTGTATAGCCGCCAAACTTTACACCATGACAATCGTATGACATCACGTTTTATTTCTTACATATTCCAATCGCACACAGACGTGTGACGTCATTGATATAACATGAAAACAAAGCATTTTTGTCTTTTTTCACGCATATATTTCTACATATTAAATTCATGAAATGTAATGTAAAATGTACTTTAGGTCTGTCGTCAATATAACCCTCGCAAGCTCGGGCTATATTGACGTCAGACCTCAGGCATATATTCAATGATAGGGACATAATGGCTAAATATAGCCTTACAACCATTCACAGATAAGTTAACACATAAACCCAATAGTCCTTTAACAAATACCCAGGCTAAGAGATCAAAATGTCATATGCTTCTATGGGTTTGTTTGTCATGCTACCACATTGCAGAGCTTGACTTGCTAATATTCTGATTCAATAAATGAAACCTGAGCCATAAAAATAGATAAGATATAAAACAATTTCCCGAGCAAACAACTAAATGTAAGGAATTTCTATTACCCAAAACAATAAAAAGGTCAGACAGGCCTATGTCATGTATTCTCTATGAGTTCAATTGTTTGGCATTTATACAATATCTACTGGTTAAAGTGATTTACAAACTTAATTCTCTGCTAATTTTTCTCTTCATCCTTCCATATGTATAGAACTTTATCCTAATCGAGGTTATATAGAGAGGTGTTCATGGTACTGATTTGTTCACAGGAGAGAGGTGTTCATGGTACTGATTTTTTAACAGGCGAGAGGTGTTCATGATACTGATTTGTTCACAGGAAAGAGGTGTTCATGGTACTAATTTGTTAACAGGCGAGAGGTGTTCATGATACTGATTTGTTCACAGGAGAGAGGTGTTCGTGGTACTGATTGTTGCCTTAGTTAACTAATAATATTACCTAATGTTACCTAATGTCACATGCTTTTATAATTAAGTTGCTGGATTATCATTCATTTTATATGTTGCCATTTGTGATTAAGTTTAACAAATCTCAAGTCATATTAGTGCAGAAGGCAAAGTATCCCTACGTCATTGCTGAGTCAGAATATTGTGTAACCTTTGTCTAACCATTTGTTTCATTATAACTTCCAATCAATGTGCTAGAATACATCCTTGCAAACCCTCTGCCCATATAAGGAAACCCCTGCTGCATAACCACCAAATCACTGTGCAATACATACTATTATCACATCCCAGCCCATTGCCAGGTATGGTCAGTATATACTGACAGGTATACTTTCAGTCTATACTGACAGGTCAACTTTTAGTCTAGTTTCAGTATACTTTCAGTATATGTCCCATGTTAAAATTCAATTGACAGGTATGTTTCAATTATGGTAATTAGACCTACCAGTATGGTTTCAGTATACTTTCAGTATAAACCAATGGGTATACATTCAGTATACTTTCAGTATATACATACCAGTATGGTTTCAGTATAATTTCAGTATATACCAAGGGGTATACATTTAGTATATACATATGGGTATACTTTCAGTATGGTATCAGTATATACCTATAGGTGAACATTTAGTCTATACTGACAGTCTTAACATGTCAGTCTGTAGACTGATATAGATGAGTATGACTCTTACAATGAGATACCTTGAATTTTAAATCATTCTGCAGATGAGAAAAATTAGTACATGTAATTTGGATAGCAGTCTTATTTTCTAGCATTACATTATCTAATTTTTTAGATGCAGGATTATGAAGACTTCTAAAAGACATACCACAAATAAATTAATATTCTTATATTAACTATATTCAAGTTTTATTCATGATGTATTTTTGATGCAAAGTTTTAATTTTCAAATTTTAACTGTATTTCTTTTTTAAATTTTACTATGACTGTATCTTTCATATCTTTCTCTCATTTTTTGTGTTTTCAATGTATAAAACATTCAATGTAATTCTGAGCAGGGATGCTCCCCTGCCACCTAGTCTGGTAGGACAGGTTGTGGAAACAAATGGTCATAAAATAGAACTTACATATGAATAATTGTTGACTTATAGTTTTATCATGAATTTTGCATTTGCCGTTTATATTATAAAATGATAAAGTAAAACTGGTATATGTTCAATCTAATCATTATTTATCAGAGTTTATTTGGTATGCTTTCAGTATACTATTGAAAATCATAAGTAAAACTGGTATGCTTTCAGTATATTTAGTATTTATCAGAGTTTGTTTGGTATGCTTTCAGTATACTATTGAAAATCATAAGTAAAACAGGTATACTTTCAGTATATTCAGTATCTTCATACCTATTTACAGATCTATATTCAGTATATATACCTATTAATTGGTATGGTATCAGTCTGGTATCAGTATAGACCTATCAACAAGGTATACTTTTAGTATACTTTTGGTATAGACTGACTATACCTGGCAATAGGCTGGGATACTATGTAGAAATCTAGTAATTTAATTGGTTGCTTTCTATGACATATTTCCCGTATCACATAAATTTCATGATACGAGCACACGTACCACACGTTGTCTATGGTAACGAAATAACATCATACAACTTCATTCTATTCTTTCCTAATTGAAAATGACGTCACATATAGGCTATGTTATTATTATTTCTTAGAAATAACGAAAATACGCTGTGTTCATGGTACTGATATGTTCACAGGAGAGAGGTGTTCATGGTACTAATGTGTTCACAGGAGAGAGGTGTTCATGGTACTGACATGTTCACAGGAGAGAGGTGTTCATGGTAGTGATGTGTTCATAAGAGAAAGGTGTTCATGGTATGGATGTGTTCACAGGAGAGAAGTGTTCATGGTACTGATGTATTCACAGGAGAAAGGTGTTCATGGTACTGATGTGTTCACAGGAGAGAAGTGTTCATGGTATTGATGTGTTCACAGGAGAGAGGTGTTCATGGTACTGATATGTTCACAGGAGAGAGGTGTTCATGGTACTGACATGTTCACAGGAGAGAGGTGTTCATGGTACTGATATGTTCACAGGAGAGAGGTGTTCATGGTACTGATATGTTCACAGGAGAGAGGTGTTCATGGTACTGATATGTTCACAGGAGAGAGGTGTTCATGGTACTGACATGTTCACAGGAGAGAGGTGTTCATGGTAGTGATGTGTTCATAAGAGAAAGGTGTTCATGGTATGGATGTGTTCACAGGAGAGAAGTGTTCATGGTACTGATGTATTCACAGGAGAAAGGTGTTCATGGTACTGATGTGTTCACAGGAGAGAAGTGTTCATGGTATTGATGTGTTCACAGGAGAGAGGTGTTCATGGTACTGATGTGTTCACAGGAGAGAGGTGTTCATGGTAGTGATGTGTTCATAAGAGAAAGGTGTTCATGGTACTGATGTGTTCACAGGAGAGAGGTTATCATAGTACTGCTGTCTTCACAGGAGAGGTGTTCATGGTACTGATGTGTTCATAGGGAGAGAGGTGTTCATGGTACTAATGTATTCACAGGAGAAAGGTGTTCATGGTACTGATGTGTTCATAGGAGAGAGGTGCTCATGGTACTGATGTGTTCACAGGGGAAAGGTGTTCATGATACTGATATGCTCACAGGAGAGAGGTGTTCATGGTACTGTTGTGCTCACAGGTACAATGTAGAGGTGCTAGTGTGATTAGACAGGGATTCATACTGCATAGGTGTTCACAGTAGAGAGGTGTTTACAATAGAGAAGTGTTTCCCATATTCATGAGATTCTGAGACGGGTATTCATACTACAGAGGTGTTCACTTACACATGTTTTACTGGACATTTAATTTCTGCAGTGCCACTTTAATCAATAAAATATAAAAGAACTCTACATTTTTCTTATCAAAAATGAGCTGTCAATTTTCTAACATAAATAGTTACTAATCTGACTCCTTCAAAGATATGAAGTATATTGGATCTCACATGGCTTTACTACTGCATCTCTAACTTGCCAGTTATTACTGGATATGGATTGAACCTTGAAACATTTTTGTTCTCTCAAATGTGGCTTTTTTACTCAAGTCAATGATTCAAACACCTGGACGAATAAATGTATATTATTAGATAAAAGATGAGATGTTGATGACTGGATGTACTGATACATAATGATATATTCTATATTTCTCATACATTTAATAGACAACCTGATTCATTAAATACACATTTTTGATACACATTATAGCTATTGATTTAAACCTGAATCACAAGAACTATTAATTCACAATGGCCACTTATCTTATTTAGGAAATATCACCTTTTATCGCATACTTAGTATTGTTATAGGTAAATAACATGCGGGAATATAATCGATATCTGAGGTGAGTGGGAGATATATATATCACCCACTCATCAGCAATCCCCGGGAATTTCTTTCGGTGCTTTTTTGAATTCCCGGGATATACTTTGGCTCTATTTGATAAATATTAATTTCATACACTGTTAAATGTTAAAAGCTGTTGAGGACTTTAAATTGAGATAAAATATTCCTGTTTTGATTGTAATTATCGTTTGTAATTACTACATTCTCATAATCTACTAAGTATAGGATAAATCAGTTATTGAATGCTCGATTTTTGATACAGGGTATATCCCTCGGTAAATCTGCATTTCCCTCAGATATACCCTGTATCAAAAACCTCCCATTAAATAACCTCTATTTACTTTTTAGGCCAACACACAGGCAAATAACATTGGACCCCGTACAAGTCCGTACGGAGCTTGTTGAGTCAACGAGCCCTGTACAACCTTGTACGGGAATCGCTACGAGTCTCTTAATTGGTTGTAATAAAATACAGCATACTTGAGATTTAACATTTTAATTATATTGAATTATGAATTAATATGTCTTCAATGATTTCAAAATATTCGCATGTCTGTATCAACATAATAAACAGAATAAAAGCTAGGAAACAAAATAAACAGAGTTACCAATGGAAGACACCATATTTCTCTATAAGTGAAGTAAATGCATATAAAAACATTTGCGTGCAGCATTGGAATAAGTTGAAATGTGATGTAAATGTTATTATTAGATTGTATATGTGTAGATAATAAAAGCAATCTGAATTGGATGAACATATATAGTGTGCTCTACAAAGATAATTCTCAAGGCTCGTATGAGCTTGTACGAGATCCGATGTTATTTGCCTATGTAACTACAACAAAATTTCCACGAGAGCTTAAAATAAAATGGTACTTTATATCATCACAAGAAAAAAAATTACCCATAGTACTACAAAAGCCTAAAATTCTGACTCAATTTTCACTGTTTCTTACTAGGTTGAACACACTATGAAATATGATTAATATCTTTAAAGCATTTGGGGATTTTAAGGAATAACATTTTTGACCGATATTGAACTTAAAAAAAATATGAATGTTGGAGTGCTTTATTTTGTTAAAATTGTTAAGTGCATATTTTCAAAAAAGTGGTAATATAAATGAAACAAATGCAATTATTATGCCACATTGAAGTGTCTCAAGCAAATATGGGCAAGCACACAACACCAATCAGAATCTGATTTAGTCATAGACTTTTCAACACTCATCGATTGTGCCATCCATTTACTGAAAATCAATTTTGCAACAATTAGCTTTATATTAACTTTTCGGGATTGGAAAAACAATGTGCAAGAAAACTTATTGGAAGACTTGTGAATTATATTCTCTTCCTCAGAGATACAATAGTATTCCAAAAAGATCTATATTGAAAAGGTGTTATGTATTGTATTAGAAAATGATCAACTTACCTTTGATGGCAGTGTAGGGGTAGTCGGCTCCATCACCCTCAAGTGGCTGAGACACATCTACGAAGACAAACAACAACAAGACAGTTACCAATAGAAAACTGTTTGAGTTCATTGCCATTTTAACATTTTCTAATTGAACAGTACGTATCATCATTTTTAATACATTTTCTGACTTCCAATATCCATTTTCATTCAGACGTCATGTTCGTCTTTATTTAAGTCAGCATTATATTATCCTAAATGTATGTCAATGTAATAGACAATGTTTTAATGTCTTCTTGGTAAATATAAAAATCCTATTTTCATGAATCCAAACTGTTTTTTTTACTTTTCATTAAATCAATTAGAGTGTTAGCAATCTGCTATCTTAACTTATTTAGTTATTAAGTCATTGATAATCATATTAATCCCCATTAACTCTAATTACTTAATCCAAATCTTTGGACGCTCACTTTTGTCCTTCCATATCATTCATAGCTCAGAATAACACAGCATTCAACAGAAAAATACAATCTAGTTAAATCAATATCCATGTTCCAGAACCGATTACAGTTAGATAGAGCCAGGCAACATGAATAAGTAATCAAAGTGATGGACCATATTCCAGTTTAGATGTATGAAATTTCTGTGTTGGCTTGTTCTATATTGCCTGTTGGGTGTATTGTCTTCTCCAGCAGGATGGGTTGCAGCCACATGAACATCACTCAGAGCAGGTACGTACTGTACTTGCCCACATACAATATAACTAACTGACTCTGCTCTTTTCTCCAGTTAAAAAGAATAAATTGTACAACATCAGTGGAACTCTGTTAGATGTAAAATTAAGTACATTTGTAGCACTTCATGTTGGGATTAAACATGACATCTGGAGAAACCAGCATGACCAGTTGTGTGAAATACTATAAACAGTTTATTTTAGAGATAGGGAGCTATTTTAAATTATTATGCAATTAACATAACTTTTTCAGATCTATATTTCTATGCTATAAATTAGTACTTATCAATGAACATAATGTAAGTTAACCAGCAAAAAATATAACATAAAATGCTTTATCAAAAACTATTAAAATGCATGAAGTAGTAGAGATACATGTTATCTCCGTGAATATGGATTAATGATGTATGTTGGTATCCTTCAATGCAAATAAATAATATTTCTCTTCTTGTAAAAGATCATCCAAATCCTATGATACCATAATTACATTATATGAAAAGTATCATGATTTAGACAATCATTGAATAAGACAATCATTTGTAAAATTATGCAATAACACATTTCAACTTTAACATGAGACAATATATTTTCAAATCACATCTCCTAAACTATTGAGACAAAATTACTGATTGGTTTAACATACCCGTTATAACAATGCTCCTGATTGGTCAAGGCAAACCAGTGAAAGGAAACCAAATATGACAGTTCTTAAAAGATGTTTTTTGAATTACCTCTAAACGTGAACTCTTATCTATGTTCACATTTGTATTGTATTATTCCTATATGTTTTATTTCAATGTAGTGTTATATTCGCCCACATGTTAATTATATTTCTCTTAATTTTGTATCTACATTGTACTCTATATTAAGACCTACAGCAATGAAAAGGATTTCAGGAACATTCTGCAACCCTTTTGTGACACTTTTACTTTCTACTTCAATGATAGAAATTGTCTGTTCTAAGTGTTACCTATTCTACTTCAATCATTAACTATTTATTGCCTCTGCAAATATATAACCAGGAATTGATGAAGACAAAATGTCATATTCTTCAACTAATCACTCTTTAATCACTCCTGACTAAATGCCAATTGTGTATAATGCCATGCTATTGTTTAATCAATTGCTTTGAGAATAATTGAATCTGGATAGGTTAACAGAGGTAACACTGACATTCTTATTCAACTGGAAAAGGTACTCTGACCAATTAACTACAGGCTGTAGCTGTAGGTATGGACAAATTACAAGCAATTTCAGCTGTAAATGTAGGTATGGTCAAATTACACTCAATTTCAGCTGTAGCTGTAGGTATGGTCAAATTACACTCAATTTCAGTTGTAAATGTAGGTATGGTAAAATTACACTCAATATCAGCTGTAGGTATGGTCAAATTACACTCAATTTCAGCTGTAAATGTAGGTATGGTCAGATTACAGGCGATGTCAGCTGTAAATGTAGGTATGGTCAAATTACACTCAATTTCAGCTGTAAATGTAGGTATGGTCAAATTACAGGCAATTTTAGCTAAAAATGTAGGTATGTCAAATTACAGTCAATTTCAGCTGTAGATGTGGGTATGGACAAATTACACTCAATTTTAGCTGTAAATGTAGGTATGGACAAATTACACTCAATTCCAGCTGTAGATGTGGGTATTGACAAATTACAGACAATTTCAGCTGGTGATGTGGGTATAGAAAAACTACAAGCAATTTCAGTTGTAAATGTAGGTATGGACAAAATACAGTCCTTTCAGCTGTAAATGTCGGTATGGGTAAAAATACAAGCAATTTCAGCTGTAAATGTAAGTATTGACAAATTAGTCATTTCAGCTGTAGATTTGGGTATGGGTATTTCCCCAAAAAGATCACTGGCAATTTTGGCAGGAAATATGTACTATAATATATAGACCAATTAAGACAATTATTACAGAAATTTAGTGGAGGATGAAATAAAGGAAATACATTGTATATTCAGTCGTTGATCAATGTAATCTAAATGAGGAATTGAACAATACTATCTGTAAGACAAAGCAAAACCTCCTATATCTGGATTAATCTATGATGGCTTCTATAGCTGACATTATGGCCCACAAAGTGAACTGTTTGATTTGATCAAATCAAGCCTGACAGTGACAAAGGCAAAGTCAATGACAAAGTAAAAAAAGCAATTCAATGCCCTTATTAACTGATTAATTCACTCAATAAAGTCAATCAGAGATCACAAATGATGCTGCAAATAAACTGTAATCCCAGGCTTAAGATGACATTACAATTAAAATCTATTAGTAATGCTAATTGTTCTCCAAATTATTATATGCAGGCTTCCCCCTAACAATATTATTCAGTTTTGAATCATTATTCCTGACAGACATCCCATCTTATCTCATCATTTCCCTCCTTTGGGTATTCAACTCATTAAAAGTGCTAGTATATTGCAAGTCAGATTTGCATTTGACTATTCCACAATGACCTTTTCTCATCTAAAATATATCGACTAATGGATTTGATTGATCCACATAAGCAAGAATTGCATTTTATTTTCATCTTATTTGAATAAGTAAACCATCATGCATTTGTGGTGAAAGTTTAATTTGTATAGAATTTGAATTCAATTTCAATTACTGATGAACAACTAAAGATTTGAAGGAAAAGGAATCATTTGAGATTTGCTTTTAGTTGTTCATCAAACAGAGATGGTCAGATGAGTCAGATGAGTCAGGTGAGTCAGGTGAGCCAGGTGAACCAGGTGAACCAGGTGTGACATTGCAAATGAATCAAGCAATCCAATCAAGGGAAATGGCAAAATATACAAGGTAATCAACACACAGGTGTTGAAATGCTGTTAATCAAGTCATCTGTCATAGAAGAATGATAATTCAAATCAAAATGCAACAATTTTGTAGACAAGAAGTAAAATTAATATATATCTTGGAAAACGGTGACCAGCAGCAATTATATGCATTATACTACTAATAAAATAACTGTTTTAGCTGGCAAGCATCTGTAAAATCCTAATAAACTTTAAGAGTAGTCTAATATATATTGGGTTATGGGCTATATTTACAATATCCATTTTGAATATTTATGAAAGAAATAGGGAGAATGAAATAAACAAGATATATTTGAAATAATCTCTACGCCACATTTCACCTGTTCTTGCATTTGGGAGGACATTTTGAATTTCATGAAACATGGCTGAGTACATTTGATCTGCATACCTCCTGAAGCAGGTCTTTTACCCTGGTTTTGTTCCCTCATAGTCTAATAATGTTAAAGTGAGTTGACTTGTCAGACTGACAGGTGAGTTGACTTGTCAGGATGAAAGCTGAGTTGACTTGTCAGGCTGACAGATGAGTTGACTTGTCAGGATGAAAGCTGAGTTGACTTGTCAGGCTGACAGATGAGTTGACTTGTCAGGATGAAAGCTGAGTTGACTTGTCAGGCCGACAGATGAGTTGACTTGTCAGGATGAAAGCTGAGTTGACTTGTCAGACTGACAGGTGAGTTGACTTGTCAGGATGAAAGCTGAGTTGACTTGTCAGACTGACAGGTGAGTTGACTTGTCAGGATGAAAGCTGAGTTGACTTGTCAGGCTGACAGATGAGATGACTTGTCAGGATGAAAACTGAGTTGACTTGTCAGGCTGACAGATGAGTTGACTTGTCAGGATGAAAGCTGAGTTGACTTGTCAGACTGACAGGTGAGTTGACTTGTCAGGCTGACAGGTGAGTTGATTCATTGTGATGCAATGTCATGGAATAATATTGAAGAACTTCAAACATAATATATACATAAGAAAAGAAAGTGAACCAACCAAAATCATAAATGCTGACAGTGCTAAATGACAGGAATTCCAACTTTCTGAACACTGAACTGACCATTAACTTGTATTTTAAGAATCAAGATTAAAATCATGGCTAACAGACTTGTGTGAGTTTTGTCTAATATGCCGGAAATGTAGAGAAGTACAAATAAAAATATACTAAAAATGCAATTTTGGGGTTTAAATCATTACATCTGAATTCACCAAAATATTGTATTATGCTATTAGCATTGAGCCTTTTGCAAGTAAATAAATAGCTTAATATCTACTGATTCCAAAAGGAGGAGGGAAAGTATCGCAATAGAAAGTCATATGTTGGTTTTTGGCTATTCTCTGAGGATTTAAACAGGTGCATATATTAGACCAATGCATTATCTCCAGGAAAAGCACTCATAGAGAAGATAAAATAATTTCGACTTCAAAACAGGGGAGATGCAAACAACCCAGCCACATGTTTTTTCTGAAATGTTGCCCTGCTTTTCAACCCCTTCCACCCCTGCTTTTTCAATTTTTGTTGCATCAATATTTTGCGTCTTAACACACAATTAAACCCTTTAAAGGAATAAGTAATTCCTTTAGGGTTTTAAAGATATCCATTATGGGTGACCAAAACTAGCTGAAAGCAATGGATCGCATGAGTTTTCCCTATGGGAAAATAACATGGGAAATATTGTTTTCTACTTTATCGAAGAGAAATCACTTATTCCTGTCTTAAAACGCAATATATTGATGCAACAAAAATTGAAAAGCTGGGGTGGAAGGGGTTGAAAATCAAGACAACAGTTCAGAAAAAACACGTGGGTGAGTTGTTTGCATCTTCCCTGTCTGAAAGTCGAAATTATTTTTTCATCTCTACAAGTGCTTTTCCTGGAGATAATGCATTGGCCTAACATATGCACATGTTTAAATCCTGAGAAAATATAATATTAGGGCTAGGAGGAAATTTATATGTTAAGAGAATGTGAAACATCATCACATCTCATACCATTATGTGTACCAAAGTCTATGATACAGTATGATACATTATTCCCTTGAGAAAACAATGTTAAAGTAAGATGCATTAAGTACCATAGCATGTACAAAATCTGAGCTACAAGACTATGAGAAGTATTTTGATTGATTTGATATAGATTTTCAATGAAGCTAGTGCCATATTCACTGTGGGTAATTGAAACTATTGGTGTATGGTTGACTTGCTCATCTATTGTATATATAGTGTGAACTTGGGGGTTTGGGAATAGGAGAGGGAACAGAGGTTGACAAGTTACATGTAGTTTGTTATAGTCTTGTTTAAAATTGACCAACAATATGAATATATCATTCTACCAGTTCATCCCATTCACTTATAACTTAAAAGTCCATAGTTCATATAACTCTAGGCAACAATTCTCAATACTGATATGAAATGTTAAGGATATTAATATTGAAAACATGCAATGAAAGCATTTCTCTTACAACATAATAATTACTAGATATTAAGACATATCATCTGGGAAATTGCTTGAGACCATGAAATATGCACTTTACTGATCTCCAACATTTATTTTTTGCTATTTGTCCCTCTTGAGGATAAATGCAGATATTATTGATGATTTATCTTCATTGCATCTTTTACAAGAAATGTGATGTAAACTCATTAATGCAACACTTGCTCAAGTCATAAATCATGATTTAGTTTAACACAGAACTAATGTATCATCTTGATCTATGGTGCCCATGTTGTTCCAACCTCACTGAAAGTCATAATACTTGTATAGAATTTGTCATAGATTCTTATCTTAAGTTTTCATTCTGAAGTTCCACTAAATTCAATTTCTAAGATTGGTGACATTGATGAAAAAGATGAAAGCACTGATAACTTTAAATATCGTAACATATGATATTAAACAATTGTCAATGTAAATTGTCTATTGACATGTTACCTTAACAATGATTCAATTCATCGCAACATGTGATATTAAACAATTGTCAATGTAAATTGTCTATTGACATGTTACCTTAACAATGATTCAATTCATCGCAACATGTGATATTAAACAATTGTCAATGTAAATTGTTTATTGACAGGTTACCTTAACAATGATTCAATTCATCGCAACATGTGATATTAAACAATTGTCAATGTAAATTGTCTATTGACATGTTACCTTAACAATGATTCAATTCATCGCAACATGTGATATTAAACAAATGTCAGTGTAAATTGTTTATTGACATGTTACCTTAACAATGATTCAATTCATCGCAACATGTGATATTAAACAATTGTCAATGTAAATTGTTTATTGACCAATTCATCACAACATGTGATATTAAACAATTGTCAATGTAAATTGTCTATTGACATGTTACCTTAACAATGATTCAATTCATCGCAACATGTGATATTAAACAATTGTCAATATAAATTGTCTATTGACATGTTACCTTAACAATGATTCAATTCATCGCAACATGTGATATTAAACAATTGTCAGTGTAAATTGTTTATTGACATGTTACCTTAACAATGATTCAATTCATCGCAACATGTGATATTAAACAATTGTCAGTGTAAATTGTTTATTGACATGTTACCTTAACAATGATTCAATTCATCGCAACATGTGATATTAAACAATTGTCAATGTAAATTGTCTATTGACATGTTACCTTAACAATGATTCAATTCATCGCAACATGTGATATTAAACAATTGTCAGTGTAAATTGTCTATTGACATGTTACCTTAACAATGATTCAATTCATCGCAACATGTGATATTAAACAATTGTCAGTGTAAATTGTCTATTGACATGTTACCTTAACAATGATTCAATTCATCGCAACATGTGATATTAAACAATTGTCAATGTAAATTGTTTATTGACATGTTACCTTAACAATGATTCAATTCATCGCAACATGTGATATTAAACAATTGTCAATGTAAATTGTCTATTGACATGTAACCTTAACAATGATTCAATTCATCGCAACATGTGATATTAAACAATTGTCAATGTAAATTGTCTATTGACATGTTACCTTAACAATGATTCAATTCATCGCAACATGTGATATTAAACAATTGTCAGTGTAAATTGTTTATTGACATGTTACCTTAACAATGATTCAATTCATCGCAACATGTGATATTAAACAAATGTCAGTGTAAATTGTTTATTGACATGTAACCTTAACAATGATTCAATTCATCACAGTATGTGATATTAAACAATTGTCAATGTAAATTGTCTATTGACATGTTACCTTAACAATGATTCAATTCATCGCAACATGTGATATTAAACAAATGTCAGTGTAAATTGTCTATTGACAGGTTACCTTAACAATGATTCAATGCATCGCAACATGTGATATTAAACAATTGTCAATGTAAATTGTTTATTGACAGGTTACCTTAACAATGATTCAATTCATTGCAACATGTGATATTAAACAATTGTCAATGTAAATTGTCTATTGACATGTTACCTTAACAATGATTCAATTCATCGCAACATGTGATATTAAACAATTGTCAATGTAAATTGTTTATTGACAGGTTACCTTAACAATGATTCAATTCATCGCAAAATGTGATATTAAACAATTGTCAATACAAATTGTTTATTGACAAGTAACCTTAACAATGATTCAATTCATCGCAACATGTGATATTAAACAAATGTCAATGTAAATTGTTTATTGACATGTTACCTTAACAATGATTCAATTCATCGCAAAATGTGATATTAAACAAATGTCAGTGTAAATTGTTTATTGACATGTAACCTTAACAATGATTCAAATCATCGCAAAATGTGATATTAAACAAATGTCAGTGTAAATTGTTTATTGACATGTTACCTTAACAATGATTCAATTCATCGCAACATGTGATATTAAACAATTGTCAGTTTAAATTGTCTATTGACATGTTACCTTAACAATGATTCAATTCATCGCAACATGTGATATTAAACAATTGTCAATGTAAATTGTTTATTGACAGGTTACCTTAACAATGATTCAATTCATCGCAACATGTGATATTAAACAATTGTCAATGTAAATTGTTTATTGACAGGTTACCTTAACAATGATTCAATTCATCGCAACATGTGATATTAAACAATTGTCAATGTAAATTGTCTATTGACATGTTACCTTAACAATGATTCAATTCATCGCAACATGTGATATTAAACAATTGTCAATGTAAATTGTCTATTGACATGTTACCTTAACAATGATTCAATTCATCGCAACATGTGATATTAAACAATTGTCAATGTAAATTGTCTATTGACATGTTACCTTAACAATGATTCAATTCATCGCAACATGTGATATTAAACAATTGTCAATGTAAATTGTTTATTGACAGGTTACCTTAACAATGATTCAATTCATCGCAACATGTGATATTAAACAATTGTCAATGTAAATTGTCTATTGACATGTTACCTTAACAATGATTCAATTCATCGCAACATGTGATATTAAACAAATGTCAGTGTAAATTGTCTATTGACAGGTTACCTTAACAATGATTCAATTCATCGCAACATGTGATATTAAACAATTGTCAATGTAAATTGTCTATTGACATGTTACCTTAACAATGATTCAATTCATCGCAACATGTGATATTAAACAATTGTCAATGTAAATTGTCTATTGACATGTTACCTTAACAATGATTCAATTCATCGCAACATGTGATATTAAACAATTGTCAATGTAAATTGTCTATTGACATGTAACCTTAACAATGATTCAATTCATCGCAACATGTGATATTAAACAATTGTCAATGTAAATTGTCTATTGACATGTTACCTTAACAATGATTCAATTCATCGCAACATGTGATATTAAACAATTGTCAATGTAAATTGTCTATTGACAGGTTACCTTAACAATGATTCAATTCATCGCAAAATGTGATATTAAACAATTGTCAATGTAAATTGTCTATTGACATGTTACCTTAACAATGATTCAATTCATCGCAACATGTGATATTAAACAATTGTCAATATAAATTGTCTATTGACATGTTACCTTAACAATGATTCAATTCATCACAGTATGTGATATAAAACAATTGTCAATGTAAATTGTTTATTGACATGTTACCTTAACATTGATTCAATTCATCGCAACATGTGATATTAAACAATTGTCAATGTAAATTGTTTATTGTCATGTCAATTCATTGGCTTTTCACACTCTCCCATTTTTCAACTGTTTTCAATTGCTCACCCATTTCAATTCTGCATTGTCCCTTTTGCATTATTTCTTCAGATTGTTTACCAGCAATTAATTGTATGAGTTGAAAGTGTTGGCTAAATAATAGTTCTGACATTTATGCCTCCCAATGATAGCTGCCCTGGAAGATGCCTATTAGTTGCCAACTCATTCATGGATCATGCACGGTTCACTCAACAGATTTATGTCCCAAATATAAGGATATGAACTTATTCATTAATTATCATGTCAGAGTGGCCCAAACTGCAAAGGCTCTGTTTAAATTAATACCAAGATTCTATGAGTTATGGCATCATATATGAATGTCGATTTTTGACCAATGAAAAGACTGAACCATTGTGGCAAAATGGGGAGAGTTCAATCTAAGATCATAATTATTTAGCACAAATAACAGAACTAAGGTTTTCTTTATGATTCTAATATGGAGCCATTTTGGTATGGAAGTTCTTGCTTAAATAGGCGTCATACCTAGTAATCCATAGCTCCAACTAAATTGTTTTTATTGGGATATCATTTATCAGATTAGAATGTAGATTAGATTGGAAGGTCTTCATAAATTCTTACTTCATGCTTATTTTGTTACATACAGTATTGCTACATGTATCAGTGCCTGTGTTATTCTTAGTGCTGTCTCTGGTTATATTTTCTGATATTGTTGATGTGTCCTATAAAAATGTCTCTCCTTGGGAGGGCAAAGCTACATCCTCATTGCTCATTTGTGTTCAGTAGATTTCTAATCTAGATTTCTTTCTTAGGTAGAATGGTAGATTAGTTGGATGGAAAATGTGAACATTTGGATTTTGGTTTCATACAATTTGTTTTCTTTGTTTTTTCTTCAAATAAGAAAGTAGGGCATTTGATAGTATTTTAAAACTGAATATAATAACACAAAAAATTACAGTTGTATTACAAAAACGGGTGTTCATGTGTTTATCATTCACAAATGTTTCAATCTGCCAAGGTTTGAAGCAGTCTTCTTGATGTGATGTAACAACAAATGTCATATAATATCCTTCCTTTCCTTCAAAAGGTTCAACAAAATTCTCAAACTGAATCTCAAACATTGTTTGCAGCCTCTTTCCAATTAATTGATACTGCAAGGAACACAGCCAGTTAAAGCCACCATTAAGATAGCAAAATATAATCTCTTGACTAAATGTAGCACATCAAACTCGGAACATATTTTCCAAAACTGATGTGATTTGCATTGATCTAACTGCCGAACACTAGGTTTGTCGAATGAAGCACTTCGAAGAATTGCAATGTGGTTATGAAAAGAGGTGTTTATCAATTGCAAAATGTTCCAGTGTAAAGCGCCAGTATTTTCATTTGAAGCAATGCCATTTTTCGCTTGAAAGCTTTGAAAGATTATGATGTCAAAAAGGTTCATGAATTTGTTGATCCACAAAATATTGCATTTATATGAGATATTTCTAATAATGATTGGACATTTCAAAGCCAGTGGGCAATTTAGCACCTGTTCAATCATATAACACCAACCACAAGATGCATCACTGCAAGTCGCAATCATGTGTCCCTGCAAAATGTGTCCTTGCAAGTCACAATCATGTGACACCAACCACAAGATGCAACACTGCAAGTCACAATCATGTGTCCCTGCAAAATGTGTCCTTGCAAGTCACAATCATGTGACACCAACCACAAGATGCAACACTGCAAGTCACAATCATGTGCCCCTGCAAAATGTGTCCTTGCAAGTCACAATCATGTGACACCAAGCATAAGATGCAACACTGCAAGTCACAATCATGTGTCCCTGCAAAATATGTCCTTGCAAGTCACAATCATGTGACACCAAGCATAAGATGTGACCCTGCAAGTCACAATCATGTGTCCCTGCAAAGCGTGTCCTTGCAAGTCATAATCATGTGACACCAAGCATAAGATGTGACCCTGTAAGTCACAATCATGTGTCCCTGCAAAATGTGTCCTTGCAAGTCACAATCATGTGACACCAAGCATAAGATGTGACCCTGCAAGTCTCAAGTCACACTCAGCACCAGAAACAAAAATGATACAAGAACACAAATGTGTACAAAATGTCCCCACCAATGGGTGATCCCATGAAATGGTTATCCTGAAAATGAGTAGACAAGACTTTACCAACACAATTTGAGGACGGAAAATCCAAAATGGCCACCTTAAAATTTACCCAGAATGCCAAAAATTTAGTCAGTTCTAGATTTTCAAACTAAGAACCACCCCTGAAAATTTTTAATTGATCCGTCACACAGTTAACTAGAAAACATGTAAACAAGACTTTACAGACAAGATTTTAGGATGGAAAATCCAAAATGGCTGCCTTGACATTTACCCAGAATGTCAAAAAACTAATCTGTTCCTAGATTTTCATACTAAGAATCATCCCTGAAAATATGAAATTGATCTACCAAATGGTTCACCTGAAAACGCGTAGACAAGACTTTACAGACAAGATTTTTGGACAGAAAATCCAAAATGGCTGCCATGACATTTACACAGAATGCCAAAAAACTAATCAGATGTAGATTTTCACACTAAGAATCATCCCTGAAAATTTGAAATTGATCTACCAAACGGTTCACCTAAAAACGCGTAGACAAGACTTTACAGGCAAGATTTTAAGACGGAAAATCCAAAATGGCTGCCTTGACATTTATCCAGAATGCCAAAAAACTAATCAGATCTAGATTTTCATACTAAGAATCATCCCTAAAAATTTGAAATTGATCTACAGAACGGTTCACCTGGAAATGCATAGACAAGACTTTACAGACAAGATTTTAGGACAGAAAATCCAAAATGGCTGCCTTGACATTTGCCCAGAATGCCAAAAAACTAATCAGTTCTACATTTTCATACTAAGAATCATCTCTGAAAATTTGAAATTGATCTACCAAACGGTTCACCTGAAAACGCGAAGACAAGACTTTACAGACAAGATTTTAGGACGGAAAATCCAAAATGGCTGCCTTGACATTTACCCAGAATGCCAAAAAACAAATCAGATCTAGATTTTTATACTAAGAATCATCCCTGAAAATTTGAAATTGATCCACCAAACGGTTCACCTGAAAACACGTAGACAAGACTTCACAGACAAGATTTTAGGACGGAAAAATCCAAAATGGCCGACAATAAAAAAGTGATTATGTGTTTTTGCTGATTTCTTCTTACAAAATTATCACATATAACTACTGTTAACAATAACATAGGCTTTTACAACAAAGTACATCTGAAATTATTTATAAAGCTACTAAATAGTTAAAGTATGAAAACTCAAAAACACCATTCAATATGATACAAAGTATTATCGTGCGCTAACTTTTCTTAAGACATTCAAAATGGCTGACATGACTGAGCTAACAGGTCCAAAACCTAATCAGATCTAGAATGAAGTGAGCTGAACAAGATGTTAAAGTTTTAAAAGCAACTGTGAAGCCGTTTTTCTTAAAGTTTGCAGACAAGGATTTTAGCATTTGACTTCAAAATGGCCGACAGGAAGTAGGTATCGAGTTAAAATTTTTTCATCCACATCTGTATGCCCTCATAAGTTATCCCTGAAAATTTGAAGGTGATATCTGTAGCGGTTTTGGAGAAAACTCCCGGATGTACGGACAGACGGACAGACGGACGGACGGACGTACGGACGGACAGACGGACGCGCCTAGGCCGACAATATGGCCCCACACTATGTGGTGGGGACATAAAAAGGAATCAAAGACATAGACATTACAAATTGTCTCAATGCATGAATGCTTAATGGTAATTGAGATAGCTCCTGGTATAACTGCATTACCATTGAGGAAACAGATGCTGCAAACATCCAATGTGATTTTGTGGAGAATATGCAATTGCTTGAAGGATTGAGAGATATGCACGCTCGACAATTTGTTCAAGCTGATAATAATTGTCACCCTGTCATAAATGATAATATCAATAGCTATAACTCACCCCTACATTAAACCAGATAGCAAAAGCAATCTTGATATACATCAATCATGCAGATGCAATTATAGGGGACCAATCTTTACATAATGTCTATGGATCTGCATGGAAGATTTCTTAAAGAATCAATGCTTAGAGAACAGGCAATAATGGAATGACAAGATTAGCTATCATCCATATATTTGATAGTTAATAATACAATATAAGGGGAAATGTCAGAGTAACTGGTAACTTTGGTCCAGTGTAGCACTTCCCACCAACAAACAATATAAGCTCATTGAATCAATCCTTGGAAGGATATAGCCAAGTAGTGAAGTTGGTTGTTTTAGTGGCTATACATGTAGTTCATTGGTTGCAGATATGTTTGTTCAATGTGTTTCTAGAAAGCACCTAGATTATATAGCATTATATATGACAGCAATAAACATTTGGGCAGATAAGCTATTATACTTGTGGCTTTGATTGAGGAGAATCCGCACTCAGCTTGACATTTAGATCTATTCCTCCATTAAATATATCCAACTGATAAAATTGACTAAAGGATTAACTTTCACTCTGTAGAACAACTAGGAATCTCCAATAAGTCAAATGATAAAATGGGGATTAAAGTGTCACCCTTGCCATACTTATTCCAGAAGTAGTGCAACTGAAGAAGCAGACTCTCTTGTATTGTTCTATATGAGAAATACCTGTTCCTTTGTAATTGTTCTGCTTGGTTGCTGAATTTAAACTATTGCATACTTGCATGATGTGATAGTCAATGGCTAAATGGTTACTTCAGTCTCAATTAACATTTGATCCATCTTGTTCTTGGATCAGTCCTTCTCTATTGAAATGTAATTCAGGGATGAAAACCCATTCACACCATTTCAGGTTCATTATAAGCATTATAGTATTACAGAGTAGAGTGCATTGTAGATATATAAAATGGTTCTTTTCCAACTATAACATCTGACCTTCATCATTGAGTTAAAGTGTCACTTAATGCCAACTTCTTCATGTAAGTGGGTAGGAACTGAAGCTTATCTACTTAAATGATCACTTCATGTCTCATAGCTCCAAGACATCATCAAATTGGCCATTGTATTGGCTTTATTTCATTAAGTCCTCCCACATCCATTTGAAAACATTTCATTTTCCTTTTGTATGATTCTTCAAAACAATTAAATGTGTAACATACAACATAGACAAAGTTGTAGTGTCCTTATTCTGGGACAAAATGTGTAACATACAATTTGTATGTTACACATTTTGTCCAAGAATAAGGATACAACATACACAAAAATGCAGTGTCCTTATTCTGGGACAAAAAGGGTTTAATCATTTTAAAGGATTTGATCTGCCCAAGAAACACTTCATTACAGGCTGCTTTGGTATCCATATAGTAACATAAAAATACAGTTTGAATAACCCATTACATAACAAACTTGTGATGCATTTGAAAAGTCTATCAATATATTGGAAGCACTTTTGAGGAAAAGGTCTTTACTCCAACTAAAAGTAAAAGCTGAAAAAGTTTATTGAATAGGAAATGAGATGTTAAATCTGACTGAGTGATTTCTCCCCTGGGCTACAAACAAATCAAAGCGCCTGTTCATCAATACCAAATATGGTACCTTTCAAATGAGATCTCTATACGCATCTCTGGCAACAGAAACCTAAATGAATGTTTCCATTCTGAGAATAAAAATGCCATGGTATGTATGTCACAATTTGCACTATTCTCTGAAATAATACAATATATTCTGGCAATTGCCAATGGGCTACTGATAAGGATAGGACAGACAAGAAAGGTCTGCAAGGATTTGTGTAATCAAAGAAAACATGGAAGACTGTCAAATGAGGAGCTGGTGCACCCTAAAGCCTATAAATCTATGTCAACATGCTTCTAATGCCAATACTTGGGGTTTGGATGAAATAAATGCAACTTGTTATGATTCTGACATCAGTGAAGTAGGAACAGAAAACACCTCCATAATCAGAATGACATCTATTACCTGAGAGAATATGCTCTCTATTTTGATTCGAAATTTCAAAATTGGCATCCAAAGCAGTTTCCCGGTTCTTCAAACAATTTCAGTTATCAGATTGTTGTAAAATTCATTAGTTTTAATAATTCAGTAGAATGGATATGATTATCTGTGCCATCCTTCATATTTTGCCAATAAATTAATGAGTTATCTTTCTTAATAAGCAATTAATACCTAAATGAGCCATTGCTTGACTGAACATCATATATAAGGTGTTGATGGAACACCTACTATGTGAGGGGACAGCATCTGAAGGGACACCAAGTATGAGAGAACAGCATCTGGCAGACCACCTTTTGTGAGGGAACAGTATCTAAACAACAGTTGCAGTATTCAATTCATTTTGGTGGATAATTTGGCATGATGATCATTGGTATAATATAGATGTTTGGGTAGAAACCCATTCTTCAGATATTCTTCCTTGTGCTTTTAGAAAGTTATGTTCCTATTGAATATGGAAGATGCGCAAAAGTCGTGAAGGCATTCAATATCTAATTTATTTCAACAAAACAAAAAAGCTCTTCATTTCTTACAAGTTCGATAGAATAAATAGCGAGCAAAAGCTGATAATTTCTTTGGGATATTGCAACTCCAACTCATCAATGACAGTCAATGATAAAAATAATATGATTTATAAATGGATTTGAGAGTCCATAGATCTTTGATCTATTCAGTACAGGCGATATGAATATTATAGTTCCTTCCGGATTGGACAAAAACATCACTTTTTCCTTGACATAACTCAAATGAAGAATGTAGAGAAATAATCAACAAATATAAAGTGGGAATATATGATCTTAACTGGGGAAATATATGTTTAGGTAAATCTTAATTGACAAATTCATATAAAATGGCAAATTAATTTAGGTTTGAGAATTTGGATGGGCAGAAATATTTGAAGCAAATTATCCAATTATGGTGTTCCACGATGAAGCTTAATTTGAACGAACAGTCTCATTTTACTTCAATTTATCCCTTATTGAATTTTCATTTTTGTGATGAATAGCCCTGCATAGCCTACACTTGTGAACTATATCATTCTTACTGGATATTTAGGCTAGTTTTCCAAGAAATAAATAGAACAGAGGGCTTCTTATTCAATTTTAGATAGACTCATGGCTATTTTATATCATATAGTTTTGCCTTTACAATTCTATGTCCTCATAGCTCAATAAGAAAAAAAGTACCATAGCTATAGGTAATATGCAAGGGTTGCAGAAGGACAAGATCTAATAAGTCGTTGAAAAATTACCCAATAAACCAAATGAAATATTATCAACATCATACATGGGATTTGGTTCCTTTTGATTTCTGCATCCATTATCTGGACTAGTTAGCCTCCAGGGAGATATACTATGGGAGAATATAGTATGGGAGAAGTCTCTACTACTGACCTTAAGTCAGACATAAATCAACAAGTTCTGTTTTGTTCTTTACTTCGAGATAATTAACATAAGTTTATATGATAAGATGTATCATATTATTGTAAATATACAATGTAGTAAGAAATGAATGTTGGTTGTAGTCTCTATTGTATTTGTTAGTATTAGAGTATACAAATGGCTAGTCGGAATGTTAAGAGAGAAACCACTGGTATCCATAAGTTAATCTTATTTGTAACCTCTATATATTATTGAGGCATCTTTCTTTTCCTTTCCCATCAAAGCAGGCCGTCAAATTATATGATAGATCCTTTAATGGGATGACTCCTCCTCCTTCAGATATATGCAATCATTTCACAGACTAATGAAACTACTTTCACAATTTTCCTGATTGGGATATGAAATGATTTATCAGAGCAGAAAGGAGTTTGTTGAAGTTTGATGACCCGACTGATGACAATGTACCCTCAGATAGGGTTCATTTATACATGCAATTTATTAATCCATCTTAGGGAGAGGTTAACGAGACTTGCTATATTGAGTGATTGTCAGGGACTGACTTCATTACACAGCATTAAGTTAAATAAAATGCAACTCATGCATAAAAGCATCTATAACTCTCCATAGGCAAAATGTGGTGTATCGTTACATAAAACCTTGAAAAAACCTTGACCTATTGAATGCAATAAGTACTCACAAATCATTTACCAAATTAAAGCTGAAAATAAGTCTCTAATTTATTCTTCATTATTAAACTTGTACAGGGATCCCCATCGCTGTGGTAACCAAAACAAAAACACCAAGGGCAGTTTAGCAACAAGACAATATCAGAGGATTATTGATCCATCCTTACATGTATTGTTGTGTCAAATAGAGACTGCTGGAATTCGAAAGACTGCCTTTATCAATAAACGGTCAATTTTAGTAATTTAGAATAATATACAACTTACTTTTCTATTTGTCACTTTTTACAGATTACATGAAAATGGCGGTCAAAAAATTAATACATATGTTGGCAAAAAAACATTTAACTAACAATTAAGAATAAATCTGAGCATTTTGCCATTTTCTGGAAATAAAAGAGTATAGCATACAGGAGTATAACACATAATGTGATATATATGAGAAATACAAATATACCTATATTTTATATTCAAGTGAATTTGTTCAAGGATTAGTAGTGCTAAATATGTTAGGAAACATACCAATACCAATGTTTATAGTCATTAATGATAAAATAAAAAATATGTTATGAACATGAAATTAAGCTAGGGTAGAGGTATACTGATGAATTAAATGGTAATCTTTGGGCTTATATTCCAAAGTCATTCTTTTGATTTGCTGTTTGTTGGTTTTCCTCAAAGCTATCTGATTATAAGCTTCAATTTGGCCAAACTTCTGATGGAAAAATAAAACCATACATGTTAAGGGGGATCAAAATGTTCTCTATCTTAATAACAAAATCGGTCACACAAACTTTTTTATTCAATGATGAAGCACGATCATGTCAAAATAAAATAATATATATTCATTCTATCGTAGATCTCCGGGTACATAACAACCTTTAATAGGATGGAGATTGGAGAACGTGAGCCAACCAAAATATACTTACACGTACATTAGCATGGGTATTATTGATATATTTCCTAATTTTGTTAGTTTTATTAATTTCTTATAAAAGCTTAAAGCAATCAAAAGACACCCTATGGTAAAGCAGTTCCAACCCTTTTACTCACTAGTATTTATGCATGCTGATGATATAACTTGTCTTAAACATTGATAAATTGATGTTCAAAATTGCTTTGAATAAAGATACATAGAATTGCATGCATTATAATCATCATGCATGGTGACATATACAGATAGGTCAGGGGTCAGATTTTGAGTTTGTTGGATATATAATAGATGACTTTACTGACCATAGTTGTCAAAAGATATAAGTTGGATTTAAGTTGGACATACAGTAAATTACATAATTGACCATTATTGTTGAATGATAAGTTGGATATATGACACAGATCTATAGAGAACTAGTAAATGTCAACATACATTTCTATAAAACTCTGATTAAAAAAGAAATAGACAAAACATGCATACATGTCTGAATGTTATAGTTTAAATACATTAAGTCAGATAAGAGTCTTTAGAAAGGTCCCACAAAATGCATATCTTTATAACTTAAAAGATAATTAATAATATAAAATATACAATTTTATGCAAAAATCAATCACATCTTATTTGAAAAATAAACAAATTACAAATATTCCAATTTTAGATATTCATAAAAAAATCAAATATATTATTCAATTTATAATTTAATGCCGTGGATACAAATTAAATATATTTTTCAAATGAAAATTTGGCTGATTTGCATAAATTGTTAATTGCAAAACTTACGAATACATAGAGTGTCTTGACTGGTTGAGCAAACTTGTGCTTGGTAAGTCATTCCAGTGCACTTTGAACATGCTAATTGGTATAGAGAATCATGGCAAATTAGTGAGCGCTTCAAAATGACACACTTGAACATTTCATATAACTGAACCATCTTGAACTGTTTGACTTGAAACAGCTCATATGTCAAATGACAAGAATGGAAGTTATACATACAAGTATAAGTAATTGAAGTGCCTTTCATTTTAATTAAGTATGTAAAATGTGTTTTTCAGGTGTTCAGTTCAGTTTGGTTCCCTGATTGTTTATGCATCAGTATATTCTGAAATGATCAAGTAAATATGTCAAAATATTAATTCAATACAATCACACTAACTTTGAAGGTCTTTTAACAACTCAGTTGACAAAAATGGTATGCATCTCCAAATATGGTAAATGTCTTCCCATATTTGGCCTGCATGACCATATTTGGAAATCTAACAATACAGACTATATCAAAATGCAATAATTGGTAAGTAGAACCAGTAAAACATTATCTTAACCTAGCTCTTAATACACAATTACAAAACGCAGTCTTAAAATAATGTTTTATCAGGTCAAAACTGCCTTTTATATTAATTATCATTAATTAATTAACAACTTATTTCAGTGATTGCCATACAAAATAACTAGATAATTATAATTCAAAAATGATGCAATCATCATGCATGCTAGCAAAACTTCTTAAAGAAATGAAACATACTTGTTCATTCATTTATTTGAATCAAAAATGTTAATTTCTTCAAAAAGATGTGAACAGATCATAAAAAAACATTGACCTAATAACTAATTATACTAAAACTAGAATGTATATTAATTATAATCTAAAAAACAAACACTAAATAACACAAATGTTAAACAAAATGCATTAAAACTAATAAGCAGTAAAGAGAATTGTTGAGCAACAAGGATTGAAGGAGACGGTGATAATATGAATACTCGCACCAGATATACAAATGATCAATGTATACGTTGATCAAAAATACTGTTCTTTCATTAATTGATGATTACCAATATGATATATCTTATTTGTATTGAGCCATGTTAAAATATTATTCAGAAAATGGAAAGATGATAATTGTCTCTGAAATGACCAGTATTAGGGAGAGAAGTCAAATAAGAGGCCCAACCAACAGCTCCACTAGCAAATCATATACCAGGGAAGCAAACATTTCCACCACTTCTTGGTTGTGACAGACTAATTTTTCATAATTCATCAAAATTAAATTTTAAACAAAGAATTAATCATGTATGACTCTTTATGACTCTGTGTATTATGGATCTATTAAGTGACAGTGAAAACCATTTTCATATTTCCAATGGTATATCACAACCTGGGGTCAAATTGCCTTCATCTTACATCTCTTTAAAGAGGTATTAGGAAGTAATAGCAGTCAAAGAAATGCAAGCAAACAGATCACATTGGCATCAGTGACAACAGAGATAGGCCTAGAAAGAATAACATGTTATGTTCAAATATGGTTTAAGATGACTACTTTAGCATTGAATAATTTAAACAGCTTATATCAATAAGGTAAGTATTTGTAAATAATATGACATTACGGCTATCTCTATTGCCACCATGACGCAAGCTTCTCTATTTAAGAATTCATATAATTGTAATCTAGTAGAGCAATGTTAGCCTTACCTGTGCAGACCCGGTCATGTGTGGAGTTGCAGACAGACGACTCATAAAAGCCCTCCTCACATAGACCCCCACATGCTGAAATATACATGCAACCAGGTTAACCAGATGTTTAGAAAAATATCACTCCTCATTTTGAGCATTTTATATAGAAATAACCAAGTAGCCACTTTGACATTGGAGGTTATTTTAGAAATTCCCTCTTGAACAGAGATTGTAAAGCCATAAAAGAGGTAGAAATTGGTGGTTTATTTTTTCAAGCAGTCAAATTTCCACATCAACATCTATAATCTGAACCAATGGAATTGAATGGTATCACCCATATACAAAAAACAGTCACTAATGGATGGGCAAATGGACAGAAGTCTTCTTTATCTATATCTCAACTCATCCTTTCTTCGGAGATCTAATGAGAATTTACAGTGAAATTATGCAGAAGTAATCCAAAATGACATTAATTGGTGAGAAATAAATGCTTTTGCCAATAACTTCCCAGTAACAAAAACATCACTAAGATTCCCTGTGCAAAATAGTCATAGAGAAGTGAAAACACTTGATGTTTACGTGACATGCATATATTACATATGGTATTATGCATTATAATGCACAAAATCTGATTTTAGGCATACAGTCTAACAACAAGCCCCTTTGTAACCCCCTCCCAATATTTGACTACAAAGATATACAAGAACACAAATGTGTACAAAATGTCCCCACCTATGGGTGATCCCATCAAATGGTTATCCTAAAAATGAGTAGACAAGACTTTAACGACACAATTTGAGGATGGAAAATCCAATATGGCCACCTTAAAATTTACCCAGAATGCCCAAAAATTAGTCAGTTCTAGATTTTCATACTAAGAAGCACCCCTGAAAATTTGAAATTGATCCGTCACACAGTTAACCAGAAAACATGTAAACAAAAAGACTTTACAGACAAGATTTGAGGACCGAAAATCCAAAATGGCTGCCTTGACATTTATCCAGAATGCCAAAAAACTAATCTGTTCTAGATTTTCATACTAAGAATCATCCCTGAAAATTTGAAATTGATCTACCAAACGGTTCACCTGGAAATGCGTAGACAAAACTTTACAAACAAGATTTTAGGACAGAAAATCCAAAATGGCTGCCTTGACATTTACCCAGAATGCCCAAAAACTAATCAGATCTAGATTTTCATACTAAGAATCATCCCTGAAAATTTGAAATTGATCTACCTAACGGTTCACCTAAAAACGCGTAGACAAGACTTTACGGGCAAGATTTTAAGACGGAAAATCCAAAATGGCTACCTTGACATTTATCCTGAATGCATAAAAACTAATGAGATCTAGATTTTCATACTTAGAATCATCCCTGAAAATTTGAAATTGATCTACCAAACAGTTCACCTGAAAATGTGTAGACAATACTTTACAGACAAGATTTTAGGACAGAAAATCCAAAATGGCTGCCTTGACATTTACCCAGAATGTCCAAAAACTAATCAGATCTAGATTTTCATACTAAGAATCATCCCTGAAAACTTGAAATTGATCTACCAAACGGTTCACCTAAAAACGCGTAGACAAGACTTTACGGGCAAGATTTTAAGACGGAAAATCCAAAATGGCTGCCTTGACATTTATCCAGAATGCATAAAAACTAATGAGATCTAGATTTTCATACTGAGAATCATCCCTGAAAATTTCAAATTGATCTACCAAACGGTTCACCTGGAAATGCGTAGACAAGACTTTACAGACAAGATTTGAGGACGGAAAATCCAAAATGGCTGCCTTGACATTTACCCAGAATGCCCAAAAACTAATCAGATCTAGATTTTCATACTGAGAATCATCCCTGAAAATTTGAAATTGATCTACCAAACGGTTCACCTGAAAATGCGTAGACAAGACTTTACTGACAAGATTTTAGGATGGAAAATCCAAAATGGCTGCCTTGACATTTACCCAGAATGCCCAAAAACTAATCAGATCTAGATTTTCATACTAAGAATCATCCCTGAAAATTTGAAATTGATCCACCAAATGGTTCACCTGAAAACGTGTAGACAAGACTTTACACACGAGATTTTAGGACCGAAAAATCCAAAATGGCCGACAATAAAAAAGTGATTATGAGTTTTTGCTAATTTCTTTCAACAAAATTATCACATATAACTACTGTTAACAATAACATAGGCTTTTACAACAAAGTACACCTGAAATTATTTATAAAGCTACTAAATAGTTTAAGTATGAAAACTGAATAACACCATTCAATATGATACAAAGTATTATCGTGCGCTAACTTTTCTTAAAACATTCAAAATGGCTGACATGACTGAGCTTACAGGTCCAAAACCTAATCAGATCTAGAATGAAGTGAGCTGAACAAGATGTTAAAGTTTTAAAAGCAACTGTGAAGCAGTTTTTCTTAAAGTTTGCAGACAAGGATTTTAGCATTTGACTTCAAAATGGCCGACAGATAGTTGGTATCGAGTTAATTTTTTTTCATCCACATCTGTATGCACTCATAAGTTATCCCTGAAAATTTGAAGGTGATATCTGTAGCGGTTTTGGAGAAAACTCCCGGACGTACGGACAGACGGACAGACAGACGGACAGACAGACGGACAGACAGACGGACGGACGCGCCTAGGCCGACAATATGGCCCCACACTATGTGGTGGGGACATAAAAACCTTGTCACACAGGGAGGTGGAGAGGTATGTAGTCGGGGGCACCAAGGCTCGTAGTAGCAGACATACTAATAAATATATATTGTATATGTATGATGCATTAACATTTTATTAGAATTTATCCTATTATCGCCCAATCATCTTTTCGAATAGATCTAAATTTTCATTTTTTTCTTGATTTTTGTTACTCAAGTTGCCAGAGTCTTTCATGAAAAAGTAGGGTGTGTGTTACTAGAGTATGTGCATCTATTAGAGAGAATACAGAAAATAGCTAACAGATGGGGGTATGCACATTTGTATGGCTTCTAGACAAGGGTAGGGGTCTAAATGTAAGAATTTAAACCTGATTCCAGTACTACAGCTACGAGCATGAACACAAATATAATTCCAAGTATTGATTTAATAAGGTTCCTTCTAATTGAATCTGTTCCCTCGTGGTATAAACTGATAGCTCCATTTTTCGGGATAATCAAAATTGCCTCATTTTTTGTTGAACTTTAGCCTTCAATATTGTTTGATTTAATGATAGAGTTATGTAGTCCATAAATTATATATGATGAGAGCCAAATCTTAGTACTCCCAGTAGAAATACAAAGAATAAGGACATAAAGGTTTAGTATTGAGGTGTGAAAGGAAAACAATAGACTGATCTTAAAGTTAAATGCAAGGGCTCACAAAATCTTATGATTCATAAAGGACCGTGCTTATACTCTAGAGAGGGTATATGCACATGCAACATGCTCATCAACTGGATGTGTTTATTTTCACATACATGTAGATTAGAATATAAATAAACCCCAACAGTTCAATTACTCAAGGGGCGAGGAGGAAAATTCTCAATAAATGGTGTATAGTTGGTTTGGCAGCATTTTCAGTTAGGGGAGAGTCTTGGATGAAACTTCCACCTAGGTGATAACTTCACAGAGTGGTAGGAAGTTCTTTTTTTTGAGGAGTTAGCCCCCCACCCCCCAAAAACACCCCACCCGGGGAAAAAAATTGTTCACAGTAAATAACCTTAGATATTTTGATGTTTGTAAGTGACATACATAGATATTATATATATGAATCATTTGCAGTATAATTGATGCTGATTGCTCCTAAGGAAATTGAATATTAGTACAAAGTGTGTACCCCAGGGGGCAAATTCGTGACTCATTTTCTTACTATTTTGATCCTAACTTTTCAATTAGACACTGTAAGAGGTTGAAAAAATTCATGGGAAGTGCCCAATAGCAGGGTTAGTAAACCTGCAAGATGCAAAGCCATGGAAGAGGTAGGAGCTGAGAAAAAAATTGTTGATTTTTCGAAAAATTTGACATTTTTGACAGTTGGATTTTGTGTATGACTATAGCTGACCCCTATAGTTTCTAGATCCATCCCTCTATAATGATATTTATGGTTTTATAGTGTGGAACTAAGATGTAAAACATAATTTAGATGGGTTTTAAGGAAGTTAAAGGTTTTAAACAAGTCCAAAATTTGAAAAATTGTAAATATAAGGTTTCAAATTTACATATTCCAGGTATAGCCATGGCTGACCCCTATAGTTTCTAGATCCATCCCTCTATGATGATATTTATGGTTTTGCCATGTGAAACTAATATGTAAAACACAATTTAGATGGGTTTTAAGAAAGTTTAAGGTTTTAAACAAGTCCAAAATTTGAAAAATTGTGAATATAAGGTTTTAAATTTACGAATTTCAGGTATAGCCACGGCTGACCCTTATGGTTTTTTCATCCATACCTCTATGATTAAATATACAGTTTTAGAGTGTGGGACTAAGATTTAACATATCTAAAATGAATTTTAAGGAAGTTTAAGGTTTTAAACAAGTCCAAAATTTGAAGAATTGTAAATGTTAGGTTTCAAATTTATTAATTTCAGGTATAGCCAAAGATGACCCTTATGGATTTTACATCTATACCTCAGGGATGAAATATATAATCTTAAGAGTATTTAACTAAACTGTAAAAGATACCTAAGATGAGTTCAAGGTTTTAAACAAGTGCAAAATTTGAAAAATTGACCTCAAAATTGGTCTTAAATTCACGTTATTCAGGTACAGCCTTGAAAGAGCCCTGATAATTGAAGGTTATGAGTATAATAGTATCAACTATGATATCGTAGCTTAGAGACCAGGTGTAGAATATATACCTGTTGCAGAAGTTAGTCTGCTGCATATAGATGGAATGAAAAGTCGTGAACTACAGTAAAATCCCTCTTATCTGAATGCTACTAGTATTTGGACCAGCTAAAAGCATTCTAATTAGGAGTGTTTGAATTTTGAGGTTTTTACATCTACAATACAAGTTCTGGATTTTGAAGAAATATGGATGCATTCTCAATGAAAAATATTAATAATATTTATACTGACCACATAAAAAGCTTAATAGCATTCCAAAATCCAATTCAAAAGTTTTGATATCATAACAATTCAGTGTTAAACTGACAATATTTGAGCAATTTTGTAAGAACTATGTGATATTTGGTAAAAAGAGTTCAAGTTAGACAGGTTAATTTTTCAAATATGAGTGTTCACTGTTCGAAGTAAGAGGTATTCAGATTTCAATTTTTAAACATAGGAGTTAATGGGAGGAAAAATTGGACTGGGAAAAGTGTTCAGATTTGTGGGTGTTCAGATTAGTCAGGTGTTGGGGTGATTGGTAGGTATTCACAATAGTCTGATTTTGGGATATACAGGTTTCACTGATAATATATCATCATGATGATGAACTAGAACTACTGTACTTGGTGCATTTGATAATTTTTACCACAATGTTAATACTATGTCAGGAAAAGAAAGCACCCATGACACTTTGCTTGTACAACTTGAAAATCATCAACACTTTAAGATTTGATAAAGGTGTCTACCAAATGAGTAATCCACATAAATTCAAATTCAAGCACTTGGCATGATATTCCCTATGATGCTATTTTATAGATTTTTAGTCAATGTTATTGATCAGCTTATTGGTTTCATTACTTTCTCTAGAATCTAAAACTGACCTTGGGTTTATGAGAGTAGTAAATTGGAATGCAGTTATATGGAGTATTGAATTGGCCGGAATTGGACACATGTTGCCTAGCTATGTGTGAGTAAACTATGATCTTATATGGATACAAACAGTTCGTTTGACAATGATCATCTATCTTATCCTGTAAAATCACAACTTAAAAAGGGGTTTGAAATGGAGATCGATGAAACCATACCACAAATTGATAAAACTTTCGTGATCGATGCAATGGCTATGACAAAAGGAAAATTAAGATTAACTTATATGTTGAAATTTGGAGAGTTTTGGAAAGCTATATTTGACTACTCCATCAAATCTAGTAAAGGAGCTCAAAGAATAGATTTCATATTAGACTCCTAGTAGTCTCCATCAGTAAAGGATTCTGAAAGAATGCGAATTTTCAAAGATTACAAAGAAATTTAATAAAGCCGCATTCTAAAAGTGTGCTAAATGTCAAGATTGTTTTAAGTGGAACTATTGGGGAGAACTCAAAGATCTGTGAAAATGATAACTGAAATCCCCTGTTAAATTCCACTCTTGAAGAGGCTGATTTTAAACTTATTCACTCTGTTTTACATTCAGCAGGAGAACATGTGGGACTGCAGTAATTTGCATCAAATGACACTGATTTTCTAATTTTATGACTATCATTTCAATAAATGTAAAAAATTCTTCAACTGCTAGAAAATGTCATTTGCAAAGTCAGTATGTAGACATTTTCTAGAATGTCTGTTTGTTTGAAACATATTGATCATAGATATCACCATATATACTTTTTTGATCTACATGAAGATTTTAGTGTGACAAGACCCTTTTATCCTGGAGTTCCTTATCTCATTGCACTAACAGGAGTTTCTAGGCCCAGCCGGGTATGATCCTTATAATCCTTATTTTCCCAAATAATTACTGTTGCCTGATGACAAGTTGTTTTATTGGGAGTGTAGTGATTATAATTTGATAATTTATAATAATATTTTGTATTAGGAGATGATCATTGCTTAATTACAGTATGGGCATAACAAAATATCGAGAAATCATGTTTCTTTTAATTAATAACCATGTCTTTATGTATTTTGACAATGTAGAACATTACATCGATAATAAAATATCAAATTATAATTAATTAGTTATAATCCATTTAATCAATCAATTACTACACTGTATACAATATCCCTAAGAGCAGTTACACTTTAGGGGGGGGGGGATTTATTAACCTCTCACCCCCTTAGGAACTCTAGGGTAAGGTCCTCAACTCTAATGATTTTTCTTTTAACAATACTTGTAACATGGATCAAACCTGACCACAATATTTTCAACATCTAATTTCTAAGCTAAAATGTCATACATTCAAAAAGAGAGACATCCAAGCAATACCTGAAATCGTAAAGGAGGACTGAAAGTATCGCAACAGATTTAGGACAGTCACATGTTGGATTTTTGCTATTTTCTGAGGATTTGCGGAGGTAATGCAATTGCCTATCATATGCACCTGCTTAAATCCTCAGGAAACAGACAAAATCTAACATATGACTGTCTGAAATATGTTGCAATACTTTCCGTGCTCCTTTGAGACCTGATATTTCTCAATTTTTCAAACATTGCACTTGTTAAAATTCTCAAACTTCCTTAAAATTCATCTTCGGTATGTTTTACTTCTTAGTTTCACACTCTGAAAATATATGTTTCATCATAGAGGTATGGATGATTTTGGACTTGTTTAAAATCTTTAACTTCCTTAAAACCCATCTGAATTATGTTCTACATCTTTAGTTCCATACTACAAAACCATAAATATCACCAAAGAGGGATGGATTTAGAAACTATAGGGGTCAGCCATGGCTATATCTGGAATTTGTAAATTTGAAACCTTATATTTACAATTTTTCAAATTTTGGACTTGTTTAAAACATTTAACTTCCTTAAAACCCATCTAAACTATGTTTTACATCTTAGTTCCACACTATAAAACCATAAATGTCATCATAGAGGGATGGATCTAGAACCTATAGGGGTCAGCCATGGTTATACCTGGAATTCGTAAATTTGAAACCTTATATTTACAATTTTTCAAATTTTGGACTTGTTTAAAACCTTTAACTTCCTTAAAACCCATCTAAATTATGTTTTACATCTTAGTTCCACACTATAAAACCATAAATATCATCATAGAGGGATGGATCTAGAAACTATAGGGGTCAGCCATGGCTATACCTGGAATTCGTAAATTTTAAACCTTATATTTACAATTTTTCAAATTTTGGACTTGTTTAAAACCTTTAACTTCCTTAAAACCCATCTAAATTATGTTTTACATCTTAGTTCCACACTATAAAAACATAAATATCATCATAGAGGGATGGATCTAGAAACTATAGGGGTCAGTCATGGCTATACCTGGAATTCGTAAATTTGAAACCTTATATTTACAATTTTTCAAATTTTGGACTTGTTCAAAACCTTTAACTTCCTTAAAACCCATCTAAATTATGTTTTACATCTTAGTTTCACACTATAAAACCATAAATATCATTATAGAGGGATGGATCTAGAAATTATAAGGGTCAGCTATAGTCATACACAATATCCAGCTGTCAAAAATGTCAAATTTTTCGAAAAATCAACAATTTTTTTCTCAGCTCCTACCTCTTCCATGGCTTTGCATCTTTCAGGGTTACTAACCCTGCTATTGGGCACTTCACATGAATTTTTCCAACCTCTTACAGTGTCTAATTGAAAAGTTAGAATCAAAATAGTAAGAAAATGAGTCACGAATTTGCCCCCTGGGGTACATACTTTGTACTAATTTTCAAATTCTTTAGGAGTTATCAGCATCAATTATACTGCAAGTGATTCATATATATAATATCTATGTATGTCACTTACAAACATCAAAATATCTAAGGTTATTTAGTGTAAACAATTTTTTCCCCAGGGTGGGGTGTTTTTGGGGGATGGGGGGCTAACTCCTGAAAAAAAAGAACTTCCTACCACTCTGTGAAGCTATCACCTAGGTGGAAGTTTCATCCAAGACTCTCCCCTAACTGAAAATGCTGCCAAACCAACTATACACCATTTATTGAGAATTTTCCTCCCCGCCCCTAGAGTAAATTGTTTATTTTCCTTATGCTTTATAAATTGTATGAGTGCAACAAAAGAGTCATTATTTCGAAATACATCATGATCCTTCTTTTTATATTTATGACAAGCAATATAGGAGATCAGAATATTAAGTTAGACAAGGGGCATAATCTAATCTTTAGAATCAAAATAGAAATAAAGTGAATCTGCACAATTCAATTTAACTTACTGATTGATTCATTGCACAGTGAAGTAATTTCATACTTTTTGTTATTTCCTATTATTCTTTAATCATCTGAAACCAAACCCAAACTGGATATTATAATCTCCCATACCCAGATCATTCAAGGAATGGCAATTTAAACTAAATAAGAGCAACACCAAAGCCTAGCAAATCCCATCAAACAGCCATGGCTACCATTTGCAAAATCTGTCTACTACTTTTTCAAAATGACCACCTGTCATAAGACAGTGTGAGTATAAGTATTCACATATCAAATATGAAGAAAATCACTCTACTACATTTCGAGTTATAATGAAAAAGTAAAATAACACATGTAAAATGACCACCTTCTAGCCAAAGTGTCGAAAACAGTGTGCCATGCTTATGAGTTTCCACATATCAAATATGAACAAAATCGATCTACTACTTTTCAAGTTACAGCAAAAATCGTAAAGGCCGTCATTTTTCAAGATGGCTGCTGTGTGTTTCTTAGATATCTACATTTCTAGCCAAATTAATGTCCTACATAACTCCTATATAACTTTTTTACATTCAAAGCATATTGCTATTACAGTTTTAGATATTGTACCTAAATTACTGTAAAATCAGCACTAAAATGGCCGCCATTTTTCGACAAGTGACTATTTTGAAAATCGGTTTTCAAACAGAACTTCTACCCCCATAGGGTATATAGTATGAACAAAACCAGGCCAATGGTATTTGAGTCACCTGGACAGATGTATGGATGGACTCACAGACGGACAGAGGCATTCCCTATATCTCTCTGAATTTCGTTCAATGGAATAATAAGCAGCCAAACCTGACAAAAACCATTATAGGCCATTACAAATTGTAAATAAATGAGACATTTTACTTGCATATCAGTATCAATATAAACCTACCATACTACCCCTATGAGCTAGAATATGACATTCTAATCTCAAATTCAGTTTAATTTGTCTCACTTGTCTAATCTAGGTGTGAACCAACATATTGAGGGAAATTATATGCAGCCATCATGCATATTTCATGAACTAAACTCTATCTCTGGCCATGATTATAATTTCTCCCTATAACATTGGATTCCTTGAGTTTCATTTATATATTCATATATCATGCTGAATCTTCCTTTACATTCACTTTCATGTTTAACATGACCCTCATTCACATCAACTGATCTTAATGCACAAATTTGTAGGTTATTTATATAATACATGTGACAAGTATAATTGTAATGCTATTTTAATTGCATGATTTCCATTATATAAATATCGATCTTAATTTCTGCTTTTTGTAATGCTTGTGCTTTTTTAATACAAAACATTTGCACTCTGCACCCTCAGTGGGCGTATCAGTGCCTATATCAAATTGGGTTCTGGAAAAAATGAAATGGTGTTCAATATGGAGAGGAGGAATAATGTTGCCCTCATATCAGTGGCTACAAACTTGGTGAGAATGTCTAGATACAATTTGAGATATTTATTCCTTATGCCCAGTCAAAAATGAAAAATAGATTAGAATAGAATTAGCAAGAAAACATATAAAATTAAAGTCATTGCTTACAATGACGCACAATGTTAGAGAAAATATGATTTATAAATCAGAGAGCAATGTTGAGGTATGAGCATTACCATATTGACAATTTAAACATAAAACATGATGAAAGCATTTTCTGGAGAATCTCTTGAGAATTCAGTTGAAGATCTTTCAATGTTGGACAAGTATTGTTTCACAAGGTTTCCTCCGTTATCCTTCTATTTATATTAATCATTGTTGGATGTATTCTTCAATTGGCCCTGCATCATAATTGAGTGAATCTTGATCAAATTAAAACTAAAATTCAGCTCTCTGAATTATCGTAAAGAAGCGCTTTAAGTCTCCTTCACACTCATCTCTCCAGCCAAAGGGACAAAACACTTCCTATATAAAGCTATAAAAAGTCTGGAATATATGAGCCACTTTGCTGATGGGGTGGTTAACATTCAATTCATTCTGCCTTGATTACCTCTACATGCTTGCCATCTATTTAGTTGCAACACATTTGTTTTCACACATACATTCAACATATCACACTGTGGCTAGTCGATCTATGTGGATGCAGTCATTTATATGCAATGTATCGTGGGTGCTCGCATACATTATAGGGAATGGGATCATTGCAAAAATATGACAGCAAATCGAGGTAGTGATCTCAGAGTTTCTACTTAACATTGTGACTTGAAATCTTGCATACATATTCAATATGCATAGTATGACAATATGTGAAAGTTTCAGCTACCATATTCCTGTTATAGGGAAAATATTTGAAAAACATTTCGTAAACGTCAACATATATGTATAAAATGGATGCCACTATGTATCATTTGGATTCAGAATGGTAACAAATGGATACTATAATAAATTATACTTTTATCATGATGATTTATTTACTGATGGACAACTGGCCAGATTTTCTTTGTATCCATTGTTTGGATAAACATTCCTCATTCAGTAAAGTAATTAGCCACACCATTACAAAACACCCTCAGGAAAAATTGAAAATACTATATATAAACCCATCAACTGGAAAATCCCATTACAGATGAAAAAACTATGGTTTTATCCCTAATACTGTTAATTTGAAAAACGGGTCCATAACATGTCATGTAATGATGACAATGAAAATGTTGGAATAAGGTACGCCAATGAAGTGAATTCAGAGCCAAAGACCCATCAAGCCACTGGAATACTCACAAATCAAGTTTCATAGCCTTGCCCGAGTCGGTCTCTTTTACTTATCTTGATTTCTATTATGACTGCCTTGTACCCCAGAGAAAGCCACGTGCTTTACCGACCCAATGTTATTGTCGGTAAAATTTGACCAATCAACGACGGCCCTACATTGCCGGACTAGGTCTTCGTGCATTTCCATCGTGAATTCAGTTTTGATTTTGAATCAACATTGAATTACATGATTTCATTTATACGAGTATTATGACTGCTTACATTCCAATGTACATTTAATAACATAATATATTGTAACTCTCAAGAAACACTCGATCAGATCAGATAACGTTTTGATTGGTCAATCAGCCTGAAGTCACACGTCGTGTCCATGCGATCTTGTCAATCAATAAGGTTTCGCGATACCCTTAGGTAGCGTAGGTATTATGTGAATCTCGGAACCACTGAATAACTTAGCATAATATCAGTGATGATGCATTGGATTGTACAAGGTGGCAATAATTCAAGATCAGATAAGTAAATAAATACTGACTTGGGCAAGGCTACAAGTTTCAGAGCCATTAACATTCCTTAAAAGTGACAATGAGCAGCCAACATATAGACCATCCGTAAATCTTGATAATTTTGTCAGCTCAGCTGAACGAGCCTACACATTCCTTGAAACAAATGACTCAAATTCAAGAATAACATTATCTATTTACAATTTTTTTGAAATCGTGGTAAGTGGAATCTTTCCAATTACCAATATAGCATTATTATTGTTTTTGGACACTGTGGATTAAAATATTAAAAATACACACATTCAAAATGATTCAATTAAAACCTAGTCAGTCTGTTCATTGAATCCATTCAGAACATCTACTAATCCACATGATACATCATAATTAAATTGCTTTTTTAAAGCGGATATTTCATACCATAACCCAAAAAATATTATAAAATGCATTGTATTTGTATTTTACTTCACACAGACATATTTGTGTACGTGAAATAATTATATTACTTGAATTTTTTATTCCCCATTATAAGGTAAACCAATGGCAAATTATACATACCTTCCCACAGCTATGAGCGAGATGATAAAACTGGTCGAGTGAACTCGTTTGAGTTATCTATTCTTCGTAAAAATATCAGAGAATGTGTGTTGATAGTGTAGCTTTGGTTTTGTAAATCAATGAAGTATGATATACACGGATGAGTAAATATAGATTATTTAAACAGAAGTGCAAAATTCTTCCATTGAAAAGTACAGAGGCGAGCACCCACGATACATTGCATATAAATGACTGCATCCACATAGGTCGACTAGCCACAGTGTATCAATGAAAACTTCATAACCTGGTTATCCGAAATTCTTAGGTTAGTGCAAACGTTTCACAAAAGAGTACAGAGAGTGACTGCCAAAACTTTTTTGAATTAGGAAAAGCAGACAAAATCTGGGTATACTGAACTTATCTTCATCTGATTAATATGAAGATGAAATTGGAAGAGACTACTCACGCTGACAGGTAGCTCCTACACTGTAGAATCCTGGCTCACATACACACATATAGGAGCCTATAGTGTTCTTACATGTTGCTAGTGGATCACACATAAACAGGCCCTCCCCACACTCATCCTTATCTGCAATAAATGAAAACATGTCATATATGCAATGTAGAATCCTGGCTCAAATACACACATATATGAGCCTATAGTGTTCTTACATGTTGCTAGTGGATCACACATAAACAGGCCCTACCCACACTCATCCTTATCTGCAATAAAGGGCAACATGTCATATATACAATGTAGAATCCTGGCTCAAATACACACATATATGAGCCTATAGTGTTCTTGCATGTTGCTAGTGGATCACACATAAACAGGCCCTCCCCACACTCATCCTTATCTGCAATGAATGGAAACATGTCATCTATGCAATGTAGAATCCTGGCTCAAATACACACATATATGAGCCTATAGTGTTCTTGCATGTTGCTAGTGGATCACACATAAACAGGCCCTCCCCACACTCATCCTTATCTGCAATAAAGGGCAACATGTCATATATGCAATGTAGAATCCTGGCTCAAATACACACATATATGAGCCTATAGTGTTCTTACATGTTGCTAGTGGATCACACATAAACAGGCCCTCCCCACACTCATCCTTATCTGCAATAAATGAAAACATGTCATATATGCAATGTAGAATCCTGGCTCAAATACAATCATATATGAGCCTATAGTGTTCTTACATGTTGCTAGTGGATCACACATAAACAGGCCCTCCCCACACTCATCCTTATCTGCAATAAAGGGCAACATGTCATATATGCAATGTAGAATCCTGGCTCAAATACACACATATATGAGCCTATGGTGTTCTTGCATGTTGCTAGTGGATCACACATAAACAGGCCCTCCCCACACTCATCCTTATCTGCAATAAAGGGCAACATGTCATATATGCAATGTGGAATCCTGGCTCAAATACACACATATATGAGCCTATGGTGTTCTTACATGTTGCTAGTGGATCACACATAAACAGGCCCTACCCACACTCATCCTTATCTGCAATAAAGGGCAACATGTCATATATACAATGTAGAATCCTGGCTCAAATACACACATATATGAGCCTATAGTGTTCTTACATGTTGCTAGTGGATCACACATAAACAGGCCCTCCTCACACTCATCCTTATCTGCAATAAATGAAAACATGTCATATATGCAACATAGAATCCTGGCTCAAATACACACATATATGAGCCTATGGTGTTCTTGCATGTTGCTAGTGGATCACACATAAACAAGCCCTCCCCACACTCATCCTTATCTGCAATAAAGGGCAACATGTCATATATGCAATGTAGAATCCTGGCTCAAATACACACATATATGAGCCTATAGTGTTCTTACATGTTGCTAGTGGATCACACATAAACAGGCCCTCCCCACACTCATCCTTATCTGCAATAAAGGGCAACATGTCATATATGCAATGTGGAATCCTGGCTCAAATACACACATATATGAGCCTATGGTGTTCTTACATGTTGCTAGTGGATCACACATAAACAGGCCCTCCCCACACTCATCCTTATCTGCAATAAATGAAAACATGTCATATATACAATGTAGAATCCTGGCTCAAATACACACATATATGAGCCTATAGTGTTCTTACATGTTGCTAGTGGATCACACATAAACAGGCTCTCCCCACACTCATCCATATCTGCAATAAAGGGCAACATGTCATATATGCAATGTAGAATCCTGGCTCAAATACACACATATATGAGCCTATGGTGTTCTTACATGTTGCTAGTGGATCACACATAAACAGGCCCTCCCCACACTCATCCTTATCTGCAATAAATGAAAACATGTCATATATGCAATGTAGAATCCTAGCTCAAATACACACATATATGAGCCTATAGTGTTCTTACATGTTGCTAGTGGATCACACATAAACAGGCCCTCCCCACACTCATCCTTATCTGCAATAAAGGGCAACATGTCATATATGCAATGTA
The DNA here is from genome assembly GCA_903813345.2 of Owenia fusiformis. Taxonomy (NCBI): domain Eukaryota; kingdom Metazoa; phylum Annelida; class Polychaeta; order Sabellida; family Oweniidae; genus Owenia; species Owenia fusiformis. The sequence continues at coordinate 18,860,543 of CAIIXF020000004.1, forward strand.
GAATCCTGGCTCAAATACACACATATATGAGCCTATAGTGTTCTTACATGTTGCTAGTGGATCACACATAAATAGGCCCTCCCCACACTCATCCTTATCTGCAATAAAGGGCAACATGTCATATATGCAATGTAGAATCCTGGCTCAAATACACACATATATGAGCCTATAGTGTTCTTACATGTTGCTAGTGGATCACACATAAACAGGCCCTCCCCACACTCATCTTTATCTGCAATAAAGGGCAACATGTCATATATGCAATGTAGAATCCTGGCTCAAATACACACATATATGAGCCTATGGTGTTCTTACATGTTGCTAAAGGATCACACATAAACAGGCCCTCCCCACACTCATCCTTATCTGCAATAAAGGGCAACATGTCATATATGCAATGTGGAATCCTGGCTCAAATACACACATATATGAGCCTATGGTGTTCTTACATGTTGCTAGTGGATCACAAATAAACAGGCCCTCCTCACACTCATCCTTATCTGCAATAAATGAAAACATGTCATATATACAATGTAGAATCCTGGCTCAAATACACACATATATGAGCCTATAGTGTTCTTACATGTTGCTAGTGGATCACACATAAACAGGCCCTCCCCACACTCATCCTTATCTGCAATAAATGAAAACATGTCATATATACAATGTAGAATCCTGGCTCAAATACACACATATATGAGCCTATAGTGTTCTTACATGTTGCTAGTGGATCACACATAAACAGGCCCTCCCCACACTCATCCTTATCTGCAATAAATGAAAACATGTCATATATACAATGTAGAATCCTGGCTCAAATACACACATATATGAGCCTATAGTGTTCTTACATGTTGCTAGTGGATCACACATAAACAGGCCCTCCCCACACTCATCCTTATCTGCAATGAATGGAAACATGTCATATATGCAACATAGAATCCTGGCTCAAATACACACATATATGAGCCTATGGTGTTCTTACATGTTGCTAGTGGATCACACATAAACAGGCCCTCCCCACACTCATCCTTATCTGCAATAAAGGGCAACATGTCATATATGCAACATAGAATCCTGGCTCAAATACACACATATATGAGCCTATAGTGTTCTAACATGTTGCTAGTGGATCACACATAAACAGGCCCTCCCAACACTCATCCTTATCTGCAATGAATGGAAACATGTCATATATGCAATGTTTATGATACTGTTGCTGTGCATCTTATTTCAGTGGTTAATAACACACCTTTTTCAAACTTAGGGGCGAATGACCACAGTCAATAGCATATACATGTACATGTATCTGGTTAAAATGTGAAAAATTTTTTTGATGAAGATAAACATTTCAACATGGAACTAGATAAAGGCCATATCGACCATATACATATGCCATAGCACTAAACAAAAATGAAAAATGTTCACAATTCATCAATTTTATGCAGTATAGAAACAGAAAATACTCGATAACTTAAAAAGAGCTCAAAGAGGATAATACGTACTGATATAATATAAACTGTATCACAAGTATGCATTCTGTTAGATGGTCAACAACTTGAACATCATTAGATGGTGCTGCCATCTTCTAATTCATTCCAACAGTTAAAACTTTACATAATTTGTAGGTCAATTTGCATGCAATGTTATGAGCTTTACAATGTAAAGTTATAAGTGTCCTTACCCATACAAAGGTCCCCTACTTGGTCAAAGCCCCTATCACATATACAGCTTCTGACCATCGGGTCACATCCTGCTAGATTCTGTGAGGCAGCCCTTGGGCACAATATGTCCTCAAAACATGGTTCATTGGCAATCATTTGAGCACTGGGGACATCTGCAAATATATTATTGTTTAGCTCCTCCATAGTGGCTATCAATTCCCCCTCCTGCTTCACTTTAAGTATAATATAAGTATAAATATCTCGTAATACTTGAAGCAAATGTTAGTTAGACTGTAGCATATTATATTACTAAGCATTTCTCTCAGTTAAATATTTGAAGATTATTAACTTACCAAATATGTGCACATTAGTTGTATCTTTCTGAGACCAGGCATTCACATCAAGTGAGCCCCCTCTCTCATGATGGAAGAACACCTTGAAGCTATCTGGAAGGAATAAACAATGTGATTGTTGTAGTGAACACACTTTATAGTGTGCCCCTCTCTCATGATGGAAGAACACCTTGAAGCTATCTGGAAGGAATAAACAATGTGATTGTTGCAGTGAACACACTTTATAGTGTGCCCCTCTCTCATGATGGAAGAACACCTTGAAGCTATCTGGAAGGAATAAACAATGTGATTGTTGCAGTGAACACACTTTATAGTGTGCCCCTCTCTCATGATGGAAGAACACCTTGAAGCTATCTGGAAGGAATAAACAATGTGATTGCTGCGGTGAACACACTTTTAATAGTGAGCACTAAGTTGCAGTGTGAACATTTAATAGTGAACACTGCATTATTATGAACACCTTCAATAACAAATGCTAAGTTGCAGTGAACACCTTCTATAGTGAATAGTAATTTGCAGTGAACATCTCCATTCAATAGTGGACACTAAGTTGCAATGAACACCTTCAATAGTGAATAGTGACTGCAGTGAACACCTCAAATAGTGAATACTACTTGGCAATGAACACCTCCAATAGTGAATACTAAGTTGCAGTGAACACCTCAAATAGTGAATACTGAGTTGCAGTGAACACCTTCAATAGTGAATACTAAGTTGCAGTGAACAACTCCAACAGTGAATACTAAGTTGCAGTGAACACCTCCAATAGTGAATACTGAGTTGCAGTGAACACCTCAAATAGTGAATACTGAGTTGCAGTGAATACCTCCAATAGTGAATACTAAGTTGCAGTCACCTCCAATAGTGAATACTAAGTTGCAATGAACACCTCCAATAGTGAATACTAAGTTGCAATGAACACCTCCTATAGTGAATATTAAGTTGCAGCGAATACCTCCAATAGTGAATACTAAGTTGCAATGAACACCTCTAATAGTGAATACTAAGTTGCAGTGAACACCTCCTATAGAGAATACTAAGATGCAGTGAATACCTCCAATAGTGAATACTAAGTTGCAGTGAACACCTCCAATAGTGAATACTAAGTTGCAATGAACACCTCCAATAGTGAATACTAAGTTGCAATGAACACCTCCAATAGTGAATACTAAGTTGCAATGAACACCTCCAATGGTGAATACTAAGTTGCAGTGAACACCTCCTATAATGAATACTAAGTTGCAGTGAATACCTCCAATAGTGAATACTAAGTTGCAATGAACACCTCCAATAGTGAATACTAATTTTCAGTGAACACCTACAGCATTTATTCTACATACTTTCTCCACACAACATTTTTGTATTTCAAGACAAAATCATTGCAACTGTTTTCATTCAAGCAACTTTTAGTATTGATCATTCTAGCTCCAAGGGAAATTCTATTCAATCTAAGAATAAATCAAATCTATTATTTCAACATTTCTACATCTTGCCATTTATTTGTAAAACTGAATTTCTTACTGAGAAATGCTTATGGTTATTATCTTAAATATAAAACAATATTCAGATTCTGTTAGATTATTATCTGTTTGTACTACATACCTAGGGAAGCATTTGTATGGGATCAATGGAAAAGCAGGCAGGCTATACTTAGAGGTTATGTCACTATGACGTGAAATATGCCTGAGTTCTCCCAATATAGGCCGACCTTGGGAGGCTCTATATTTGGGCAAGAACGAAGGCATATTTCACGTCATAGTGACATAACTGATGTATTACATGCCTTTGTTCCCATGGTAACTTTGTATCAATGACGTGACGTCATGATATTATCATGGTTATTAAAGAAATCTAATATCAAAACGAGGTAAGCGGGCTATATCGAGGTAATCGGGCAATATCGGTGGATATAGCTCGCTAACTTTCCCATTGACTTCCATACAAATGCTTCGCTAGGTATGTAATACAGGCCGATATAGCCCGCTTCCTCTGATTACTATGACAACATTATGATGTCATGTTTCCTTTCTACTAAACTATATGGACACAGCGATATGTTATGTATTGTCAATCTTACCTATATGCATATCAAGTGGAATCTCTATGCTTATATCAACTTGGGGTCCTTCACAACTAGCATACACCATAGCAATCACCGTGACAACAGTCAATAGCATAAGGTTTGATGTCTTAGTTAAACCTCTTGGACTTCCAGGCCCTGTCTGGTGAGGCCCAGTATGATGAGGCCTTGTGTGGATTTGTCCAATATTGTTAGGCCTGGATGGATTAGGTCCTGTGTGATTGAGATTTTCAAAACCATTGCTGTTCATGTCACCATGGTTTCCATTTACCTGCAAAACAATTTAGGAATAATTTACAAACTTAGTCCAATATGTAAGCTTTTTTGGAGCATCATAGGATTTCTACATATTTATCATAAAACTATTAAGGTGTTGCACATACAGTTAATGATGTGTTTGGATCTTCCAGGTTCAATTTTAGTTAATAGGGCTTTGATTTGATTTTTCAAGTGTTACCCTTTTTCATCATTGTTTGCATTATAACCATCTCCATCATATTGTGATGAAAAATTCTGCTCAAAAGACCCATCTCATCAACTTCTAATTCAAATGTATTTATAACAAGTGGAAGATAGTGCTATAAAGTATGTGACCCTCCATGAAACCTAATTGCAAGTATATGTAATTGAAAGTTGCCAGTAATCTCTATTAAACACTGTAAACCTATTAGTGTGCTAGCAATTTCTTTGTCAGATAATATTGGTGGCAAATGTGATTAAAATAGACAGTTATTGATAGAGAATTCAATAAGCCTCTGGACAATTCATCTCCTTTATTCCCATATAGTTATTCTGGGAGAGATCTCTCTCACACAGTGCTCTGACTCACTCAGTCTTTATATAAGCTATCGTGTCTATACTATGGTTTTATTTTTATACCTACAATCATAAAAACATGAGTTTTATCTTTGTGTATGCTGACTTTATTTCACTTTCATTATGAGTTTATTTTGAGTTGGTTTTGATTCTATTCTACAAATGGCAAATAATGGTCATAATAATGCAGCTTATAAGACCTGCTAAATTCTATATGGCCTTTGGGAGGCATTATTTATCTCCAAATTTATTGTTACTGCTTTACAGAATAGAATTTCTCATTACAATTAGGTGTATCATTAGATATATCATGGCATGAGTGAAACATAAGCTTGGCCCAAAGGAATAGAGTTGGTCTGTTTTAAATCTATTTATCAACTGATATAATAATTGTTGTAACATTATCGGCACAAGAGGACATATCAGTGCATATATAAAACAAGACACACAGTGACTCTCTTTTTCATTAAGAAAATCAAAATAGTTAATTTACCCAAAAGAACTTGGCACTAGTCTGCTCTTGCATCTGTAAAAAATTGAAGTTGGACGGATTTTCTTGAAATTTTGATATGACAAGATTTGAGTTCACCCACCTAGACAGATGCAGACATTCACACTATCAATGGAAGACAAGGACAATATAGCAATTAGAAAATGTGTAAACAACCAATTGAGATTATATAAATGTACAAACAACAACACTTGGTTGGATGCCAACCAGTATTGTAATAATAATGAGAGAATATCTCTACTTTTTATATTAACAAAAATGTCATTTAAAATTTTGAGGGCAAACTATTTCTAGATGTTAAAATTTTGAAGGTTACGCCAATCCTTCTCATAATGCATATAAGTCATCTGATTTCCCAGACACACTGTGACAAATTACATGTTTTGATTTCTGAACAAACCAAAATACAAATGACCACATTCATGAATATTAAAATCAAAGTTTGAGAATTTTTCGATTATGACCAACTGCAATCACTGATTTAATGAATGAATAAGACCATATGTGAAAATGAAAACTATATCTTGTCAATATTTTTGTGAAAACAAACCAAAAAACATAAAGTCATCACTGAAATCCCCTGTGCCATATGTGTCTCCTCCAAAGAATGTGACTTGCATTCTAAATACATGTAAACCGATAAAATTCCTCTTAAAAGGAACACAAAAAGTTAATAACAACTCTAGAAGAATAATTGGAAAAGTTAAAGAGGTTTAGTAAAACGATTTATTGAGATAACATACATCCATTTCAAAAGGATACAGTAATTTGGAGATGTAATAAAAGGTTTCTACTAGCATTTCAACATGATAAAGTGTGAATTGTTTCCGAATATTATCTGCTGTTAAATTGCATCTTTGCAATTTTATCCACATAAACCAATCTAATACTTTCATAAAATTCATATATTTATCTATCTTTCAAGAGCAACTTCATTTACTTTTCTCTCCAATCATTATTCACTTAATACCTTCTTTCCTGATCAAAAAACAAGACCAATGTGATATCCTTTAGCCAATATCCCTGAGGTGGCATTTCAAGTTATTTACAGGGCAGAATGCTCACATATCATTTCTTGTAATTTCTGTATTTCGTTATTTTTACATTAACAGTTCATATGGGTCGATATTTTGGAACAAGGGTGTATTTGAGTAGGGGTAGCTATGGGCGTAATTCATCAAAATTTCTATATGGAGAGTACGATTTGGGAGTTATTACAACTCTTTGAAGTGGTGAAAATTTCACTAAGGATTTGGGAGATATTATAATTTTATGATATCTTTTATTGAAATTTCATTTTATTTTAGTTGGAAAATATAATTCTTCTTTTAAAATGTGAAGTTATCATTCACACATACTTAACCTCTTGAATCCCAGGCCCTTAAATTGGTTGAAACCAGATAATTTTTCATTTTTGCGAGTTTTTGACATTTTACTCGTAACTTACATATACAACAGGTGATCATCGTTTTAGTAAAATTAGACAGCAGAGATCTACACATCTTAAAACAATTTTTGTGTAAATTGGGTGAAAATTGTTCAAATAAGAACAATTTTAGTGAAACACTTGTGACAGATTTTCTAGTCAGTCAAGGTTTCAAGGTCATTTCTGAAGTGACAAGAAATCTCGTCACTCCAGGTAGTCAAGGGGTTAATGAAAACATGGCCAGGCAAGCATTGATATATGACAATGAGTAGAAGAGCCACTGCTCATAGATACATTTTATGAGGATGTAAATTAGACATTCGTACACATTTTTTCAACATCGTGAAATACCTTAAGAGCCATCTCTTGAGACTGACCAGGAACACAGAACCAATTTGACACTTAGAGGTGTTAGAAAATGGACTTTAAGACCCATGGGTTCAAATTATGGAAATGTAGCTGTCATATATGATTCCCTGTGTGCAATATAATGTCTTACTTTTAAACAAACAGCAAAATAGCTTTTTATATTCTATCTGAACTTGATTTCTGGAACATTGCATAATAAATCCATAGATGCACTTTCAAAGCTTTGACTTCACTAATCAAATGAAATGGTGACGACTTCTGAACATAAATTTTTGAGTTCCAAAATAGTTTTCCATCATTTGATGATATGTTTCACTGTTCACATGTATATTTAGAATTATGGGTTCCAAATGTTAAACAGCAGTAACTTCAACATATTCAAGATATATAATAAAAAAGTAAGAAACACGTGACCTATGTTTTTACTCTTTTAAATAGTAGGTCACTGTTAAAGAAAATCATTAACCCTTAACTAGTAATCGATGTAGATTCATGTATTTTTTATGCAAAACTGAAAGATGAAGACCATGCAAGGACATGAGTTATGTGTCCCTGAAAATAGGACGAGACTCCAATAAGTAAATCCCACTGAAATATCAGAACATACATACCTACCTTAAATATGGATGAGGATACAATTAAATCAATGTTAGTAACAACAATGCTAAAAGCAATTCAGACCAATGCAATTGTCACTAACACAATCTTAATGCATTTAAATGTATGTTGCCACTAAAATAGTTGCTGGCCTTCATCTTCCAACCAAACTAGCAAACCTTTAGAAGGCATTAGCTCTACTCTTCACCCCCTCATCCCTTCCAATCTTCCATATTCAAATAAATTAAGGGATATAATTAACACGCATAAAAATGTTGTGCAAATGAAAATTTTAAAATGATAACAACTAGATATCAACAACATAAATAATCTCTATTCTCCCTGAGATTACAGTGAAAGATTCCCAACAACATTAAATTAGAAAAAATCATGCAGCCCAACTGGCCCATCTTTCCAAATGCTGGCATATACTGAGAATGTCCTCCTCCCTCAGACTTACTTCTGCTATTATTTTATGTAGACCATCTTTTCAAATGCTGGCATATACTGAGAATGTCCTCCTCCCTCAGACTTACTTCTGCTATTTCTTTATGTAGACCATCTTTTCAAATGCTGGCATATACTGAGAATGTCCTCCTCCCTCAGACTTACTTCTGCTATTTCTTTATGTAGACCATCTTTCCAAATGCTGGCATATACTGAGAATGTCCTCCTCCCTCAGACTTACTTCTGCTATTTCTTTATGTAGACCATCTTTTCAAATGCTGGCATATACTGAGAATGTCCTCCTCCCTCAGACTTACTTCTGCTATTTCTTTATGTAGACCATCTTTTCAAATGCTGGCATATACTGAGAATGTCCTCCTCCCTCAGACTTACTTCTGCTATTTCTTTATGTAGACCATCTTTCCAAATGCTGGCATATACTGAGAATGTCCTCCTCCCTCAGACTTACTTCTGCTATTTCTTTATGTAGACCATCTTTTCAAATGCTGGTATATACTGAGAATGCCCCTTTCTCACTCAGACTTACCTCAGCTATTTCTTTATGAAGACCATCTTTCCAAAAACTGATATATACTGAAAATACCCCTCCTCCCTCAGACTTAGCTCAGCTATTGTTGCTTTATGGAAACCATCTTTCCAAATGCTGGCATATACTGAGAATGCCCCTTTCTCACTCAGACTTACCTCAGCTATTTCTTTATGAAGACCATCTTTCCAAAAACTGATATAAACTGAAAATACCCCTCCTCCCTCAGACTTAGCTCAGCTATTGTTGCTTTATGGAAACCATCTTTCCAAATGCTGGCATATACTGAGAATGCCCCTTTCTCACTCAGACTTACCTCAGCTATTTCTTTATGAAGACCATCTTTCCAAAAACTGATATATACTGAAAATACCCCTCCTCCCTCAGACTTAGCTCAGCTATTGTTGCTTTATGGAAACCATCTTTCAAAATGCTGGCATATACTGAGAATGCCCCTTTCTCACTCAGACTTACCTCAGCTATTTCTTTATGAAGACCATCTTTCCAAAAACTGATATATACTGAAAATACCCCTCCTCCCACAGACTTAGCTCAGCTATTGCTTTATGGAAACCATCTTTCCAAATGCTGGCATATACTGAGAATACCCCTCCTCCCTCAGACTTACCTCGGCTATTTCTTTATGAAGACCATCTTTCCAAAAGCTGACACACACTGAGAATGCCCCTTTCTCACTCAGACTTACCTCAGCTATTTCTTTATGAAGACCATCTTTCCAAATGCTGGCATATACTGAGAATGCCCCTTTCTCACTCAGACTTACCTCAGCTATTTCTTTATGAAGACCATCTTTCCAAATGCTGGGATATAATGAGAATGCCCCTCCTCCCACAAACTTACCTCAGCTATTTCTTTATGGAGACCATCAACCTGAAAGTTTGGTCTGTCTCCATGGTGCACTGGTGTGCTGGTCACTGGTGCTGCCTAAAACAAAACATATTAAACATATGTAATAGAAATATAAAAAATAAAATCCAAATGCTTTATTCACGATTTAAATACATATGTCTGTTTTCAGTAAATAAAAAGGATGAAGTTTTCTCATATCTCAACATTTAGCTATATATTCTTCCCTTTTGTATTGTATGTTTGGTGTCACTCTGTGGAATAGCAATGATTAATTCCCTAAGTATAGTCCATCAAATTAGGCAATAATACAATAGTACATACTCATGGGAGCACTTCCATCACACACCAATGTTACCATTTTCATTGAAATTGCCAAAACATTATTTGCCAATGCTGTAAATTAAAATAATTTGTTTAGTTTATGATACATAAGACCTCTATTTTTAGGATAGTTTTTAACCGATTCTTATTTCATGGGTTAAAAGAAGCACCTGAGTCCCCATGAACAGCATTTTCATATTGTTTATAGGGTTTTATATGTTACATGATAGTGTCTGATTGAAATTGCAAGTGATCATACCATAAATCATTAAGTCCCCCTGACTTGATCATTCATCACATCTCTGACTGTCCCCTGGTAGGCCAAACACCACCCCATATCTTTAATACTGTCATAAATGTCCACTAAAGCGAATTTCCATGATTTTTCTAGCAATTTATGCACCCCTTGAGATCAATATAGAACAGCAATCGGACAGTGTATAGGTTCACCCTATGAGCACTATGTCTTCTGAAATGTTTCCTGACTTAATATCTATAATATAACTCATAATTCACATGACCCTCCAAAGAATGGATTAAAGTCGAGAGAAATCCATCTGCTTAGTTAAATAAAACTAATATAGATGAAATAGTGAATTTTACACTGAACCTAGAATATTTTTACCCTTTGCATTCATTCGACTTCACTTCTTAAAAGAGAGCTTCGTCTTCACTCTTTTAGTTTACAAAAATCAATGATATCATCTAGCCAATCAGATTTCATCGTTGAAATACAGACGACTTTCTATGTGTTCATTTCCTCTGACATTATTGCATAGTTAAAGAGTACATATTTAACATGTGTTCTTTCCACTTCACTGATTGGTTGAGAAAGGGCCAAAGTGGTAGATTTGGAATTATATTTTACCTGGGCTGCCACAGGCACCAATTTTTGGGGTGGGCTGCTAAACTGTATAGTATAAACTAGACATATGGTAGTTTATAACTAGACTCTGTGCGCAGGGTAAAATACTTTCAACTTACATACACATGTAATTAATGAAATACGCAATGTTAACACAAACTTTTTAGGTTTTATAGTTTATTAATTCAGACAACATACAGCAGACACAGGGCCAATGACAAACTGGACAATTGTTTTTGTAATTGTAATTGTCTAGTTATTGTCTAGTTAATCATAAATGTATGATTTTTACTCTAGATTTAAGAGCCAAGTGTGCTCTGTACTTTGGATTGTGCATTCTTCTTATTCTTCTTAGCCAGATTTTCTGATGGTCATGTTCCAAACAAATTATTTAATCATTCACACTTCAGACTCATTCATGCTTGTGGTTTATAGAATCTGCATAATATTTATCATCTACTGTGTCTTTTCATTATAAGAAGAGATAGATGAAGGGAAGATATAAACATAACTAGCAGGAAGGAGGTCCATTGCAAATCAACAATTATAGCATCTCTTATCATAATTAAAAAGGATATATCACAGCCTAGAGTTGTGAATCTGATCACAAGAAGTTAATGGATTTTCCGGTTGAATTATTTGAGATGGTAGAACTTCAGCAAATTCATTAAATTCTGCAGAATGAATAAGGAGATCATAATAGCATTGAAGACACTTTACCACTATAGTTCAACCTTTAGCAGACTGCACATGGACTGGTCTATCCAAAGCTAACCAATGGTCTAACCAATGTTAACAGCACATTAATAAGTGATGCAATATGCCCTGTGTCAAAAAAGCCAACTGACCAGGCAGCTATTTGGTTCCATTAGGTATTTGTGTTTTATAACTCATGTAGAACACCTCCCATTATACGTCTTATATGAAGGAAAGGGAAAGCCCCAGAGCTAAGAGATAACAGACATGATTACATATATGTCTCTTGCTTACCACCTTCATTGTTTGAATTTTCACTGGCTTAGTTTCAAAATGATATGCTTCAATGTGATGTTTTAATTGATGTAGGCATATTCCATACACCTTCCTTTATCTTGATATGAATTAAAAAGCAATGATATTGGTTAACATGCCAGAAATCAACATAATATTATTCGAAGCGTATTTCAAATATTTTGAGACTGCAATGTTTGTTTGTCGATTTTGACCAATCAGAGACATATGTCATCTCAATACAGGTTTACATTATAAGAGTACGTCATCTTTGAACTCTGGGGTTAATCCTCCCCTGTCTTATAATGTTCAAAGATTTCACGCTGTTAATTTCAGACATTTTCTTGGGTGATAAAAAGAGAATTGGTTTTAGAATTTAGAGAACTTAGTAAGGTGATCAAAGATTAGTTTGTAGTATCATGATCCTATATTCCAAGGCAGGGAGCACCACGCACAAACCACCATTTTTGAAAAAATGTACAAATAGTATTATTCTTCTATAAAACCAAATGGTCCAGGAACAAATAACTTAATGCTGTAATGTGAGTTTTGAAAGGAACGTGTTGAAGGTTGAGTAAGTCAAATTTCAGAACTTGATTTTAATTTAAGTCGTGACCCTATCAGCAACCAGAGTAAAGTGCTTTCGCAATCATAGCACAAAACATAAAAAAACATATTCAGTATTTATTGATGTCATCATGAACTTCAGGTCTTCTGACTTATGAAGAAGCTCAAGACAACATAGATTAAACTTGCTAATATGCATGACATTATTGTCTAATCCCTGAGGCTTCCATTCATCTAGTTCTTTCTCACTTTGTCTCATAATCATATTTCAATGATTGGAAAACCAAGATGAATGGCAGGACAGACAGGAAGGTGGGTGGTTACATGCAATAGTTCTAAAAACATCAACATTATCAATAATGATAGCCAGTTAGACTCCTGAGTTCCTAATCTAAAAAGGTCTTAATTTAAGTGTTCAAATTCTGGTACTTTTTGAACAATTTTAGATAAAATACTGTCTGTTATCAGTTCTTATAGAGTGTTTGGTAAGCATGACTTGACTGGTGTATACTTAATGGAAACCTGGCATGTATGAAGCTCATGTTAGACACAATTATGAGCTGCAAGTTATAAACAGTGTGATAATTGCTCAGAAAGAAACAAATTACAAAAAGTCATTTCCAGTTCTTTGCTCATGGTATTTGCTTTGTTGCTAATAAATGTAAATCAAAATTAATAATGATACATTTTGTTCAAAATGTTTGATTTTAAGACGAACAACTCACACTTATTTGATTATTTGACATTCACAGTATGTACAATATCAGATTAAACACTTTGTTCTAATTCAGTAATTCAGTTTAACAGATTTTTGATCAGTTCTGGGGCTCAAACTGCAGAACTGAATGCACAAAAAGCAAACCTTCAAATGTGTGGTAAAAGAGATGTAAGAAATCATACTGATTTTAAACTTCATATCTGTTATTACTAATAACTAGAACACTTTCTCAGTACAAAATATTCAAAATGAGTTAAGAATTGCAGAAACTGTGCAGTTTGCACAAAACAATGCTAAAAACAATAATTCTTACAGATTTGATTTTTCTTGCGCATCATTCTTTTTTTACACAAACACAATCATGATGACCTTGGCGATTAATCATGAAAAAAACAAGCAGAATAATTGTCAAGGGAGGAACTGTTAGAGACAAGATCTCCAAATCAATACATGAAGTATTATTCCCATCCAACATTGTTCTCTCCTTTTCTATGGCAATTAGAAGAACTAGTCTTGTCTAAAACACAATTAGAATGCTAATTCAATACATTAGTCACTAGTATTGTAGTATTTCAATGAATTTCTGCAAAGCCTTGCCTTATAAACTACATGTCTAGGATGACATCATCGTTCATGCATGGTAAGTCATTCCATATGTACACAGAGAAGAGCAGGAGTTGAAATATCAAGAGGATCATTGTTTGAGCTCTGTCTTTTATTGCCAATAGATCACGATTAATTGTGAACTAGCAAAAATTACTTCCCTTACAAAGAAAATGAATAAGTTCTATAATTTTGAGGAAATCACAAAACAGGCAAGATTACAAAGTCCACACTGCTGAACAGCAAAGTCATTACATTTCCTTCAATCCAAAATGAAAAGATTGATGGTGAAATTAATTTGTGAACACTGGGAAGTAATTTGAAAGATTAAGTGTTGAATTGTTTGTCAGGCTTGTCTTTGTCTCAGCCATGTAATCAATCTGCCAAACTAATTATTTACCATCAGTCAATGAGATATTTTCTTTCCTACATTTGGTAACAGTGAACAACACTGCTTTAGCAATAGACTAATACGTGATAGTCGAAAACATGGTCATTAACATAAATATCTCCCGCAATGCATCACTTAAAGTGGGACAAATTTTCATTGGTCACTTAATTAAACCAAATTCTCCCAACCTTAAAACCATATTATTGTCGGGAAAATAAAGTTTATACTAATATCAAGTTGCTATACACGAGGAATTGCTTCTTGAGCTCTTCAACTTGGGAGGTAAAAATATTGTTGTCATTCTGAACTATAAGTTATTGAATGATTTGAAGTGCAATACAGGATATATTCTGCTCGAGAATTCTGTATTGGAACAAGACGAAGTCGAGTGCCAATACAGAATATCGAGACAGAATTCAATAACGTTTTTATCGAGTGATCCTCTGTATTGCTACTGATATTGTCCCCTCCGTACCAATATTTTCTGTATTGCGACGGAGATGATCAATAGGGACAATCTTAGTAGCAATACAGGTTGGTACAGCACAAGAACTGACCAATCAGAGGGCTTCATTTTACAGATCATACGATAATATCGTGTATTGGACTATTGTCTTATTCACAGGTTTCTGTCTTAGAATGTACTTAAGAGCCTTAAGATGGTCTTGTATACTTCAATTAGAAATAGTGTGACAAAACATGCCCAATCATAAAACAATATGTAGGATGTATCCACAAGTTATTCACTGGACATCATTTACCAGTTTGCATCTATAATTAATATTAATGCTTATTCAATCAAAAAAGTGTAAATGATGCTCTATTTCAAAAAGCATCAACCTGTATAAAATGAACACCTATATGGAGTCACTATACACAGGTGTTCACTAGAGAGAGGTGTTCGCTAAGACGGATTTAACTGTACATAGAAAAAACAACTAGCAAAACTGGTCTCTTCTAGATTTCCTTATCAAGAAGCTTCCAAGAAATGTGAAATGAATTTATTAAACAGTTCAGCTGAATACACAAGGACATATCCAAGATTTTAAGACAGTTGCTTATCAGATAAGATTTTCAAACTAAAAAGTGATCGCAATATAGGACTCAAGGGTGTGATAAAACCACCTTCACACGCAAGTAAAATTCAAATGCAGTCTCTTGCCCCCAAGAGCAAAACACTGAATAACTGAAAAGACACTGCAATTTGATATTTGGGATTAGCTACAAGAATTGAGCTAATAAGAGAGCTTGTATGAGGTTATTTTTAATAAGTTTATATCTTTCATCAGAAAAGTGGAAATATATATGGTACTTTCTTTACCAATTATATTATTATATAGAGTGATAGCATCAATTGATTCAACTCAAATGTAAAACTTGATGATGAAGTCTATACACCACAAGCATTATCAGATATAGTTTCCTCTATTATATATATAATATATATATGGCCCTGTATTCCATTAACTGAGGATGAGTAATCCACCCTGCATTCATTTCACTTAGCTTTTTGAAAAATAGCTTTAACTATGAGTTAAGTAACTGCTGAGACTTATTGATAGAGAGATCCAAATATTATAATGTTTCGAAATTGATAGAGAGATCCAAATACTATAATGTTTCGAAAATAAGAAAGAGTAAAGGATCTGATCATGAACAATAAAGTATGATGTAACAGACCCATCCATTCACGAACAGCAACAGCACGTGACTCTCTTGAAAATCGCTTGTTATTTTTTAGTTGTGTGTAGGACATGGAGCAATCAGAGTGTGAGGAATATGACAGTGATATAATAATATAATATCTTTGTAATTCAAGCATTTTTATTTGAAAATGTTTTATATAGCGGGTGCTTTTATGCCAGATGCTATATGTTTCAGCCATAAATATATATCTCATCAAGAGAGATGCCTCTCTCTCATAGTGCTCACAGGGGGCAAATGTTACACAGGTCTCATACAAATTGCATCTAAATGGGATAAAACACTAAGACAAATTGATTTATGGAAGAATGCTTTCAAATCTGGTCTATTATTTTACTTCTGCTGGGTTTTAAGTGAAAAAATCTGTTACAGAATTACTATATAAGTGTTCCCCACTCCCAATATAAAAGTAACTAACACAAATATAATGTCATGAGTGCCAACACTAACTTATAACTGTCAAGTTAAGAGACAATGAAAGGAGCATCCATTTCTGTTTGCCATTATCTTAAAATTAATATGTTTTGTTGAATTTCATTAATTCAGAAGTGGCACAGTCACAACTATACAAACAATTCCTGTACATAAAACATATGATGTTTGAAGACTAAATCTGATTGGCAAAATTCAACCACAACATCACCGACAGAAATAGGATTAAACATTTTTTGAAAAATGTGAAACTTTAGGTCATTAAAGATTTATTTCTGTTTCATTCATTTATGTTTCAGAAAATAGTATTTATACATCTATGTGAAATGGAATAAACTGGCAAATAATGAAAACCTTTTGGTTTCCAACTCTTTACTTTTTAAAACTTTGTATTCAAAAGTTACTTCTAACATGAATGTCATATTTTGCATTAATTCAACTTACTGGTTCTAAGTCCAAATGATCATCCAGGGAGTCTTGATCTGTGACATCATCTGGAAAATACACAAAAATATAATCTAACAAGGCATTAACATGACAAAATGCTCACAATATTATAAGTTCAATCTTAAGTCAGGTTTGAATTTCTGAGATCTTGTAGATGATTATGAAAAAATTTGGTGAAATTTGAAGCAAGTTAAAAAAGACCTTTTTGACCCTGAGAAGGTCAGTGAAGGTGAAATCTCAAATCTAACTTCTGAGAACTTATAGTTGATTTAAAAAGTTGATAACTTGTAGATAATTTTGAAAAATAATTGGGTCAGTTTTAAGCAAGTTGAAAAAAGACATTTTTGACCTTTTTTAACCTTTTTTGAAAAAATTGAAGTCAGTCTAAACAGTATTTGTTAAGTTATTGAAAGTTGTAAGAATTTGTTACAGCCGCCAACCACCGATCGCCAACCACCGATCACCAACCACCGATCATCAACCTCCAATCGCAGCCACAAAAAAAAATGGAGACCATAACAATATGTCACCACTTTTTGGTGGTGACATAATAATAAACTGGAAGGTCATATCTATTAAAATCAGTCATAAAGAAAGCAAATCCCCATGTATCCCAAACTATGATTTAACAGATAAAGAAACAATGTCTAATAACCCCCTCCCCAATCATTCAGGAACCATTATCATAATCCAAGACCAGAAATCAAGGGACATTTCATTCATACCAAAGACCATTTCAACATGTGTCAGTGCATCCCAACAAAGGAGACGAGCATAAAAACCATTCACCCTGTTCCCAAAGTACTGTCTCAATACTTTCAATATTAATCTAAATGAGTGAACACAATAATTATCAAAAAAGGACTTTTTATATTGTTTTTTGTGTGATATTTAGAGATTTGCATATAAAACCTCTAATAACTTACTTTTCCTTCTTAATAGCATTTTGAATTCAGTGAAGTTTTCCACAATAAGAACTTTGATCATGATTTTCAACTTCAAGTGTAGGCCAAATCTCCATTGATGCAATGCAATACTTTACTTTAAAACATTTGTGTATTTGTTTGGAAACCCAACATTTTCATGATTAATCACAATATGTACATTATCAGGGTCATTCAATAGTATTCCATTCAGGTTTTAGATTCAACCAACACTTTTTGATACATCATGAAATTAAGTGACTATAGCAAGTTTTTAACATTGAAGTCTATGGCAGTCTGACCCAACCATAACAAATAAACACAAGGGTGACATCTATCATATCAGCTTTATTCAGCTATAGAGAAGATATACATTTTTGTTTTGATTTTGAGTGCCCATGGAGGTCAGTTTATATTGTTCTGACAGGTATCCTCTGCTCAGGTCAGGTATGGCAATAGACCCATATTTTTGCATTTTGGAACAACAATGGTCATAGAATTATCTTAACTTTTGGGATGGCAATGATTGGGAATTTTCTCATATCCATTATGACTGATTGCTTGGTCACTTATTCTAGAATATGGTAGGAGAATGATCCTTTTTCATAATGAATTACAAATATAGACTTTGCTTTTCGATGATCTAGCTTTTCTATAAAGACATATACAATGGTGTGGCGTTGGCCTTGATTTTTTGATAATTTGGGATGACTACTGGGCCATTTTATATTTGGTATGGCAACATTCATTATTGACTGGTAGGTATGGGAACATACATAGATAGTCAAGCCTAGGATCTGCCTCGAGCTTTACATGCAGTAAACCCCCCCCCCCAGGCATCAGTATAATCTGATATTTCCGATGTATTTTCATTTATCTTTATTTTATTTATTGAATTTCCCTTTTATTTCCTTTGATGTTTATTGCTGTTCTACAATTCAATACCTAAAAGTAATAAGTACAACTCATATATATATATAGACTATATATTAGAGAGAAGTATCTAAATCAAAAATGTTGAATGTCCAACATATCAATCTCCAACTAACAGAGCTCAGGAAATGTATGTTTGAGTGCTTTCCACTGATCCATTGCAAAAGCTTACCTTCTGGAAAATGTTAGTTGGACACTTTTACAATCTTTAATTCAGATAATCATATTAGGCTGTTTCTTGAATGTCTAAACTATATATTTTCAATATACATTTATGAACTTATATTGTATCACTCTCTAAATATCTATAGGATTTTTAAGAAACATAGCAAATGGCAACATAAATATGTTTTTGAAATCCTTTGAGAAAGTTTTTTCCCTGCATTATCAACCAATCAAATTAAATGGATTCTAGCAATGATATGCTAATAATCAGTCGTAGATCTTATCAAGTCACCAATTTTTATTATTTCATCATTTGTACTTTTAATGCTTTACCCAATATGGGAAAATGCGAGAAACGGTATGTAGTGCAGTAATAGGAAGTCCTTGACTGAAGGCAAGCATTTCTTCTTTCTAGTTATTTGTTATATACAAGATTAAAAGATGCTACTAGATCTGTATTTGTTACCAATGCTCATTTTTGTAGTCAGGATACTACTACATGTACTTTACATCCATTGAGAAGAATCTCTTGCATTGGTAATATTACCTCAAAATGTTCAAAGTCATCTATCATATTAAATATCAAAATAACTAGCAATATACAGGGTGGGCCAAAAATGCCACTTTTTTCAAGACACTATAACTTTTTTATTTTCCAACCTCCAGACCCCAAACTTTGCAGTTATATAGTGCCAGGGGTTCTTAGTAATAATATAATGTAACAAGTCCTTCAACTTGGATAATATTTGATCTAAAAGGGGAGTTCAATTGGTCTGCCACCCTAATTGATGATATATTTTAGTTTCAGTCGCCTTGCTGATATTGCAGTATCAATGAAATGTTAGCTTTTTTCAACCTGTCTTAACTGCCCATACAATCTCCTGGAAACCTTCCCATACCCTATACTCACTGGGATTTGCATCAGGGCTATTAGCTTGGCGATCATCAGGCCGTGTCAGTTCAGGAACGTTTTGCAAATTATGCTTATTTCTCATGGCACACCACATGTTTAAGTGAGACGCTGGTAACATATTTTATTCAAGTATAAGTGTATAATTTATCATCCATGGCTAGATAACAACCTCAAGTTTCATTTGGTATGCAAATTATGATTTTGTATCAAAAATTAATAAAAAAAGTTAGGGCATTTTGAAAAAAAAGTGGCGTTTTTTTGGCCCACCCTGTACAGTAGCTTGGCATGTAGATTAACAAGGGGCTGACTCATATAGAAAGGGAGATGCCACACATTACACATTCAAAATAATCTGTTTAGCTCATAAGTCTAGAACAATTATTAAACAAGTTTATTTGTTGATTTTGAGCATCTCTTTGTAAATGTGAAAAGATATCACATTATCTAAAGTGGTCCTTTATATCGCTATGGTTACTAGGAATAAAGCTTTCAGAAAGATAACCCTTAAAGCAAGATCAGCCTCAATCTGTTATGTAAATGTTTCAATGGTGAGTGAGCATTTACTGGTTGGTTAATTATTCCAACATCTGTCTTATTATGTGTGATTAACTGCTTTGATGTTGTTATAATATTATGATTTGCCTACAGCTTCTCCTTCCTTTGGCATCTCTACTTTCAACATGTCATTTTCATGAAGTTGTTTCAGAATACATTTGTGGTTACTGCAAGATCAAACTCAATTTATCATAGGCACTCAGAGATAGCAGAATTGACCAAGAAAATACTACCTCCTCCTCATGCATACCAAGGAGAACAAATGTAGTCCTTTTTAGCTTAGTACACAGAGAGTAAGGGGTGAATTTTCATTTTGGAACAACTATACCATCCATTCTGTTGCCTGGGCACTTTATATCCCACTACATTCAAAATATACATATCTGATATATCGTGTTCACCCCTTGCTTAGGATAGACATCTCCCAAATCATTTCATAATCAACATACCTGGGTTCGATTCCTCTGGGGGTAGAAAATTTCCACGCTTGCGTCTGATACACACCCATATAAGGAGAAGGAATGTGATGATAAAAGCAATGCCCCCTAGTATTGCACCTATCAGTATTTTTGTCATAGTAGGATCAGGCTCCACTTCATCCTGGAATTATAAAATGTTATTTATTACACAACAGCAGCACCAGGGAGTAGCAAAACCCATCAAACATATAGTCAGTAAACTAGATGATACCATGACATCTCATTTCTCAATGAGGCTATGAGTATCAGAATAGATATAAGAGAATTGATTCATATAGGCTAAGCATGTCTCAGCCCATCAGCTTAGAGTATTTCAGTTTATTTTTTCAAGCTATATGCAACTAAGAAACATTATTTTACAGTGCATTAATATAGTTTCATAATGAACTGAGCAGTGCCATTATTGGTAAAAGAGTGTGACATCAACGCAGTGCAATAGTGTTTCATAAATAACTGGATAGTTTATTTGAAATTTACAGGGTTCCTTAATGGATCTAAAAGCATTCATGCATGTTCAAAACCATCCTGATAATGTACTCAGACTCTACCATTGATTCAGATTAACAGATGGACAGACATGTGAGTGATTATGATAACTCACACTTGTGAGCTAAACAATTTTAGTATAGATAACCTCTATAATATTTTGTAAACAACCACAACATAAGGCATGAAATAATGCCTATCAATATCATATTTCAGTACATCAATCTCAAAAGACCAATAATACCACAGGAATAAGATATTCAGAAATTAAAATCGATTCACGAAACAAGAATTCCTTTGATAATTTTTGTGGATATCTATGATCGATACAATACACATCTAGAGCCAGTAGCAGTGCTCTATAATCACTCTTCATCTCTAAACTCATAATCAAAAAAATTAAAAAGAAAACTTAAACAATGTATTTATCCTTCTTCATTCCATATTCAAACAACAGCAAAACCATATTTGAGATATATCTTCAGCATAATAACATTAACACCATTGCTGGTATTACTGGTACAACAAGAGAAATATTACATTAAAGATTTCATGAGAAATAAAAATATGAATTAATTGATTCATCATTACAATTCAGCAATAAACGATGGATATACTGACAATATTAGAGTGCACATCATTTGATTAAATAGGTTGAATAGGGTTTCAGGTTTTAACAGTATTTAGTGCTGATTCATTGAGAAGCCCCCTACCCAAGAAAGTCTTACAAGAGATTCTAATGTACTCTACAAGATGTTATAGGTCTCCCTTGAGAATCCTCAATATATAAAGCACAAGAGGTGGATGTATTGATAAAAACATTATTTCTAATTTCCACTGTGCAACACTGGGGATCAGTTCATCTAATCCAAGACAAACATAATGTAATCTGAACAGCAACATTTAATAACTTTAACAAACACAGATAATCTCAGCAATAATACTAGGATTATTTGCCAACTAAGAAGACTTGTTTGCTGGATTTATACTCACTTTCAAATAGATCAATTTCATATAAATGTAAATGAATTAAATAGACCTATAAGACCAGAAGGAGGGGGGGTTGTGCTTAACTCACTTATTGTAAACCACATGCTTCAAACAGTGTATATATTTATAAGAAAAGCTAGAAGCTAGTAAAGAAAAGAAACAGCTTAATACTGATAAATAAGACCAAGAACAGCTAAATGCTGATAAAGAGGAGGGAAAGCTAAATACTGCTTCAAGAGAGAACAGCTAAGTACAGAAGAAAAAAAAAGAACAGCTAAATACAGAAGAAAGAGAACAGCTAAATACTGATAAAGAGAATGACCACGCTTTGTAATACTGACAAAGAAGAAGAACAGCAAGTGATACAAAGGGATAACTATAATTATTATATCATTGCTAGAATTTGTGTCCTTTGATTGGCTGATTCAGTACCATGTGATCAAAAATACCAAAGCGTATTTCACAGTTCCCTTAATTTTGGAATTATAAAAGACGTATTGCCCGGCGTATTGCCCGCCCGGGAATTCTGAATCGTCCCGTTTCGTCCAGTACAGTTGTGACGTGCATCAAAATGGCAGACGGAAAAAGATTTAAAAGTCTGAATTCCGATGAAAAGAACGACATCTTGAGGGATGTGCATTCTAAAAACACCATTAAATCAACGGAATGACATCTAATGTCTTAGAACATTTTCAAGTGTTATGTCCACAAACGAAATAGACGTTAAATCTATCGATAAAATCGTTCTGGATGGAATTTTAGAGGATTTTTTTGGAACTGCGAACGAAGGATGGGGAATATTACAAGAGTGCCAGTCTGCAAAGTAAGCGAATGTCTAGCAATGATATAATAAAACAAATATTTCATTCTATGTTCGGGCAATACCTGTTGCACTTTCAATGATTTTTGCAGCATGTATTTCCATCGCCCTACGGGCTGCGGGCAATACATACTGCAAAAATCATTGAAAGATGAACAGGTATTGCCCTTCATAGAATGAAATATTTGCTTACTACTGATAAACAGGGAGAATAAATATTACTCCGGTTTACACAGATTTATAGGTACAACCAAAAGCTTACTCACTAAGTCTTGAGGATTTGAAAATGTTTTTTCACCTTGTCATATAGATAGCTTAGTCCTGAGAGAATTTATATGCAAATATTCCTAGGATATGTATACTTAGAACAATCTCAAGTAATCTACAGACTTGAGAGGGGATAATTAGAATACAGTAAAACCTGAGTCAGCTGAACACATTCATGATCAACAAGCCTACATTCTTGCTTTTCTTGATGTACAATGTAGAAGTTAGCAATGGTTCTGGGAAGCATCTCACAATAATACAACTATCCACATGAGACTATATTTTTAACATACAATAAGATATCCCAAATGTGTGAAATCTTAGGCAATCGTATGTCATATTTGAAGTATTTTGTGGCTCATAGCTTTGATCAATGTGTATTTGAATTCATATGTCCTATGACTAGGAATTATTCTATTTGCAATGTTTTCTATTTGAAATATGATTTTTGAATATTTTAACAGTGTCATCTTTTGCATAATGGATTGATCATGGTGATTACATGCTGATATTAGTGTAATAACTAGCAGTGATATTTTGGTGATTGGTCTGATATATGGATACTGATTGAGAAATGTGATTACAAGAAATGAATAACAGTTTTAAATTGAGTACCAGTTTTGACAAATGGATGAGCCAACTGGAAGGACTGAAGGAAGCCTTGAACATCTCATAAACTCAATTTGTGAGACAAGAAAACATATTTAAACATCATTGCAACATATTAGCCAAAGAAAAGATATTCTAATATGACTAACAAAGACACAGCCATCTTCACCCCATGCAAGATATTGCCATCTTTCATCCTAAAACGTGCAAGATGAGATTTACTTGTGACATTCGATAAAGAAGAATTATCAAAGTTCATCAAGAATGGGCAATCTTGCACAGGTGCTCTTGCAAGAACCTTGTCTACATACAGGGTGACCCAAGAAAAACAGAGTAATAATCTCTGAAATACCTATCCTATCAAACCAATTTTTTATATGCATAAACTGGAATCTATGGATGATAATATGATATCAAGTTTGTTACACACTAGAAAAACAGCAACTCCACAGATAGTGGCAATCTTGAAAATTCCATCATGAACAGAGCATATCAGCTTCTAAAATTTAAACCAAATCCATTAATTGGTATTTGAGTTACCAAAGAATACATTTTTACGAAAAATGGTGGCCATTTTAAAATATAGCTGCCATCTTGAAAATTTCTCAAGTTGATCTCCTTTGTCCCTAGGTAGCAGCATATAAAATCTAAACCAAATCTGTGCACTGGTATACAAATGTAAGGTATTTTTAAAAAATGGCAGCCATTTTGAAATTCAGCTGTCATCTTGAAAATTCTTTCACGAACAGGGCTACTATGTCGCCAGGCATCAGCATATAAAATTTGAACCAAGTCCGTTCACTGGTATTTGAGTTATGATTACATTTTTTGGGGAAAAGTGGCTGCCATTTTGAAATTCAGGTACCACTTGAAAATTCTTGTGCAAGAAGCAATTTAAAAGATTAAAAATGTATCAAATTTCGGCTGGCTACAATTATCCAACACAGTGGCGTGACCTTACATGACTTTTTAATGTTAATGCTGACAGCTTTATGTTCAATAGACTAGATGCGAGTAGAAATAATCTTGATTTACATCATTAGATATTCAAAATTCAGTCAAAGTGATGTCATATTTGAATTCTACATGTAAAAGTACATCTAGAAATATGGTTTCGAAAATTGTTTATCAACTTTGAAAATTTAATTTTTTTGAAAATGTGACTTCTCGTTCGGGTTGATTACCCATAGACCCCATGTTACAAAATCATAAAAAGTGAAATATTTTTTCTTGTATTTAACAAATACCATTTTCTTTTACTGGACATATTTTAATTTGCATAATTATTAGATACAAAAGGGTTATATGAAAATTGAACCATTAAAATAGATATAATTTAAGTTAAATGGAACTTTCTCGTATACCCGCCATGCTATCTGACCCGAACGAGCCACCTGGTGGTCAAACTGGTAACTTCCTACTCGCATCTGCGTTATTAGGTTGATAAGTTTAATATGGGAGCTATAGGATGCTTCGATCAACCACATAGCTTGACTTGTCAAACAGAACAACAGTGTCCCTTGGCTTCAGCATATAAAATTTGAACTAAATCCAT
Source organism: Owenia fusiformis (assembly GCA_903813345.2). NCBI lineage: Eukaryota > Metazoa > Annelida > Polychaeta > Sabellida > Oweniidae > Owenia > Owenia fusiformis. The sequence goes on from CAIIXF020000004.1 coordinate 18,885,956, forward strand.
TTACTGTTTTTTGAGTTATCAAATATTTCATTTTTATCGAAAAAATGCGGCCATTTTGAAATTCAGCAGCCATCTTGAAAATGTTTTCTTAAACAGAGCAACTGTGTCCCTAGGCATCAGTACAGTATATAAAATTGAGATGAAATCCGTTAACTGGTATTTAAATTATCAAAGATTATGTTTTCTTGCGAAAAATTGTGGCCATTTTGAAAATCAGTAGCCATCTTGAAAATCTCTTCTTGAATAAAATTTGAATCAAATCTGTCAATCGGTATTTTAGTTATTGCACGGACAGACTTCGTTCGATGGGATAAAAATTGATTATTTGTGATATCATGGATAATCTTAGAATATGTCCAATTTTTAGAAAATCAACATTGAGCCAAAATCATATCTTGAGATTTATGAAATATTCAGAAGGAAATTTCAAAGAAGACATCAAATTAAAGTCTCATTAAATATTTCAATTGAGAAATGAAGTATAGGCAATGGTAAAACACCAAGTAAAACATCAGATGACTGAAATTCCTGGCCTCTGAGCAAGAACACATCAAACGCTATATAAAATTCTATTGGATGAATTCTTAAAAAATCATTAAGATAGCAGAATGATCAGTCAAGACCATTGTATAACATGTGATTACAAAGTCAAATATTTAATAATGAGTTGGAAGAGGAAGAGAGGAGAACTGTATGGAAAAATCAGCTTATACTTATCTAGGGAGGTTTGTAAGAATGGGGTTATGAGAACACCTGAAAGCACGGTGTTTTATTGCATTGAACGTAGTTCCAAGATATCATTCATAAGGTCCAGTCATCTTTGAAGATGGCTTAAATGTTGCTTGGAGACATTCCCATTGATTGATCTCAGCCTCTATACTCACAAAATGCAGCTTTACAGGAAGGCAAAAAAAATGTATTTGGATTAAACAAACAATGTGTAATTCCTTTTGGTTGAGACAGAAATCTTACATTTTCCTTTCTTTCAAAAGTGGGCACATTATTAATTGACCTTAACAAGAAAAATTTTGAATGTTATATTTGGTCTCACATTGTCATCCATAGATTGTAGTTTCTGTACATGAAACATGAAGCTGGTTACACATGTATTAAAGGAATTATTTTATTTTCAGAGTGTTATTTTTGGATCACCCTGTAGACTATAAGCAACCAGTCAATATACTTCTATTACACATAATGCAATGAATTATATCATGAATTATAGAAGAGGTATTTACCCATGGGCCATGAGTAACTTTATCAAATAAGTTAGATTGGTAATTACTAGGAGTCAGTGATTGATGGCATAATCATTAATTATTATCCTTTATAAAATATATAATCATTATCATATAATATTGGTTAATTCAAATAGCAGATACCAATACATATACTGTATTTTAACATGGACCTCTAAAACAGAGACAATCTTAGTTAGATTTAGTTAGATATCAATAAGAAGCAAGTTTAATATAATGCGGTGGCTGCAATGATTGGAGAGTGTAATGTTATTATTGTTGAAGTAATCCATGCCTCCAAGGGTACATTTGGGACACTCCTCTACAAATCAATTGGTTAAGGGGGCATTTTAAATCTTTAATGATAAGTTTTCAAGAGACTTCCAAAGCCCATGTCCCAATTAACTTATTTCAATATCTAAACTATGAAATTAGATTAGATAACAGCAATATGATACATATTTTAACTACTGTTGCAATGGCAGTATGACATATAGTTTTACTATTGTTGCAATGGCAATGAGACATATAGTTTAACTACTGATGCAATGGCAGTGTGATGTATAGTTTAAGTACTGTTGCAATGGCAGTGTGACATATAGTTGCAATGGCAGTGAGACATATAGTTTTACTATTGTTACAATGGCAGTGTGCCATGTAGTTTTACTACTGATGCAATGGTAGTGTGATGTATAGCTTAACTACTGTTGCAATGACAGTGTGACATAAAGTTGCAATGGCAGTGAAACATATAGTTTTACTATTGTTGCAATGGCAGTGTGACATATAGTTTAACTACTGATACAATGGCAGTGTGACATATAGCTTTACTATTGTTGCAATGGCAGTGTGACATATAGTTTTAATATTGTTGCAATGGCAGTGTGACATATAGTTTAACTACTGGTGCAATGGCAGTGTGACATATAGTTTTACTATTGTTGCAATGGCAGTGTGACATATAGTTTAACTACTGATGCAATGGCAGTGTGATATATAGTTTAACTACTGTTGCAATGGCAGTGTGACATATAGTTTAACTACTGATGCAATGGCAGTGTGATATATAGTTTAACTACTGTTGCAATGGCAGTGTGACATATAGTTTTACTATTGTTGCAATGGCAGTATGACATATAGTTTAACTACTGATGCAATGGCAGTGTGATATATAGGTTTAACTGCTGATGCAATGACAGTGTGACATATAGTTTAACTACTGATGCAATGGCAGTGTGACATATAGTTTAACTACTGATGCAATGGCAGTGTGACATATAGTTTTACTATTGTTGCAATGGCAGTATGACATATAGTTTAACTACTGATGCAATGACAGTGTGACATATAATGTAACTACTGTTGCAATAACAGTGTGACATATAGTTTAACTACTGATGCAATGACAGTGTCACATATAGTTTAACTATTGTTGCAATGGCAGTGTGACATATAGGTTAACTACTGATGCAATGGCAGTGTGACATATAGTTTAACTACTGATGCAATGGCAGTGTGACATATAGTTTTACTATTGTCGTAATGGCACTGTGACATATAGTTTAACTACTGTTGCAATGGCAGTATGACATATAGTTTAACTACTGTTGCAATGGCAGTGTGACATATAGTTTAACTACCGATGTAATGGCAGTGTGATATATAATTTAACTACTGATGTAATGGCAGTGTGATATATAGTTTAACTACTGTTCCAATAGCAGTGTGATATATAGTTTTACTATTGTTGCAATGGCAGTGTGATATATAGTTTTACTATTGTTGCAATGGCAGTGTGACATATAGTTTAAGTACTGATGCAATGGCAGTGTGATCTATCAGAAAACAAAATATCTTGACATAATGAATTTTGTCAAGGGCAATGTAGTTTAACGAAACAGTTAGAATGACTATAAAACTGCTCTATTTTTGATTAATCTATTAAATGATGTTGACAAAGCAATTGTAATACCTTAAAGATACATCAAAACATTTTTAATAATTTTAAAGGGAAAACATGTGAATATGGCTGGCCATTATAACCGCTGTCTCAAGGGATGCTATTTTCCTCAGAGTAATTACCTAATTTATCAAGATGGAGCTAATCAAACAAAATTACAGTCTTATAGAAGAGAAGGGGACCAATTCACCCAAACAGTATTAGGTTTCGTTTTTGACAGATGCAGAACATGGTCTTTGATTGGTCATTTAGTGCCAATATGTTGCGTGTCTTTTCAAGTGAATACCACAACGCTCTTACAAATCTTTATCTTAAATGCCATGTTTCAATGAGAAATCAATTAAAACACGGCCCTTAGGTAAAAAGCTAAGGGCATTACACTTGAATTAAGGAAGGTTTTTCTATGAGATAAGAATAGAAAAAACATAACCTCAAAAAATTGAAACTAACACAAGGAATTGATTTATAATGTCTTATTATGATTTGGTTCATTTATGTTTCCTTAGAATCAATGTACAATTAGCTTTGCTATAATGAATATCTCCGACATTGCATTTTAAAATGAAGTATTAGCAACCAAGTCCATTGCAAAGTTTTCCCTGAAGATACCACTGGAGATTAATGGATGAGAAATGTCAGCTTTATTCCAGTCACATCATGGGTTATTTTTATGGAAATTGGTTGGGGTTAATGCAATTAGTCTTCACAAAAGAGATAAGGCTTGCATGGGGAGCAATTCACTTCAATGTCACAAGATTAACAATTACACTGGGCATGGCCTGAAGAGGGAAACATCACTAGCACTAGGAAATATCATTAACTATGAGCACAGAAGAGGGAAGATTTAACAAGAATAAAGCAAATGGAAATCTCATAGACTATGTATAGAATCCAACAAAATTGTAAACCAAATTATTGTTGAAGAGAACATATAGAGGATTAGCAAATAGCCATTCATAGAAGTGCCCATGTTCTTTCTATTTAGGATTGAGTTTGTCCATTTCCCTTAATTCTATTTTAATACCCATATGTATCAACATTTGGGATTGACCCTGAGAGGAGTCCCCTTGATATAACTACATGACTTTGATGTTTTTAACTCTCTTTTTGCGATGTATTCACATTACAGTGAGAGTCAATTTCAATAACTAAAGCGTGGCAAGCAAAACCCAAATTCTCATTTAAATCTTCCTAGAGAATATCCTTGAATGGAATTGCTTGATTTTGACATATATAAGTTATGTAAATTCTTCTTGTAATATAATGTCAATTCTTCTTAAATCATTTAATTAAAAATGGTTTACTATGAACTAGACAAATGGCAACTCCTGGAGTAGCAAATCCCACCGAACAAAACATACTTTATCATTCATCATTTTGAACATTAATGAATAGCATGGCTGAAACAACCTGTTGTATTGCCTCCTTTTGGCAAAATCTACATACATGATATGATGTGACATCATATCATAACACCCTTCTTCAGTAGAAGTATCAGTTTGAGTGAAGGTATTTCAGTTATCAAACAATTTTTTTTATGAAGAATCTATGGCCATTTTGAATAGTGTGACCATAAAAGGAATCATCCCTTTCCTGGCCATATGAAATAGCCTTAGCATTTGGACCAAATCCTATGACTGATATCTTAATTTTCAAAAATGTTATTTTTATACATTTACAGGGTGTCCAATAAATAAGGTGAAGGTTTCTTAATATTACACCAATCTTGGCGAAATTTTCAGAGTTTGTAGCCCAAACCTTTTTACCTTTATTCTGTGAATTTAAAGTGTCTTCTATTTGATTGGCCAGAGTTGTGGTTGCTATAGCAACAGAAACAACAAAAAGGTGGAGCAAGTTTGTTTACGTCACAACTTTCCAAAACATATTTCTTCTTTCTGATAGCTTTATTCATACTCCCAGGTCTATTACTACCACAAATACAATATAATAAAAACAGTCCTACAGTCCCTTTGTTATGAAAATAAGCTATTCAACATAATGTCCATCTCTAGCTATACACTAAATCTTTTGCCTATTCACCCACTCTCTAAACACACTTTCAAACCCATTCTTGCCCATTTCCTGAAGTCTTGCTAAGGCATGTGATCTAAGTTCATCAGTGCTTCCAAAATTTCCTCTCAAATCACGCTTGAGTTCTGCATATAAGTAAAAGTCATTGGGTCCTACAAATAGAAGCTCTGGGGAATATGGAGGGTGTGCAAGTAGGGGTAGCCCCAGTGCCCTAATAGTTTCACTAGTGAGCATAGCTGTGTGTGAACTCAGATCACATGCCTTAGCAAGACTTAGGGAAATGGGCAAGAATGGGTTTGAAAGTGTGTTTAGAGACTGGGTGAATAGGCATAAGAAGTGTATAGCTAGAGATGGACATTATGTTGAATAGCTTATTTTCATAACAATGAGACTTTAGGACTGTTTTTATATTGTATTTGTGGTAGTAATAGACCTGGGAGTATGAATAAAGCTATCAGAAAGAAGAAATATGTTTTGGAAAGTTGTGACGTAAACAAACTTGCCCCGCCTTTTCGTTGTTTCAGTTGCTATAGCAACCACAACTCTGGCCAATCAAATAGAAGACGCTTTAAATTCACAGAATAAAGGTAAAAAGGTTTGGGCTACAAACTCTGAAAATTTCGCCAAGATTGGTGCAATATTAAGAAAGTTACAATATCTTTCACCTTATTTATTGGACACCCCGTATATAATTACATTCAGTCCAATTCTGTTACTGGTATTTAAATCATCAAATGTTACTCTTTGTGAAGTCATTTTGAAAATTTCTTCCAAGGCATAACTCCTATGTCTCTAAGGCATTTGAACTAAATCTGTGAAATGGAATTTGAAATATCAAAGATTATATTTTTCATGAAAAATGGTGCCCATATTGAATTGAGCAGCCATAATGTGAACTCCTTTTTGATCAGAGGTCCTATGCCCAAAAGGCACAGCCTTTAAAATCTGAACCAAAAGATGAATCGATGGATGAAGGGACGGACGGATGGCTTCTCTATTATATATCCCTTCCAAACTTTAATCAGTAATATGTGATCATCTGAATAGTAGAATAGTATAATATAAGTATAATATTTTCTACCACAAAAAAGAAAAAAGATGACATGGTTCACCATGATGACTAGATAAGTCTCATCTATATTATAATACATCCAGAAATTAGCATCAGTGCTTCACAAAAATGCCTGTCTTCTACCATTCATTATTACCATCATTTACCATTACGTACTCCCACAGAGTATAACCAAATCAAAGAATAGTTTTCAGTTACTGTCAGGATGAACTGATGCATAAGTGGGAATAGACTTGGGAATGTCTAATGTATGTACATTATACTGAGAAATATCAAGAAATTTACAAAAATCATTTTGAACTAATATGTTGCTTAGTCTCAGAAAAAATGAAGCACTCTATGCAATGGCGAAATCAACCATTCTTCTGCAGGAATTCGGTTAAACACCATTGTGATCTAAAACGAGAAAGTACAAACACTCAAAAACATCATTTTTCTCTTAACTTTTTACCACATTTACACAATGGTTTCTAATACATACACTTTACCAAAAAATAGTTTCAAATATTATCCTAGGTATTTATTTGAGCCATTCACGTAACTGCGATAAAAAGTTATACAATATGTTATTATGATCTTTTGGAGTGTAGGATGTCTGTGCCATTTTCAATAACTTCAAATTGGATCACAACTAGATTCCTTTCTTCAAGTAGTGCTCCCTTTAATGAGGCCACAGATTCCAATATAGACAATTACCTACAATTAACAGCTGAGCAACTTCTTGAGACCTTTCGCATGAATAATCGTAAATACTTAGGAATTCTTAAGAAAGGAATGAAAAGCATCACTTGCAATGTCCAAAACTCATCAAACACTCAGTTGAACAAGTATTCCTCAAATGTAAGGATTGAATTAATTTCCCAATATTCGATGAAAGCATTCAATGGTGAGATATAAGTATCATATTACATCACACCTTCAAGTGTTTTTGAATTTCTGGTCAATAATCATGAATGTTATATACTTATTATTAAAGGCCCCATATGAAATTTGAAAAGATGTTTTTATCATTAATTTTTTTTTTCATGACTTTTAAAAGAGATTTTTGTGAGTAAAGAAATTCAGAAAAAGTAATGTCAGCTTTTAATTTCTCAAATATTCACATTTCTCAACATTTTTCAAATAAAAAACGAATAATAAACCTCCTCCCCATAGTCTAATCACTCTGGGAGGTCAAGACGATACAAGACAAGGTGAAATATGGAGTAACTTCAATCTAACTCTGTATTCCAAATGATCAAGAGAAATGACAGTGTACATCAATATCTAATTTCAAGCAAATGCAATAAATTCAAATGATTCCTTTAATATTCTGTTCAAATGAACATCCACGCAACTGAGAGAACGTACAAGTGAACAAACAGCCCTAAGATTCTATGGAAGTTACTATTGGCAGAAAAAGTGAAGGATCAACAGTTTAGTCAAGTGTTTTATATTGATCTGAGATTTATGGCATTATCACTTCTCATTATTCTTTAGGCTTTATAAGAGCCGATGGAATTAATTGATCTTTGATATACCATATGATGCCTTCAGACACTAATGAAAAGACATACACAGTATTGGAATGTTCGATGGAATCTTGAAAAATTGCTCACATTCTTTCATGCACATTTATATTAATCCCTCCACATACAACTGTGGCAAGAAGGCAAATGGTGAAATCATCATAGCATTACAGCATAATTCAAGGCATACTTTCATTGGTTTTATTAAAGCACTTACCACTTGGAGTACATAGACTTTCCCGATGCGTGTGTCAAAGACTGTATAGTTAGTGATGATGTCAGAGAGTCCATCTTGCGTTTGTGCAAACCTGTCCATGTTGATGACAATCCTTGATGTACTATAGCCATCCCTGATAATGATGTTGCTCTGAAAATATACAAACATTTATCACGTTTTAAGAGGCTCTTGTCTCTTTCTAAAAATGGAAGAATATTGGATCCATTACATAGTTATGGTTTAGATATAAGGTTGCTCTCTCATATACAGGGTGTTCCAATGACTATAGGAGCCATATCCAGGGATGAAAGCACACTAGTTGTTCACAACTTTGCCTAGTATTCGCAAATCTGTCTTCAGAGATGTGCCCATTTGGAGCATATTTTTTTGAATGGCTAGCAAATGGGCCATATACTTGCTATAGTGGTGAAACTTTGTCAACTTTAAGAACATTGAAAAACTTTAATTTTGTAAACTTTCTTTTATAAAACTCTATTGGTTAAAAGATATTCATTTGTTAGGTAGGTAAAGTTTTTTGGTGCACCCTGTACTAAACCTCTCTATGAAAGCCTTCTCTCTATGTTTAGCAGCCTGTTAAAAATATTCACTTTCATATATTGCGTCTCAAAAGACAAATAAATTAAGCAAACCAATTCCTATTTCTTTGACCATTCAAATTTCCAAATGTATATTTCATCATAAAATGTCTAGCCTAAATTTGTCAAAATAATTGTTCATAATTCCCAATATGCCCATTATGCCAGCAAGCCTGTGTTGGATTGTCAGCCTTAGTTCTTTTACTTCACATATTCAACCATCTAATATGATTTGAATGTGAGATTCTGATGTTGTGTCTTAAAGAAAAAGAAGAAGAGAAGTTGTTTCCCACAAAGAGACAGACAACAGTAAATACATGTATAGAAAAATTCTCTGTAACAGTAAAACTTTTGCAAGCATATCTAAAAAATATACAGTGATAAATATCCTACATGGTATTCAAAAATTCAAAATGGCCAATAAGTAATATACCCAACATCCCCAAAACCTACTATTTTCCATTGGTTAACATGGGAATGTCGATTTTCAAAAATTCATCAAGTACCGTATTATCTCTATTAAACGCACAGTGCGCTTACCAAATTCCTGTAGGGGAGAGGTTTCAAGCAGCTAAATCCCCTGGAATTCTAAAAAATTATGATGGTGGGCGATAATGAGTGAAAATTTACTTCTATACCTAAAATCGATCTAATATAGTAGATATGTGTGTTTATTAGAGAGAATATGCTATATGTTATGTTTTTACCTTGAATTGTGAGCTCCTAGACGACAAATTTAGTATATGAATACACTATTGTGTGTTATTTACACGAACACCTGAAGATATTTCTTACGTTGCATGATGGGAAATCATGACGTCATGAATCATGATGCATTATTTTAACGAACGGTGAAAATACACTATTATCGCCCACAATGTTTTTTTTATTAGAGCTTCGTCAGATCTCAATATTATCTGGACAGGACTTTCTAACCTGGGACAAAAAGTCGGGTGTGCGTTTATTAGAGAGTGTGCGTTTAATAGAGATAATACAGTAGTATAAGTATTTTCATCGCAGGTTAAGTAAATAAAAACAAGAACACAAATGTGTACAAAATGTCCCCACCTATGGGTGATCCCGTCAAATGGTTATCCTAAAAATGAGTAGACAAGACTTCACCGACACAATTTGAGGACGGAATATCCAAAATGGCTGCCTTGACATTTACCCAGAATGCCAAAAAACTAATCAAATCTAGATTTTCATACTAAGAATCATACCTGAAAATTTGAAATTGATCTACCACACGGTTCACCTAAAAACGCGTAGACAAGACTTTAGGGGCAAGATTTTAAGATGGAAAATCCAAAATGGCTGCCTTGACATTTATCCAGAATGCCAAAAAACTAATCAGATCTAGATTTTCATACTAAGAATCATCCCTGAAAATTTGAAATTGATCTACCAAACAGTTCACCTGGAAATGCGTAGACAAGACTTTACAGACAAGATTTTAGGACGGAAAATCCAAAATGGCTGCCTTGACATTTACCCAGAATGCCCAAAACCTAATCAGATCTAGATGTTCATACTAAGAATCATCCCTGAAAATTTGAAATTGATCTACCACACGGTTCACCTGAAAATGCGTAGACAAGACTTTACAGACAAGATTTTAGGACGGAAAAATCCAAAATGGCCGACAATAAAAAAGTGATTATGAGTTTTCGCTAATTTCTTTTTACAAAATTATCACATATAGCTACTGTTAACAATAACATAGGCTTTTACTACAAAGTACACCTGAAATTATTTATAAAGCTACTGAATAGTTAAAGTATGAAAACTGAAAAACACCATTCAATATGATACAAAGTATTATCACACGCTAACTTTTCTTAAAACATTCAAAATGGCTGACATGACTGAGCTAACAGGTCCAAAACCTAATCAGATGTAGAATGAAGTGAGCTGAACAAGATTTAAAGTTTCAAAAGCAAATGTGTAGCCTTTTTTCTTAAAGTTTGCAGACAAGGATTTTGGCATTTGACTTCAAAATGGCCGACAGGAAGTAGGTATTGAGTTAATTTTTTTTCATCCACATCTAGATGCACTCATAAATTATTCCTGAAAATTTGAAGGTGATATCTGTAGCCGTTTTGGAGAAAACTGCCGGACGTACGGACGGACAGACAGACGGACATACGGACAGACGCGCCTAGGCCGACAATATGGCCCCACACTATGTGGTGGGGACATAATAAAAGGTAAAGAGGTTTTAACACTATTTCAATGGGGGAGCAAAGGTTGCCAAACTTATGGAGGTGTTGCGCATGCGTGGAAATGAACCGAATCAGTTGTAGATTGCCCTTACTCGTCTAATCTGAAAACTTTTCAGAAAATATATAACATATTTCTTATAAAATTACTCAAAAATTTTCAAAGTAATACTGATTTATGATATCAAAATTTTTGTATTTCAAGCATTGACTAAATTCAAATCATAGGTTTTGGAATGCCATTAAGCTATGTGGTCAAAAGAAATATTATTATTCATTGAGAATGCATTTATATATTTCTTTAAAAACTAGAATCTTGCTTATGCAAAAACCTCGAAATCTGAACAACTCCTATTCCAAACGCTTTGAGGTGGTCCCAATGATGTTCGGATTGGACAGGTTTTACTGTAGACAATGTTGGAAACTAGAGTATAGTACTTTACTCAAATATAACATTTATCATGTAAATGATATCAAACTAACATTGATCATTCCTTATATGAGCTTTATGTAAGACAAATAATAATTAGAAATGACATGATCCCATAAAAAATATTAAAAAGCTATTCATATTTTGTCAATAGAGAATTCCACAAGAATTCCAACGTCACTTCTTCACAGATGCATGAAATAATGCAGTGATATCAACAGAAAATGAAAAGCTTATTTTAGTACAAACAGACTGCATAATATTTTCTGTTGATGATCTCAGATTCTGTTGCCTAGTTGAAAGATCAGTGAATGATCATCTAAGATTAAAGATACAATATCTTCTTTTGTTTTTTCTATTAGGCACAGCCCAACACAACAGAATATTTTATTATCAGGAGAGATGCTGCTTGTCGTATTCATTATTTGTACATCTGCAAGCCAAGCAAGACCAAATGCTTTTATTTTATGTTTGAACATGTCTTATTTAACAAGATGTAAAAGACACCATGTGTAGATCATGTTTCAGAATAGTCAACAATAAACCTGATAAGGGAGATCAAATCACAAATCATATGAGTGAACTGTATGATTTTGTAGCTCGGCCTATACTAAGATCAATAAGAAAGAAACATGAGTTTATCATTAACGTCTTTACCCCGGGGATCAACAGCTTAAAGATGCTCAGCTGCAATAGAATCCTACTGGAAATACCAGGGTTAGCATGTCTCGATAACTATAAGTAGGATTTTTGATATGTGGGGTATGTTCTTAATATAACAAGTAATATGGACTACTATAACATTATATATGCATGGCATCCTCCGATCACAGGGCTTCAAAATCCAGAATATCTTCTTTCTTTTTACCCCCTGCTATAACCAAGTTGGACGCGCCCGATTGAAACTGAATCACGTGATCTTATTATGCGCCGATGACGTATACATGATATCTGTCGCAGTGTTGCGACAGCCAATCAAATTGCGAGTTCTTAATCGGGGAAATGCTAACTGCTTATAGCAGGGGGAAGAAGGAGGTACGGATTCTAGACACCTGCTTAGGAGGATGTATGCATGGGGGACGAGCAACATTTGGTGAAGAGGCTTTACTCCACAAATGGAATTTCTTTGGAGTATAAGTCTTTTGGATAAATTGTTTCTTTGGAATAAAGGGCCAACTAAGTCAATTACAGAGATCAATTGACCATGAACATCATGGAGTAAAGGCATTATTCCTGCAATGGTCTGGTTCCATAAGTGGACAAAGCCTAATAAGTGTTTATTCCTTGGAAGATGCACAGGTATTCACTTCAATAGAATATACATGGACATGTATTCAGGCCCATGGCCAAACATTCTTGCAAAACCTTGCAGTTTTTCACCATTCTGAGCACTTTTCAAGTAAAATTGAACCCTCCTGGAATTATAAACATTTACATGACAAAATGTCACCACCTAGTTGCTCATAATATTATGATTTCAATCTAAAGTTAGATTTGAACTTCTGAGAACTTGTAGATGATTTTGAAAAAAACTTTGGTCAATTTGAAACAAGTTAAAAAAGAGCTTTTTTGACCATTGTTTTACCTCGAAAAAGTCACTGAAGGTCACTGAAGTCAGATTTGAAATTCTGAAAACTTCTGATGATTTTGAAAATGAAGTTAGTCTTAACAGTTTGATAAGTTATTGGAAGTTACTTTGTTACAGACATCAACCACTTTTTGGTGGTGACATAAAAAGGGACCCCTACTCTTGGTAAATCCTGGCTATGGGCCTGGTATGTATTGTATATATCTCAGAGACATGGTCAATGACTCTTAACATATTCAATACAGACAAGCCAGCTATCTTAGATAAGAACATAATCTGACAAATGCTTCCTCCTAATCAAAATTCACCCTGGTCCAATTTTTCTTTCCAATAATCTACATGAAAATGTGAGTATTCTCCAATGAACAAAATAGAAGCATATCTCATCTTGTCTAATATATGACCCTCACTGTTCTGCTTTGCATACTAAAAAGTTCTATTTTTGTAATTGAGAGGCTAATCTTAATACTTAAAACTCCCATTGTGTTATATATAGGCTGTTGATATTCGGTTGTTCCAGGATCTTAGTCTCTGTTTAAGGTATATTCTCTTCAAGAGATACAATAACAGTTCTTTGAAAACATGTCAATTAACGGTGTCATAATATTGGTTCATGTTTTTATAGAATAATAACATGATGGAGAGTATGCATACTCTTTGTATTCATTTGACTTCACTTCTTAAAAGAGAGCTTTGTCTTCACTCTTTCAGTTTACAATAAATCTCTGAACTCACCAAGCCAATCATCATCAAAATACAGATGACTTTCTATATATGTTAATTTCCTCTGACACCTTTGCATAGTTGATGAGCATGCATTTAGCGCATTTTCCTTCTAGTTCACTGATTGGTTGAGAAAAGGTCAGCACGGAAAGTGTGAAACGATCAATTTATGACTTGGGCTGTCATGGCCACCAAAAGTGGGGGTAGAGCTGCAAAACTGTAGTATAGTCTATACTAGGCAGAGAGTAGTTTATAATAAGACTCTGCGCGCAGGGTTGATATATAAGGGTTATGTACTGGGAGGTTTTGGATACAGGGTTTATCCCAAGGGAAAAATGTGTATCTCACGAGGGACCGCAGGGACCGAGGGAGATACACATATTTCCAGCGGGATAAACACTGTATCCAAAACCGACCGTACATAACTGGTGTATCTCATACTTGAGTGGGTTTGGGGTAGATATAACCTTTACCACCTTTTTCGAACGAACTATAGGCCTATACTGTAAAAGCACAATTTATATTTAACATTTTCATAATATTCCTTCAGTTCAATACAATAGAATTGTAACATTTAAACTTTTTGAAAAATTTTAAACTTCTGAAATTTAAATTTTTAAAATTTTTAAACTTTTTTAAACTTTTGAAAAAATTCCCGGGAGTGGGATGGATATATTATATCTGCCCGCATTTGGCCTAGAGCGGGACATATACAATATATCCTGCCCGCTCCTCAATTCCCGGGTGATATCTACCCCAAACCCACTCAAGTATGAAATACATCAAAATATCACTTTGACAAAAATATCATACGACGAAAAAAGTATATTTTTAAAGATACTTGGTAAAAAAGTGTCCACCATGTAATAATTAATGCATTTATAAAATTTCGTTTTAGAAGGCTGTTGTGTTCAAGATATCATTTCAAATTGTTCACTCATTTTAAATAGCTCTACCTTGTTACCATTGTTTTGCATATGCGAACATTGTATAATATGACATATTACATATAATATTAATTTCAAATGGATAAAATATTGTTTTCATTTACTTTCTTAGACATGTTAAATGAGCAAATTTTGTTTTTCCATATCGGCTGCCCAAATATCTATATTATCGTCCAAAACTGTTGTCTGAGGTTTAAGTCTACTGTTATTTCAAGTTATTCCAAATTTTACCATGAAATTCCATATGCATTCCATCACGTATCCGTTCGCTAAGTGATTGGCAGTTCTTTCCCAGAAATTAGTCGTTCAATTTCCGCTTCTGGTTTCGATATGGGATTTTAAATTTTAAACTACAGTCAAAGTTTGTTCAAAAGAATCTTCCGACTGACTTTCCTTTTCTATCAATTGAGCAGATCGTTGTTCCCTCTTCAAAAGAGGATACATGAAAATCTTTCCTTATATGGTCAAAATATTTCCCATGATGCATTTTCAGGAGGAACAAATTTATACTTCCTTGTTTTCCCCCATAGGTTTAACATGGGGATTTTCACACCTATTTTTCAAACGATATATTCATTCATATTCCCATACGAGAGCACAGAAAAAATTATCAGAAACGATTGATCTCTTATTAATCTTAATAGAACAGATATTTTTTCGTTATATTCGTTCATAGCGTGGTGAAAACTATGATTGAAAAGTGAGAAAATATTCCGGAAGACAAGGTCATGTGATCAGTTAACTAGTTGCCATATTGGAAATGAAAGGACCCACGGTCCTGTGCTCACACAGTTTGGAACCTTCAGAGGAATGTATATCCTGACTTTCAAACCAAAATATTGATTTGGATTTGTAGTCTCGAATTTTGAGAAACTTAGATAGCACAGCTAGTTGCGTGGTCTTTTGTGATTAAGCTGACCAAAATTTACATCCAAAAATCAATTTGAAAAATCAACTTTTTTGAACTTTCGAAGGTCACTGAAGGTCAAGTAAAGGTCAAATCCTAAAACTAATGTCAGATTTGAACTCCTGGCAACTTGTAGATGATTTTCAAAAAGAAATTTGGTCTAATTGAAGCAAGTTGAAAAACAACTTATTTTTACTGTTTTTTGACATCAAATATCTCAAAAACGGTAAAAATTTGATGCCGACATATATTGAGCAATATGTAGGGAATGCTTAAATCTAGTTATAATGTAATTCAATGCAAGAAATGATCAAGTATAAGGCAAACTGCCATTGACTTTATACATGAGAAAGTTTCCTGAAAATTACCAAGTCCTACTTTTTGTCAAATTTTATAAAGTAAACACCAAAAACTGTAATTCCAAGAGCTTTGAAATCTTCAGAGGACATAAGTTGCATATAAAGCAACTACTACAAGTTATTTGAAAGTTCTTCTTCAACAAAGTGTCTAGTATTTGCAGAAAATTTGACTTTTTGACGTCAAAATCAGCAATTTCTTGGAAACCGGGCGAACTTCGAAAATGGCGATGATAGGTCAAATAGGCATTATGGATATGCATAAAATGAATGTGGTTATGACTCAATCCGAATAGCAGTTTTAATTTGTGGGGCCAATGTTGACGGATAGACGGACCAACGGATGGACGGACCAACGGACGGACGCCTGGTCGATCCCATAGGCTCACTGTGTGAGCCAAAAAAACGATTCCATTAGACTTTCAACACTTTTATGCCAATCTTACCGCAATACAAACTGCAACATCGATGCAACAACTGAATAAAAGTACTCATCTTTAAATTATATTATAGAGTAACGTTGAAAACCCACAGCTGAGCAGTTGACCAAAGAAAATTATCTAGGTCAATCTGTTTAGTGGTTTGAAAGCAAACCTATTAGTACTCGTTTCCGAATTTAGTTGTTCATTGTACAATCTTTTATTGATTAAACTCAGTATAGTGACTATTAAAGCAATGACAAAGAAGAAGAATTCCGATAGTGTCATTGTTTTATTTAGCGTGCGGTGTAAAAACAAAGGATTGGTATCGATATGGAGAACTGAATTCAACAATGTTTTTCTCTTAAACTAATCATTGAAAACATTCTGTAAAAAACACGGTATTTTATGTAATGTTGACTGATTGACAACAATTTAATGCGAAAATTATTTAGAAATATTTTATATAACTGTTTTTGTTAACATTTTTTTGTTTTTTTAGTGCAATTGTTTTTGCTCCTTTCTACCAATTCTTGAGAATGAAATAAAATGCCTTTCCAAACTTTGTTGGAACAAAATAGCATATACATGTACAACATGTTTTAGACCTCTCAATATTGTAGTTATACAAAGGAATTTTTGTTTGATTTAAAAAAAGTATATAAAAAATTAAAACCAAAGACAACCTTTTATTTCATTAACAAGATATTTTTTTAAAATCAACCAAAATTTCCTTTGTACAATTACAATATTGAGAGACCTAAACATGTTGAATTTATGTCATTTTGTTCCAATGAGGTTCGGAAAGATGTTTCATTTCACTCTGGAAACATGATACCAAGAACAAAACAAGTGTTTGATGTGTTTTCTAAAACAATATAGATGAAAGTATATATATATTTTTCAAATTATATTGTTACCATTCAAAAGATGACCATTATATTGATGATGTGTTAAATTTTAAGATTATTTTATGACTGGTTTAAGAGAAACGTGTGTTCAAAAAGTTCTTCATATCGATACCCCTCCTTTGCGTAATTAGTTTGATTTAGAACTTTCGGGTCATGCAAATAGCTATGCGAAATGCATCGTGGGAAAATATTGACCAATCAAATTCAGTCCTTTTTGAGTACATATTTGCTCCATATTTGCGAACGTTCCAATTCAAAGAGCGAATCGCCAAATGGACAATTAATGAGCTCACAAACAATTAGCCAACAACTTGATTTCTGCTACAAATCAATAGCAATAGTAGAACAATATGCTTAAGTCTGAATTATAGTATTTTTGATTAAATTACTGAAATGAGATTACATCAGATTATCCAGTGTTCCCATGAGGAAAATGACATACATGTATTTATTTATAATATGCAAAATGAAGTAAAATAATAATGAAATCAGCAGAAGAAAACACATAAAGTATTAG
Organism: Owenia fusiformis; assembly: GCA_903813345.2. Classification (NCBI taxonomy): domain Eukaryota; kingdom Metazoa; phylum Annelida; class Polychaeta; order Sabellida; family Oweniidae; genus Owenia; species Owenia fusiformis. The sequence continues at coordinate 18,903,598 of CAIIXF020000004.1, forward strand.
TATGAGATGCATGAAGTAAGCATAACATAAGTACACAGTAAGAATATAGTAAGTAACACCCCGACATTTGAACTCGGAATCCTACAAATACTCGGACTTCAGCAAACATGAGGTTTGGGCAAATTATGTTCAATTCTTATGCCGGGCATAAGAGTAGATCTGTTCTTATGCCGGGCATAAGAGTACGAGTACGAGTAACTTTATACTTACTTCATACTACATTTTGTCTTTAAATATTATCCTGATAGCATTTTTGGTATCAATGCATGTCAAATAGACAAGATATGAGTAGAAATAATATTGATTTACGTCAAAAAAATTCAAAATTCAGTCAAAGCGATGTCATATTTGAAGATAAATGCATTTGTACTGACATTATGTCCATCGAGTGTATAATTTTACCATATTGAATGGCCTATCATTATTTATTTAAGGAATTTCACCATATTGAATGGCCTATCATTATTTATTCCGATTCAAACATAAAAATTAGTAAAAGCCGTGTCTGTGGAACGGGCATGAAGGAAGAATACTCATGCTGTCAAGATTCTGAAGTCGGCCGGAAAAATTTTAGAGAGCCCCAGATGTGCAGCTGAGATGTGACGTCACTCAAAACAATGCAAATTGCAGATTGAATAGAGCATGGTCGTGCATCTATGGAGAATTAGAGAACGTTCTATATTGGCTATACTGCATTCTGATTGGTTGAGAAATTCGAATAGAGCACGGTCATGTTTGAATCGGATTCAAACAAACAAAACATTGCCAGAAAATTGGGGATTGAGGACCATGAAACAAACTTGCTGTTATCTTTGCCATTTCCAGGTGTGATCCCACAATATAGCACAATACATAGATTCCTGGATGCAGACTGCATAATGAACGGTCGTTCATCTATCTAGAATTATAGAACAGCTGTACTGTATTCTGATTGGATGAGAGATTCTGATATGTAGCATGGTCATGTTTGAATCACTTTTAATTGTTTCATCAACTTTTGTATTACCAAAACCAGAAATGATAGAAGCATTTTATGTGCCATTTATCTTAATAATAGCTACAGCAGAATTACAGTCCTACATGCTTTGAATTAGCATCTTTCACACATCAAACACAACATATCACCACTATAATCAATTGTAATCTAATCTACTGTAGTATACAGGACATCAATCTTCTGTTTTAGTAGAAACTAAATACTGGCAGTATTCTTGGTAACATATACACTACCCCTTGACAAAATATCACAATACTTTCAAATGTTTCAAATACTGGCAGTATTCTTGGTAACATATACACTACCCCTTGACAAAATATCACAATACTTTCAAATGTTTCAAATACTGGCAGTATTCTTGGTAACATATACACTATGTTTCAAATACTGGCACTATTCTTGGTAACATATATACTACCCCTTGACAAAATATCACAATACTTTCAAATGTTTCAAATTCTGGTAGTATTCTTGGTAACATATACACTACCCCTTGACAAAATATCACAATACTTTCAAATATTTCAAATACTGGCAGTATTCTTGGTAACATATACACTATGTTTCATATACTGGCACTATACTTGGTAACATAGTACTACCCCTTGACAAAATATCACAATACTTTCAAATGTTTCAAATACTGGCAGTATACTTGGTAACATTGTGATATGTTTTGACACATAGTTAACCACTTTAAAGGAATAAGTCATTCCTTCAGGGGTTTTAAAGATACCCATTATCGGTGACCAAACTTAGCTGAAAGCAATGATTTTTCCCTATGGGAAAATAACGTGGGAATTATTGTTTTCCACTTTATCTAAAAGGAATCATTCATTCCTTTTAAAGCCCCTGATAAATCGGGCTACGTATACCGCCGTGTTTACATTAGGGGATTAGAAGAGTTTATTTTTTATTTAGGTATGCAAGCAATATCAATATTAGGCCTTCATGCATGTACTCGTGTGTACAATAAGCATGCCCTTCAGTATTATATAAGCCAGGCTATTCAAGTACAACATAATGTACACTATTTATGTGTGTACTACATGAGAATACAATTCCCTGGGAAACAAAACACAAATACTTTTTATATGTTCAAAATGACCCATTTGATTGATGCATACACTTAATACCTTCATACAAACATCTACAAAGTATATCTAAAAGTTATTTTCAATTCCAATGTTGAAACTTGCCTGGTTACGATTATACAGGAAATCAACACAGGACGATAGTTGTACACCTTCCTGGCTTACCTCTGAAGCCTGTACCCTGTAATCTCTTTATATAGGTTAGCGAGAGCGCTGCGCCTGCGCAGTATTAAATTTTGGCGCACACTTTAAGGGATTAACTGTGTGTCAAAACGCAACATATTGATGCAAGAAAAATTAAAAAGCAGGGATGGAAGGGGTTGAAAATCAGGAAAACATTTCAGAAAAAACATGTGGGTGGGTTGTTTGCATCTACCCTGTCTCAAATTCGAAATTATTTTATCATATCTAGAAGTGATTTTCCTGGAGGTAATGCATTCACCTAACATATTCACCTGTTTAAATCCCCGGGAAATGGCCAAAATCAAACATATGACTGTCCAAAATCTGTTGCGCTAATTTCCCTCCTCCTTTATGAATGAAACTTTCTCAAACAAGTGGAAGTGCACATCTTTTTACACTCGACTTTTAGGCTTTAACCCTCGCAAATTTGGGATGGCCAGCAGTTATATTATTCCCTGCCTTTGACTAGTACTCTTGGTTTAGTAATTACAATTTTAAACTTGGCCACCATGTCATTTTCTAATAATATACCAGTGTAAGAAACATCCTGGTGCAGGGAGATTCCAGCAAACAATTACAATTGGCTTTCCCATGTCAAAATTAGCGGATAGCTATGTTTCTATTGAGGAGAGCAGACACAAAGGTAGTCATGCAAGGATCAACAAATCAAACATGTAGTATTTACTAAAATAATGAGAAAGTGAAATAAATTAATTAATCCATTGAATTACAATACAGAAATAGTGTGATAAATATATAAAAGCCATGGAATATTCCTCACAGGTTGCTTAATTACTCGATTTAGGATTTGTAGACAATTTGTCAGTATTCATTGATTTTACGAGTTTACAAGCTTTGAATATTGGGGATTCTCTGATACGAGACAATGTGGAAGATGCCTATATGCCTGCGTGGGCTCTACAATTTTTGATAACTAACTCAGAAACTACAGTGTAGACAACTATTGCCAGATTCAGTACAAAATGATGAACACAATAAAATAAAATTATTAAATAATAGAGGGAATCTAAATGGCATCACTAATTTGGAAAAGTGCAATTCCATAACGAATCTAACAAATATATATCTGTTTGCATGATCACTTTTAGCCAATGAATGGTTTGAACTGATTTTGGAGACTTTTTTATGAGGCATACCCAGAATGTCACATCATGTACCACTGCAACCCATTTTGATGTTGTAAGACATTCTACACAGCACTTCTCTTCCTTTTGAGGAATGGGCTGAGCCAAAAGTCACTGTTGTTATGGGCCATATGGGTCATGGCGATCAATAAATTCCAGAATAACACATCCCTTATCCAAAACATCTAGGTAGAGCTAGACAAGGTTAGATGAGGCAGGATATATAATCTGATTACACTTTATTATAGAACATTGATCTGTTATGTTATCACTTGATGGCTTTTCACCCAAACATCTCTTCCAATATATATCCCTCTATTAAATAGACAACATTCTATGAGATTCATGAATTGCAAATTGGGCAGCTGATTCTGAAATACATGTGAGAAAACAAATCTCCTTTAAGGGAAGAACATTTTAAGGGTTAAGAGATTTCTTGATTATTTTATGGAAAGTTCTTTGTATGAAACAACAGATTCAACTTGCAAGAGGTTGATTAGTTGGGAGAATTTGATACAATCCTGCATTGATTTTCAATAGTTCATTCAAAGAGTGTAATGTTAAGTGATTTTCAGAGTTTTAGATTACCTTGTTCCATAGAATGAGATTGTCGAAAGAACTGTAAGAATGTGTACCATCAAAGAGAAAGTAAGAACATTATACTTGAGCATTAGAGAGGGAAAGGTGAGATGCAATTTGTCTCAAGAGTAAAGATGCACTTTTTCCAAAGAGAGCAATTCACCAAAAAAGATAAATGTATCAGACTTATGAATCTGGCCAGATTATCATATTTAAGTGGCTACATAGTTATTATCATTTATCACCAAAGAGCCTGTTAAAATAGATTAAAACTGCTTATTTCTAAAAAACTCTTAATTTTGTGAACCTCAATTCTATTTTTGCTTTACCTGCTCAATAATGTAAGAATTGTTATATGAACACCAGATACGACATCATATGCCAGTCACAAAAAATAATACCAGGGTGGTTAAAAAAATGGAAACCCTAATACCATTTTCCTCATATCTTTATCATTTTAAAAAATAACTCCCTGATATTTTACACTTTTGTACATCATTCAATTTGCTACCAGCCTACTTTATTTCATGACCATCAGATTGATAGTCACAATGTTACAGTACTTTAAAGAACATGCCCAGTGGCCACTATTGCGTTGTGGGGAAACCTTTACTCATCATCTAAAATGTCCCTACCTTTGGGGACATGGCAGAGATAGAGTATATGAGAATGACCTCAGGACAATTGCAAACCTCAAAAGTGAGATCATTTGTGTTATTCAGGCCATACCTGCAGAGGAATGCATTCGGGTCATTGGCAACTGTGATGTTTTGCCTACAGCGCGATAATGGCCAAATCTGAAGCATGTTATTCAAAGTGCTGTAAAATTGTGACTATCAGTCTGATGGTCATGAAATATGGTAGGGTGGTAGGAAATTGAATGATGTACACATGTGTAAAATATCAAGGAGTATGTCCTTAAAGTGACAAAGATATAAGGAAAATGCAGGGTTTCCATTTTTTTGACCACCCTGTACATAAATATACTGTCAAAACAAGTTATTTAACATTTGAAACATATGCAAATATGTAACTTTACGATTTCCATGTACATGAGTTTAAATGCTCATAAAGGAATTAGAAAGGAAAGAGATGAACTGGTATATATGTTTATATACAAATCGATATATTTTGACTATATCATCTCAGCCTACAATGAGTATAAACAAATATTGTGTATCTCTTCAGACTTTTCTTCATAAACAAAAAGTATCCAGATTCTGTTCTGTAAAGCCCTACATACACCAATGGGACAAAGTCCCACTTGCCTAATTAAGCCCCAATTGCTCTTATGAGTCTCATGAACCTCGTGGATGACCCAAAGAGTTCCATTTGTGTCCCATAGTGTCCATCGAGGATCTAATTTATAACAGTTACACTAATATGCAAATATTCAAAAGTATAAGCAGAGTTCTCCAAAGTACGCAAAGACCCTCTAAGTAAACAAGTCCTTGAAGAAGACAAAGTCCTTGAAGTAGACAAAGTCCTTGAAGAAGACAAAGTCCTTGAAGAAGACAAAGTCCTTGAAGAAGACAAAGTCCTTGAAGTAGACAAAGTCCTTGAAGAAAACAAAGTCCTTGAAGAAGACAAAGTCCTTGAAGTAGACAAAGTCCTTGAAGTAGGCAAAGTCCTTGAAGTAGGCAAAGTCCTTGAAAGTCCTTAAAGAAGACAAAGTCCTTGAAGTAGACAAAGTCCTTGAAGTAGACAAAATCATTGAAGAAGACAAAGTCGTTGAAGAAGACAAATCCTTGAAGTAAACAAAGTCCTTGAAAGTCGTTGAAGAAGACAAAGTCCTTGAAGAAGACAAAATCCTTGAAGTAGACAAAGTCCTTGAAGAAGACAAAGTCCTTGAAGTAGGCAAAGTCCTTGAAAGTCCTTGAAGAAGACAAAGTCCTTGAAGTAGACAAAGTCCTTGAAGAAGACAGGCCTTCAAGTAGACAAAGACCTTGAAGAAGACAAAGTCCTTGAAGAAGACAAAATCCTTGAAGTAGGCAAGCCTGGATATTATTCTTAAAAAGTTAAATACTGTACAAACCTGAATAGTAGTGTGAGTGACTGACATAAGAGAGGCAATAAAACATATTTACCAATGAAGGCAAAGTCCCTTTAAGTAGGCAAAGACTGGTTCACAAATTAAATAAAGTTCCTGAAGGTAAATAAAGTTCAGTTTCTACCTGAAAGTAAACAATGTCCTGCAAGAAAAATCCTAGAATAGAAAGCCTAAGAGTAAAATTCCAAAAATAAAATATCCAGAAAAAATCGAATAATTCTCATAGGTTAAATGATTTTCCTTTCAAAAAAGGTGTATGTTTAGATGTTGGTAGAAAACCTGAAAAACAAAAACTGAGTTCTGCTTTTCCTGTGTCATCTTTTATAATTTTACAGGTGAGAGAAGTTCCTCATTGCTAATTGAATGAATTTGGACATTTCTGCATTATAAATCTTCATTAATTTCTATTTTAGAGCAGATATCTCAATTTCTTTTCAGAAAATAAAACTATGATAGTAAGAGAAGAGAACATATTGGCAATAGTTTTGAAAAGATTACTTTTTCACTCTGTATCTTACTTGTGATTTAATTTGATTAGAAATCAAAAATATATATCTTGATCAATAAATCATCAATGAAATAACATCCCTGAGTGATTATTTCCATCACACATCTGCATATTTAGTTGGAGGGTGATGAAGGTTTTTGAGAATTTTACTTCAGTTAAAATACATGAAGTAATCTTTTGTGTAACTATTCCAAATACTTCTACCCTTTACAATAGCGAATCCAAGCCCCAGGACCAAAGGCATCCTTCTGATAATCCTACTTTGCTAAAATGATAACTAATCTACTGTCCAACTAAGCCCAACTAAGAATTTCATGCAATTAAATGAGAGGAAAATATAAATTCCAATGAGAACAAAGAAAAAAACATTGAAACTTAAATGAAAAAATATTCTACTTTGGTAAACAGGGTTCAAAGAACGCATACAGTAAGTAAACACTTTACGAACTCTTACAAAAACTAATTTAATCACATATTCCCAAGGATAATGTTAAATGTATTGAAAAAGAAATACAGGGAATTGTAGCTCTGAGTATGAGGGCCTAATAATTAGATGAAGCTGTCTTTAAAAGAAGTCAGATGAAACCATTGGGAAGGGTAGGGAATTGACAACCTCTAGAGATTGCTAGTTTTTAAAGACCCCCCAACATGACTAATTCTTTAAATCTTCCTACAAATGCTCAGTTTCTTTAATTTGGGTAGATGTCTTAAATGTGACCTAATATTCATTTAGCTGTGTTTTGTGAATCCTTTCTTTGTCACCAATGTTTCAATCATGCGATTGGTGATATTTCATGGCCAGGTATTCACATCAACGTGTTAACAGTTGTATGAGTCAATACAGCAAACCTCACAATGTAAGTAAATAAAGTAATCTGAATACTTTCATTTTTCACTTCTTTATATCAGCTTACTTCATTCAGTTGAATTGTTGTCAGCTGCTCTAGCTGATAGAAAAGAACAAAACATATTTCCAATTGCCTCTATCCCAAGCAGAAACTGGGCACAATGCTCATACATATTTCTTTATTTCCTCTTTTTCATATTTGCCTGATTTTCTGGCATTTCTCTATACTTTAAGTATATGCTCAAATAAACAAGTAGCTGGTTCCATTATTTTTGTCAATACATAATATTATTTATATTGTTATTCCGAGGAGGTTTGGACTTTGTATACCTCTATAATTGACTATTTTATTTGGATAAAGTGTGAATCTCTAGGGTTGTTGCAACATTGGCACTGATATTAAATATCATTTTTCAAAATCACTTTAAAATTAAAATCATTTTACAAGGTATTCAGTCATTCTTCAAGATTACTTCAAACATTAATTGAAGTAGATTTTTCAAAATGTAAAAGTAAAAGTGCAATTGAGCAGAATGTGAAACTAGCGAGAATGACAATGTATGCAATGTCTAACTAATGAGTTGTATAAGGGTACGTTCAATACCAGGTGCTGTCATTTGTATTGTCAGTGTATCAGTTGCACTAGTGAGAATGGCAATATATGCAATGCCTAACTAATGAGTTGTATAAGGGTACGTTCAATACCAGGTGCTGTCATTTGCATTGTCAGTGTATCAGTTGCACTAGTGAGAATGGCAATATAGGCAATGCCTGACTAATGAGTTGTATAAGTGTACGTTCAATACCAGGTGCTGTCATTTGCATTGTCAGTGTATCAGTTGCACTAGTGAAAATGGCAATATATGCAATGCCTAACTAATGAGTTGTATAAGTGTACGTTCAATACCAGGTGCTGTCATTTGCATTGTCAGTGTATCAGTTGCACTTGTGAGAATGGCAATATATGCAATGCCTAACTAATGAGTTGTATAAGGGTACGTTCAATACCAGGTGCTGTCATTTGTATTGTCAGTGTATCAGTTGCACTAGTGAGAATGGCAATATAGGCAATGCCTGACTAATGAGTTGTATAAGGGTACGTTCAATACCAGGTGCTGTCATTTGCATTGTCAGTGTATCAGTTGCACTAGTGAAAATGGCAATATATGCAATGCCTAACTAATGAGTTGTATAAGTGTACGTTCAATACCAGGTGCTGTCATTTGCATTGTCAGTGTATCAGTTGCACTAGTGAAAATGGCAATATAGGCAATGCCTGACTAATGAGTTGTATAAGTGTACGTTCAATACCAGGTGCTGTCATTTGCATTGTCAGTGTATCAGTTGCACTTGTGAGAATGGCAATATAGGCAATGCCTGACTAATGAGTTGTATAAGGGTACGTTCAATACCAGGTGCTGTCATTTGCATTGTCAGTGTATCAGTTGCACTAGTGAAAATGGCAATATATGCAATGCCTAACTAATGAGTTGTATAAGGGTACGTTCAATACCAAGTGCTGTCATTTGAATTGTCAGTGTATCAGTTGCACTTGTGAGAATGGCAACATAGGCAATGCCTGACTTAAATGAGTTGTATAAGGGTACGTTCAATACCAGGTGCTGTCATTTGTATTGTCAGTGTATCAGTTGCACTAGTGAGAATGGCAATATAGGCAATGCCTGACTAATGAGTTGTATAAGGGTACGTTCAATACCAGGTGCTGTCATTTGCATTGTCAGTGTATCAGTTGCACTAGTGAAAATGGCAATATATGCAATGCCTAACTAATGAGTTGTATAAGTGTACGTTCAATACCAGGTGCTGTCATTTGCATTGTCAGTGTATCAGTTGCACTAGTGAAAATGGCAATATAGGCAATGCCTGACTAATGAGTTGTATAAGTGTACGTTCAATACCAGGTGCTGTCATTTGCATTGTCAGTGTATCAGTTGCACTAGTGAGAATGGCAATATAGGCAATGCCTGACTAATGAGTTGTATAAGGGTACGTTCAATACCAGGTGCTGTCATTTGTATTGTCAGTGTATCAGTTGCACTAGTGAGAATGGCAATATATGCAATGCCTGACTAATGAGTTGTATAAGTGTACGTTCAATACCAGGTGCTGTCATTTGCATTGTCAGTGTATCAGTTGCACTAGTGAGAATGGCAATATAGGCAATGCCTGACTAATGAGTTGTATAAGGGTACGTTCAATACCAGGTGCTGTCATTTGCATTGTCAGTGTATCAGTTGCACTTGTGAGAATGGCAATATATGCAATGCCTAACTAATGAGTTGTATAAGTGTACGTTCAATACCAGGTGCTGTCATTTGCATTGTCAGTGTATCAGTTGCACTAGTGAGAATGGCAATATAGGCAATGCCTGACTAATGAGTTGTATAAGGGTACGTTCAATACCAGGTGCTGTCATTTGCATTGTCAGTGTATCAGTTGCACTAGTGAGAATGGCAATATATGGCCTGACTTAAATGAGTTGTATAAGGGTAAGTTCAATACCAGGTGCTGTCATTTGCATTGTCAGTGTATCAGTTGTCCTAAATATCATGTATATATTTAACCAATGATATATCGATAAGGATGTGCATCTTGATTCACAAGGTTTCAGTAACCAAACTCATCTGACCCAGTTATCTACTCCCTGATTCAGAAATGTCTAAGATACTGTGCCAGACGATGTCCAATAGAAAAAGGGGTGGATTTACTCCAGAGAAAAACACACTACTTTTTCAATGTACATAATGCGCTGAAATCTGAATAAACGTTATAAAATATAATGACATGTTCGTTCCTAGTGTTATATTATTTTGTATTTCTAGTGGTTTCCATCATTGGATGGCTACTAATTAATGAGAAACAAGGCATTAAAAAATGTCACCACCTAGTTGCTCACAATATTATGAGTTCAATCTTAAGTCAGATTTGAATTTCTGAGAACTTGTAGATGATTTTGAAAAAAGTTGAAAAATACATTTTCTGACCCTGAGAAGGTCATTGAAGGATAAATCTCAAATAGTAAGTCAAATTTGAAAAAAAGCTTTTTGACCTTGAGAATGCCATTGAAGGTCAAATCTTTTTTTACCTTGAGAATGTCATTGAAGGTCAAATCTAAAGTCAGATTTGAACTGTTGAGAACTTGAAGATGAAATTGAAAAAATGGTCCATTGAAGGTCATTGGTCAAATCTCAAATCTAAAGTCAGATTTGAAATTCTGATATGTTGTAGATGATTTTGAAAAAAAAATTGGTCAATTTGAAGCAAGTTGAAAAAGACCTTTTTGACCTTTTTTTTACCTTGAAAAGGTTATTGAAGGTCAAATCTTAAATATAAAGTCAGATTTGAATTTCTGAAAACATGTAGATGATTTTGAAAGAAATTGAAGTCAGTCCAAACAGATGATTTTGAAAAAAGAAATTGGTCAATTTGAAGCAAGTTCAAAAAAGACCTTTTTGACCTTTTTTACCTTTAGAAGGTCATTGAAGGTCAAATTCCAAATCTAAAGTCAGATTTGAACTTCTGATAACTTGTAGATGATTTTGAAAAAGAATGTGGTCAATTTGAAGCAAGTTGAAAAAAGACCTTTTTGACTTTTTTTGATCTTGAAAAGGTCATTGAAGGTCAAATCTTAAATATAAGGTCAGATTTGAACTTTAGAAACATGTACATGATTTTGAAAAAATTGAAGTCAGTCGAAACAGTATTTGTTAAGTTATTGGAAGTTGTAAGAATTTGTTACAGATGCTGATCTCCAACCGCCAACCACGGCCAGATCTACGACATCAAGAGTAGATAACTGGGTCAGACGGGTTTGGTTAAAGTTTTCAGTTGCCTTCCACACACTGTTATAACCACCATGGAATTCGAAGATGAAGCTGAAGGGAGTGGGTGAAATGGGAATGTTAATTTTAAATCATAATGTAATATATTGAAGGTTAGAGAATAGTGAGTTCTAGTGTTCATCCCTTGTGTATTTTAAAGGAATTCGATGGCATACACAGAGACCCTTTTCTCACTTTCTGAGGATTGAAAGTTATTCTGGAATTTCATTTTTTCAATTTTCAATAAAATATTAAGTTTTTTGAATTGAGTGAAAAGTGATAAATTGCTCAACAACGTCAGATCCAGATCAAAAATAGTCTATTTAGATCTTCAAGTAGTGTTCGATATTTTTAGATCTGAAGTAGTGTTTTAAAGTGTCACTCCAGTGATGGTACTACAAAGACAGATCCTGCCTGGAATAATTCTTCAAAAATCAATCTTGGTATATCATTTCTGCAAATACTTCTTTTAATATATGTTCTTTTTTATCCCTGGGGAAATATTAGCAAGGAAATACTATTATGTCACTAATGAGTAATCGGAATAAGATGCGAGAGTATTGGTATACTATTTATACTTACTAGCATCTAGTGAATTTCGAAAAACTTGGACCAAAATTACTGAATCAGGAAATTAAAACAATTAAGATTTACAATATGTCTATTGACAATGTATAGATGTTCAATGACAGTTTTTCTCTTGAACATGGTAAGGAAATATCAAGCCAGGATTTCTTGAAACAAAGGGAAAGTAATAATATGTCACCCTCTTTATTTGTTTAATGCCTTTAATAAATGAGTTACACTTACTGAAGTTGATGTTTTGTTAACTCATTTTATTAGTTTTTTCACAGTGAGTCTTTGGGATGAACAGAAGAGAGCAAATACAATTTGCTGATCTTGTTCAATTATATCCTGGGATGAAGTATCATAAAAACAATTGTGTTTATTCAACTTAATGGAAACGAGAGATAATACAAGAAAGCCATAGAGATCGTAAATACAAGTTTGATATGTACATATTAACAATTTCTTCTCATAAAGTTCAGCTTATTTCTTTCAGAAGTGTTTCAGAAAAATACACGTGTGAGGGTAGATTTAGTAATCAATAAGGTTGAATCATCTGAAAGAAATTGCCTTTGAAGATGTGAATAATAAGATATTGACAAAGACCTATCTGCATACTATCATGTACCTCTAATTCATAGGTCATAGATGAGCCAACCTAAATGAAGCAAGTATCTTTTCTCTTTACATGTATTTTCAACTGATTTCATTTCCAGTTAGTTCATTTCTTTCATCCATACTTTGCAAAGAAGGATATAGGAGGGGAAATGGCAATTTGCCATTGCAACCTTGTCTATCCTTTATTAAACAACTTATATCTTTGACAATTCATTCCACAAGCATTATTTCAGAGCTAGACTAAACCCTTTATGAGTACCAATATTTACAAAATGCCAGATAATCTTTCCATATTTATTGATCACCCAGCAAAATCAGGAGTGAACTTTCAAGGTTTATGTGGGTTCAGCTTTTCTCTAATATCACCCTTTATGCCTTATTTCACATGTTATTTTTCTCTCATTTATATTTTAGCATTCACGGTGCGAAAAAACTTCTGGTCACAGATGGCCTTTAATTGCCATGCCAACATTTATGGGGTTTGATGTTTTATTAACCACCTTCATATATGGAGAGAATGATTTGTGACAAATACAAAGATGGATCTATGAGAACCTAAATTTGATGAGGACATATTCAAATCAAATGTTATCCAACAGCAGATTGAAGAACTAGTCCTATTCAATGTAAAATATCAATAGAAATAAGAGAACCACAACATTTAGCTCAAGTGAAAAGGTCTCTTGTCAATAAACTAGATCATAAATACTGAAATCAAGTTTGAGTAAAAGATCCATGCTTTTTAGAGGATTTCACTCCTTTAAAGATAGAGGTTATTTACTAGGGAGGATTGAATATAGATTTATACCAAGGGTCAATAAAAATATCACATTTCCAGGACACTGAAGGGAATATTGTTATTGTTTGTTTTATTTCAATTTATAACAAATATTGTGCTAAGAAATATCATATTTAATGAGGTATAAAACCTATACTCATAGAACTGCTTAAATAATTTTTAAACTCTTCATGAAAGTCTTCAACCATGAAGCTATTAAAACAATTTATATTATGTTGAAAAACTATATGTGGCATTTAATGGCATTAAACTGAAGTCATAAAAATGAGTAAGTCAATATACAGTAATTTGTTAACAAACGTGATCTAACAAGAAAACGTATAAATAATTTGATATGGTGATTATATTATTGTTATTATGGTATTTACAGAATACATGACCAAATAAAAAAATGAAATCGCGACCATAAGTCTTTCGATACTGTTAAACCACTGTAGAGTCATATGAAATACCTTGATGGATCAAAATGAAGTCTTTCATAGCCACTCATAAATGGGTTATATATTTATTAGCTTATCCACACTAAATCTGTAACAATACATGTATATGCATATGGCAGTCACTGTACTCTTTGATCAGTAACTAATCTTTGATTTAACCTGTTATCATCACTAATATCATCTTATGATTGATCACATGATCACATTCAAGTTAGCTAATAAAAAGTATTATGGCACAATTTTAAAGAAAAAGACATATTTTTCATAGACAGAAAATTGAAAAAATCATACCTCCAAAGAAATTGATTGTTATGATGGAAAAAGTTATTTAGTATGACCAGCTATGGTTTAAAAAACTTTTGCTCCAGATGAAGCTGACTGTAAAAAGCTTTTAGTGCCCCTGGTCTCAAAGTATACAATGTTTCTGTTTAAGTATATATCTTCCAAGAAGAGTTTCATAAATGTATTTAACATGTTTCATATTTCTCATATTTTAGTTTCATAAATGAGAATTAAAGTACTTTGATCAAATTCACATTGTTAATAGTGTCTCACCAACACAGTAGGATAGTCAAGATATGACTTGAACATACATGTATGAATGAACTATATACAGGGTGGGCCAAAAAATGCCACTTTTTTCAAAATGCAGTAACTTTTTAATTTTTGGTTCAAAATCATAATTTACATACCAAATGAAACTTGAAGTTGTTATATAGCCATGGATCATGAATTGTACACTTTTACTTGAATAAAATATGTCACCAGCGTCTCACTTAAACATGTGGTATGCTATTAGAAATAAGCATAATTTGCAAAATGTTCCTGAACTGATATGGCCCGATGACCGCCAAGCTAATAGCCCTGATGCAAACCCCAGTGAGTATAGGATATGGGAAGGTCCCAAGGAGATTGTATGAAGGCACCGAATCTAAAAGAATTGCTCAACTAAAGCTGGCAATTAAGACATGTTGAAAAAAAATTGGCTAACATTCTATTGATACTGCTATATCTGGCGACTAAAACATATCATCAAACAGGATGGTGGATCAATTGAACTCCTCTTTTAGATCAAATATTATCCAAGTTGAAGGACTTGTTACATTATATTATTACTAAGAACCCCTGGCACTATATAACTGCAAAGTTTGGGGTCTGGAGGTTGGAAAATAAAAAGTTATAGTGTCTTGAAAAAAGTGGCATTTTTTTGGCCCACCCTGTATATAATATAATATATTTGACTTAACTATACTTCATATTGAATTTTCTAGATTCTATTTGAACTAAGAGTTCCCACGCATAATAAATCTACCACTAGAATTCAATATACAGTATGCACATTAATCTGCAATATATGTGATAATGAAGGCAAATTGGTTTATTATATTTGGGACTTAACATATTATAGTTATATTAGAGCAATTGAATGTGTAGCATAACATTAATAGAAAGTCAGAACTATTAGTGACTAAATGTTTCTAAACATAAAGGAATCATTCCAGGCCATGTCTAATAATAACATCAGAAGAAATACTACAAATGAAATGAGTATACAGTGTCAATAAAAATTCAGATCATTGTTGTAGTTTTAAAATTGATGTATTTAAGTAAGATGCACTGTGATGAGAGCAATGATACTTTTGCATTGTATATTTCATTCTGATACTCATAGCATCTTTCTGTTTCAGTTTCAGGGCTGAGAAGAAATGAGATGTCATGGTTTATCATGATGAGTCTACTTATTTATATTGAACAAGTTGAATCATCATATTGAGAAAAAAAAACAGTTTAATATTTTATAATATACACCCAGTGAATTGTTTATAATCTACCTGGATTGCCATCACTGCTGATGCAGAGTTTCATAACTGAGTTCATGTAATACAGTTTTTTAGCAATACCAATCTGTCTTCACATATTGCAGTATCTGTTAGGTAGATTATTACCCTTTGCATTCGCTCGACTATGCTTCTCAAAAGCTAGAGAGCTTCGTCTTCACTCTTTCAGTTTTCAATAAAACTCACCGCATAATCAGAGTTTGTCGTCAAAATAAGGACGACTTTCTACATGGTCATTTTCTCTGACGTAATCGCGTAATTATTGTGCACGCATTTAGCACTTGTTCCTTCCAGCTCGCTGATTGGTTGAGGTCAGCGCGGGTGTGAAATGATTTATGACCCGATTTGTCACAGGCATCAGTCGTGGGGGCGGGGCTGCTAAACTGGAATATAGTCTATACTAAGCAGAGGTTCTGCGCGCATATATGTATGGCTGGGAAATGAGTCAGTTTGGTTTTAAAGGCACTTGGTCAAACAAAGTCATTGATATATTAAAAAAGTGTGATTTATTTTTTCATTGGGATACTTAAAAGATTGATGATGGCAATATTTTTATCAAGAACATAACAAAAACACTGTATCAGAATTATAAAACTCAGTGGAAGGAAGATATATTAAATTACCCTGTCTTGAGAACTTAAATATGTTAAATTCAAAAATGTCTTTGAAAGAGAGAGTTATTTAAATATCCAAAATAAAAATTATAGGCAAGCAAGCACTAGTTCCCACAAGTTACATATAGAACTTGGTCGTCATTTGAAGCCTAAGCCAAAACCTGTAGATGAACATTTATGTGTTTATTCATATTTGTGGTATTTTAGAAGATGAACAACACTTCATCATAATTTGTCACTACAGAAAGAAAGCTTTCGTATATGGGGCTTTTCCCGACTTCTTCTGATGTATTTGTGAAAATGTATTGCATACATTCTCTCTAAAGTTATCTTAAAAATGGGTACTAAAAATGTATGTGCATGCACACTGATAAAGTGGGGGACAAAACTAAACCTCAACCATCAAAAGTTGTCACAATGATTAAATTCTAAGTTTCGTGCCTCAAACTCTCCAAAGTGGTAGAAAAATAATTCCCGTTCACTTTAAGTAGCACAATAAAGGAATCCAAAGCTTCATACCTGCAAATGATGGATAAATCCCTTCCAAATCGAACGAATGTTTTTTATGAATCGCCATGTTTGTGATTCAAGGAGGACTGACTCCCACAATGCAACATCAGTTAACCTTATTTACTCGTGACAGGTTTCAAAATGGCGGTGCAGAATTTTGAAAGCTGGCACATGTCATGTTGCATTCTGGGAGCCTATCCTCCCTTGCAGCGTAATCGGGCTCCAAAATCACCTCAACATTTGAAGAGTCGGCATTAACATGTGAATATCCAAATCAACTTTTTAAGTTCCTATTTGTCATTATGGACACAAATTCCACTATATTTGGACTTACTAGGACGGAGAAAATAGAGCACTGAATACACTGAGGTAAGAATTTATTACACATGCGACAGTTTGTCATTTTCATAGCTATAGCAATTCTTTATGTCCCCCCACTGTACTTCTAATCTTTTGGACATCCACAATAAACAGGATTATAACTGATTTTTGTTGTTTTCCGACTTACATTGACTTCCCTCATTTTCTAAAATACCTTGATTTTGGAAAAAATTAATTCCTAAGATGAACATATTTATTAGTTTCTTTTTTAGTGAAATGGCCTTTGGAAATATTGCCTCTGCTTTTAGATGAGAAAACAAAAAAAACTAGATTTGATACCAAATGGGCCTCCGTACCTGAAAAAAACTTCACATTTTATTTCTGAACTATTTCTCTAAAGTCCTTGCTTATTTAGACAAAAAATTATCTACCTTTATGTTGCTTCTTATATGGAATTCCTTAAGTTCAATACTGGAAGTTTTTACTTGGAGAGTTTCCCGAGAAGTTGGTTGGGTACAGACGCTTTTTCTGGATGTCCCAAAAACTTGAGCGATGCCCCCGCTCCAAATCAGGCATAGGACTGTTATTAGAATATGACAATGCCTCCCCATGGCTGCAGCATGAAAAAAGTATCCTTAAGTATACAAGGCCATCAACATTTGAAGTAGATCCGTCTCTTATTCCAAAGAATTTTGTAAATTTCTACGACAGCTTCCGTAACATGTGCACACTGTGTTTACAAACTTCGAATGACAGCCAGTTAATTTGCTATTTAATTGTTCGGTCTTTCTCCCTGTTTTATAATTGGATGAAATCATACGAAAATTCAAAAACGGGTAAAACTCTCTGTATTTGAAGATTACAATTTTGTACAATTTTATCTATTTTATTGACTAAAGCACTTAGATTAAAACTTTCTGATAAGGTATTAACTAATAAGATAGATAAGAATAAAGGGGCGGGAATCAATAAAATTGAACAGCCAAAATAGTAGCCTCGGCGCGGTCTGCTAAACTCTCATAGAGAAATGAATTAGGATAAATTCACATTATTTACAAATTCAAAACCAAACTGGGCAAAATGAAATGGTGAAATAATAGAATAGTTATTAGAGGAATATATGTAATTATGCGAGCATCAGCTACATGGAAGATTTCGGTAAGAATTTAGCTGTAGAATCCGATTCTTGCAATTTCGCTTTGATTTTTAAGGTACGGTGGCTCATAGAGGACACAATTTTTACGGCAGTATTAGTTTTTTACATTCATCTTAGATTCCTTTGTTTTGTACCAAAAGAAGCATAGAACCAGTCTTTGATACATTTACAAGAATCAAATGTATTAATTACTTTGGACACGTGGGTGTTGTACCAAAGTATTAATCAAATTGCCAATTTTGTCAACATTTGTGAATTTTGGCAAACATTATTGAGTTGCTAAACTTTTTTGTCTAAATCTTATTAAATTATTCAGTATTACCAAACTCTATACAAATTTGCCTAATTTTCGCATATGATCATGTCTTTTTTTACATTTTTGAATGCGTAAGCTGCAGTTTTGTTTCGGTTCTAAATAAAATGTGAACATTTTGTGAGGAATATTAACGGTGAATAATAAAACAAATATCGCATTCATTTTTTTATTTATCATGTTTTATTCAATACAATAATATATATTAAAAGAACATTCCCAAATGTCTACTTTATTTAACATTATAAGTCGCATTCTTTTTCTTTGAATACCTGTGCACCTTTCACAAGTTCTTATGGAAGATGCAAAGGTATCAACTTCAACAGAACGAAATATTTTTTAAATGCAACATATATATAACATAACATAATATAATACATTAATTTATTTTGTATTTTCCAGATGATACAGGATTATTAAAACATTGAAATGAAGGTCTTTATTTTGATGTTTGTTTTGGCATGTTGCCATGGTAACAGTGAAGGACCAGCCAATCACCTTGTATTGTTCAAAGAACATCCGGATGGCGGCAAAGTAACCAAACCAACCCAGTTTCTTATCACGAGCAATTTTAAGGTAAGTTGGTATTAGAAATACCCTTGCAGAAAATATTATTATAAGTTTAAGCAATAAAATCCTGATCCAGTGTTATTTTACACTAAGTGTAAGGAGATCAATATTTCTAAAGGGACAGTGGCAATGTATTATGTACCCTAGCTCTGTAATATAGAAGGTATTTAGTCAGTGCTAAATAAACATATGCTTTGAGATTATGTAAACATTTTGCCAAGCATTTGAAATCCAATTTTGCAAACATCACAGCTTAGGATTGTGCGATTATTGTAATAAAATTTATTAGATAGAGGGGGATAATCTATTAGAACTTAGATTACCAATAAAACTGGCATGTAATTATGAGACTTTTAAGTCCCTAAAATATTTCTTAGCTCACTCACAGGTCCTTAAGATATATTTAATAATATTATAGTCCCAGCAAATGAAATTCTATTCTAACAAAGTTCAATAGGAATATAGTGAAGCCCCTCTTCAGGCTGCATGTTTGTCAGTCTAACAAATTTCAATAGGAATATAGTAAAATCCTTCTTCAGTCTGTCTGTTTGTCAGTCTAACAAAGTTCAATGGGAATATAGTGAAGCCCTTCTTCAGTCTGTCTGTCAGTCCATTTATCTATATCTGTGGCTGTACTTCCTGAAAGTAACTCAAATACTATAGAACCATTGTGGTAAGCCACACCCTCTCCATCTCTATCCTTCTAGAGAGACTGTGGTCTTATGTGGACTAAGTTTCGATCTCCGCGATCCTCAAATCTAGCTTTTTCGAGCTCTCCAATCAGAAGCATGAAACATGATGACGTATGTTGATTGACATGAGATTTAAGGGTGTGGTAGGTGCTTCACCTCAGTCCAACACAATACACAGAATGGTATCGCTAGTGAGTCTATCCCATCGTAAAACTGAATTTCAGTCAGGATTGTAGTTCTAACTTGAGCTTTGGTGGTATTTTGAACTGAGACTAGCTTTAAGCTTAGGGTAAGTTGAATCTCAAAATGAAAAAAATATGTTGAATAAAAACAGCTTTAGCACTTAAATATCCCGGTCTTACTTCATCTAAATCATACAGTTACATTACATGAGATCTATATATAGCATTTAATCAATGAATAAAACAAAGAGATTTGAAATGTATGAATTATAAAGACATAACAAATTTTTGGATAGCTATGGAAGGTAACGTGACTCACTTAGAAAACAATTCATGGGATTTCTTTCGTCCAGTTGGAATTCATCCGATAAAACTTTGACCGTGGTATGTTTGTTTAACAGGGCTTCTTATCTCAATTTTAGTCAAATTTATGTCTTAAATCAATTATTTCCTGTTCGGTTTATCTGATTGGTCCTTATTCAATACGTCACCGCTTAAATCAGTATCATAAATATTTGGGCCCGCCCTTTTGATCGGCATTTCAACCTCAAAATATCAGAGCATTTGTGATGCAACAGAGAGAGATGCTATGAGTATCAGAATGCTGTAGAACAGATTTCCACTTTGTTGCCTATTTACTATTTATTATTGATTTTAGATAATCATGAATACTTTTTGGAGAGTAAATGCACTGTTCAAATCTGTGATGTTGTTTTATGCCTAAGGTCAGGCTATATTCAAGTCATCCTAGTGTGAAATATATGTATGCATTCATTTTATGTCACCACTACAATTGGTAACATATTGTGTTGTGCTTTTTTGTGGACAGTGTTTCACAGTTGGTGCTTGATGTTCCACAGTTAGTGTTTGATGGTCTGCATCTGTAACAAATGGCAGGAAGTGATATTTTGCTTATTAATGCCTTATTTGTTTTATGAAGAGTCTGTAGTTAAATTACAATACTGAATTAAAATGAGATTATACGCTAACAATGAGCTTCTCGTATGATTCCTCAATTGGTCAAATGAAATTGGCGTAGATGTTTCATACAAAGGCATTCTAGTTTATTATATTAGACAGCAATCATAATTTCAAATTCATTAATCCTTATATCCTGGTTATAGTTGTAACGACCCTGGATAGCAAGTTGCTACCACAGCCTGCTATAGTGGTTTAAGCCTTTATAGCTCAGTCGGTAGAGCAATGCATTGAGCATTGAATTTAGCACACTTTCTTTCAATTTCTGTATCTGGCTTGTTACACTAAGTTAGTGTTGTTGCACATGTGGAATTCTAATTTGACAGCTTTTTTCAAAATCTGGTATTTATTCAAAATGGCTGCTGAAATAAAAATGATGTATCATAATTTTTGCCAAAAGCTATTCCATGTCAACTGAAGAGTGACAAAATTAGATCAACAATAACATTAGAATGTTCATTTAGCTCTAATTACTTGTACATTACAACATGAACATGAAACATTACAACATCTCCTAATTAACTTGTATTAGGCTATATGACATGACATACATTTTCTGATAATCTCATCTTTAATCACTTCATTATTACTCTTTTTATAGAAACAGTTTTTCAACAGATGGTACGAAATTATTATCAGCATAATAAACAGATTAGGATTTCCCTCGTTTAAAATATACTGTTAAGCTTATTGCCTGAGCTTAAATATATTGCCACCCTTATTTTTTCATTTGTTTAAAATAAGTTGCCAAGTTTATTTTATATAGTACCATTGCTTAAAATATACTATCAAGTGCCACCCTAATTTCATTTGCCATGCTTATTCCCTTATAAAGGTGTACAACTGATTTGTCTTTGGGAATATTAGGTATATTTTAAGGTGGCCAAATATTTTTACACTGGCATAGCATCATTAATGCATAAAATGCCATGGCGTACTCTCAAAATTTAGAGAAAAGTTAATTTATCATTGAATTGCATTTTTACATTTTATTAATCCATATTAGTCAAAATTTGGTATTTTAAAACGCCCTAGAATGCTTCAAATGCAATCTCATTTTCAAATCTTCTTGGGGGGAGAACCCCCCCTCAAGCCCCCCTCAAAGTTCGTATTTAAAATGCCCTAGAATGCTTCAAATGTAATCTCATTTTAAAATTCCCCTTCCAAACCCCCCTCAAAGCTCATTAGCTTCGCTTATTTGTGGCGTACACTCATAAAATACCCACACTACGCCACTATTTAGGGATGTTTCTTGGTAGCAGCGCTTGCATTAGGTTAGAAAATTTGTGAGTCCCAAGGACGCAATTTTTTTAAAAAGTGTGTCCTTTGAAAAAAAGTGTGTCCCCTATTTTTAGCCTGTTTTGAGGTATAACTTTATTTTAAAAGCATTTTTTACCAAAACACCTTTCAGTTTTTGATTTCTTGCCGCGAATTTAAAACGGAAGTAAACGTTAAGTACGGACTGAATAAATGCATGTTCGTTCATTCGACAATGAATACATTTTATTTCATGAATAACCTAATATTTGTTTCTGAATAGGAAAAACTGTGGCATGTCATGGTTTCAAATCTAAAAATAAACAAAGTTGAAAAAATTCGAGAGAATCATGATTATTTGTAAATATTCAACATGTTGAGCCTTATTTACAATTCAAATAAAGGTGAGAGATCATAATTATTTGTTTTTGTTAGGTATCGTTGTAAACACATTGTAGTATTGACCAAAACAAATTTTGCGTCCAAAAAACGGAAATATTTTCAATTTTTGCGTCCTCCAAATTATTTTTGAGTCCTTAACATGTACGGGACGCCGTTAATGCAAGCCCTGTTGGTAGGAAACAACTTATTAGTTTTTGGGCATTCTGGGTAAATGTTAAGGCAGCCATGTTGTATTTTTATCCTAATAAACATACAAAAGATCATAATATCTTTAATATGATATGATAATAATTAAATGGAACAGTATCTGCCACATAAAAGTTTAATTCTGAAGAAAAGATTTTATGCCCATTCTTTGCTTTACATCCATCTATAATCTTGGAGTTTCAAGGTATAAAGTTTTGAAAATCAAAGCAAATATGAGAAAACAAAGCGAGGAGTTAATATATGTTTCATTCTATCAGTTTATATTGTAAACACAAATACATATTAAGAAAGTTTTTGCAAAAATAATTGAAGAGAGTCTCCAAATCATAACAATCAAACTTGCTTGTGTATGGTCCTGGGGTATGGTTGTTAAAATTTTGTACACTCTTGAAAAAGACACAAGGACAACCTTTAATGTTGGGAGCTCTTTATGAAATTGACATTGTATTTCTTTTGCAGTTGTTCCTACCTCAGGGGTTTGCTATTTACTTCTTCTATTCATGTTGACAAACACTCCAGAAGTTTAAAACATCTGTCAAATCGTCTAAAGAGCCAGTTAAACTCTTTTGAACTTATATCTGATAAATGTAAGGATACTGGTAGGCAGAGATCACGATAGTTGAAAAAACTTGTTAGCCATTGTGGCTAATTCTTCCAAAAAACTTTTCGCCAACCAAAATATGAATTAGCCATTTTGACCGAAAAAAATTAAACACTTCTAATGACTGTTTTCCTTTTAAAAATGAAATAAAATACTCACTCCGGTGAAGCAGCCATGGCCTCCCACGGGCCCATTCCTCACGGAATTTGTGTTTAAGATTACCGCATTTTTTGAAGGACACCACTACCACGGAGTGGATATACAGATACATGATGACACGCCACAATACTGATAGAGTTCTACTGTGAAATAGCATAGTGTGTAAAATTAATATATGTCGCGTCCTGAGTGACCAGAAATCTACTTTTCCGAAAAAGTTTTCTTCTGAAAAGTCGTTCAAATTCAACATTTATGAAGTTGTAAACCGTAAAAAAACTCTAAACCGTAAAAAAGGGAATTCGCCATAACTGCGAAATACCTTTACATATTTTTCGCCACCTCTTTGGAAAATTTGCGATTGGCGATTGGCGAATGGCGAACGTCTACCGTGATCTCTGCTGGTAGGGTATAATTGTCACAATGATGGTATTTTCACACCACTGGTAGGATATAATTGTCACAATGATGGTATTTTCACTTGGCATTTTCACACAACTGGTTGGATATAGTTTTCACAATGATGGCATTTCCATACCATTGGTAGGATATAGTTTTCACAATGATGGCATTTCCATACCATTGGTAGGATATAGTTTTCACAATGATGGCATTTCCATACCATTGGTAGGATATAGTTTTCATAATGATGGCATTTCCATACCATTGGTAGGATATAGTTTTCACAATGATGGCATTTTCATACCATTGGTAGGATATAGTTTTCACAATGATGGCATTTCCATACCATTGGTAGGATATAGTTTTCACAATGATGGCATTTCCATACCATTGGTAGGATATAGTTATCACAATGATTGCATTTTCACACCACTGGTGGGATATATAGAAGTTATTTAATGGGAGATTTTTGATACAGGGTATATCTGAGGGTACGGTACGGTCCCTCGGGTTGATATATTGTATTTACCAAGGGATTACCCTTTATCAAAAATCGAGCATTCAATAACTGATTTATCCTACACTTAGTAGATTATGAGAATTTAAAGTCTCAATTTAAAGTCCTGAATAATTTTTGTTTTTTAAAACTCAACGGCTATTAACATTTAACTGTGTATGAAATTAATATTTATCAATTAGAGCCAAAGTATATCCCAGGAATTCAAAAAACACCGAAAGAAATCCCCAGGGATTGCTGATGAGTAGATAATCTCCCGCTCACCTCAGGGGGAGATATATATATCACCCACTCACCTCAGATATTGATTAAATTCCTGCATGTTATTTACCTATAACACTACTAAGTATGGGATAAAGTTCCCCTATTGCCCAACAAAGTATGATCCAAGATTCAAAGAAACAACGTCTAATATTCCTTCCCTTAATATAGAACGCTTGTGGTATATTTGATACAAGAGCATCTTGGTAAGATATTACAGTTATCACTTTCTATATTATCCTCGATCCATTTTGTGAATCAATTCTATTGATTTCTGTTCTCATAAACTTGGATACAACTATTAAACAAGCTGCACTTGATTCTAGGAAGACCAAGTTTGATTGACTAATCATATAGGCAGGCTTTTTGGAAGTATTTGATTGGCTAATCATATGTAAGGCAGGTTTTGGAAGTATTTGATTGGCTAATCATATGTAAGGCAGGTTTTGGAAGTATTTGATTGGCTAATCATATATAAGGCAGGTTTTGGAAGTATTTGATTGGCTAATCATATATAAGGCAGGTTTTGGAAGTATTTGATTGGCTAATCATGTATAAGGCAGGTTTTTGGAAGTATTTGATTAGATGTCTTCTTTAATGTTAAATTGAATGCAGTTGGTATTCTTACAACTGAGATATCAGGTACTATACCTTTTAAAAGTAGTTTCACAAACTGACAATGTTCAGTGTACTTTTTCATCATTAGAAAATGGATAATCACACATTTAGCACAAAAATTAAAAGCTATTATTGTAATTTTTAATTAATTAATTTTACCAGATCTTTAACGGCTTGTTTTGTAACATCTGAGAAAACAAATAATAGGTATTATCATTTGAAAATAGACCAGACTCTAGACTGACAAACAGTGATATATGGTTTTTCATCCTGCAGTTAGTCTTATCACATATCTGGCCCTCTTATGGTATTATTAATGTCATCTTTAATATCTCTTTTCCTTCAACTTAATCTATAACAACTCAAACATTGCATGAATATAACTTGCTTTTGATTGATGCCAAAGCAATTCTTCAGATCAACAGTTAACAATGCTACATAACATGCATTTTTCCTTATGATTTAAATAGGCATTAATTGTCATTTTCTTTTGTTATAACTACTGTAAAAAATTCCTTAAAAAATGACATCTTAAAAAAGTCTACTAAAAAGTACAGCTTTTTGTACCATTTTTATTATAGGTTGGCAGAAATGTTACATGATTTGAGCTCAATTTGATGTGGTCCTCACTAAGTGCAACTTGATGATTTTTCATTTTATAGTTTGTTAATTTCAGGTCTTTTATATCCTGAGTGTTGTATTGGGTTTTGGGTTTATAGATTTGTGATAACACCTCATTGACTTCAATCTTTCACAATTGGATCACTTCAATATATCCCTACCAAAATGTGTTTATTAGTAAATTGAATATCAGGCATTTGATGTGTTACTCATAATCATCCATTGATCTACAAAGTCAATATTTACTTATTATTACGTTGACATCTCTAATTAGATTAAATCAAGCATTGATAATTCGTTCTAATCACTGCTAGTAATTAGATAATCCTAACACCAACTGCCTTTAATGTGTATGAACACTGATTTTCACCTGGTTAATTATTGATGCACCTGTAATCAGGAGTTATTGTTAGGTAATTATGTCAGTGAATAATTGAGGTTATATTGACCTGTAAATAAAATGTCATTTGTGGTCATACCTCAGAATGTAAAATAGAGTAGATATATGTGAGATATATTGCAAGAAATATTGAATAAGGTTCAAGATATATGAATTGTAAAGAATTTGAAATGCAAGAATTCACCCATACTTTATATAGAATGGTGTGTCCCATAATTAGTATTATATGGTAAGATTGTAATTATAATGTAGTTATGGTTGCATGCTTCACTCATGTGCTGTGGAATATGATGAGCAATGTTATATGATATAATCAATGACAAATATTGCAATTCTCATTCATTAATATTTAAGTAAAACTATCATACAGTATTATTGAGCATTGATGAATTATGATAAAGAAAATCTCTGATCTCAGCTATCCTTTGCAGTGGTACGATTTTGTGATACTTAAAAATGCATGTATGGTATAAAGAGTATATCACTCACATGGACTTTTTGTTGTATGTATTCCTTAGTATTTATAGACACTACATTTGAGATATTAAGACACAAAATCACACTGTTGCAGATCAGACTTTTGTGACTATAATGATCAATCATTTGATTGGTTTTCCTTTTAAAGTATCTTTCAAGTGGTAGATATTGAGTATAAATGCATTATTTTATGCATTCTTGCCAGTTCTATATACTGGTATTTCCTCTAGTGAAACTCTTATTTCCCATTGCTATAGAAAGTCTATAGAATTGATGAAAAAGTGAGAGCAAGATACCACCTATGAAATGAGCCCTTGCAACTAGAATATACATGCATAGTTCAGTTTTTATGAATTATATGCTAAACATGTTATTATATTATGAAAAAAGATTTCTGATGTTGAATTAAATCCAGAGATCGAGAGAATATTACAATGTGAGAGATAGGAGGGAGGGAAGAGAGAGTAATATGGCCAGGCATTCAAAACAAGGAAATATATTTACTCCTACCAATGAAAAAGCCAATGGGAAGATCATCATTTAAAGGATTGTCTGTGAGGGAAAATGGAATTATTGATCATATGAGAAGGTTGCTATTAATCAACATGGAAAAGTGAAGGGTGCACAATTTTGAAGAGTAATTTAGATAGATGCAGATAACAAGAATGATAAACTACTGCTACATTTCTATATTCAAATTATCTCAGCAAAATTAATGCACTGGTAGGATATAATTGTCACAATGATGGTATTTTCACTTGGCATTTTCACACAACTGGTTGGATATAGTTTTCACAATGATGGCATTTCCATACCATTGGTAGGATATAGTTTTCACAATGATGGCATTTCCATACCATTGGTAGGATATAGTTTTCACAATGATGGCATTTCCATACCATTGGTAGGATATAGTTTTCATAATGATGGCATTTCCATACCATTGGTAGGATATAGTTTTCACAATGATGGCATTTTCATACCATTGGTAGGATATAGTTTTCACAATGATGGCATTTCCATACCATTGGTAGGATATAGTTTTCACAATGATGGCATTTCCATACCATTGGTAGGATATAGTTATCACAATGATTGCATTTTCACACCACTGGTGGGATATATAGAAGTTATTTAATGGGAGATTTTTGATACAGGGTATATCTGAGGGTACGGTACGGTCCCTCGGGTTGATATATTGTATTTACCAAGGGATTACCCTTTATCAAAAATCGAGCATTCAATAACTGATTTATCCTACACTTAGTAGATTATGAGAATTTAAAGTCTCAATTTAAAGTCCTGAATAATTTTTGTTTTTTAAAACTCAACGGCTATTAACATTTAACTGTGTATGAAATTAATATTTATCAATTAGAGCCAAAGTATATCCCAGGAATTCAAAAAACACCGAAAGAAATCCCCAGGGATTGCTGATGAGTAGATAATCTCCCGCTCACCTCAGGGGGAGATATATATATCACCCACTCACCTCAGATATTGATTAAATTCCTGCATGTTATTTACCTATAACACTACTAAGTATGGGATAAAGTTCCCCTATTGCCCAACAAAGTATGATCCAAGATTCAAAGAAACAACGTCTAATATTCCTTCCCTTAATATAGAACGCTTGTGGTATATTTGATACAAGAGCATCTTGGTAAGATATTACAGTTATCACTTTCTATATTATCCTCGATCCATTTTGTGAATCAATTCTATTGATTTCTGTTCTCATAAACTTGGATACAACTATTAAACAAGCTGCACTTGATTCTAGGAAGACCAAGTTTGATTGACTAATCATATAGGCAGGCTTTTTGGAAGTATTTGATTGGCTAATCATATGTAAGGCAGGTTTTGGAAGTATTTGATTGGCTAATCATATGTAAGGCAGGTTTTGGAAGTATTTGATTGGCTAATCATATATAAGGCAGGTTTTGGAAGTATTTGATTGGCTAATCATATATAAGGCAGGTTTTGGAAGTATTTGATTGGCTAATCATGTATAAGGCAGGTTTTTGGAAGTATTTGATTAGATGTCTTCTTTAATGTTAAATTGAATGCAGTTGGTATTCTTACAACTGAGATATCAGGTACTATACCTTTTAAAAGTAGTTTCACAAACTGACAATGTTCAGTGTACTTTTTCATCATTAGAAAATGGATAATCACACATTTAGCACAAAAATTAAAAGCTATTATTGTAATTTTTAATTAATTAATTTTACCAGATCTTTAACGGCTTGTTTTGTAACATCTGAGAAAACAAATAATAGGTATTATCATTTGAAAATAGACCAGACTCTAGACTGACAAACAGTGATATATGGTTTTTCATCCTGCAGTTAGTCTTATCACATATCTGGCCCTCTTATGGTATTATTAATGTCATCTTTAATATCTCTTTTCCTTCAACTTAATCTATAA
Organism: Owenia fusiformis; assembly: GCA_903813345.2. NCBI lineage: Eukaryota > Metazoa > Annelida > Polychaeta > Sabellida > Oweniidae > Owenia > Owenia fusiformis. The sequence goes on from CAIIXF020000004.1 coordinate 18,932,793, forward strand.
CAACTCAAACATTGCATGAATATAACTTGCTTTTGATTGATGCCAAAGCAATTCTTCAGATCAACAGTTAACAATGCTACATAACATGCATTTTTCCTTATGATTTAAATAGGCATTAATTGTCATTTTCTTTTGTTATAACTACTGTAAAAAATTCCTTAAAAAATGACATCTTAAAAAAGTCTACTAAAAAGTACAGCTTTTTGTACCATTTTTATTATAGGTTGGCAGAAATGTTACATGATTTGAGCTCAATTTGATGTGGTCCTCACTAAGTGCAACTTGATGATTTTTCATTTTATAGTTTGTTAATTTCAGGTCTTTTATATCCTGAGTGTTGTATTGGGTTTTGGGTTTATAGATTTGTGATAACACCTCATTGACTTCAATCTTTCACAATTGGATCACTTCAATATATCCCTACCAAAATGTGTTTATTAGTAAATTGAATATCAGGCATTTGATGTGTTACTCATAATCATCCATTGATCTACAAAGTCAATATTTACTTATTATTACGTTGACATCTCTAATTAGATTAAATCAAGCATTGATAATTCGTTCTAATCACTGCTAGTAATTAGATAATCCTAACACCAACTGCCTTTAATGTGTATGAACACTGATTTTCACCTGGTTAATTATTGATGCACCTGTAATCAGGAGTTATTGTTAGGTAATTATGTCAGTGAATAATTGAGGTTATATTGACCTGTAAATAAAATGTCATTTGTGGTCATACCTCAGAATGTAAAATAGAGTAGATATATGTGAGATATATTGCAAGAAATATTGAATAAGGTTCAAGATATATGAATTGTAAAGAATTTGAAATGCAAGAATTCACCCATACTTTATATAGAATGGTGTGTCCCATAATTAGTATTATATGGTAAGATTGTAATTATAATGTAGTTATGGTTGCATGCTTCACTCATGTGCTGTGGAATATGATGAGCAATGTTATATGATATAATCAATGACAAATATTGCAATTCTCATTCATTAATATTTAAGTAAAACTATCATACAGTATTATTGAGCATTGATGAATTATGATAAAGAAAATCTCTGATCTCAGCTATCCTTTGCAGTGGTACGATTTTGTGATACTTAAAAATGCATGTATGGTATAAAGAGTATATCACTCACATGGACTTTTTGTTGTATGTATTCCTTAGTATTTATAGACACTACATTTGAGATATTAAGACACAAAATCACACTGTTGCAGATCAGACTTTTGTGACTATAATGATCAATCATTTGATTGGTTTTCCTTTTAAAGTATCTTTCAAGTGGTAGATATTGAGTATAAATGCATTATTTTATGCATTCTTGCCAGTTCTATATACTGGTATTTCCTCTAGTGAAACTCTTATTTCCCATTGCTATAGAAAGTCTATAGAATTGATGAAAAAGTGAGAGCAAGATACCACCTATGAAATGAGCCCTTGCAACTAGAATATACATGCATAGTTCAGTTTTTATGAATTATATGCTAAACATGTTATTATATTATGAAAAAAGATTTCTGATGTTGAATTAAATCCAGAGATCGAGAGAATATTACAATGTGAGAGATAGGAGGGAGGGAAGAGAGAGTAATATGGCCAGGCATTCAAAACAAGGAAATATATTTACTCCTACCAATGAAAAAGCCAATGGGAAGATCATCATTTAAAGGATTGTCTGTGAGGGAAAATGGAATTATTGATCATATGAGAAGGTTGCTATTAATCAACATGGAAAAGTGAAGGGTGCACAATTTTGAAGAGTAATTTAGATAGATGCAGATAACAAGAATGATAAACTACTGCTACATTTCTATATTCAAATTATCTCAGCAAAATTAATGCAAATCTTTCAGCAGCCTCAAAGAAAGAGTTGGCTCTCAAACATTAACAATAGCATTCCAACCTTTTTGCATCTGGGTCTCCATATGGTAGAATTGCACCTATATCACAAGCATCATATATGATATATTGAAGAAAACACCCTATTACAAGTATGTAAACTAATATCATGCAATCAATTTGGCAGAGCCTTTCAGATGCTTTCAGAGTAGATTGATATGTGGAAAATTGAATGTATTGATTTTTGGCATTTGAATCCTCAAATGACCATAATAGCAAGGGTTCCCTTCTGATCACATTTACATGTTTTCATTTCCCCTTGTTCATATATGATTAATTGTAATAAAACTATATAGGTATGGTAACTAATTTTCAATGCCTATTATACTTTACCTTCTAAAAATGATAAGTACATTTCACAGTTTATTTTTCTGTCAAAGCATCTTTTAAAGAATATGTCTGTCTACTTTATTATCAATACAGAGCCATATTATGGCCTTTATTTGGAAAATATTGAAGGCATAACATAACCTCCCGATCCCCCACAGGCCCCCTATATGACTGAAGGAACTAACGAACATATTGGAGAATTACATTATGTTAAATATTAGAGGAATTATGTAATATGTAACATTGGCGTAGCAATGGTGCCATACCAACAAAAAAGCAATTTTGTAAAAATTGAAAAAACATTAACAAAGTATAGTTTGAAATGTTAACAATGCTTTTAAAAACTTTCCAGGGGTAAATCCCATACCTCCCTTTTTTGAGTTTCGCCTGATTCGGGGGAAATAACATGGCAGGGTATTACAAAATTCCATTAAACTTGAATTTTCATCAATTTTAGTGGTTCACTTTTCATATTTTCCTTATGTATCTGATAGTTATACAAATTAAAATATGTCCAGTAAAAGAAAATGTTATCTGCCCAACACAAGAAAAGATTTTACAACATGGGGTCAATGGGGAATCTCCCTGACCCAGAAGTCACATTGAATTTTCAAAGTTGATATACTGAATATTCAATTTTTAGTCTATTGAATGGATTTCCTGTTTTTTTTGTCATTCATACATTATGATATCTTATTGTATATGTGTTGTAGTAAAATGAGATGCTGATACTTCAGTGAGTGGACTTAATTGCCAAACAATTGTTTGGACTTAGGATATTAAAGCAAGCCTGTTATAAGTGGGAGGCCGTTAGGGGCCACTGCTCCCCTCCTCCCTCCTTTTCCAGATATGTTTTTGCATTTCATGATGCAGATATGGCTCTCAGATATGCTCAGAATGCACCAGAGATGGCCTAAAATTGTTAAGGGGGCATGCCCTCAAACTCTCTAGCTTTTGGCGCTTTGCACCAGCGATGCTTTAAGTGGGCACAACACAGTCATATGCAAAAGTAACCCCCTTTGGAAATCCTTTAGACAGGCCAGCATTAGCAGAATATTGATGTGTGTGTTTGATGAGGTAAATGGATGTGATCCTGGTGCTGTTTTCCATTACAAGTTTGGACAGAATGATTGATCCAATGATGATTAAATCAAATAAGTTAAGGCTATGATATTATCCTGGGAAATATGCTTCTCAGAAAGCTCTCGTGTTATTCTTGGTCATATTCACACTTTTGATAAAGTTAATGACATGGATTCATTTCCATGTTCTTTTTGCATGGGTTTAATACCTATGGGCTTTGACTTTGTGATATAATCATAAGATTTATAGAAATTGATTATGTTTTCAATCAAAATCAAAAGTCTCCAGATTGTTGTCTTCTATCCCTGAAAGAGGATTTTCTTCTTTAGATATTCTATTACATAACTTTGATCAGTTTCAGATCTGAGAGAAAACATGATGGTTGCATAGGCGTAGCCACTCATAACCCACTCATAACCAATAAGAGAGCTCTCTATTTGAAGCTTCTGGCTCAATTTTGAAGAAAGTTACATCAATTTTTGTAAAATTCAAAATAAATCTTATTTTTTGCCTTGTTTATGCCACAATCGCATCCCCCTGACCGAAAACCGAAAGATTTGGGAGATTGCACCCCCTGACTGAAAGCTGGCTACACCCCTGGATTGGGTTGCTGAATTCCTTGATATCTAGGAACCTATTGCACCTCTGAAAACTGGACTGTTTGTTCTTCAAAAGGTCAATATAGTCAATGAGAGAGAATTAATTTTGAGAGGGCCTCATTTGCCAGGGGGTAGTTACTCTTCAAGAGGTTTCACACTCAATCAGATCTACTGTTACAATCAGTTTGATAATTAATGGAAACATCTACCTTTGGTGATACTCTCAATAGTATTGTACCATTCTATTGGTGCCTTCCTATGAAAAATATTTCATTGAAGTCAACTCTCATATTTAAAATAGAGTTCAAAATAGGTAGGAGCAAGGATCAATGAGTACATGGGCATGTACTCTACACTTAGATAATAACAATGCCAAAAAGTCAGTAGTTATTTGAAACTCTCTGGGGGAAGGTTATGTATTAAGTATAATTGAAGTAGATTTTTACCAATTTGGTTGAGTTCAACGAGTGCATACAGCTTTCAATGAGTTTTAAAATTATTGACAATTTGACAGTCCAACACCTTTCATTTGAGTCATCACAATGTTCAATTGCCCTTGTAATTGCCCATTTATTGTAAGTTTTCAAATCTGTTTCAATTATATTGTCCAAAATTAAAAAGTTGGAAGTGTTTATGGATAAATATGACTTGAGGGTGCTGAATTCTATTCACTATTGTTTGTGAAGACAAGGGGTGAAGTCAATGGTAGTGGTTAAGGAAACATCATTTAAGTGATATTATTTGAAAATCAATTCCATGTTTTAGATTTTCTTTGCATTCAGTCCTTAGACAGCCAATTGAATGAAGATTTAATTGTTTGGTGCCAGGAGGTTCCCTTTCTGTTGGGCATGCACATACAAAAAACCTCAATAATGTTAAATGTTTGGATCCAAAATAAAAACTATACAATGTAGAGTAGATGACAAACCTTTTGCAGGTATAGGTTTAGTTACAAGTTACACATACATGTTCATATAGATCAGGCCCGTAAGACACTTTTCTCCAAGGGGGGTGCGGTTTTTACGAAAGAGAATATAACATTGTCAATTTTTGCCACGTAAATCAAATCGCGTAAGTCAGAGGGGGGGGGGGTTACTCCCTATATTGGGGCAATTCAGCCTATTTTGTAGTATTTTATTGTTTTTAGACTAAATATTGAATGAGCAATTTGGAGAAACATTGGAATAGGGGGAAGGTGTGTTAGAAGGGCATAAATGTTTACCGGAAACTTTTTACCAGTTCAAGATCACATTCAGTGATTTTTGAACACTTTCAGGTGTTTTAATCAATAGAATCAATTTAAAGAAATTCAGATTTTTCAATCATTTTCTTCTTAGGGGAGCGACGGGGCAGCACAGGAAAATTCTACCAATTCAAGGTGCTGTCTGATTAATTCTGAGCACTTTTAATGTGTTTGAGTAAATGAATGCTTTTGTTTTTGGGGTGGGATGCCAAAATTTTTATGATTTCATTATGTCACTTGGTGGCTGTTTAAGTGTCCAAACTGTCCAACTGTTTTGTATGGGGTGTGAGGAGTGGCCCACTCTCTGTAGAAAATTTTACACTTTTGGGATGCTATTTGGTGCTTTTTGGGCACTTTCAGAGTGTATGAGTATATAAAAAATATATTAAAAAAAACAATTACAATCTTTTCAAATCTTGAGGGGCGGGGTGTCAAGGGGGGGGGGGGGGGTGCCAGAGGGCGAGATGGGGTTGGGGTGCAAGAGGGGGAGCAAGTGTTTGTCCCCCATATCTGTCCCCCACAAACATTGACCATATTTTGGCACTTTAAAAGTGTCTGAGACAATACATGAAATAAATTCAGAATTTTTCTCAATTGGTTTGTGGGGGATGTGAGGGTTGGCCTACTTCCCTAGAAAATTTTACAATCTTAAGATGCTATTTGGTGCTTTCTGGGCACTTTCAAAGTGTATGACTCAATAAAAAAATTGAAAAAAATCACATAATTGTTTTTCTCAATTATTTTGAGCGTTGTCAAGGGGGGGGGGGGGGGTGGCAGAGGCGGAGGTTGGATGGGAATGCCAGAGGGCGAGTAAAAATCATTGACTATAACAAGGAGCTATTTGATGATGTCTGGGAACTTTAAAAGTGTCTGAGACAATACACGAAATTCAGAATTATTTCAATTGTTTAGTGGGGGATGTGAGGGGTGGCTAACTCTAATTTGGGGGGGGGGTTAAGGGGGGGGGGCTGCCAGAGAGCGAGGTGGGGTGGGGATGCCAGAGGGCGAGTAAGTGTTAGTCTCCAAGAATCATTGACTATATCAAGGAACTATTTGATGGTGTCAGGGCACTTTAAAAGTGTCTGAGACAATACATAAAATAAATTCAGAACTTTTCAATTGTTCGTTTGGGGTATGAGGGGTGGCCCACTCCCCCTAGAAAATTTTACAATTTAAAGACACTATTTGGTGCTCTCTGGACACTTTCAAAGTGTATGAATTAATTAAAACATTTGAGAAAATCAATTTTTTTCCATTATTTGGAGGGGTGTCACAGGGGGTGGGGGTGCCAGATGGGGAGGTAGGGTGGGGATGCCAGAGGGGAAGCAAGTATTAGTCCACCAGAAACATTGACTATATCAAAGAGCTACTTGATGATGTATGGGCACTTAAAAAGTGTCTGAGACTATACATAAAATAAATTCAGAACTTTTCCATTGTTTTGTGGGGGGGGGGTGTGAGGGATGGCCCACCCGCCCCCCCCCCCCCCCCCCAGAAAATTTTACAATATTGAGATGCTATTTGGTGCTTTCTGGGCATTTTCAAATTGTATGAGTTAATGAAAAAAAATCAAAAAATCTTTTTTTCAAAATTTTTTTTTTCAAATTTTTTTTGGGGGGTGACAAAGGGGGGTGCGGTCGCACCCATCGCACCCCCCCATCTGACGGCCCTGTAGATAGATATTTGTGTTTAGAAGTGATAAACATGATTTGATTTGTTTTGATGATCAGAGATGCGACACAATTTAGTATATTAGTTTGTTTATTACATGGGGGTCAATATTTCCAGAAAATTTCATAATATTTCATGAGTTTGATAAGATTTTAAATGTTTAGGACTAAATTGCATCACTTAAATCAATATGGAGTGAGATGTTAGCAAAGCATTCAAATAAGACATAAAGATGATAAACTGACATGATCTATTCTGTGTTTTTGCCTTACTCATTTATGAAGTGAAGGTTTAATAAATACATTGAACTTAAAAGTGATATTAAAGGTTCAATATTTGATTTATATTGCAAGTTGATATCATGGGAACCCCATACAAACACAAAAGACTGTCAGAATGTTAAAAGACACAAACATTTAAAGTTAGACTTCACCTAAATATACTCGCTATATAATTTTTTAGTTTCGGTTAAAAGACAGTGAGAAATCCACATACTATAATTATCAACTAATTTATCAATGTGATAACTTTCAAAGTGAATGTATTTTGAATAGTAAATTATAGGTATTAATAAAAAGAGGGTTGGGAAATGCAAGGAGGTGAGAGCTCTTACAAGATATATGTACTTTGAGATTTTTCAAACAAGTAGAAGCGAGAAATTATTATACTTTTGTCATTTATAACTTTGGAAAGATTTAAGATTTCACTATTGAGTGCTTTCACCACTGAAATTTTACACTCTTTATCTCTTATTTTTCCTTTTTAAAATGGTGTAACAAATGATTTGAATGTATATTATGTGAAGTGCTGCGCAATGAGGGTGATTTTGATGAATTGAGGGCTAAAGAGTTTACATACAGTGGAAAATGACATTGAGAAATTAACAATTTGTTAAATGGTTTGATAGTTTACTCTCTTATGTCAATTGACTCAGCTTTGATATATGCCTCAATTAGAATATAAACTGACTGTATAGAAAACTCATATATTGGATCTTTTTTCATGTGACATATCCATCGTGACAATTTTCAAAAGGAACTGTTTTGATTTTCTTGGTATCTGACATATATTGAGATATAGTTTTATGTTGTCAAGGCAATGAGTGTTGCTAAGTATTTTTTTGCTACAGCAGTAATTATTGAATGGGGAATGTAACTGTCATTAAGTTCATTTGCTTTGCAATGTACATGATGACCGGTTGTGTCCAAGTATAGCATATTTAGCAGTTGGTATTCAGTACTGGGCATCTGTAACAAATGGCAGGTGGTGACATTTTGCCTGTTAATGCCTTGTTATGACTTGAAACCCTGTCTGATCTGATATTATCTATGCCAAAGATTCATTATAGGATTTTCTATGTTCAATTATTTTACAGTCATGCTATAATATATGGCTGTCCGCCATTGTTGACTCTAAAGGTATCCAGATGTGATTATTGAACTGAAAATGATTGCCTCTTATATTTCAGGAACAAAGGTGAAAGCTTGATATTTATATAATATGCATTTATATGAAACATTCAACATATTGAATGCATTGATTGAAACTACATCTAGAAAAATGAAGATAACATGTGTCAATATATTCATACAGAATCAATGAAATGTTATACATATAATATGTTGAAATCTATTTCAAGTTTCACCTGGGGCTTTATAATACTGCCCTCTTGATTTTACAAGTTTTTAGTTGTTTCATCCTCACCTTGAATGAAATAGTCTCAGGGTACTGCTCTGAAAATTGAGAACCTTATTAATGAGCAGAATAAATATAAACATTTTGATAGCAAGTCAATGAGAATTGGGAGTATACAGCAGCAATATAAATCCTCTACTCCTTGTTGACTGTTAAAAATAATAAGAACATAACTTCGGAATATGAGTGTTACCTGATGAATGGGACCCTCACGTGCCTTCTAAATGGTAGTAAACGAACGCTAGTGTAACTACATCAGCTTATCTTTCCGTCCGATCAACAATAAATACAGTTATACAAGAAATGTAAACGAAGTGAAAATATTTCCAAAACTTTTCCGAAAGGCATGTCATTTCCGGAAGTTATGATACGTTATATTACCGAACATGCGTGAAAATGGAACTTTTGTTCGTTCATTTTACGAGAGCTAAATAAAATGCGACATCCAAGCATCGGGTATGACTCCACCATTGTTTGCCGTTTTACTACTTGCCACAATCAACCTCACTGCCAGCATATATCAAACAAGGCCCATTTTCCATCAAACTTGGCCCAACAACTATCAATCGGATGTCCTTGAAAAATCAAGTTGACATGGTAAAAGTAAAACTTCGAAAAAGCACTATTTTTTACTTTTGAATCACCTATTATCGCCCAAATGGTTATATTTTTTTCAAGGTCAAGGTCGCCATGCTAAAAGTTGAATTAGGGAGATAAATCTGCTCTTCAGACAATGTTTGATAGCTTTTCTTCACCACGGAACAAAGATCTTTGCGCTGGTATGCCCATTTCCATGAGATATTATACGTGAAGGAGGAACTGTTTCTTTAATTTTCATCAAAACTTTAATTATGCCAACCCGTGAAAAGGCCATTTTCGCACTACTTTTGGTGTAATAATGCCATCAAAAAAACATTCCATTTAAACCCATGTTCGGTAATATAAGGTGTTATTACGGTAAATATCACTTCCGGGTAGGAAGTGTTTTTTATTAATACTTTAAAAACGAAGCAATGCCAACTTCAGTGGTGTGTATAGTAGGTGTAAGTGTATGTACTGTGGCCATTTGAGGTATGTATGTAAAGCTGAGGCCAAGTACTTTCTAAATGTGCCATTTTTAGCAAAAAAATCTCAAGAATATGGTCCGGCCCTAAACAGGAACAACTTTATTCGTTAATTTTCATCGGGGAAGCAGGGATTTTACCTAAAAATGAGTCCCTATGTTGGCGTAGCGATATTTAAAAATCGAGACACAAACCCTATGTTAAATATAGTGTCAAGATGAAGGTTATGTATAGGGGATTGCAAAAATATAGTCATTGTATGGGCTAATTCTTTTTGAGATATCAGCGTCCATTTATTGTAACCCGCGTTTGCTACCATTTCCTCAATTCTGAGATGATGGGCAAACGCGTAGTAAACATGCTCAAGCCGGAACTATTTTGACCTGCATCGCTATTTTCATAATTCAAATGAAAGTTGAACTCCTCCTCTTTATTTTGATACCAAATAGAGGCATACTAGGTACCCTAGAAGCCACCTATGGCGTTATTTAGAACAAAACCACAAATTTTTAAATGGACTATATCGGGTCATACCTTTTGGCGGATGGATATGGAACCTCACACCAGAACTTGAATTTTGTGATTTTTTCAACATTTTTCAATGATTTACCGTAGTGACACCATAACGTATCATAACTTCCGGAATGACATGCCTTTCGGAAAAGTTTTGGAAATATTTTCACTTCGTTTACATTTCTTGTATAACTGTACTTATTGTTGATCGGACGGAAAGATAAGCTGATGTAGTTACACTAGCGTTCGTTTACTACCATTTAGAAGGCACGTGAGGGTCCCATTCATCAGGTAACACTCATATGTCGAAGTTATGTTCTTATTATTTTTAACAGTTAACAAGGAGTAAGTCTTTCTTATATTAGATTTACCAATCTGAAACCTAGAATATTTAATTGTTATGTGTAAACATACAGAAGATTGGAATTGAAAATATGCATTAACTCTAGTATAATTCATTCAAATTTTACTTTAAAACACACCAAAATGATAATACATGAATTATTATGGATACAAAGGAATTATCTGTTATATATAACTTTTAGGGGAGATATCACACCAAGGCATGCTTTTGAGCCAAATCATTCAAAAATACAATTTCAGAAATCTGTATTTGTCAGTTTTTATCTAATCTAGGCAAGTAAATTTAACTTAATTATTACAAGAATCTATGTTAATAGGACCATTGATGATATATATACAAGCAATCAATAGTTCCAAAGAAAGAAATTCCAATTTCAGAGAATTGCATTTTTGGATGTTTTTTTAATGACAAATGCATCCATTCATGAAATATTTTGTATATATGATCTCAAAAACAGATTGTCTGCAAATGGTCCTCTATCCAGACAAATATATCATAGGGGTGAATTGATACTGGTACTTGTATGAGGGTTGCTCCTGAGCTGCATCACTCCTCAATAAACCTCTCAAAATTCAAAACAATTAACTGCAAAGTTAGAAAGCATATAATTTTGTGTAATATACATTTGATATAATGAGCACCTGTTGAATATTGTAAGGCTATTTTAGATAGCACCTTGAAGGATAACAGTACACGTTTATATAGTTTAGGTTATTTATGTCAGGTGTATAACTCTAAATAAAATTGTCTTCATTTTCACATCACCATAATAAGAATGATGATATGTGATACGTATACATAGGTTTATATCAATTGAATGGCTGTAACAGGTGCCATTTTTCATATAATTCTGTCAAGTTGTTATTAAGTTCTTCTTAAAATCTCATATTAGGTACATACAGCTCATGTTTTATTACATACATAGTGTGCTTTAATGTTTTTACCTTATACTTCAATCAGTTGGGCAATAAGGTAGGGTCTTTACTAATGAATAAGGTTTCATGTATTGTTTACTACTTTTGTTGGGGGGTTTTGTTGGTCTATCCCATAGATACTCTCACCACACATGCCCGCTCATGCCCCGGGCATTGAAAACAAGGCCCTTTAAGCCACAATTGTCCACTTATTGACATATAATATACCAAACTGGATACTAACTGCCCTCAGATATGTCTTAAAGAAAAGTTGTAAGATTAAAAGTGAGTTCATACATCTAGTCTATCATTTAAGTAGTGTTTTCACTGGAGGCTAATCAAGTGATTAGATAATAGCTTCAATAAATTATAGTAATGGTGTTACCTTCATGCACTATCTTCACATTTGTTTTAATACGTCCACCTGAGGCTAGTTGGCCTGATCTCTTCATCATTCTCAACTTTAAAGTATTAGAAGGAATAGAGACTGTAATCTTGTAAAAATCATGTTTACCTTACAATCCTAATTGTATTTTCTTGATAAAGTATTGAAATATGATCAAATACATGTATATTGTATATAGAATATGATCCCTCAAAACAAATTTTGAAAAGGGGAATTCTCTCTTGATTACAGTCCACAAAGCATCAACACATGTCACACTTTTTAGAAAATAGATGTGACATGGTATGATATTATAAACTTTTAAAAATAGTAATTAACCTGCATGAATTTGGACATTCTATCTTATAAATTCGTTATTTAATATAAAAATGTAATATAGTCATAGCCTGATACTAAGACATTCCAGGCCTATAGCCAGGCGGTTTGGAGAGCTGGGCTATGTAATGGGCCTGCGTTTACAAGAGGCAATATAAAGTTATCCACCTCTAGTTTGAACTTACTGGCAACTGAGCTCTGATGCTTTGATGAACTTAAAGGCCTACTTTGCGTATTATCAATGTTTTTGGGCAAAATAAAGACTTACATTTGAATTTCATAGTATGTCCAATGTATTTATAAGAAACTTATCTTTCATTTGACACCAACAACAGCTCAAATGGACTACACGCATGCTTGAAATGAATTATCAAAAAATAATTTCGACCTGTCAAGCTTTATATATCAAGTTTTTATCAATGTCATTGAAAGATGGCGAAGTTGTTTGTATTACATGATGCCATGATGTGCAATTTATTTAACAGTTACTTTATTTTGGTCAAATATCAAAGCAAATAAAACTTTATTTCATATTTCAGCAAGTTTGTGAGTAATATGTTTCAATGATTATTTTTTCTTTATTCTTCTAAATTAAGTATAGTGGGCCTTTAATAAGCAACAAAGAGTTATGATTGTGCCATATTATTAGATTTATTCGGGAATAATGTAGTTTTTCCTCTTTACATGAAATGTGGGTAATAGCATGTGCATTTTTAGAATTTAATTAATTGTCCAAATAGGTATATGGAGAAGTTCATCCATTCGTCTGTTCATTCTTCGGTTCATAGTTGTGTCTGCGGCCAATAACGCATATACCAATTATCTGATTTGTTACAAATTTGTTGGCTGATGCATTATGGGTATATGACCTATGACCCAGAACAGAGGAGGAGATTTCCTAAATTCAAAGATGCCATCAAGGTCATAGGTTAGACAGGCAATATGTCACAAGATCATAACATTTCTTGATCATAAAAACACTGGAATGATGAAATAATTTGACACATATTTTAAAAGATTTTTAAAAACAATGTACAATGAATATGAAATATTCCAAATGAATGCTTTTAGTATCATTAATTAAATATTTCTTTTATAGTATGTATAACTCAAGTATGCATGCAAAAGAGAGCCAGTGTTATAAAAGCGCAGATCAAAATAAATAAATATATATATTTTGATCAAACATATTTTGTTTTGTGAGATTTGCTAACATTTTGCCAGTTGTTCTTACAGTAACACAATTACCAAATCACCTTAATTTCCCTTCAAATGTCACTGCTTGCCTGCAAATTAGTCCAACAATTTATATGTCCATGTAAAAGCCATTACTTTAACAACCAATTTTAGACTCACTTTAAACGGATCTTTCCATGCTAAAACACGCATAACCTGAAACAATGAAGAAATTAAAAGATTTTTGTTAGTCCATGCCTCATTGAAATTGTTTGATAATGTCTTATCTAGAAAAAGTTGCCAAGGAATAACTATTAGTACAAGTATATAGCTATATAATCTTTAGGTTTTAGAATGATTTTAAGAGAATTTCAAACTTTGTTATTTCATATATACAGTGTGGCATTTGTTTCAAATTAACCAATTTTTTTCAAAATCATCTACAAGTTCTCAACAAATCAAACTATAGATTTGACCTTCATATAGATTATAGATTTGACCTTCAATGACATTCTCAAGGTCAAAAAAGATTTGACCCTCAATGGCATTCTCAAGGTCAAAAAGCTCTTTTTCATCTTGCTTCAAATTGACCAATTTTTCCAAAATCATCTACAAGTTCTCAGAAGTTCAAATCTGACTTTAATTTGACCTTAAATGACCTTCCCAGGGTCAAAACAGGTCTCTTTTCTACTTGCTTCAAATTGACCGATTTATTTTTTCAAAATCAACTAGATCTCAAAAATTCAAATCTGACTAAGATTGAACTCATGATATTCTGACCAACTAGGTGATGACATTTTGTCATATTAATGCCTTGTTCAATTTTGTAGTTATTTTTTAAAAACCTATAATCAGTATTTGATAATTGAAAGAAATTATAAAAAATCCACTTGAGTACCAAATATTTGGTTTGACCCATTATTTTTCCTACTTGGCATTTCTTTTTTTTGTTATTTGAGGTTTTCTGTATTTGGTTTGATATTTTATTTTCCTTGTTCAGTGTGAATCTAGTTTATGACAAGCACATTCTAATAATCTAGTTCATCACATCACAGGTGCAAACCTAGTTAGGATCTAGTTAGCATACTGTAGTTGATCATTAGAGAGAATGGAAAGAAGTGAAATACCCTTGGAATAAGGATGGATTTCAGATTCTCAAATACTTTCTTATTATTGAACTAAGTTTTATATTCTGTTCAGTCTGTGCTATATTCTTTTAGTTTTATGAAAAATGGTAGCATTCTTGTTAATCAACTATATTGGACTGATTGAATGAAAGGATGGATGGCAACTTCTCTGCATCTAGCTTAACTCCATTCTATGGGATAAATACATATACTGTAGATATATATAATAGGAGAAAGTTATAAAGCCCTCTCAGAGGACAAAGACATTTTAATACACCCCCTGTCAATATAGACACAGTATGACATTTTCAAATAGTTTTTAATGTTCGGTGATCTTCAAAGTTTGTTTATGTTTGAACACAAAATGAGACTGAATATTTTAAAGTCAAATAGTGGAAATATTAAACCAAAGGTATCTAAATCATGTAATATGGTAGATTTATTTGGGCTGAAAGGTTTTACACACAGAACTTTAATATTCATTCTTAATAGCCTTAAAGGGGGAATGTCACCTTGGTTTCTCCCCCAGAAAATCAGAGATGTCCCATTTTAATTGCTCATATAATATCTAACATACCTAAGATATATCTTGGGAACAAATTGAAGGCACAGTATCGCCAATACATTGAAAAAAACAACACAAAACAAACTGTCAGATAAAACACAGTTAAGTCAAAAGCAACATACAACTGTTAAATCTAAATAAAACTTTAAGTGTTATGCTGAAAGATAACAAGAAATGTGTTGTGATTAAAAATGACAAAAAAATCATTTCGAGTTTATTACTAGCCAGTAGAAAAGAAATATATGTGAACAATCATCAAATTAATAACGTAACGAATTAGTTGAAGCCTCAAAGTTGGCAAGTTGATAGACCTTCTTATCCCAGGGGTTTCACTCCAATATACCTCTTAATACCGAAGTGCCGCACCAAAGACCCCGTTTTGAGCATTTTTTCCATGTCAATCTCCTCTCAAGATTGAAGATGTCCATGTTTAATTCCTCTCTGAAGTTTGCTGGGATTAAATTTCTTGAAATATCATTAAATTTTACTAGAAAATCCACTTTTCAAGTGATTTGTCAAAGGCCTGTAACTGATTTCAACCAATTTAATAATAATTAATAATAATTTTTTGGTCCATTTAAAGTATGGCTATATGATACTCAAATTGAAGGAAGTTTAGGGTAGATCATTACTATGGTATTGTCTTTCTGATTGTTGCCTCAGAAAATTCAAAATGGCTGCTAACAGGAATTTGTGTTAATTTTGAGATCTTTCTGGAGTATAGCTTTATTATACTCAATTGAAAGCTAATTTAGAGTAGATTGCAAATATATGTATTGATTTTGTAAATTTTAAATGGCCGCTGCCTTATGTGGAATTTCGCAATAATTTTCTGATCTCTTCAAAGTATGGCTATATTATTCTCAAATTAAAGGAAATATTAAGGACAGATCACTATTTTGGTATTGTTTTCCGGACTTGTGCCTCAGAAAATTCAAATTGTCTTTATTATTTGTGCCTTTAAAACTCTTAAATTGTCACCCAAATGCTTTTAAAATTTGTAGAAATTCCGATATATCTCTTATGTTTCCTATGTTTATATTTTGTGTGACAAATACAGATTCATATATGTTAGAGTGTTCATAGGGATTTGCCACTCTGTGAAGCTGCTGTTTTTTTAGTTGTAGGTGTAACTTATCAGACACCTTCCGTCCCTATAACCTCTAACTTTAATTGAATGCCTGACTTTGGCCACTCTATGCATTTACATGAGCTTATTACATAAGTGAATACAATAGCAATTCTTGTATGTCACATCTGATGAGAAAGGCAGTATAAGAAGGAGCAAAACAGGCTTAAACTGCATATTTAGTATTTATTGATATCGTTATTTCTATCAAAAATGTTAAAATTGAGGAGTGATATGATGAAGTGTGTTTTGTTTGGTGAGATTTGCTAATCTCAGGTTGCTATATTTCCAGTATGATATATGTACTATTGTGTCATTTTGTATGTTTTAGGGCCAGGTGACATTTGAGGATGCTAGTGAATTCAGCCTCATTCTCAATGCTACTGCTCCATCATTAGAAGACCTTGCCATAGTGAAATACAACTACACTAAGGCAATAGATGGAGCCATATTACTGCAATTGGTAATTGTTTGATTTAATTAATAAATATGGATTAAAGGTGCAACAATTAGTGCAAAGGGGCCATTCAACGATCATGGACCAGTGTCAAAATATATTTATTATTATTATTATTAAAATATTTTATTATAATGTCACTAGTGTTAAAGTATACATACAATGTCAAATACAAAGTAAACTAAAACAATACCAGCCGGTGTCGGCTTATGAGACACTTAGGTCCTACAATCTGGAACAATGTCCATTAAATAAATATACTGTTCTATTATATACAATTATTGCAAGTTTTTCAAATATTTAATATTTATTATATTTAAATTTGGATATTTCATCAAGACTAACATCTATTTTTATTATCTACAAAGAAACCCCCTAGATAAATATTTTTCAGCTGATATTCCTCTTGAAACAAGGTGGATCTTAGAAATTTAAAAGTGAATTTTTGCTTTGAACTGAATTTACACTTCTTAATGCTGAAATTGATAGTTTATCCATACATTTTAAGAAAATAGGTATGTCAAAGAAGATGTTAAGCCAAATGTTGATAGCTCAGAAAAAGTTAAAATTTTCCTATTTTCTCTCTACAGGCCTTGTTGCCCCTTTAAGTAATCAAATGGGAATGAATGACATTTAAAAGAGTATTTATAGCAAAATTAATTTATCAAATAATATATTGTAGAGCATATTACAGTTTTTATGCAACAATGTTGAATTTTTAAACAGTACATGCCTAAATTCTTAATGAAGAGTAATCATTATATATATTATATACACTAAAATCTGTCTTAGTGAACACCTCTCTCTAGAGGATACCCCTCCTCCGCACATACTCTACTGACTTCTGTATAAGTTACCCCCTCTGTAGTGAACATCTACCAAAACTGTACATTTTTTCGGCAGAATGTTCAGTATGCACAGGTTTTACTGTAGTAATTAATTGAACATTTAATTTGGTAAGATGAAGATTAATTTCTGTTTATATGTAACATGAAGTCTCTTTAATGTTCCAGTTAAACATACCACCTTTGGCTGCAGATCATACAATAGCATTGGTAGCTGGAATTATTCTCGTTGTTACGCTACTTGTCCTTATCTGCGCTGCTCCCAGCTCTCTCTATTGGTTGAGATATAAACACACTAAGGATAAACTCAACCCAGGTTGGTACATTTACACATAATCATGAATTGCATTACAATGTTAAAACATTTATGTAAATGTCAGTTTTGTAATACTCTTTTGTGTTATTGACCAGATCATAAGAGATATTATAAGTTATTGAATGATTTGAAGTGCAATAGAGGATGTATTCTACTCGAGAAATTCTGTATTGGAACAGGACAAAGTCGAGTACCAATGCAGAATATCGAGAGCAGAATATATTCTGTATTGCACTTCAAATCATTCTATAACGTTTTTATCGTGTGATCTTCGCCAACACATTTAATTTAGGAGGTAATCCCAAGACAATATTCTGTATTCTCTGTATTGCTACTGAGAATGTCCCCTCAGAACCAATATTTTCTGTATTGCTCCGGAGATGATCAATGGGGACAATCTCGGTGGCAATACAGATTGGTATAGCACAAGAACTGACCAATCAGAGGGCTTTATTTTACAGATCATTCGATAATATGTTGTGTTATTTGGCAGATCATAAGAGAGCTGATATTCTGTTGTGTTATTGACTAAATCATAAGAGAGCTGACATTATGTTGTGTTATTTGCCAAATCATAAGAGAGCTGATACTATGTTGTGTTATTTGCCAGATCATAAGAGAGCTGATATTCAGTTCTGCTATTGACCAGATCATAAGAGAGCTAATATTGTTATTGCAGATGCTGTTCAGGCACCCCTTATACAGGGTGATGGTGGTCAGCTTCACAGTAAAGGGGGCCCAATGGTGAGGATGTCTCCCCCTACACCCCCACCTCAACTCCCCAGTGCTGGAGAGGAGGGGGCTGAGGTAAGTTCAACTAATGATACAGAAAAATTGAAAATAAGATCAAATATGTAATTCCTGGTACTTTTTAGCGAATAAGATATTAAAAATTCTAATAATTAAAAATTCTAATAATTAAAAATTCATTATTATCAGAAACATTTGACTTTCCAACACTTAATACCAACATAAACTTTCATGATCTGAAAGAAACACTAAAATGGACCATAGGAAAAGCATTTAAAGTTGGAAGAAACCCAAAAACAATCTAATTAACAGACAAATTAGGTGTGCTTTTATCTATCTCTGAATTTTGAATATTTAGTGAGGAAAATCAAGATCATTTCTACTTGCATCTAGTCTATTGGTTTGAAAGGTTTCACTGATGAATGAACAAATTATTTTAGACTCATGAATAATTTGTTTGATGAGATTTGCTCCTCTTATATATCCTTTTCTAGATCTCATTTTTGAATCAACTTCTGTGACAATAAACATATTTTATAACATTTTTGATTTCATGTATATGAAATGAATGAAAAAGTAAAAAAGATAGAGTTCAAATATTTGTGCCAGAAAGCAGTCAGCTTTAAGCTGTATGTTTGATTGTGGATGACTTTTACAACTGTTGTTTTCAGAATGCACATGGTAAAGTTCAAAAGAAGCGTAAACTAAAGAAAAAAATGCCAAAAGATTCCAGTTCAACAAGCTCGAAAGATATCATCACAAGCGATGAAGAATCAGATGGCCAATCAAATCGCTCCCCAATCAAACTTTACCAGTCGTATAAATACAAGCAGCCTCTTCCAGAGCAGATAGTCTTGCCCCCAACCCCAGAGATTGGAGCCCCATTGGCCTCAAGTGAAGGAATCACAAGTGAAAGTAGCAGTGCTTCTACCTATGATAAGAACAATAAAAGTGGATATAGCGATAGGTAAGGAACAATAAAAGTGGATATAGCGATAGGTAAGGGACAATAAAAGTGGATATACACAATAGGTAAGGAACAATAAAAGTGGATATAGCGATAGGTAGGGAACAATAAAAGTGGATATAGTGATAGGTAAGGAACAATAAAAGTGGAAATACACAATAGGTAAGGAACAATAAAAGTGGATATAGCGATAGGTAGGGAACAATACAAGTGGATATACACAATAGGTAAGGAACAATAAAAGTGGATATAGTGATATGTAGGGAACAATAAAAGTGGATATACACAATAGGTAAGGAACAATAAAAGTGGATATAGCGATAGGTAAGGAACAATAAAAGTGGATAAAGCGATAGGTAAGGAACAATAAAAGTGGATATAGCGATAGGTAAGGAACATTAAAAGTGGATATAGCGATAGGTAAGGAACAATAAAAGTGGATAAAGCGATAGGTAAGGAACAATAAAAGTGGATATAGCGATAGGTAAGGAACAATAAAAGTGGATATAGCGATAGGTAAGGAACGATAAAAGTGGATATAGCGATAGGTAAGGAACAATAAAAGTGGATAAAGCGATAGGTAAGGAACAATGAAAGTGGATATAGCGATAGGTAAGGAACATTAAAAGTGGATATAGCGATAGGTAAGGACGATAAAAGTGGATATAGCGATAGGTAAGGAACAATAAAAGTGGATAAAGCGATAGGTAAGGAACAATAAAAGTGGATAAAGCGATAGGTAAGGAACAATAAAAGTGGATATAGCGATAGGTAAGGACGATAAAAGTGGATATTGACAGGTAGGGAACAATAAAAGTGGATATACACAATAGGTAAGGAACAATAAAAGTGGATATAGCAATAGGTAAGGAACAATAAAAGTGGATATAACGACAGGTATTAACATTTTTTGGGGCTCTTGCCAAATATTCCGCTTTACTGCGAGCTTTTTTATGACCTATTACGACCCCGATGCTTTAATCAAGCTTTGTTACGCTTTGGCGCCGCTTTTCAAGTCGCTTTAAAGCGCCATAAAAGCGCCTTGGTGTGAACGTACGCTTAAGCAAATTGCAGTTGTCAATATTCAAAAGTCTCAAGGGAGAGCAATACATGTGCAATGTGTGGAAGACAGTCTCAAGGGAGAGCAATACATGTGCAATGTGTGGAAGACAGTCTCAAGGGAGAGCAATACATGTGCAATGTGTGGAAGACAGTCTCAAGGGAGAGCAATACATGTGCAATATGTGGAAGACAGTCTCAAGGGAGAGCAATACATGTGCAATGTGTGGAAGACAGTCTCAAGGGAGAGCAATACATGTGCAATGTGTGGAAGACAGTCTCAAGGGAGAGCAATACATGTGCAATGTGTGGAAGACAGTCTGCTAAAAAAATGAGTTGTTGTTGCATTTTCCATGATTCTGTGCATTTTTTGTCCTTTTTAAGCTATATTTGCTATTCTTACATTAAAAGTTGAAGAGAAACAGATCATTTAGTTAATATTTATTTTAATTCTTTTATTTCCATTCATGATGTTACATGTATTATGTGTTATTCTTGCAGATCAGGGAAGTTGAGGTAACAATTATTGACACGTTTTTGTTCACTCTATTGTACACATAATCTCCAATTATGCATGAAAAATGAAAGGAAAGCAGCATTTCACATTTTTATGAATGGTACAATCAACAATAGAGAATATCAGATTTGCTTTAAATTATCACCACAAACACATATTAATCATGTCCATGTCACAAATACATGAAAAGGTCTTATGAATCATCATGAACACACCAGCACACGCATCGAAGCATATTCTCTTTAATTGTCTGTTAGTGATAGAATAAGAATAGTAGATCTTGAACTCAATACTCTTTGGAACATTTATACCATGTTGCAGGAAGATTGGTCCAGTAGTTAAAAAGTCTTAGTTATTGTTATTTACAATGATGCAAGGAGTTTTCTGATAATTTCAGATATGATTTACTGCAAAGGTTAGGTGGTCCAGACCCACGACGTCTGCGTAGCGGCCATGTTGGGTCTATGGGGTCTTCAGAAGAATCCACCACAAGCTCATGGTCTGATATCCAAACGAAGGACACCCTTTTAAATCGGCGTAGTAATCCACCAAATATGAATCCGAAGCAGACGATTTGTGAAAATGGCAGTCCTGGGCTTAATGGTAGGCAAGGAGTGAATAGAATGAAGAGTGGGGCTGCTCTTGATGACCCTATTCCTGGGTCAAGTGATTCAGACCACACATTAGATAAGAACTACAGTAGTGATTCTAGCACACAGGTAAGATTGATTGACAGATGATTATGTTTTTTGCAATAAAGCCAATAAATGATGGGATTCCCATATCCTCAGCCCATTCTTTCACTCTTTTTCTTGATGAAATGCCAAGGTATTTTTTACAAGATTGCCACCCTTTCAAAATGTGAAAGGTTTACTTATACCATACATGAATTGGGAATATGCTTCTATTCTCAATTAGGCAGTCAACTGCAAATAAAACATGAATTGCTATTTTCATATACATGTATTTGATTTAGATACTTATCTTTTGACAATTAATTGTCTAGTATGGAAGCCATTCTGTAGATAGATGGCTGACAGTCTTGCCTGAGGCTTGATAAGGTTTTCTATAGCTTTTCATTGTTTTCATCTAATGCATATTTGTTTGACACATGATATGTGCTTTTATTATTTATATTCTATGTATTTAATGCAATTTTCAGGTACCTGTCAATGCTAAGAAGATCTTTGATATTGCTAAACAAACAAGGTTTAAAATAGATGGCAATATAAAGTATCCCAGTGTGGAGAGTAATGATGGCTCTCCAGTCTCCCCAGCAACCAATGGACCCCATTGTTTAGCAACAAATTCAAACATAGTCAAGAGCCAAAATATAAGGCCTGAAAAGCCTCCAAAACCAGCTCGTGCTTTAGTGCCAAATCATGTGAATGGATCAAATGTTCCACAACTAACGAATGCTGTGAAAGTAGATTTGACAAAGCGTAACAGTGATGTGAGTGCTTCGTCTGATTTCTCCACTCTTGGAAGTAGTTCCAGTGTGGATACAGTTATCAGAGCTGAAGAACTCGCAAACAAGAAGGACATTGATAATAAGTTATCCAAACGAAGGTCTAGTTCTCCACCTTTGCCCCCTCCCCCTCCTCCTATTACAGAGGCAGAATTATTACAGAGCCAACCTATTGAACCAAACAATCCATTATCAACCAATTCCAACAAGGATCTTCCAGCTGCACCAAGGCCAGAAGATGATATTGACATTTGGGAAAAGCGAAACTCAGCACATTTTATATCTGGGAATTCCTTTGAGTCAACAGGAAGTTCTCAATCCCAAGATTCATCAGGAACAAGCCCTCGACGGCGTCTTCAGAGACTTGAACGTGTCACACCACTAGATGACTCAATGTATATTGATCAAATTGTTGGCAAAATCAGTGATGGGAAATCATCCTCTCCACAACATACTGGAAATCATAGAGGGGCAAACCATGTGGGGGATAAAAAGTAAGCAGACCTCTGTTTTCATGCTGTAAAATATCACTATCTCTTTATTAATAACAAATTGATTTTGTTTTGCAATATTTCGATTTATTCTTTAAATCTTTTTGAGTTGCTTGAAAAAGATTTAAAGAATAAATCGGAATATTGCAAAACAAAATCAATTTGTTATTTTAACATAAAAACAACTACTTCTTTATTAATACATGATTATTCTTGATGTGATTATTAGAATTACCTGATATAAGGTAACTTGCAATATTTATATTAGTTCAGCAACCAGTGTTTTTGGATATACCATTAGGGAGAGGAATATCTCAAAAAATAATGAATGTGTACCTTCATTGATACCACAGGTCCACGGACCACCCATCTGTCTGTCCATCTATCTATCTCTCCTTCTGTCTCTTTCTGTCTGTCAACAATTGTTTGACAAATGGAGATTTGTTTTCATCTGAACCATTTGTTCTGGGTCTTACTATTGCCACATTTTGGAAATATTTTGAAAATGATACCATTATTCAATTTTTTTTGGTGTGCAATTCCCCAGGGGATCCAAAAAGGTTATTTTCTTAGTTTAACTGTTGGTGACAAGTGGGTTGAGCAAGATTGGAAGGCCATGGGTTCGCTTCCCACTGAGGTGGAGTGACATTCACATCAGCCTTTAGCGTAGGATTTGATCCTATATTTTCAAGGAAACATGGAGCAGTACCAGTGATGACAAAGTTCTATAAATTAGTTTTGAACCTAATATTATGAAATCATTACTTCTATTTCAGACTCCACATGACAACACTAGCACTAGTGACATGTGTTGCACTTATTACTGGAGTCTACACACAACTGACCAATCAAGATGCCGACAACACAACGATTAATATCATCATTAGAGCGCCACCTGGTATCATACTCAAAGGTTCGTCAGTTTTCTTCAAAAAGGAGGCTGGAAGTTTGAACAAAAAAGGGGTGGATCCTCAAAGTGAGATTTGGCTTTATGGTAAGAAGACATTGAGTGAACTCTATTATCAAACTCTATCAAGAAGGTCTAATATACCAAAGCAAGCCAATATTGTGATGATTGTGTAGTATGCTTTTATTATTATAAGGAAAGTAATCAGTGTGTATTTTCACATTGTAGTTTGCATGAAAATGTTTTGAAAAGTTTGATGCCTTGCCATTGGTCTTTGGCAAATATGGTGACCAATTTTAGAATTGTTGACCATTTAATATGTGTAATTTTAGTGATTTTGCTGGTATTTCAAATGGAATCTCTCTTACTTTGTAGAGGTGCACCAGCCCAAGGCGCAGAGTGAGCAGTACTCTTTATGTCAACTGTCAGGATGCTCTCATACATGTGACGTTATCTCCAATGAGTGCATATGTCCCCAGGGCAACATCCTCATCAGTGGAAAACAGTGTCAAGGTAACCAAAACATGAGAGGGTGCACTGTATATTACTGTACTGTATACTTCTTTATTGTATGTTACTGTACTGTATATTCCTGTACTAAATATTACTGTACTGTATATTCCTCTACTGTATATTACTGTACTGTACCTTACTATACTGTATATTACTGTACTGTACCTTACTATACTGTATATTACTGTACTGTATATTACTGTACTGTATATTACTGTATACTACTTTATTGTATGTTACTGTACTGTATATTCCTCTACTGTATATTACTGTACTGTACCTTACTATACTGTATATTACTGTACTGTACCTTACTATACTGTATATTACTGTACTGTATATTACTGTACTGTATATTACTGTATACTACTTTATTGTATGTTACTGTACTGTATATTCCTCTACTGTATATTACTGTACTGTATCTTACTATACTGTATATTACTGTACTGTACCTTACTATACTGTACATTACTGGACTGTTTATTCCTGCTCTGTATGTTGCTGTACTGTCTATTCCTGCATGGTACATTGGGTGTGAGGTTATCAAGAGTAATATGTAGTAGTAGTATACAGAATGGTAGAATCTCATTTAGGATGGTGATAAAATTTCATGGAGATGTGTTGATAATTGAATAATGTCCAGGTTTTACTTGCCTTAGCAGAAATTGAAGGTTTACTGCTTTGAATATGAGACTAACACCAATAATAGTTTTGTCCTGCTGTGCACCAGTGATATGGCATGTCTTACAAATTTGTAATTAAGGGTACAATACAATGCATTACAGTACAGTACAGCACAATACAATAGAATAATACAATACAATGCAATACAGTATAATACAGTACAATTTGATACGATAAAATGCAATGCAATGCAATACAATACAATACAATACAATACAATACAGTACAGTATAGTACAGTACAGTACAGTACAGTACAGTACAGTACAGTACAGTTCAGTACAGTACGGTACAATCCAATACAATATGATACAAAACAAAACAATATAGAAGTGTGCTAGTAAAATTTTCCTACCACTTCTTCCAACATTCTTATAGATATCTTTTAAATATCTTGCTATGAATGAATAATCTTAGCAAGTATACTTTAAATCATGATATATTTTCTTTCAGAGATCAATGAGTGTGAGGATACTGAACAATATGTATGTGATTTGGAATCAACATGTATTAATACACCAGGCTCATATATCTGTAAATGTAAAGATGGATATGTGGAGGTAGATGGCAAATGTGAATGTAAGTACAAGCTTTATTATAGCAAACCATACAAACAATGTACTCCAATATTTACATTTACTTACTTCTGTATTTCTTACTGATGGCAAATGTAAATGTAAGTACAAGCTTTATTACAGCAGCCATACAAACAATGTACTCCAATATTTACATCTACTTACTTCTGTATTTCTTACTGATGGCAAATGTGAATGTAAGTACAAGCTTTATTACAGCAAACCAAACAAACAATCTACTCCAATATTTACATCTACTTACTTCTGTATTTCTTACTGATGGCAAATGTGAATGTAAGTACAAGCTTTATTATAGCAAACCATACAAACAATGTACTCCAATATTTACATTTACTTACTTCTGTATTTCTTACTGATGGCAAATGTAAATGTAAGTACAAGCTTTATTACAGCAGCCATACAAACAATGTACTCCAATATTTACATTTACTTACTTCTGTATTTCTTACTGATGGCAAATGTGAATGTGAGTACAAGCTTTATTACAGCAGCCATACAAACAATCTACTCCAATATTTACATCTACTTACTTCTGTATTTCTTACTGATGGCAAATGTGAATGTAAGTACAAGCTTTATTACAGCAAACCAAACAAACAATGTACTCCAATATTTACATCTACTTACTTCTGTATTTCTTACTGATGGCAAATGTGAATGTAAGTACAAGCTTTATTACAGCAAACCAAACAAACAATCTACTCCAATATTTACATCTACTTACTTCTGTATTTCTAATTGATGGCAAATGTGAATGTAAGTACAAGCTTTATTACAGCAAACCATACAAACAATCTACTCCAATATTTACATCTACTTACTTCTGTATTTCTTACTGATGGCAAATGTGAATGTAAGTACAAGCTTTATTACAGCAAACCAAACAAACAATCTACTCCAATATTTACATCTACTTACTTCTGTATTTCTTACTGATGGCAAATGTGAATGTAAGTACAAGCTTTATTATAGCAAACCATACAAACAATCTACTCCAATATTTACATTTACTTACTTCTGTATTTCTTACTGATGGCAAATGTGAATGTAAGTACAAGCTTTATTACAGCAGCCATACAAACAATGTACTCCAATATTTACATCTACTTACTTCTGTATTTCTTACTGATGGCAAATGTGAATGTAAGTACAAGCTTTATTATAGCAGCCATAGAAACAATGTACTCCAATATTTACATTTACTTACTTCTGTATTTCTAATGGATGGCAAATGTGAATGTAAGTACAAGCTTTATTATAGCAAACCAAACAAATAATGTACTCCAATATTTACATTTACTTACTTCTGTATTTCTAATTGATGGCAAATGTGAATGTGAGTACAAGCTTTATTATAGCAAACCATAGAAACAATGTACTCCAATATTTACATTTACTTACTTCTGTATTTCTAATGGATGGCAAATGTGAATGTAAGTACAAGCTTTATTACAGCAGCCATACAAACAATGTACTCCAATATTTACATCTACTTACTTCTGTATTTCTAATTGATGGCAAATGTGAATGTAAGTACAAGCTTTATTACAGCAGCCATACAAACAATGTACTCCAATATTTACATTTACTTACTTCTGTATTTCTAATTGATGGCAAATGTGAATGTAAGTACAAACTTTATTATAGCAAACCAAACAAACAATGTACTCCAATATTTACATTTACTTACTTCTGTATTTCTAATTGATGGCAAATGTGAATGTAAGTACAAGCTTTATTATAGCAGCCATACAAATAATGTACTCCAATATTTACATTTACTTACTTCTGTATTTCTTACTGATGGCAAATGTGAATGTAAGTACAAGCTTTATTACAGCAGCCATACAAATAATGTACTCCAATATTTACATTTACTTACTTCTGTATTTCTTACTGATGGCAAATGTGAATGTAAGTACAAGCTTTATTATAGCAAACCATAGAAACAATGTACTCCAATATTTACATTTACTTACTTCTGTATATCTTACTGATGGCAAATGTAAATGTAAGTACAAGCTTTATTATAGCAAACCATAGAAACAATGTACTCCAATATTTACATTTACTTACTTCTGTATTTCTTACTGATGGCAAATGTGAATGTAAGTACAAGCTTTATTATAGCAAACCATAGAAACAATGTACTCCAATATTTACATTTACTTACTTCTGTATTTCTAATGGATGGCAAATGTGAATGTAAGTACAAACTTTATTATAGCAAACCAAACAAACAATGTACTCCAATATTTACATTTACTTACTTCTGTATTTCTAATTGATGGCAAATGTGAATGTAAGTACAAGCTTTATTATAGCAGCCATACAAATAATGTACTCCAATATTTACATTTACTTACTTCTGTATTTCTTACTGATGGCAAATGTGAATGTAAGTACAAGCTTTATTACAGCAGCCATACAAATAATGTACTCCAATATTTACTTACTTCTGTATTTCTTACTGATGGCAAATGTGAATGTAAGTACAAGCTTTATTACAGCAGCCATACAAATAATGTACTCCAATATTTACATTTACTTACTTCTGTATTTCTAATTGATGGCAAATGTGAATGTGAGTACAAGCTTTATTATAACAAACCATACAAACAATGTACTCCAATATTTACATTTACTTACTTCTGTATTTCTTACTGATGGCAAATGTAAATGTAAGTACAAGCTTTATTACAGCAGCCATACAAACAATGTACTCCAATATTTACATTTACTTACTTCTGTATTTCTAATTGATGGCAAATGTGAATGTAAGTACAAGCTTTATTACAGCAGCCATACAAACAATGTACTCCAATATTTACATTTTCTTACTTCTGTATTTCTAATTGATGGCAAATGTGAATGTAAGTACAAGCTTTATTACAGCAAACCATACAAACAATCTACTCCAATATTTACATTTACTTACTTCTGTATTTCTAATTGATGGCAAATGTGAATGTAAGTACAAGCTTTATTACAGCAGCCATACAAACAATGTACTCCAATATTTACATTTTCTTACTTCTGTATTTCTAATTGATGGCAAATGTGAATGTAAGTACAAGCTTTATTACAGCAAACCATACAAACAATCTACTCCAATATTTACATTTACTTACTTCTGTATTTCTAATTGATGGCAAATGTGAATGTAAGTACAAGCTTTATTACAGCAGCCATACAAACAATGTACTCCAATATTTACATTTACTTACTTCTGTATTTCTAATTGATGGCAAATGTGAATGTAAGTACAAGCTTTATTACAGCAGCCATACAAACAATGTACTCCAATATTTACATTTACTTACTTCTGTATTTCTAATTGATGGCAAATGTGAATGTTAGTACAAGCTTTATTACAGCAAACCATACAAACAATCTACTCCAATATTTACATTTACTTACTTCTGTATTTCTTACTGATGGCAAATGTAAATGTAAGTACAAGCTTTATTACAGCAGCCATACGAACAATGTACTCCAATATTTACATTTACTTACTTCTGTATTTCTAATTGATGGCAAATGTGAATGTAAGTACAAGCTTTATTACAGCAGCCATACAAACAATGTACTCCAATATTTACATTTTCTTACTTCTGTATTTCTAATTGATGGCAAATGTGAATGTAAGTACAAGCTTTATTACAGCAGCCATACAAACAATGTACTCCAATATTTACATTTACTTACTTCTGTATTTCTAATTGATGGCAAATGTGAATGTAAGTACAGTACAAGCTTTATTACAGCAGCCATACAAACAATGTACTCCAATATTTACATTTACTTACTTCTGTATTTCTAATGGATGGCAAATGTGAATGTAAGTACAAACTTTATTATAGCAAACCATAGAAACAATGTACTCCAATATTTACATTTACTTACTTCTGTATTTCTAATTGATGGCAAATGTGAATGTAAGTACAAGCTTTATTATAGCAGCCATACAAATAATGTACTCCAATATTTAGAGGTTATGTCACTATGACGTGAAATATGCCTGAGTTCTCCCAATATAGGCCGACCTTGGGAGGCTTTATATTTGGGCAAGAACGAAGGCATATTTCACGTCATAGTGACATAACTGATGTATTACATGCCTTTGTTCCCATGGTTACTTTGTATCAATGACGTGACGTCATGATATTATCATGGTTATTAAAGAAATCTAATATCAAAACGAGGTAAGCGGGCTATATCGGGGTAATCGGGCAATATCGGTGGATATAGCTCGCTAACTTTCCCATTGACTTCCATACAAATGCTTCGCTAGGTATGTAATACTTACATTTACTTACTTCTGTATTTCTAACTGATGGCAAATGTGAATGTAAGTACAAGCTTTATTACAGCAGCCATACAAATAATGTACTCCAATATTTACATTTACTTACTTCTGTATTTCTTACTGATGGCAAATGTGAATGTAAGTACAAGCTTTATTACAGCAGCCATACAAATAATGTACTCCAATATTTACATTTACTTACTTCTGTATTTCTTACTGATGGCAAATGTGAATGTAAGTACAAGCTTTATTATAGCAAACCATACAAACAATCTACTCCAATATTTACATTTACTTACTTCTGTATTTCTTACTGATGGTAAATGTGAATGTGAGTATAATAGCCAATACGATTTATTAGGTGGCCCTCATTATAGCACATCATGAGAACAAATCCTGGTTATTCAATAAGACATGTTTTGTTTGGTGAATTTGCGATTCCTGTAGTAGCTATTTTCTAGTTTTTCTTTTTCTTTATTGAACTCTTATAGGAACTCTTATTTGTCTCATTTCATAGATAATAAATACTGTGCATATAATATGTTTGCAGTGAGATGTGACATCCCATGTAGGAATGGAACCTTTGCTCCAAAATCATGTGTTCGCAGAATGGGAAAACCTTGTAAAGGTATATTGGAATAATAGAATTACTCCCATCTATGAGATGTACTTTTGAAATGAGTTGTACAAAACATCAAAGGAAAGGGATTTTATTGTAATTATTATTGTCTTACACCGGAATTGCCTGACAACGATTAAGTCAGATACCGTTGTCACAAATGGCGGACATAACCGTCACTTCAATTAGATTTTCATGAACTGTATGTTTAATAGAGCACCTAGATTAAATTCCTTTGGAACAACAATCAATCAAAGTGTCTTAATACTCATTGTACAGTAAATAATGTTCTACAATCGAAATAAAGTCTTTAATTTAACCGATCAAAATGAGATACGGGACAACGGACACTGTAATTATTACCATATGCTGTCTTTCTTTCTTGTCTTTCTAAATTACTCAAATGCAGATTTCGTTGTCATTGATGATATCGAAGATTTCATATGAAACATCTAATAAGAGCTTAATACATGCACAGAATTAGCAAAGATAAAATCCCATGAAATGAGGACCAAGTGATTAAACAGTTGAAGCGACGGTTATGTCCGCCATTTGTGACAACGGTATCTGACTTTACCGTTGTCAGGCTATTCCGGTGTGTGTATAGTTTTTTACTAATAGTGTACACACATTGCATTCGAATTCTAAATGTGTACATGTATTGTATTTACCACATGTACACGCGGTAGTATCTCTTCGGGACGTATCGAAACCACTCCGTCCCGAAAAACCGTTAATTTGAATTTAAAACCTACCCCAGTGTTTGAAAATCAAGGATTGTGAGCCTCACACTTCACCGTTTTTCTTCAAACTTGTTCCGTACAAAGCTTCACAGAAATACCTTTCAGTCGATACATTGTTTTCCTGTACAAAGTACCTCGTTTTAGCGGCGTTTTGGTCCCCAGCTGCGAGATAAAGCAAATTTTCATAACTTTCAACTGTAAGTCAAGTTATCTCGCCAGTCTTTTACCCATTCTCGCTCATAATTTCAGAATGGACTCCCATTACAACCTTCCATCGCTACATTTTGATTTTTGGGCATCAAACGCAGCAGTTTCTAAATCATCCACACATCTCTTAAAATTTGACTAATACGTCCCGTTAGAATGCAACTCTACGTGTATAGTGATAGACTCGGCGGGGCGTAGTGGAAGATGACGGGACGTATTGGTCAAATTTGAAGAGATGTGTGGATGATTTAGAAACTGCTGCGTTTGATGCCCAAAAATCAAGACGTAGCGATGGAAGGTTGTAATGGGAGTCCATTCTGAAATTATGGGCGAGAATGGGTAAAAGACTGGCGATATAACTTAACTTACAGTTGAAAGTTATGAAAATTTGCTTTATCTCACAGCTGGGGACCAAAACGCCGCTAAAACGAGGTACTTTGTACACGAAAACAATGTATGGACTGAAAGGTATTTCTGTGAAGCTTTGTACGGAACAAGTTTGAAGAAAAACGGTGAAGTGTGAGACTCACAATCCTTGATTTTCAAACACTGGGGTAGGTTTTAAATTCAAATTAACGGTTTTTTCGGGACGGAGTGGTTTCGATACGTCCCGAAGAGATACTACCGCGTGATGTAGTGGATTTCTACTAAAGTATTGTATGCATTACGCATACATTGGTGAAAAATGAGCGATTATGATGCATCAATAATTTGCATGAAAGATTTGGAATACTCAAATTGTATATATCAGAAAATATTCAAAATTAGGATGAGAAAATTGTTGAGAATTTTGTTGGGTAAAGTTGTAAAACTGGGACAGTTTTAGAAAGATAAGTGTTTTTCAACAAATAATTATAATGTTTTTACTATATGTATAATAGAGAAATAATCAAGAAGTTATATTTGCTGTGTATTTTATCTTAAACTATATATTACTGTAAGAACTTGACTTGCTTTAAAGGGTAGCTCATTATCATATGTTATTATGGTCTTACAGCAATTATTTGATTTGTCATTCTTTGGACTTTCCTTATTAAATCAATCATGTCTATTTTTCAGGAGCTATGTGCTGAAGTATAAACTCTCATAGTAATGTTTTACTTCCAGTGTGCCAGCCAAAGTGTCAAGAATCACAGTTTGAACTTTCACCATGTTGGGAGCAAGGAGATAGAGCATGTAAAGGTAAGCTCTCTGGGAAAGACCTCTACTGGAACAAAAAAATATCCAATGTGGTTGTGCTAATTCAAAATGGCTGAATTATCAAATACAAATACAGGTTATCGGAGATTTGGTTCAAATTTTATATGCTGATTGCTTATGGCATGAAAACCCCTGCTCAAGAAGAAATTTCCAAGATGGTTGCTGAATTCAAAATGTCATTAGAAAGAATGTAAAGTTTCATAATGCAAGTACTGGATATCAGATTTTGTCTAAATTTTTAAATATACTGATATCTAAGAAAAGATATATTGCCAATATTGCCATTTGAAATTCAAAATGTCTCTCAGTTATGTAAATACATGTATATAATTCTTGATAACTCAAATAATGGTTACCTAAATTTTAATAGGCTTGAGACTTAGAGACATAGGAGCTGTTTTGTATGTGAAAGCAGTCTACCTAAAAGCTTTTTTAGTATTGTAGAATAGGTAAATATTCTGGGAGGTTTATTTTCTGAATTTGATTGAAAGTGTTAATGCGGAATAAAATATTGAGGGCCTAACAACAAACTATACCCCTAAACTTTCAGCTGTTCATTGGTATTATATTGTATCTTCATTCTGATTTGATCAGAGAACAATAATTGTTCATGTACTACTTCCTTTCAGACTTAAAGACACTTGGAGGAGCTGAGTTTTCTT
Organism: Owenia fusiformis; assembly: GCA_903813345.2. Taxonomy (NCBI): domain Eukaryota; kingdom Metazoa; phylum Annelida; class Polychaeta; order Sabellida; family Oweniidae; genus Owenia; species Owenia fusiformis. Next base: position 18,966,215 of record CAIIXF020000004.1, read on the forward strand.
CCAATGCCATTGTTGAAGATAGGACAAAAGTTATAGATGTTCACACTGGTCTGAAATATGCATCTGAGGATGGGAAACTGCATGGTCAAACATTAAGTTTGGCAAGAGGTAAATATACTGCATACATGTATTTCACACCTACAGAGGTTCTAGGTACATAGAGAGTGGAAATTTATAGTGTATCTAGGGAGCAATCGCCGAGGTCTGTGACTGGGATGGATACAGGCTTTATTCATCCTGGTCCTTAGGTATGGAATACATCTGTTTTGTACAGTCAGTCTATTTACAATCTAATTTTAACAATCACTAAGTACTAAAGTAGCATAAAATGATTTCAACTCTTTTGTAATATTATGAACCCTTGTAAAATATTCACCAATTGTTTCATTAATTGTATCATCGTGCGCTAACAAGGGGTATAAAAATAGACTTCTTGTATTGAGATGAGAAAAACTATTGTTTATACTTTTTATTTTACTGAGATATAGGGATCGAGCTAGTTTTAGTTCAGATTGAGAACAACAAAAAAGAATGTGTTCTTCATCACCTATTGTAATTTTCGAATAACAGAAGTAACAAAATCGTTTCGATTTTTCTACTTTAAAGTATCGACCCCGTTCAATTGTGCATCGATAACCGTACCTTAGCAATAGATTGTCTATAGATGGAGTTCTGTTAATTTAGATAACTTTCTCTTTATGTGCATATTTTATTTATAACTTGTGAATTTGCCTGGAGCATCATTTGGTCTATTTGATGTCTTGCATAAATGTGCTTTGTATTCTTTTTCTGAATTTGTCATTGTAGATTTAACTACATTATCAATTTTGACTTTATCACATGTATCGATTTTTTGGATATCAATATTTTTATTTGATATTGAGCAAATCCGATTGATAAATGAAAAGAAGCTCCAATGCCCTGATTCATGGGAGTCTTCCTCATGTTTACCAAAAATGAATCAATTGGTGACTTTAAACCAAAATTTTAAAGTTCTAACTAATATATTAATGAGCAGCGGGTGTCTGCCCAATTCAGCCTTGGCTGACACGTTACTGCAGTTATTATTGACATAATAATACCTGTTTGCAATATCTGTTGTGTAACTTCTCAAATGGAAATGAATTATCTAAAAGTATACTTTAAGAATTTGTCTTTTAACTTTTGATTATAATATCTGTAGCCAAATCATCAGAAGCATAGAGTGCAATTGGTTTGACTGAAGTGTCAAATAACTTTATCTGTGATTTCACGTTACTATTATGAAATACATTTTTTAACTGCATATTGGGCCTTTAATGCTTTTGAGTACAAAACATTATATGCAGATTTAAAATTGCCATTTTGATGAAATGTTACACCCAAATACCAATAATAATTAACAACACCCAAATAACAGTAATATCCATATATGAATAGAGATAGGCATGTGTAGACAGTGTAAGACTATAAACACCACCTTTTGTCCAGTTGTGTTTACAATAACCTTTATTTTGCATCATAGTAGACTAAAATTCAACTATCTTGAAGCCAATAATTCAGCCATCTAATAGATTGTCTAATGATGATACTGTTACAACCTTTAAACCTTATATCACATATTACCCAGGAAGTCCATATGTCTGACCATGCACATTTGATATGAAGCAGTTATCAGGGAGATATGATATTCCCCCTATCTTCCTAGCAGGTGAATAACAACTTTATACCATGCACATTAGTCTTATGTATATCATTCAAATATCATCCTGCTTATCCTAGTATAATCCCATGTCCTGATCCCATATGCATGATTTATCACTGTGTCTTGCTATTATATACCATATATTGCTCTTACCATAGTATAATATTATTTTTCAGAGGGTTCCAAACTGACAATTGAGATAAAGATAAAGCAGGCCAACCTTGCACCCATCTTCCAAGCAGCCAATCACTCTGCAGGCAATGACAATGAGGTGTTTCAGGGAGACGTGCTAATCACTCAGCAGTATTGTCCTTATCCAGTGCCATTTAAGTACCAGTTATCTAGGATATTGTTTAAGGTAAATGTAGCATATACTTTTTATTGGTTCTGACAAAATTTGTAAATTCATTAATATGACCGCTGGCACAAAAAATGCATGTTGGTCTTGTATCAGACTGGTCTAGCTTTAAGGCAAGTTTCAAATAGCTCCTGATGAATATTATGTAAGACTCTCTCCTGTTGACTGGCATGAGACTAATGGCCCTCATTTTTTCTCTTCTCTAATATAATTTTTTTTCTTTCTGATAGGATGTTTTGATGAAGGCGGATTACTATGATTGCCAAAATGGACTGAATAAGAATGAACGTTGTGGCTGGTTTGCAAACCCATCTGAGCCATGCATGACACATAAATTATTTGGCAATTACCCACAATTCAACAGTCAGAAATTAAGTGTTGTGTGCACTGAACCAAGTCAACTTACAGATGTGTTTGGTGTGAGTGACCACATGGTCCACAAGAAGACGGTCTTTGCAGAAAAATCTGAGGGGTGGGTTAAACATTAGGTTATTTCCTATAGTCAGTGCTTATTTATGAATATATACAAATTTGAACAATATATATTGAGAGGATATTCTATGATTTTATATATGATTTTTATCCATGAGTGGATTTGATATATATGGGTGAAAATTGAGAGAGATTGCAGTTATCAATATAGCCATGAGTAGATAAAAATAATGAGTAGATCATGGAATATGTATCTTTATTCCAATTCCATTCCAGTTAAAAGGTTCTTGTCACATTCATTAGTTATTCTGTTAGTTCCTCTCAATTTCAAAATATTTTCCTTATGTTGTCATGACTTTCCTAATTTGTATTGCTTGACAGTCTCAAACTTCTGAAACAACTGTATTCTTCATGCCATCAAATGTTTACCTTTTACAGTTGTCCCTTCATTTGTGCAATTCTCAAGAGAATCCATCATAGCACTATCATTATAGAGCACAATCAATAACTGTATGTGATGTTCTCTATGTAGATGCACAAGGAGTAAAGAGAATTGTGACAAGTGTATACAAGACTGTGGTAGAGTGCTATCCAACAATAGAGAGAGTCCTCCATGTGAAGTGACAACAGAGATGATTGACAATGGATATTCCCCACGTCTACAATATTGCCACAACTGTTGCATTAAACAAAACTGTACTGCAAAGTGTAACATATTTACTGTGGCCAGCTGCCAGCCAATGAGGTAAGAAAACATGTCCATAAAAGCATAACACATTTAAAAACCACATTTGATCAGGAAACTAAAAACTATGGTGTTAAAACTGTATCAAAATTGGACATCTTATATTTATGTGATATCTCTAACTCATAGAATAGCGTTTAGCAGAATACATACTCAATCCGTGTGATTTCATACACGGTTTGTTCGAGTTTGCACACTTTATGTTTGTAAAATCACACTTGTACATGTGTATTTGTGTATGCATTGTTTAAAAATGACATCGAACAGGGTACACAAGTCGAACAAATGTTTATGCGGCTCGCACAAACGTTTTTCCCTTCCCAAACCATGATCTGCCGAATCACACACCTTGATGTACCGATCACACACCTTGATGTAACATAAATTACTTTCTAGAGATGTTCGAGATTTTGTTCTAAATCTCGCGTTACTTTTGCACTGAACGAAATAACACATTAGCGCGCCAAAAAGATCAAAAGATCTAGTTTGTAGTTTCTCAAAAAATGGCCACTGTACGTCTCCCTAGCCTAGGGCCTAGGGTATCCTATTACATATTTTTAATTTAAAATTTAAATTTTATAACATTTCAACGGAGGGCGCCATATTGTAGAAACCAGGATGAAAATATCACGTGACTTCAAATCTCGCACCCTATGTGAAGTGCAACTTGTTTGTGACAGCCTATGCGAGCGGGAACCATCCTATGCGAGTTTGAACTCAATGCGTGTGTAAAATTGACACGTTCGTTCGAAATTTACTTTGATCCATGTGTAATTCTTTCAGTATTCTATGTAACTTATAACACAATCCATGTGACATTTCAACATTGCTTTTGGATTTTTGGAAAGTGATTGGAGTTAGTGCTAACTCTTTGTGTGACACTTGATGCAACCAATGCGTGTGTGAATGAAAATAAGTTATGTAAGAAAATTAACTGTTGGTATAACATGGATTGAAAATGTCATACGATGATGCGAGTTTCGCATATAATGATGCGTATTTCGCATAGTTTGATGCAAGTTCCGAATCAAATAGTTCGAGTATCGCATCATATAGTTCGATTTTTCCCACACATCATGTAATGTCCAATTTTGATACAAAATAAATTCCATAAAAAACAGCCAACTCTTCTATCATTTTTTGAGATTTCCAGCGATGCCAGTATAACTGGCTTTTGAGTAGACAAATTACTCTAGTAGCTCATGCTGGTTGAGTATGCACTTCTATGTCCAGAGATTTTCTCTTCAGAAATCATATATGTGAAGGTCATTGATCAATTTTGGCTTGGTAACATATTTGCCACTGAAGGCGAAATAGGTCAAATGGCCACGCCCTTTTTTACGCGAATACTCCCCCCATTTTTGCATCTCCAGAACCGTTGGACATAGAAGGTTGTGTGACCACTCAAAATGTCCGGAATGGCCACATTATAGGGGGTCAATAATACATATGTATTTAAAAAAGTCAATGGTTCTCAAGATATTTGCCAAAAACTGATTTTAGCATGTTACGCACAACAGTTTTCATATATCCTGCATCATTTAAGACTGAATCCGCAGCCTCTATCTAGTCAGATCAGCGAAGGAAACAAACTTTTTTGGTTGTTGAGTTGGCCAAGAGGTCTTAGGTGAATGGGTACCCTGAACCACGAGGTTGCGAGTTTGAGACACGTGTGCTCCATATGTTCATTCTTCTCCTGTAGAGTTGATGAGCAGCACACAAGTTGGTTAAAATCAATGTCTTTCTTTGAGTTGTGGTACTGTTCCCACCGATATTCATCAAATGTGGAACAGTCTGTCTTCTTCAAACCGGATACAAGGAACTTCTCTGCATTCTTAATCATTTCTGGTGTAAGTTCCTCGACACCAAACCCTTCCAAAAGCGAGAGATCCATGGCTGATTTCATACCAGATAGTTTTGGACCAACTTTGCTGGTACTGTCAAGTGCATGAATGGCTGGGAGACACGATACCAAATTGTTGTCCAGTTGATCAACTAACAGGTGGACTGGAACAGTTTTCTTGTTTTTACAGTTACCAAGCTTTTCAAACAGCGTTTGTAGTTGCCAGGTCTTTTTGATGTGGAAGATGTAGTATCAGTCACCAATCTCGCGTAATAAACTTAATCAATCCAGGATTCATATATTAGTACTCGACGCACTAACTATAATGGTAATACAGCGTAGTTTTACATTTAGAGTCGATTCTCGCAACCAATCAAATCAAGGCTTTCTGTATCACGTTTTCACTTGCGGTATATGTCATATTCACCTGCGGTATATGGCATATTCCGCAAGTCAGTATGACATATTCCGCAGGTGAGTATCGGGTATTCACTGACATCAATGTATCGCATATTCACTGCAGAATATCGCATACTCAACTGCGGAATATGCCATATACATACCTGCCAACCTACCGTATTTTTACGGGAATCTACCGTAAATTTTTCGTTTTTCCGTAAAAAAATGACAAATTACCGTAAGAAAATGCCATTTTTTTCCCGTAAAAACGCCCGTAAAAATATCTACCGTATTTTTTCCGAAATCTACCGTAAATTTTTTTTAAAAACTCGTTTTTTTCCATGAGAAGAGCCGTAAAATGTACCGTATTTCTGCTAAAATCAACAGTATTTTTGTTCAAACTACCGTAAAATCTCCCGTTTTTGTTTGGAAATGCTTAAAATTGAAGTCTTTCTGTACTGTCCCTGTAATATTCATTTACCAAACCGAATATAAGGTATCGGCAGGATATTGAATCGATTCAAAATTCTAAATCACATTTCCCGTCCGGGAAAGTCCATAAAGTTCGTAAACAGACCGTAGAACGTTGTAGCTACGTTCATTCAGTTCGCACACAGTTTAAAACCGATTCGGCAACGTTTTGCAGAACGCAGAGACAACTGGTTCTGGTGTGATCGCTATTTTTGTTAATTCGTTCATAAGCAGTTTTTAATACGTTCATCTCGTCTTTATTCCGTTTGCAGTACGTTGGTATCAAGTTTAGATGGGGTTGAATTGTGCGTTCGTCTGGTCTACACAACGTAACCAAGCAGTTCAATTACGTCCTTAATCAGTTTAAACCAGTTGACAATTAGTTGTACCTCGTTCTCAATACGTCCTAATATGTTACTGAATTATCCACCAAATTTCCATACGGTTGAACTCGTTCTAAAATAGTAAACATCGTGTCCCTAATCCGTGCAGAACGCATTTATTTTTATTCGGTCGAGTTGGGTCTGTCTACGAACAGAATGAACGAGCTACAAACGGACTAGATTGGGGTACTCACGGCTGCAATTTACGCCTGACTACACAATGTCGTAATACGTCCCTAGTAGGATTGAAGTACGACACTTCCGTTCGTAGTGTGTCCCCAGTGCGTCCAGGTCGTCTTAAGTACGTTATCACTCATGCTGATTGCAGAACATGACGATCACCAGAAAATTTTGAGCATGCTCTAAGTTCTTGAGGACCTACTCGTTCGAGTAGTTTCATGAAGTTTGTAACAGATCCCAAACGGTTCTTAGTGGGTTCATGGTACGTCAAATCCGTTCGTGCACAGTTGAGCCCGTTTTCAAGAACGTAGTGAGAACTAGTTCGGTGTGATAACAGGGTTACCATACTGTTTTATTCATTAGTTTTTTAGAAATCTACAGCAAAAACTACCGCATTTTTTCAAAATCTACCGCAAAACTATTGCATTTTTTCAAATTTTTCCGCAAAACTAGTTTTTTAAAAATCTACCGCAAAAACTACCGCATTTTTTCAAAATCTACCGTAAAAGTAACGCATCTTTTGCAAATCTTCCGCAAAAGTACCGGTTTTTCAAAAAATTACCGTAAAAACTACCGCATTTTTCGAAATCTACCGTAAAACTACAGCATTTTTTCAAAATCTTCCACAAAACTACCGGTTTTTCAAATAACTACCGTAAAAACTACCGCATTTTTTCAAAATCTACCGTAAAACTACCGCATTTTTTCAGAATCTTCCACAAAACTAACGATTTTTCAAAAAACTACCGTAAAAATTACCGTATTTTTAAAAATCTACCGTAAAACTACCGCATTTTTCTAAATCTTCTGTAAAACTACCGCTTTTTTAAAATTTCTACCGCAAAATTTCACTTTTTTCAAAAATCTACCCCAAACCTCTAAAACTACAGTATTTTTTAAAAATCTACCGCAAAAATTACCGTTTTTTAAAAATTTACCGCAAAAACTACCGTTTTTTTTAATCTACCGCAAAAACTACCGCATTTTTGTTGAAAAATACCGTAAAATCTACCGCATTTTGAAAAAATCTACCGTAAAAATACAGCAATTTTAAAAAAATCTACCGCAAAATTTTGGTCTTAGGTTGGCAAGTATGCATATACCACAGGTGAGTATGGCATATTCACCCGTATCACAAATACCGCGCAACCATGAATGTATGCCATATACCCCATAACGCTGATGACCTACCTCCTCCATGCAAATGCCCAACATTCTGCATTAGTTCCAAGACATGCACCTGCAGAGCAATGGACATAAAATGTGTTGTGTTTTGTGGATGTAGTAAAGGCACAAAGTGTAGAAATCCGCATAAATAAACTCAATTGATAGCCACACATAACATGAAAACGAGTGATAACTAGTTGTAGATACTAGTACTCATTAAAGAATGAACACAAGGAGCACATGTGTCTCAAACTCACAACCTCGTGGTTTATAATTAAACTCAATCGATATTCAATACTCATAATACATCAGCATTCCTTGTAGATACTAGATATGGTACTCATAAAAGAATGAACATACAGAGCACACGTGTCTCAAACTCGCAACCTCATGGTTTAGGGTACCCATTCACCTAAGCCAAAATTGATCAATGACCTTCACATAGATGATTTCTGAAGAGACAATCTCTGGACATAGAAGTGCATACTCAACCAGCATGAGCAACTAGAGTAAATAACCCCCAAAAATATTTAGTTTAGCTTTTTTCTTGAGATTGCAAGTCTCAAATGACATGTACTGAAACTAAAAAAGAGAGAACACTATTAAGTCCATGTTTATACTTTCACGCATACTAGAAGTAGTTAGGCAAGGTGTGTCTGATTCTAGCCAATTCGAATACAGTATTTCAAACAACTGCAGTGCATTATATAACCATTCATCCATCCAAGGTTATTCCTTATGTGGTTGTCAAGGTGACAACTAGACTACAGATTGAAATCGATGCTGCCAACTTGACCCTTGCAAAAAGTTTCATCGAAAATAAGTTCTGCCAACTTGACCCTCGCAAAAGGTCTCATTGAAAATATGTTATTTTTGTGATTTTGTATCTTTTAGGTGTTTTTGCAGAAAATATTTTGCAATGTGTGAAAAGAATTTAAGCCCAAGACTCCGTGCATTGTGGAATGACCATTTCCTTTCAGGCATTGTTTCCTAAAATTAACACTCGATGCTGTGCATCTCATGCAAATTTTGGAAAGCAACACCTTCAAGGAATGGTCATTTCACATTGCACTGAGTCCAGGGCTTAAATCCTTAACTATATGTATTAAAATGTTGTTCAATATTGTTCAGTTTACCAATAAAATACTCAACTGGAAGTGGTAATCAGTGTCTATAGTCTGCCTTGAGTAAATATGAGCAAGCACCATTCTAACATCAGTTACCTTCAACATTATAAATTGCCATGGGTACTGCAATGATATGCTACATGAAAGCGTATTATTGGCAAAATTTTATATAATTGGTATGAATTAATGATAAATAACAGCACCAATCCTGTTACTTTCGGGGTACCCTGTCTAGTTGATGCAGCATATTCTATGATAGAAATCTGTCAGAGATCCTTCTGTCACATATATTCTGTCATAGATGTGCCTAAGGCAAATGTATGTGAGATCCACTTATATATTATGTTGCAGATGTATCAAGTCCAATGTCACTGAGATAATACTGTCACCCATATTTAACAACCAGAGAACCCAATTCACATGCCACATAGAGAAACAACAATCTACGATGTTTGAAATTGTATACTCTGTACTCTACAATGGCCGACCAATCAATGGCAAGAGAGTAAAAGTTATCAAGAAACATCGTGAGGACAGGGGCCACTTCAAGTATGACATATCTTGCATAATATATCTATCAACAGAAACAATATCTGATTTCTCTGTAAGGATCGTTTTCATGGACATTTTTCTCTACAATTATTGCAGCCTCTTGGCTCACATATCATGTATGTGCTTTTCACAAAATTAACACATTTTTTTCAGGTACAACTTCCTGCAGGGTTATTATGAATCTAATGTCTTTGCTCCTGTGGATTTAGTACGAGGGGACACTGTAGCTCAGATGATGTCAGCAGGTCATTATGATGTCACAGGGAAGCAATTGAATAGTTCTAGTATGAGTGGGAAAACCCTAGATGTTAGACCTGTTACCCCCTTTGCTATGACTCTTGGGACATGGAGTAAGTAATATACCATGTTTGTTTTATGTCACCACCAATAGTGTGGACATATTGGTATTGTCTCCAATTTTTTGTTGATGGTGTTCAGCAGTTGGTGTCTGGCGTTTGGCAGCTTGTTGCAATATTGAAAAGCCAGTTAGTCATCCATCCATTTATTCCATCTATAACTGGAGTACCAAAGAATCAAATCACATGGCATGACAAAAGTTATTTTTAACAGTCCAAGATTTGACCATGGGTGTTTTTTATTAGGGATGTCACGGACAAAATATTTCGGGGCAGGATGTGAATTATCCATTTCAGGACAGGACGGGACATAACCAATAAAATAATTTAAAACACTAGTTCAACAACTTACATTTTCTGTCTTCTTCCGGTGATGCTTATGCAGCGCAGGCTGCGTAAGTTGCGCAAAAACTGAGATTAATTTTAAGTTGTTACCTTTCTTGCCGATGAAGTTCTTTGTTATTATTTAAATTAAAGCATATTTCAAAGGGAAACACTGTTATTGATAAAACTGCATGTTCTGTCCTGAATTTTTGTTTATTATTATCACTTATAGTAATTGCCACTAGATGGCATTTGCGCATGAACGTAATCCGGCAGATAAGTTGTAAAAACGGAAGAAAATTCTAGTTAAGGTACAGCTGGAAAGTAACATTTTGGTATAAAATTGCTATACCAGCACATGTTATTTTCTGGTACAAAATAAAGTATGAAGACATGTGTCAATTGCCTTGCTTTTTTCAGGAAAGTATCATTACATTGTCTTCTTTAAGAATATCTAGTAGGAGTTCAATGGGAACTCCAGGAAATTCTGATATTTCACACTTTCTATTTTTCCAAATTTTCTTTCAAAGTTTCCAGACAACACAGGTGCTACCATTGACCTGTTTCCAGGTTTCCTAAAAGTAGACAGTGTAATGATACTTTGCTGAAAAAAGCAAGGAAATACACACATGCCTTCATACTTAATTTTGTACCAGAAAATAACATGTGCAGGTATAGCAATTTTTTACCAAAATGTTACTTTCCAGCTGAACCTTAAGATCATATTTATCGTGAATTAGGGAAGCTTTAGGGTCATATACAGGAGGAATATTATATCCTGAACATGGACCGAAATCTTCGGTACACAAGGGTTATCCCGTCGCGTGCCGAGACCAAAGTCCGAAAACATGACATCCCTATTTCTTATAATATATGGTAATAATAACAAATAATACTTAATTGTTTTGATTTCAGAGCAACAGGGCTGCAACTCTAATGTACTTGAAAGAATGATTATACCAGATGATGGCACTTACATGAAACAATCTCCAGAGCTTGACATGTCTTGGCACACAACCCATCAATATAGAGTCCTTAACAAAACAGCCACTCCATTTATATATTTCAATGTTAACAAGAACGAATCAATTTTGGAGCCATTTTTCGAAAAATCAACCATCAAAGATGATAGCACTTTATTGGGTTCATTGACAAGAAATGATTCTCATTGGTCAATTGAAGTGTCTGGGGAGCTGAAAACCTGCCCTGGGTACATATCTGTCAAACTGTTTGACCCTAATTACCCAGACATTGCTTTGTATAACTATGATGTTGGAGTAATGTGCCCAAAGAAATTTACAATTAAATTTGGGGTACCCCTCGGGAAGTCCATGGGATATGATAAAAGATTTTTGGTTGTACTGAATGACTCCCACCGTAAACTTAAACTGACAATTTATAGGAAGGCTCCTCCACAAGCACACAATAAAGGTGAGACTACAATCAATAGCATATATACAGGGTGTTCAGGAAATAACATATATGCAGGGTGTTCAGGAAAAAGCATATATACAGGGTGTTCAGGAAATAGCATATGTACAGGGTGTTCAGGAAATAGCATATATGTAGGGTGTTCAGGAAATAGCATATATACAGGGTGTTCAGGAAATAGCATATATGTAGGGTGTTCAGGAAATAGCATATATACAAGGTGTTCAGGAAAAAGCATATATACAGGGTGTTCAGGAAATAGCATATATACAGGGTGTTCAGGAAATAGCATATATACAGGGTGTTCAGGAAATAGCATATATACAGGGTGTTCAGGAAATAGCATATATGTAGGGTGTTCAGGAAATAGCATATATACAGGGTGTTCAGGAAATAGCATATATGTAGGGTGTTCACGAAATAGCATATATACAAGGTGTCCAGGAAAAAGCATATATACAGGGTGTTCAGGAAATAGCATATATGCAGGGTGTTCAGGAAATAGCATATATACAGGGTGTTCAGGAAATAGCATACATGTAGGGTGTTCAGGAAATAGCATATATACAGGGTGTTCAGGAAATAGCATATATGTAGGGTGTTCAGGAAATAGCATATATACAGGGTGTTCAGGTAATAACATATATACAGGGTGTTCAGGAAATAGCATATATACAGGGTGTTCATGAAATAACATATATACAGGGTGTTCAGGAAATAACATATATACAGGGTGTTCAGGAAATAGCATATATACAGGGTGTTCATGAAATAGCATATATACAGGGTGTTCAGGAAATAGCATATATACAGGGTGTTCAGGAAATAACATATATACAGGGTGTTCAGGAAAAAGCATATATACAGGGTGTTCAGGAAATTGCATATATGTAGGGTGTTCAGGAAATAGCATATATACAGGGTGTTCAGGAAATAGCATATATACAGGGTCTTCAGGAAAAAGCATATATACAGGGTGTTAGGAAATAGCATACATATGTAGAGCAACAAGTAAAATTCAAGAATGCTTTGACTTTGAATACAACCAAAAGACAAGGTTAAATCCTTTTCAAAAATTGCCCATTTTTATTCAGATGCTTCAGAGAGGATAAGATCTAGCAGATCTAGCAGCTCTGTGCTGAGACAAGATGTGTCTGTAAATGTGGCCCACCCTGTACTTCTGGTGATAGGTGCTATTATTATTGGTCTCTCTTGTGTTCTCCTGATTGGATATGTTAAGCATGCAGGTATAAATATAGATATTAATGGTGATTCATATTTATAAGTATTACATACCCAGCGAAGCATTTGTATTGATGTCAATGGAGCTGAAGGTCGGCTATATATTCCTGTATAGCCGCCAAACCTTTTACCATGACAATCTTATGACGTCATCGGGACGACATGTTTCATTTCTTCCTAATTTCACTCTTACACAGACACTGGGCGTCATTGATATAACGTAGCCATGATATAAAAGTATGTAATACAACAGTTATGTCCGTATCATTGAATATATGCCTTCGGTCTGTCGTAATATAACCCTCGCAAGCTCGGGCTATATTGGTGACAGACCTCAGGCATATATTCAATGATAGGGACATAACTGCTAAGTATTTAATTTGATTAATGTGCATGAAAATTGTAAAATAACTGTTTCTCATGTGTAAAAATAATGTCATTTTATTCATTTCTCGTCAGTATGTGCATTTCACTTGAATTGATTACTGGTTTTCAGAGAATCCCAAGGTTGAAGGTCAACATCGTTTTGAAAGACGCCATCTTGTAGTTGTTGCAGGCTATGTGACCTACAGAGCTTTCTACAGTCTCTGTATGACAATGACTGTCTTGCTGTTGATTCTATGTGCAGTCAACAGGTAACATAGCAGATTAACACCTTCCAAGCCTTCGTTTATTTTGTATTATACATGTCTCTGTTTTTCTTTTTTTATTAATTCTGTGTCTTGTTTAGGTTTGAATAACCCAGATGTGAGTAGAAATAATCTTGATTTAGGTCATTAAAAATTAAAAATTCAGTCAAAGTAATATCATATTTGAAATCTACATGTAAAATTACATCTAGAAATGTGGTTTTAAAAAGTGTTTATCAACTTTGTAAAATTACTTTTCTTTGAAAATGGGACTTCTGGCTCGGGGAGATTCCCCATAGACCCCATGCTATAAAATCACAAAAAATGAAATATCTTTTCTTTTAGTGGACAGATAATATTTTGCTTTACTGGACATATTTTCATTAGTATAAGTATTAGACACATAAGGGTTATATGGAAATTGAGCCACTTAAATTGATAATATTCAAGTTTAAGGGAACTTTCTTATATACCTGCCATGTTAATTGACCCGAATCAGCCACCTGGTGGTGAAACTGGTAACTACCTACTCGCATTTGGGTAATTCTGTGTCTTATTTTTCTATCTTTTCTCAGTTAACTATTGTGACACATATTTTTGAACTCTTCAGAAATCAAGTTTACAAACTTAGCCAATACTATCGCTACACAGACTCTGTAAAAGCTCTTCAGGATCTTGAGATTGAAAAATTGCAAGATCATCTGGACCAGGAAATTAATCGTCAAAACCTAGAAGCTAATCAGACAAGATATGCGTGCCAGTTCCATCTGCAAAGACTTGATGACAGATTAACAAAGGTAAATTTGGGGTTGCTTTGAAGTTATATGACTTGCCCTTAACAAATATATATGAACTGATTCCACATCTAAATGAATAGACTAGATGCGAGTAGAATTAATCTTGATTGACATCATTATATATTCAAAATTCAGCCAAAGTGATGTCATATTTGTCATATTTTTATTAACATTTGTGCCAACCAAATTAGCGCCATGCTTAAAGAATTCACGTCGTAAGCAAATATCCTCATTTCACCATATATTGTATTTAATGTACATAATATTGTAATTTAATAACTTGTATTTGTATTAATTTGCTCTCCAAATTGGAGGAAATAAAGGATCATATCATATCATATACACCCCAAATTATAAAAAAATCACAAAAAGTGAAATATCTTTTCTTGTATTTGACCACGGCCTTTCAACCATGTGATTGGACAGATAATATTTTCTTTTACTGGATATATTTTAATTTGCATAAATATTAGAAACATAAGGGTGATATGAAAATTAAACTTGGTGAAACTGGTAACTACATACTGGCATCAGAGTTATTCATATAGATGCACTCTTTGTAAAGTTGGCTCATGATTGTAATAAAATGAACATTGTTGTCCTGAATGTAGTTAGTGAAAGAGATGGCTCTAGAAGACAACATTGATGATGGAGAGAAGATAACAGAGGCTGCCACTCAATATACAAAGCATATGGTTGAGAAACTAACTAAAGACATGACACATTTTAGGTAGGGAGTTGTTTCACATAGCTTGGATATATTCATTGTACAGAGTGACACAAAAATGCCATGCTTCAGAACAAATCAGTGAAATCTTCTTGAATTTTCTTATATACGAGGGGTGATTCAAAAGTAATGGACAAAATTTTATAGGCACGCTTACCTTTACCAGATTTGAATGAAACTTTGTACAAATAAAGATTAATCAATTATCTATTAGATGTTAAAATTTTATTAACTAAATGCAAATACATTTTGAGATAGAGCACTTCTCTTGGATCATGGTGCATACACCCGGAATCCATTTTTAGGCTATTTTCATCATAATAACAAATGGATTTTCAATGAAAAGTTTGCTGGTGCAATATATTTTGCAATGCAAGATGTATACGAAAAGCATATTGCAGTAAGTTTTAGGTCGCATTTTACAATCCTTTGTACTGTAGAGTAGGACACATCTGTAATGGAACTTATTTCTCTCAGTGTCAATCTCCTGTCTGCATTTAAGATGGACTCTACATGGTGAATAGTGTTATCAGTGCGGCCATTCTTGGGCCTTCCAGATCGCTTTAGATCTAAGACTCTCGTATCCCCTTCACTAAAGTGTTTGTACCATCGCTCAATGGCTTGCCTTGACAAGGCCTTGTCTCCATGTGTCTCTTTCATTTTCTTGACAACTGCCTGCCTTGTCTCTCCAGTAGCTACCAAATATTCAATAACAATCCTTTGCTTAACTTTGATTTGTTGTAAAGTAGACATTTATTGGATGTGTGTGAGTCTAAGAGTCTGATCTACTTTCTGACTCACTGTGACTCATCATTCTAAGAAATATCATTGTGATGTCATAGCACAATTGGTTGCTGAATTTAGAACTCAACAGCAAACACATGGGCATGTGAGTCTTGCTTGACAATCGCATTACCATGCTTGTTAGACATATCATGTGTGGTAATTGAGTCATTAAAACGAAATCAAGCAAAAATGACAAAAACATTCAATTATCATTAAAAAACCAATTCCACCCATGCTTACCCTTGTTACCATGGTTACGCATAGCTGAAACAATTTCAAATGCATTTAAATGAGAATTCGACACAAAGTAGAGAATTGATTGATCTATTCACTGTGAAAACATTAGACTGATTGGGTGAAATTTAGTATGCCTATAAAATTTTGTCCATTACTTTTGAATCACCCCTCGTAAAGAGTGTTTTATAAGGAAAATGGTTGTTTAAATGTATTCACATAGTATTAACAAGTTTCTTTATTAAAATGATGTTTTCAATTAAGCCATGCTCTTGCACAGAATTGCTCAAGTATAATATAAAACCAATCAAGAAATGGCTCAAATAATATAGACCAAAGACAAAAATCTTGAGTTCAGAATACTTTACACCAAACCATATCTAAAAATATACATTATTATTAAATGGCTATGTTGTCGATACTTCATGATCTATGAATATTATTGTTTCAAAATATAAAATATAAAGCTTTATTATATTTAGAGAAGGTAATTCCAAAATTGGAGAGTTGCTATTTTGTTTCATAATAAGATATTTGAACAATAGATATCATTTCCCAAGATATCTCTCATCTCATTCACAGGGACAGGTTCAACACATATGCCCAGAATTCAGCTATACGACTTCTAGAAGACATTAAACAGTCTTATAGGACCATTGAGGGCAACCACTGGCTAAAAGCTGCTCATAGCATGCATGAAGCCATCCGTGATCTACGCTCAGGCTCTGGTGAAGAAACTAAGCCTTTTATGGAGTGGATTGGTCTGGAGGAGAACCTAGAGAGTATGACAGCAGGTTTGTCTTTTATAACATATTATTGACAGTTCATGTTTTAGAATATAAATTGTTAAAATAAAATTCATCCCTCAACTGTTGTCTATGATTTTTATGTTGTAATCCTTGATTATATTTTAACCCATTCGTTAATATTTTAATTAAGGAATTCACATTTCTGCAATCAAGTATAAGTTATTGGTATTTTTATTCATAAAATATATAGTTTGAAAATCATTATGCATTTAATTGTATGTATATATATATTTTTATAGTTAAGAACAGTAAATAAGAGTTTGATCAATTCAAAAGCATGAATTAGTATAGCAGTTAATGCTGGCTGGTGCTAGATTTCATTGCTAAATAAAAAATAAACAAGCTTTATTACTTTCATCTTATATCTTTATACATGTAGTGACTTAAAGTGACATTCCTTACTAGCCTGCTGTTTTCTTATGATGATATGACAATATAGATAAACTATCAATACATGTGTAAATATACATGAACGTTTTTGGTGAGTTGAGATTTGATCATTTCAATTTGATTGTTCATTTCAACTGGGCTGCCTGTGTTTTAAGATACCTAACAAGAAGTGATGCCACCATCATTATTTGTATGTAACAGGATGGGAAAAAGGATCTATAGTTTCTATAGAGTTGAACTTTTGCTACTCTCCATAACATAACTTTCTGTTAGAAATCTTCAAAGATGGCAGCATCACTGGTGATCCACTAGATTACGCTGGTTACCGAAAAGGTTCGTTTCTGTAACAAAATGTTGGAATGTCGAAGGTACGATTTTTCTTTTTTCCTTATTTCACACGTTGTAGGCAGAATTCCCACGACATTTTTATCACAAACATATATCAGTATCTTATGTTTAAGAAAATGTACATATTTGCGAACAAATAGTTCAGAAGACAACAGAATCATCGGTTTAATTCGTCACTTAAGTTACAGAAACGGTATTTTGAAAAACAGTTAGGATCTGCACTTTTAACCCATACCATTTCTGGAACTTAAGTGAGGAATAAAATAAACGATTCTGTTGTCTTCTGAGCTATTTTTTCGCAAACATGTACATTTTCTAAAACATATGATGCTGATACACGTTTGTGTGAAGAAATATCGTGGGGATTCTGCTTACAACGTGAAGTAAGGAAAAAATTTAAATCGTACCTTCGACGTTCCGGCATTTTGTTACCGAAATGAACCAGTTCGGTAACCAGTGTAATCGAGTGGATCACCTGTGAGCATACTGGAAATGACCAGTGAATTTAGATAATCAACTCAGATCATACCAAAATATTTTTGTGATGGCATTTGGTTTGAAAGGAATATACCTTTAAGTGAGAAAATATATTTGGATATAATGCAGATAGAACAGAGAGAGCAAATGTTTATTTTAACTCTGCATGTATAGACTTTATTACATTATTTACTTTGCATTCTCACATAGCTAAGTACGATATATCACACTCAAGCCAACCTGAACACAGTATAGTAGAGCAATTCTATTTATTATATAAATGATATGACATCATATGTTATGCTTGATGGCATAGAAGTACACTGCATGGCAATATTACACTGATAAATTCACTGTATGTCAAGATGTACAAACATACACCATGGGGTTTTAAAAGACAACAAAGCCCATGAATACATATACGATAGGAAATACATCCTCTTAGAAGTGATATGACCTAACCATTCGGTCACTCTTGAATATATCATATACTCAGTTGAGTATAAACATGATCTACAGAATCAGCCATTTTATAGTATACATGTACAATATGCTTTTGTTTCTTCATATATGGGAAATAACACGGTCTTTGATTATTTTTATCCAAATCAGCAGTCAAAATATTCTTCTTTTCTTCTTCTTCTTCAAAATAGAATGTGCAATGAGAAATGGCTATGTGTATGAGTTCACTCATGTTCACGTCTCATCCAAACACGCTGGTATTAGCACAACCATTGCTTTTCCTCTTAATGAATCATTGTACTGCTTCAACTAGAATTGAGGCTGCAATAGGAAATAGTTTGGTTTATTAACAGGTTGATTTATTAACAATTAGAAAATGCAATGTCAATGAATTTTATGCAGAAAAAGTACCATTTCTTGGAAACAATCAAAAAGAAAACATGCAGAATTTTTGATTTCACTTCGTATCCATTTCACTTTTGAGTATGGATCTTTCTAACATTACAAATCCAATCATGGGTATGTCTTACATCAGTGCACCAAATATCTGTCGGTGTTTCTCATCACTTATCGTATCCATATTGTGTAGGTCAGATTTCTTTGTACAGGGTGATATAGTACGCTTACACTACACTATCCATTATTCAAACACATGCACCTTCATTTCCTTGACCTTTTTGTTTCAGGAGATACATGTATATTAACTATATTACTATCCGAATGTGGAAAATTCAAAATATCTTAATTGAAGTCATCTCCCTTTTATAACTCACAATGAACTGTTGTCTTGTTCACTATGAACTAGAAGGTCCAAATAAGGCACAGTTCTGTTGGATTTATTTGTCTTTTGCAACTCTAACTCTTTTATCATATAACTTACACTGAACTGTTGTCTTGTTCACTATGAATTAGAAGGTCCAAGTAAGGCACAGTTCTGTTGGATTTATTTGTCTTTTGCAACTCTAACTCTTTTATCATATAAATTACAATGTTCTATTGTCTTGTTCACTATGAATTAGAAGGTCCAAATAAGGCAAAGTTCTGTTGGATTCATTTGTCTTTTGCAACTCTAACTCTTTTATCATATAACTTACACTGAACTGTTGTCTTGTTCACTATGAATTAGAAGGTCCAAGTAAGGCACAGTTCTGTTGGATTTATTTGTCTTTTGCAACTCTAACTCTTTTATCATATAAATTACAATGTTCTATTGTCTTGTTCACTATGAATTAGAAGGTCCAAATAAGGCACAGTTCTGTTGGATTTATTTGTCTTTTGCAACTCTAACTCTTTTATCATATAACTTACACTGAACTGTTGTCTTGTTCACTATGAATTAGAAGGTCCAAGTAAGGCACAGTTCTGTTGGATTTATTTGTCTTTTGCAACTCTAACTCTTTTATCATATAAATTACAATGTTCTATTGTCTTGTTCACTATGAATTAGAAGGTCCAAGTAAGGCACAGTTCTGTTGGATTTATTTGTCTTTTGCAACTCTAACTCTTTTATCATATAAATTACAATGTTCTATTGTCTTGTTCACTATGAATTAGAAGGTCCAAATAAGGCAAAGTTCTGTTGGATCCATTTGTCTTTTGCAACTTTAACTCATCAGGGTATATCTCACTTCCAAAATCTTTAAATTTAGTATATAACTGTCTGTCTTATTAAATAAACATTATATCTTTTTTAAAGATAAACAATATCTCATCCAACACTTCCTCCCACAAAGCCATTCTCCAAACATTCTGAAATATAAATGGACCATGGTTTTGAAAAATTTCCTTTAAACTTGATGCAGACTATAAATTGTTGAGTTCAATTGAGATATACACGATGTCCTTCAATGCTATGGGAATTATTAGAAATGTCACCTAGCCAGTGCTTTTGCCTTGATTTATATTTATTATTACACTAGGCCAGTGATTTGTTCTTATATACAATAAACATTTTAGTTTTTATCAATTTTAATTTGGAATGATGCTATTTACACAGACTGATCATTGTATGCACATGTGGTGACATCTGTAAGATAGAATAGTGAACTAATTATTATTCTGAAAAAGAATAATTCTTGGCAATTTTTAATATTTTGGTTACATTGATTAGCATACACATGGAATACCAAACTATTCATGCAATGGATCGGGACTGATAATACATTGGAAAACTTCATTTCAGGTAGTAATGAATCTGATTTCACTTTACTTTTGCTGTGATGACAAATCACAGTCCTTATTGTATTAGAAAATAGATTTACAGTATTTCATCTTGAACTAACACAGACTGTAAAACGTGCCCTTAATAGTAGCAGAATTTAGTGTGAAATAATAGTTCATTGATGGAACGAAGCTCATTATGTATCACAATTATCCCCCCCCCCCATTCAAAGCATATAAGGAATCATCTTCATGTCTATAATTTTAGGGCTATTGCGCTCAAATCACAACAAATGGTGTTCTGATGATACGTGAAAAGTTTGATGCTTCGTTCTTTGAATAAACTCTTGGCCTGTTTTTCACAATTGATTCTGTAACTGTACTTCAGTATGTTTGCTTATACGTATTTCAAAATAGCTAAATAGCCACTTTTATCGTAAATAGCACAAACGTATTAGATCTGTTTGCTTTACAGGTAGTTTTATAGAGGTTAGTAGAGACTAAGCTTTCTTGAAAAATCAATAAGAGAGTATGTTATGTGTTGCGCAATGCGCATACATAGAAATTATCCTATATGAGGTTCAGGATATTGGGATGATCACAAGGCTTATATAATATATCTGCCTCAAGGGCTGTAGGTCCCAAGGGCAGATACATTATATTGGACAAGGGATAATCCCAATATCCTAAAGTGACGATCTATACTCTCAAAGGCCTGAGTTCATTCGACAAATTATTCCAGAATATTCATGTCCAGGTTTGTTTTCTTGGCCATGGTCAGTTATTCCTGTTCTCTCAAAAATCCATCCACATTTATATTCTAGAATCTTTGATTATTAACAGGGATAAGATTAAGTATACCCCTTTCCCTTCTTTAAATCATCAAATGGAGTGATTGTAGCCATTGCCATTCCCAGTACTTAGTTTGGTGCAAATGAATTCATTTGAAATTACTATAAAATTAGTTTTGTTTTGAGTGTTTTTAAATATCAAACAAATTGAATTTGCCAGCCACAATCTACAAGTTGTAACTTACCACTGTCATGGGAGTTGATAACATGATACCATTTGTATTAGCCTAAATATTGAAGGTTTCATGTAGCATATTACTCTGTTAAAAGTAAATCATATCTTTTAAATAATGATTTTATGAAAGTGCTTTCTCTTTTATAGAATGTAAATTGTTTGCTTAAGGTACTAATAATGAGCAATAATTGTCTTATACTTTTTTGCTATTCATTTTAGAAGTACATATATAATATTAGTTTTAGTAATACTGAATAAATGTATATAATAAATAATACTGATATACATTTTAACTGCTATCCCACCATGCAGTTTGAGTAGAGTCATACTCATAGACAAGCTGTCCCTATATTTGTTCATCCAACCATCTAAATGTCTGTCCAGGCATTAACTCAAATATTAATTGATGGATTTGGTTCAAATTTTATGTCCTGATGACTTTGAAATATAATACCTCAGCTGCAGAAGAAATTTTCAAGATGGCCACTAAATTTTAAATGACCACAATTTTACATGAAAAGGAAATTTTCAATAACTTAAATATCAGATTTGGCTTATCAATGGGCCATATAACTAAAACCTTTGGAATATAATGGAGTTTTAACTCGACACATATTTACATAACTTCTTTATTATTAAAAGAAGTTCTAATATCATCCATGGACTATAATACAAATTGTCTATGGTTGAATTTCTAGTAAAGAATCTAATTGTTGTTCTTCATGCCACAAATACAACAGCGATATACTGTATTGTCTGAGAGTGAGGCTCTAAATATGTACTATATCTTGTATTATTATACAAAAATTATACTTTACATTGTAGATCTGACCTTCAAATCCTTCCCAATGCTGACAGTTGATGATATTCTCTCACCATCTACCCAGGATACGCCTGCAAAACCACCAAATAATCCATCAAGGGACAGCACATCTCTCCCAACAAACAAATGGTTCATTTATAAAAACATCACACGAGTACCACCTCAAACCAGGGGGATTCGCTCCAAGGGGTACATGGATAAATTCCCTGTGGCACTCATGACACTGGTTGTGTTTGTGGTGTGTGTTGATATCATTTGGTTAGCTCACCGTGCCATCAGGACTTGGTTAACTGTCAAGTCTGTCTTGAATGGATGCCCTACTGTAGTCAATTGTATCAAGAGTAGGTTAACATTTTCATTGTTTTTACATGCATGTATTAAATCTTACCAGAAATATATTGATGTTTAAATTCTCTAAATGTTTTGATAGCTAGATTGAAAAAAAGATTTTCAAAAATGATAGATTTTACAACTTTGTACAATGAAATCTCAACAAATGTTCATCAAAATTTGTTTCTCAGGACATTTGAGTACATTTTCCTGTTCCAAATTCATAATTTATTACTTCACATCTTTCATTTCAAATATTGATCAAGCAACATCATACCATTTGTCTGCAAATTCCACTGTCATCACCTTTAGTTCTTTACTTTGATATGCTATCTCAGCCAATTAACATCATTAGACAAACTCACTGCATATATACAAAATCCTTGAGATTTACCATAAGTTTTTGTAAACATATTTTGTAACTGACAAGTTGGTCAAAAGCTACTGTTTTTCATGATTTTAGTTTTTTGAAATTTGCTGATCTTGCAAACACCTCTTGCAGTCACTTCCATTTATGTGAATTGTGTATATGTTTTTTAGATTTGGATGATAGCAGCAGCACCCAATCAGGGGGCTGGCAGAGTATATGCCTCTCTATCAGACACCTCCATATGAAGGTAAAGGTTTGCCAAATATACTGGGAACTACAATAGGGAATTACAAATAATTAGATTGGTTCAAGTGAAAAAGGTTTGAGGTGTCCATGGTGAAATTATTGTGAATAGTTTAATTGATTCCAAGTATGTTCTGTTATTACAGCTGACTGATACAGATGTCATACCTAAGCTAGTCACTGCTGTAGGTGTAGGTGCAATAATGGTCTATCTTGTGCAGATTGGTGCAACCTTACTAAGTGTTAACACTCTGGAGTCCATTGGCTACTTCAACTCACTGGTAAACGCCTGCTTATTTTTGGTTTTAATTAATTAATTTTAATCTTGTCAACAGTTTTCAAGAGATGTTTTATGGAATGGAAGCTTCGAATTGATTAGTTGGTGGACATGCCAGGTAGTTTCTACAGCTGTCACATGTCTTTCAAAACCCTGTCTGCTTTGCTGTTTGTCTCTGTATTTATCATTGATGATATTAGTAAATTATTTGTTTGTAATTTTCAATTTTCAGATACTGGTCAGGTGATTATCATGATTATATCAGTTTAATCCTTTCCATATATAGAGCATTATTGTCGCACCCTTGAGTGCTATATTGTGATCTGTTTGTTTATATTATTTCCAGATTCAGCCAGTGGTGACGAGCCACAAAATGGTAAATCAAAGAATTTTAACAGGAGCACAGAGGATCAATGATCTTGAGTTTCCATTCTTTGAGAAAGTTATCAATGCACGACTAAAACGCCACCAACTGGTTCTACAGGCATTCCAAGATGCTAAAGAGCACTCCAGATCTATAGTTAGGAAAGAGTATTGTGCTTGGTTGAAAGAGATTACAGGACAAGATGAGTCATGTGATCAGCAGAAAGGTCAAAACTTTAGAATGGAAGTCACTAGCTGTGAACTTCCTAATGTTGGTGCTTACTTCTTTCAAAGGTGAGATTAAATGTATGAATCATTCTTGCATAATAATAGGATTTTATTAGTACTGATGCCCTTTTAGGGCCAAACGTACATCCAATATACAATTTTCAATAACAGTAAATATAGGCAATAAAGTAAAGAAAATAGGATTACATTCTTCAAGTGACATATAAAATGTTACTTTGATATAAGAATCCTGTCTCTACCAATCATTAGATACTTTATCATGTCAGCAGATTCTTTTAATATGATCCCCTCACTCGTCAATAGAAAAATTGTCTTTTGGTGGTCATTCATGTTTTTAAAATTACGACACAGGTTTTCAAGTTTTTCAATATGGGATTTTCTGATAAACTCCAATTTTTTACATTTGAATAAAAAGTGTGTTTCATCTTCTATAACCGAGTCCTTGCATATTTTACAAAATCGACTATTAAGATCAGTAATTGGTTTTGTATATCGGCCTCTCTCTATCTCTAGATTGTGGGCGCTTATACGTAATCTAGTTAAATGTTTAGCATTTGAAAGTGTCGTTTCTGAAAGGTAGTGTTCAAATCCAAAGTGCGATTTTAGTTGTTTAAATAATCTAAGTTTCCCCCCATTCCCACTTATCAGATTCTTCCAATATACTTGATATCTCTCTATTAGTTTCCTTTTGACTTTAATAGCAAGCCTATTCGTGCTCAACTCTATGTTTACCCTATCTTCAAGATTCAATTCATCAGACATTTTTATTTCAATATGGCACAGTATATTTTTGAGTTGTTTGTGCCATGTAAATGTGTTATTTGTTAAATCAAATGTTTTACTCATAATTAATGAATCGTTTAGTAAACTCCCATTTGAACTCAACTCTAAATGACCGAGGTATTTGATTTGTCTTTTTATAATATCAACTACCAAAGGTATTCTTCCCAATTCTCCTCTTACTGCCATGTTTGTGGCTTTTCTATGAACCCCGAGAACATATTTTTGGAACCGAATATGATTGTTTTCAATTAAAGCACTTTCGTATTTCTGTTCAATATCTCGATTAGTTTGGCAGTCACGCTTGGTATATATATCATTACACCATAATATCCCGCTGAACAATGCTTGTTGGGATAAATCGTTAATTTGCGCTGATGATAACTCAAATACTGATTGATGGATTTGGTTTTTGATTGTATATGGGAATAGGACTTTGTCTTGAGAAGGAATCAAAATGGCCACCAAGTCACAATTTTTCAAAAGAAACTTTGATAATTCAAATACTAGTGGACAGAATTAGTTCAAATTTCAAATGCTGAAGCCCTGTTTAGGAAGAAATTTTCAAGATATGCTGATGCCCTAGGAACATAGGACTCTATTCACAGCTGACAAGGGTAGAGTTCACGACCTCAGTCAGTTTGTTCCATGATGTTGATATGGCCACATCATGTTCAAGTTCTCTTGGTATTTTACATGGAAAGTGTCAATAATGTGATATATATTTAGTTAGATCGACGAAAGCAAAGTAAGGGAATATTTTTACAATTATAAGTTTAGGACCCTAATAATTCTTTAAATCAGGGAATCCAAAGACAATCGAAGTCATTATTTTGGGATTATCAAATCCAATAGACTCACGCTGATGGAATTTTTTAATGATGTGTTTACCACTTTACCAGAAGTTTATTTAAGAAGGAATTTTAAGGTGGTTGCTAAATGCTAAATGGCCACCATTTTTGGTAAAAAATATAATATAATATTTTATAACTCACATACAAGTTGGGTTATCAGTTTGAAAAGAACATTTATCATCATTCATATGTTCAGTTGTTCCATTGTTGAGGAATATTGTACGTACATGGATGCTGCAGTATAATGGGATGTTTTTCTCATGAGTCATAAATGCTAAATAAATGTCATGTTGTAATATTTCACTTCATCTACTTCACATTTCTGTTTTTCTAGTTTGAATAGAGATTCCTACAAAATGGAGGTAAAATCTCGCATTTTACCATTTGTAAATGCAGGACGTGAAATCATCCAGAGTACTTGCCACACAATCTGCATCTTCATTGCCCTTCTAGTCTTGCTGGATCTCATGCATAACACAATCTGGATATGGATGCAAAGGTATTACAATTGTACACATTGCATGATTTCAGCACTTATTGCCACAATTTAAACCTTTTTAAAACAGCATTCATCAAAAGCTTTAATTATCACCCTGAGATTTGAAAAACAAACATACCTGGGTGTCAATCCATGGATTGTCATAATGTCCTTTAAAATGAGAATCCTCTGTTATCTCTTATTAACATGTTTTGATGTATTTGCAGGCTAGGCATTTTGAGGCAGAAGTTCATATATGCTACAGATCACTGAACATTTACTTAGGAGCAGTAGCTAGCCTTTCAAGTACACAGGCAAAGAAGCATTCACAGAAATGATATCTTCGACTTCAAAGGTGTGATAACACAGTGGAGCAACTGAAACAAGATGAATAAATGCAAGGATCATATGTAGAAATGAAATGACTTTTATGAGTTTGAGAAAGCCAATGCTGGGGATTAATTTGTGATGTGACACTACAGCTGATAAGGATCGTAGTCTGTTAATGCTAACAGCTGAGGGACAGTTACTAATAATGGGCAACAGCTGAGGGACAGTTACTAATAATGGGCAACAGCTGAGGGACAGTTACTAATAATGGGCAACAGCTGAGGCACAGTCGCTAATAAGGAGTTATATCTCAAAGAAAAATCGCTTATGGCCTGCCTTAAATTCAGATATTTTTGTCCATAATAATACCTTACATAGAAGTACTGAATGTTACAGTGCAACTTTCATCAGAAATTCAAAAAACCACACAGTGACCTGTTGTATAATATTATACAAATAGTGACTGCCATTGAGGGCAATAGTGTAAATTATTTCCCCGAGGGAATATCCTCTACAATGTACTATTCCCGAAGCCGCAGGCTGAGGGAATAGTACATTGTAGAGGATATTACCAAGGGGAAATCATTTACACTATTGCTCGAAATTAGGCAGTCACTATTTGTTTTATTATAAACCCTATACTGACTCTTGTCCCGTTTCCTCTGCGAAGGCCAAAAAGGCTTAGAAAGCCCCCTCCCCGGGTCCATTGTTAGCATTATAAGCTGTGACGTCATCAGATGCTCAACAGAAATTTTTGCCTCTGAGACTCTCACTTGACAAATTCAATCGCGTTTAACACGCGGAATAGATTATCATAACACTTGAAATTACACAGACGTATTTAGCTTAGGGAACTTTATACACGTTGCTTATACTGTAGCGTTCACGCACGTCTGTCATGGTGAACGAAGTTGATTTGTGTTTGTGCTCATCCTCCATTTTTCTGTTTTTCGTCTGCGCAGTGATGATGCGCAGACGTTTCCAAGGGTAATAGAAGTTGCAATCGTGACGTCAGCGGGCAATAGTTCAAATGTATATTCCCGCTGACGTCACATTTGAGGGAATATAACTTTCCGAGGGAAATAGTAAATCTATTTCGGAACAGGTGACTAGGTATTGACCAATCAGGATTAGTGTTACATATTGGGTATGGGGTAAACCACTAGGACTCCTTTACATAACACCTCAAAAAAACTTTCAGAGTTTTGAATGGACATCTAATATAATATATGAATCCACATGCATGTATAGTGTATGACATGTTTGCATAATTTTCATATCCAACCAAAGTAATGGTCAGAGTTATAACTTTATGAAATAATCAAGGGGTTGAGTCTCCCTTTAAGATTGGATGTTTTAACACATTTATTAAATGTGTTGCGTATGACTCAATATATAAATATACGTTGTCAAATTAATGTCATGATTTATGGACAAATAATAATGGCATTTTAGAAGTAATGGTTTCTGTTTAACTATTTCAATCCATTGTTCTCTTTTAGTTACCACCCACCATTTATCAGTCAACATCAGAAGCCATATTTTTATTGTTTCAAGATGATTTTGGTTTCATGTCCGTTACCGTATCATATATTTCCAGTTACCTTCCCTAAGCGGTGGAAGACATACTAGATTAGTTTTAGAACCGTGGTGCCCACGCACGATATATGAACAAATATGATCGTACTCCAAAGTTTCTATGTCATATTAGTTCAAATATCAAAGCATTACGCCAACTATAAAGTACGAGTTTAATTCGATGAAAAGTAAAACAAATATCTTAAATGCCAAGGTAACAGCTATTCCCTTTGCTTCATACCGACCGGTGAATGTGTGAAAAGAATTTAAGCCCAAGACTTGATGCATTGGGGCTGATTTATTCAACTCAGGCATTGTTTCCTAAATTTTGCATTCCCTCTGTGCGGTCATGCAGATTTGAAATCAGCACCTTCAGAGGAATGATTCAGCACGCAATGCTCCGAGCACAGGGCTTAAATCCTTAAACAACAGGTGTTGATGCAGTAAGTTAGACAATATCACAGATAAAGATTTCTTGAAAGCCACACCCGTTTGAGGAATGTATTCTCCACAATTAACAATTATATCGTATGTGTTTGCCCGTATATTTGTGACAGCTCTTATTTTGAATTTTAGGTCAACTAAATAAATTTTAACTGGATGTTGTATCAGAGGAGTTTTTTAAAGTGAGAAGATCGCCCGATGATATTCTTTTGGGAATGTGCTTTTTAACTTCAAACCTAAGGGTTGTTGACATATTAATTGTTACTGTCATAATTAACAATAAGAGACGGCGTCTGTAGCACCTATATACTCTATATTTCTGTGAAACGCACGCCTCTCATGGGCGTAACTGGAATTTTGTAAAATTTGTTGAAAGAGCATTAACTTATAGTTTGAATGCTTAGATCTAGAATGCACCATATACAATGTACATTTTGAAGTGAGCTTCCTTACCCTCTAATTTTGGAATAACTTTCTCAAATATGATGGAATTTTTGAGTGTTCACTTTCAATATGTATTCTTTTTGTACCTATGATTTTGAGTTTTAGAACGGAGAACATTAGTTTGAAACGTACTGAAATGTGATTTAAAAGCACAACGATGCCAATAAACTGGAATCTATCACATAGGCGTAGTCAGTGGGGTGAGCCAAAATCGCACCCCCCCCCCCGAGTGAAAACCGTTTTTTGGCGATCGCACCCCCCCCCCCCCCTCGACCGAAAGCTTGTACATCACTCTCCGATATATTTTGACAATTAACCCCCCCCCCCTGTCACACCAAACTAATTCTCAACCGTTCTTTCCAGTCTCACAAAAAGTTGTAAAAGGGGCTTCATATCGCTGTGGTCGGGGAATATGTTAAACATAATAAGCTACTTCATTCATACACTTCTCCAATTTCCATCTCATTCGCAGTTTGTTCAGATCGCACCATGCATGTCGGTGTCCCAGTGTCAGAGTAAATACTAAATATAGTCTCCCTGAATATATGGTCCGTGAGACCATACACACTCTTAACTGGACCATAATGTCTGTATTGGTAAACAATATAACCCAGGACTATATATAATGACGGACTATAAAGACGTTGACAAGTCTAAGGGACCATATTTAGTACGGTCTATATAAACGTTGACACCGGGGTCGGTGCAAACGCAAGTAATATCCGATTGCACGACGTCACGCATTTCTAGAACTAGGCTCGAAGTACGTATAACGTTCGTAGTCTATAGTGAGTACATCTCGTTTGAAGTACGATCGTCCCACGATCTGACCTTTTCCCATATAAATGAAAAATAGATGGCATAATGGGTATTGGTAGGGCTAGGTTAGGGCTTGAATACATGTAAATGTATTGCCAGAGTCACTTAATTTCTTGATTTAAGAAATAATTCCATTTGGATCAACTTAAAACTCCATTGGAATGTAACTATATGATCTTATTGACATGTGGATATTGTGATCCTTGTAAAAGTAAATGAACTTTTAAAGGTTTTTCAGCATTGTGTCAATGGAGATTTCGCCCGACCTTTTTTAGACAACTAGAAAATGATTAGAATTTGAATAAAGGTATATAACAACTCATATGTTGCAAAACAAAGATGTTTTGATAGAAAATTGCACACAGAATTCAAATATGGCATCAAAAAGAAGAAAATGTTAGTCTTAATGTTTTAAAATGTAGATCTCCTAAAATCTCATTAAAACGAGACTTTAACAAGATTTCAAAGCTTTATGGAAAAAGGACCAAATCACAGAACGGTATGGTTGCCATCGAACTTTGAAATGGTTCAAAATTCTAAATCAGCTTCCCGTCTACTCTGCGCACAAGTGATGCCGTGGTCACATTTTTCAATACGGCGCTAGACCGATTGAGTATTTTGTTCAAAATTGTATTCAATTTTGAACAAAATACTCATCAGCCGGGCGCCGGTGCTGAAAATCGGAGCAAATGTGACCACGGCATAAGCGTACCAACTCAAAATATAGCCCCACCGGGAGCCCCACGCCCATGGATTCGGATCTGCAGGCCTTACTTGTTTTTTCTGTTTTGAAAAACTCGATATGAGATATGTATTTCTTACTTTTTCAAAGAAATCTAAAAATATTTCGTGGTGGTTTTGTGTTTACATCGCAATTTCAATCACTGCCATCATTTTTCAAACGAGTTACCTTGGAATATCAAGACGTCATGCAATTCTAAAATGTGACTTTCATTCACCATTTATTATAAAATTAATTTGCTTCATGGGTGACAAAATATTTCTAGTCTCCTGTTGAATGTCGAGTCTCGCATCATACGAATGTAATTTTAGGCGATCTGTCTGCATCACTGTTTGTGTGCATGATGTGGGATTTAAAATTGCCGCTTTATATACTATAATATATACCCAATTTTTGGTTATTATATATGACTGCCATCTTTAAATGGAATTTGTTTCTGAAAGGAGTGGTATAATTAGGTTCTATCAATTCATGAATGTGCGTGTGTAGTTAAAGGTAAATACTAAATAGCGCAAAGTGTTCAATAAAAGATCTTATGTCAAAAGTTGGCTAGTGATCACAAATGAACTTTCATTGACTGGTATTACAAATAATTCTTAAT
Organism: Owenia fusiformis; assembly: GCA_903813345.2. Lineage (NCBI taxonomy): Eukaryota > Metazoa > Annelida > Polychaeta > Sabellida > Oweniidae > Owenia > Owenia fusiformis. Next base: position 18,997,479 of record CAIIXF020000004.1, read on the forward strand.
CACGTTGCGCTTGCTTTAACAAATTTTGACATGAACACATTTGAGGAGTTTAAAAAGCATTGATCACGACCTAAAAACGGGAAACAACACAGAATTAGTTTCAACATTTCAATATTTGTTTGTTATGCGCGCTCTGAATCAAGGCCTTGCTCTGGATATTGGAATCAGAACCGAAGTGAGTACACAATTTAGACTATATGTCTCTGAGTTAACCTACAGGGCTCAAATAAATCCTGTCAGTAAGAGAAAAATTATCTCGATGCCTAGTCAGCGATTACAGAATATCATTAATAAGGTGTGTCTAATGGTTTAGAAACACTATGATTTTTCTGGTATTTGACATGTGTATGGGATGTCATAGATTGATTAGGTCAATGTTAGGAGCAGGACATTTTCGATAAACTCAGCCCAAAGGTGCATTTATGCACCTGAAAACTGGTTATTCACATAGGAACTTACCAGCACATGCAATGTCAATCACGCTTCTGCATCAAATTAGTCTGAAGCTTACTGACTGTCGACTGAGTCATCATTTCTCTTCAAAGAGGGCAATCTCATAATTTCAGTCTGCTGATGTGTTTCATTCGTTTATATATATTATTAATATTAACCGATGGAATATTGCAATGTGACATTATTTCAATTCAGGTTGTCATCAATTAATTTCGTTGTTTTACTCCTGTATTGGTAAATAATCCATATCAGCATGAATTCTACACCTACAGATAAAGGAATATGATGTTTAATGACAACATAGAAATGAGTTTTATTAAACTTAGATCAAACACATTAATAAAATATTCCTCATATGCTAGTTTCAGGGTGATATCCTCTGTTTTAATTCAGAAAATGGAGATACAATGTATCTTGAATTTTACATAAAATTTAATATTTTCTTTTTTTATATATACCTATTTAAAATATCTGTGCTGAACTAATAATTTAGAAAAACCTTATTATGTACTTTTTGTGTAAAACTGAAAACTGTATATGGAGTGAGTTTTTCAAAATGTGTATTTGAAAATGATTTGGCACTTTAATTATAAACCATTAACATCTTTGAACATACATGTATGTACAGAAAAGCCATTAACATTTTTGAACATACAAGTATGTACAGAACTACCTTAACTCTAATTATAAGCCATTAACATTTTTGAACATACAAGTATGTACAGAACTACCTTAACTCTAATTATAAGCCATTAACATTTTTGAACATACATGTATGTACAGAACTACCTTAACTCTAATTATAAGCCATTAACATTTTTGAACATACATGTATGTACAGAACTACCTTAACTCTAATTATAAGAAGTACCTTAAAAGGGCAACAAGGACTGTAGAGAGAAAATTCAAATTTTTTTATTTTTTCTGAGCTATCAGGTCAATTTGGCTTAACATCTTCTTTGACATACCTATTTTGTGAACGTATGGATAAACTCTAAACTTCAGGATTAAGAAGTGTAAATTCAGTTCAAAGCTTCTATAAAGGGAGTCCCACTTAAAATTTTTTAAGATTCACTACGTTTCAAGAGGTATATCAGCCGAAATAATGTTCATCCAGAGTGTTTCTTTGTAGATAATAAAAATATATGTTAATCTTGATGAAATATCCAAACTTAAATATATTTTGACACTGGTCAATAATCGTTGAATTGCACTAATTGTTGCACCTTTAACTCTAATTATAAGCCATTAACATTTTTGCACATACATGTACATGTACAGAACTACCTTAAGTCTTATTGGTCACTGGTACAAACATAAAATTGAGATTTTACCAGGAAAGGTTTTAGAATACTTTCCAAATAGTCAGGTTTCAGGTTTTGAATTTAAATTGAAACTCAATCTTGTTTTGAATATTTCAGGTGCTTACACTGGATTTAGATTATTGGTTAATGTTTCTACTCTTAACAATTGATTTACATAAGAAGAATGAAAAGAACAGTTCAACAATAACCTCAACATTCCACTAATGTGATCAGTTGGAAAAGTGAAAGTTGAAAATAAAACAGCAACTTAAGAAAAGAAGTCTGTAAGGATATCTGATAGTATACACCATAGAAAATACATACAGATGAGGAATGTAAAATTGATGATTTTGGGGAACATGATTCGAACTTGAATATTTAGAGGATATTTCAACACAGATAGAGTCTAGTATATGGAAACCATTATGGAAGAGAAAAGAGCAATCAGGTCCAGCCAGAAACTATGGGTGATCTTACTCCTGATGCTATATGGGTTCAAGATTCAGGTGAAATGTGAAGGTAAGTGAAATATTTATGTATTGTGCCCTGCATGAAATATCTATTTAGCTGGATATCCTTATGCATACTGCTTCAAAGTCTGGAAAGTATTTGAAAATTAAAGACATAGACAAGATTTAATCTTTATTGAAATACAAGAAAATAAGACTTAGAAAGAAACTGATTAGTGAATAGAAATGAACATGATCATTCTAACATTTTAGTTCTATGAGCTAACAAGTTGTTGACACTATTTTATTTCTCTAAGGTTAAGCAAATAATAAAGTCAACAATCCCATGATCAAGTAAGAAAATGGTCTATATCAAATCTACTAAACACTCAAATCACACTATAGAGATGTCCTGGGAGAGATGTTTTAAGACCTCATTCAACAAATTAGCAGAAATATGTGTTGCCTACTTATATGAAATGATACATTTAATTGCTTATTGTCAATCACAGGTCACCAATGTTTTAATAATGAATTATAATCACAGTTATAAAAAATTGTGGCTGTTTGTACAGATGTATACAGTTGTACATGTTTACTATTGTTTCTTAATTAACCCCTCCATGTCTGCTTCTTGTAGATTTTAACCCTGACAATGCTTTCTGGCAGGAGTTTTTAGGACTGAATTCCTCATTTTTAACATCAGGTGAAGATTGCATGGAATTGAATGATCACTGTTATATATATTGTTTATTATGTCATGGTGGATGAATCCTTTTACCCTTTAGCCTAGTATTCTTTGGAAATGAAGACAAGGAGGAAGATGAATATAAATGGGACTGATTTTTTTAAACATATAACATTGTAATCTGAGTCATTTCCCCCTGGCACTACAAGAATTCAAAGGGTTAATATGATGGTTTTATCAGGTACATTGATTGTCACAGTTGTGGTTGCATGTTATTGTCACATGAGTCATGCTATGGATGTACAATATATAATTGCATGATGAGATTGTATATTAAACACCATCACTGGAGTGTGCAAACTCTGGTGTCACACTCACATATTTTTAGATTCCCAATTATTAAAATATGTATTTGCTTGGTTTGTCACACAGCTATTAGGCTAATTGTTTGCCACACAATATTTGAAATCAGGATGTGCACTGGCGGATTAGGGGGGGGGGCCTGGGTGGGCCCAGAAAAAAAAATTGGGCCCAAAATTTGGGCCAAATAAGGCCTTTAGGCCCAAAAAAGTGGGCCTTTTTGGTCATTACTGGGCCTTTTAAGGCCTTATTTTTTAATTTCAGGCCAAATTTTGAAGAAAATGGGCCTAAAAATTTCAAAATTTGGGCCCACTTTTGGATTTTAGGGGCCCCAAATTTTTTTTCGCACAAGCGCGGACGTTTTTTTCTCTGATCTGAAATTTGGGCCCCCCCCCTTGTTGCTTCCTGGATCCGCCCCTGATATGTACATGTGAAAAGTTTTCACACCAAGTTTTAATATAGTTGTGAGAATGTTGAGATATTTATTATTTGGGAAATAAGGTTGAGTTGAAGAGTGGAATTCACATAGAACATGTAGGGGTTTCGTGGAAATTCTATGTGTATTCACCTCTGAAGTCAATGTTATAAAATCATGAAAGTGAAATATCTTTTATTGTATCACTGTCATATTCATCATTCTGGTACTACACAAGACGTGAAAAATAAGAAGCCATATTCAATGTCTGTACATGTGAATGGTGCATATCAAATGATATTCATCAGTCATGACTACTATGAGTGTATCTTTTTAATTTTTACTTTTACAGCAGTAGTATTTTTATTTATTTATGTCTCACATACTAAAACAGATACTGTATACATAATTTACATTATAAAACAATACATAAAAATTAAACAGTGCTTGGCTGATGCTGACCTATGAGAGACATTAATGTTGCATCATGCTCTGCCGTTTGGCTTGCATTTTTATAATTGTTTTACCAAGTGTTCGTGAACAGTCTTATTCATTATCAAACAGTATTTCACTAAACTTGTTTGCATATTAAAGTCATTATAATTTAACATTTTGGAAAACAAACATACACCCCCATGATTACCTTGTTATTATAGATTAGACATGGTCTAGAGTTTGTTATTCAATTGATGTGACTGAAGATGATTCTATATTCTGTGAATATCGTGGCACTTTCACAAGATGATATTTCACTAGCCCTTCGGACTGGTATATCAATTGTGAAAGATGGAGTTGACTATTAGTATTGAACAAGTAGCGTTTTGCCAAATATGTTATAGAAGCTGCAACTCTGTTTCACTTCTTCACATGACTGAGAGGAAATAATGCCACAGCTGATGCTGGGGCATGATGAAGATAGTATAGAACTATATTCTAATTGGTCATAATTATGTGATATCTTATGGAGTGTGTTTTCATGCTACATTACATCGATCAATGAAGGCTTTTGCTATAGCTTTGAAATCTTATTGAAGTCTTGCATTCAATGAGAGATACATATTAACCAGTATATGCTACAATGTATTTTGTTCCAACAAGGTTCGGAAAGATATTTTATTTCATTCACATGAATTAATAGAAAGGAACAAAAAACAATTGCACTTAAAGACAAAAATATGTTAACAAAAACAGTTATATGAAATATATATAAAGGGCTATAAATAATTTTCACATTAAATTGTTGTCAAGCAGTCAATATTACATAAAGGACCATGTTTTTACAGAATGTTTTCAATAATTGGTTGAAAAGAAAAACATTGTTGAATTCAGTTCACCATATCGATACCAATCCTTTGGGTCAAATTTTTGGTTTTAGCGCGCTTGTTAGCCTCTGGATCAGCCAGTGATATCTAATATTAATATACCAACTAGACTTTAGACCAATTACATATTTAACCTTACAGTATTTATTTATTTCAAATACGTGAACAAAAAGAGATCTGCTGTGTCTGTGGTCATCTAAAAGCCATTTTCATATCTAGTATATCTATAATATGCATACATAAAATGATGTTAAATATCCTTGATCTGATATGGCTTGTAACTTCAAAAAGAGCATCATGTTATGATTTAATTTATGTCTGAATACTGAGAAAATATTTAAAAATAAGTTCAGTAAGTAAAGCTAATTTTGCTCTCAATCTAATTCTTGTCAATCATCATTCAAATTAGCTTTACTTAATGAATGTAAATATTATTAGATAAATTTTATAATTTTGTCATAATTATAAATAACAAAATGTAACATTATTTAGATAAATGATTGCTTCATCCTTAATTTATTGGAAAAAAGTAAATTGGCTTCATATGTCAGGCCCGTAGCCAGGGGGGGTTCGCGAACCCCCCCCCCCCCCCCCCTGGCCAAAAATTCTTTCAAAATCATGCAGTTTTTGACCATTTTGAGCACTTCTCAAGTGATTTTAGCCTAATTTGGGCCAAAATTGTCAAATGTGAACCCCCCCTGGAAATTTTTGAAAATTGAACCCCCCCCCTTGGCAAATCCTGGCTACGGGCCTGTATGTTTACATGGTTTAAAATTTTCATTCAGATCCAGAGTGGAAAGTGTGCTCCCTCAAAACCAATCAAATTTAGCCATCACCAGATAAAAATGATGCAAAATTATTTTGAAAAGAGATAATTGATACCTGTTTGTATATATGGCTCTTGGTATTTGCATCTTTAACTTCCAAGACTTTTATACAGTTGAGCTAACTGATGCCTTGTGAATCAAGACTGACTGTAATTGATGGTGAATCAGTAAACATATAAACTACATCAATATACATCTCAGCAAAAACATATTTATTAAGGTTTGATTCATATTGGCTTGATTTCTACATGATTTAGCTATGACTGGGCTATAACTGGGCTCCTGTGGTGTAAAACCATTTTTTGCCATTTTTCTGCAATTATTTCATTTTGGTAAAATAAATATATGATATATGGAATGCTGCTTGCGTGTGAACATGGTCAACTATGTAGCACAACAGGGTGTCTTCCAACAATGTTCCTGTCTAAACTTCTAATGGATTACTCAAATGATATATTAATGACATTTACTGATTTATTTTAGTTTTTTGCATTTTTAAAACATGATTAACGCAGCCTAAATTGAACAGAGATAATGGGTATCAGTTGGTCAATTTGTATCACAAAATATTGTAAATTGTTCTTTTAATATTTCTTAACAGGAATGTATAGCAAAGTATGTCACAGTGATTTTGAGTTTAATTATTATCATAGTATACATGTATCTCAACGTTATTAGTAGGTCATTTGTTTTATTGTCCCTATGTATATGTTTTTTACGTTACTACGGTAAACTTTAGGTCTTTTTGTTACAAAAAATCTTCCATTGTTCTATGGCGTCATAGATGTATGCTGTTATATTTTTTTAATCTTGAAAAAGACTTGAGGATACAAGTCGAAAGCCTTAATCTAATAAGAAAAATCTTTGAAGAAATGAATGAGATTTTTATCTCTTGGACTTTTCTGAATTGAAATATTTTTTTCTTTTCACTTTGGACCATCTTCTATATGTCACTGTTCCGCTTCAATAAAATGTTTCATAAGTGTGTAAAGTGAATCAAAACATAAATAATTAAATTCTAGTCTTGATACTTCTTTGTAGTTCTTTTCTACAAATGTTTCTTAGTGGCTTTTAGGGTCAAATAAAAGATTGGTGGTGGGATAAGAGCTTCATTTTTGTGTCAATCTCATTCCGTCTGTTTTTAGGGATATATGTAGTAAAAGTTGTAAGTAAAATGCTCAGATATAAGGCCAAGAATTATATGCTAGTAGATAAAGAGGCCAGGTGGAATTAAGAAGATATCTGGCATGCACTTTGCTTGCATTTCTGTGTTTGATCACAGTTCCAGTATGCCATTACCATCGCCATTGTATAGTATGATCAGATAGTGACATTTGACTCTGGTTAACTGACATTTAAATAGCAATCTTTTAACACAAGAATTGTTGATGAAACACTCAAACACATTTATCTACTTATATTCATGATTTATATAATTAGGGATTAAGGGGTATTTTATTATATTGGGGATTAATCCCCCTTTATTTATGTTAAGCTTATAACCAAATCTTAATAGAAGGTCAAGTAGAGCTATTACCTTTCTTTTGACTCTCTATACATTGGTACATATTTGTGCCTTAATATATTTAATCCCAAATATTGTCATTTAGTATTAGTGAATGTCTAGTGGGTAGAATTATCCAATTTTTGTAACATAATCTTATTTGATTTCTGATATAACTTCTGATACTTCAATATTTGATAACATAAAGTACTCCTTAAAACATTGGTTTTTGAAACAATGGGTCGGTAAGTCAAGTTGTTAATGTTTCTGTGACAGAAGTTTAACAACAACTACTGTATGACAAGTTAATAGGTTCAGTACATACTTGTTCAAGGCTCATTGAGTCATCAAATTGGCAAAGGTCAGATTGGTTATGACTGCTATCACACACTCTCTCTAAAATGTCAATGAACTGCACAATTTGCATTTCTAGACTTTTTTGGCAGGAATCAAACTCAAGTGGTTGGTTTATACAACATAGTACTACTTACCCATAGGTCACAAAAACAATTTTCATTTTTGTGTTATTGTATCATGAGCATACTAACACAATGTGATAATGCACTTTGTTTGTTTTCTGAAAATTTGACTCAGTATATTTTACTTTGATGACATGTCATTAAAATTATGACTTTTTGGATTTCAGGTAAATGTATGTATTGTAGGGGCAGACAATTAGACCTTAAGGACACCTGCTAATATAACACATATTAGTGATGATAGAAACTGAAAATTATACATAGAAAAAGTCATTTGCAATAAATCCAATACATTGTATAATGAATTTATAGGCATATTATTATTATACAAGTAAAGCTTCTTATAGGGACAGAATTTTCACATTTTTCTATGTGTTAAACCATGGGCCACACTCATGATTAAACCATGCTTATGTACATAGGGGGTCAACAATCTTCATCAATATATATGTATTGTAATATCCTACTGCTATGTTGTAGGTCTGTGTAAAGCATCTGATGGGGAAGGGAACATAGCACTAGGGTCAACAATCTTCATCAATGATATACCTGAAGATTATAAAAATGGTAAGTACAGTACAGTTGACTATACTTATACATATATGTAGAAAAATTGATAGCTCTACCTAGGTTTTTATTTGTGAATACCATTATCTGTTCTAAATGCCTGTGTTTTATGTTACAGGTACAGTCTTGTCTGTACTCAACATAACTAAATGACTGTATTTCATGTTACAGGTACAGTCTTGTCTGTACTAAACATAACTAAATGGCTGTATTTCATGTTACAGGTAGTCTTGTCTCTAGTAAACAGAACTGTCTGTACTCAACATAACTAAATGACTGTATTTCATGTTACAGGTACAGTCTTGTCTGTACTTTAACATAACTAAATGGCTGTATTTCATGTTACAGGTACGGTCTTGTCTCTAGTAAACAGAACTAAATGACTGTATTTCATGTTACAGGCACAGTCTTGTCTGTGCTTAACAGAACTAAATGACTGTATTTCATATTACAGGTACAGTCTTGTCTGTACTAAACATAACTAAATGACTGTATTTCATGTTACAGGTACAGTTACTATTACGAGGCTTCTGGACTTGTCTGGTTTAAACATCATTCTTGCCCAGTTTGCCATTCTCTCAAGACCCTCAAGAAGCCACTTCATGCCTAACTAACATAACTAAATGACTGTATTTCATGTTACAGGTACAGTTACTATTACGAGGCTTCTGGACTTGTCTGGTTTAAACATCATTCTTGCCCAGTTTGCCATTCTCTCAAGTCCCTCAAGAAGCCACTTCATGCCTAACTAACATAACTAAATGACTGTATTTCATGTTACATGTACAGTCTTGTCTGTACTAAACATAACTAAATGACTGTATTTCATGTTACAGGTACAGTCTTGTCTGTACTAAACATAACTAAATGACTGTATTTCATGTTACAGGTACAGTCTTGTCTCTAGTAAACAGAACTAAATGACTGTATTTCATGTTGCAGGCACAGTCTTGTCTGTACTAAACATAACTAAATGACTGTATTTCATGTTACAGGTACAGTCTTGTCTCTAGTAAACAGAACTAAATGACTGTATTTCATGTTACAGGCACAGTCTTGTCTGTACTAAACATAGCAAAATGACTGTATTTCATGTTACAGGCACAGTCTTGTCTGTACTAAACATAACTAAATGACTGTATTTCATGTTACAGGTACAATCTTGTCTGTACTAAACATAACTAAATGACTGTATTTCATGTTACAGGTACAGTCTTGTCTGTACTAAACATAACAAAATGACTGTATTTCATGTTACAGGTACAGTCTTGTCTGTACTAAACATAACTAAATGGCTGTATTTCATGTTACAGGTACAGTCTTATCTGTACTAAACATAACTAAATGACTGTATTTCATGTTACAGGTACAGTCTTGTCTGTACTAAACATAACAAAATGACTGTATTTCATGTTACAGGTACAGTCTTGTCTGTACTAAACATAACTAAATGGCTGTATTTCATGTTACAGGTACAGTCTTATCTGTACTAAACATAACTAAATGACTGTATTTCATGTTACAGGTACAATCTTGTCTGTACTAAACATAACTTAATGACTGTATTTCATGTTACAGGTACAGTCTTGTCTCTAGTAAGCAGAACTAAATGACTGTATTTCATGTTACAGGACAGTCTTGTCTGAACTAAACATAACTAATTGACTGTATTTCATGTTACAGCAATCTTGTCTGTACTAAACATAACTAAATGACTGTATTTCATGTTACAGGTACAGTCTTGTCTCTAGTAAACAGAACTAAATGACTGTATTTCATGTTACAGACACAGTCTTGTCTGTACTAAACATAACTAAATGACTGTATTTCATGTTACAGGTACAGTCTTGTCTGTACTTAACATAACAAAATGACTGTATTTCATGTTACAGGTACAGTCTTGTCTGTACTAAACATAACTAAATGGCTGTATTTCATGTTACAGGTACAGTCTTGTCTGTACTAAACATAACTAAATGACTGTATTTCATGTTACAGGTACAGTCTTGTCTGTACTAAACAGAACTAAATGACTGTATTTCATGTTACAGGTACAGTCTTGTCTGTACTCAACATAACTAAATGACTGTATTTCATGTTACAGGTACAGTCTTGTCTGTACTAAACATAACTGGAGACAATAGTGAAATAGAACTACAAATTACTGATATTAGTGATCCTCACATAGGCTTCCATCCTGCTACACGGGAACTGGTCCTTTTGAGACCACTGGAAAGAGATGGAGAATCAGGACAGAGCTCTATCAGCATCAAACTGTCCTGTAGGGACCTCAGTGCAGAGCAAAGCATGGTGGGTAGTTTCCGTATAGGAAATTAGGTATTGTAACTTTAATAACATGATGAATATCAACGGCCCAGGTAGCCCTGGTTCCTTGCATAATTTACAGGAGTTGCATTAAAATCACAGATGTTGGCCAGATCGTTTTGTAGTAGGATCTCATAGGCTCAAAGAATAATACACAAGATATGACACCAAATTGGAAAATTTAAAAAAAAGTGACCACCTTTCAAAACGTTCCTTATACAAAATGGTACCTGCTTCCCTGTGGCACTGATTTTGCACTTATTTTATAGCTGAGATCTTCATCTTTCTATTTCTACTTGTTTGGTTTGAGTAAATAACCTATGGTTGCAGTTATCTGACTTTTAATACGGCGAATATTTTTCACGAAATCCGGACTCTTGTGTATCCAAATATCATTGTACTGATGACGTCACATTTCTGGAACCACAGGAGCACCATTCAGATTTGGACAGACAAGAGTCTGTAAAATAGTATAAAATATCACTGTTTTGGCCTCTTATCAACGCAGTATTGCTTGAATAACGATCATTGGTGATAAAAAAGTTAAAGAATAACAAGACGCTTCAATTGAGGTATGATTTGTCTCATATTTTTCAGAAATGGCTCCACAATCGTCATTTTAAAATTTGAAATTTTCTGAGGTGTCTCATCTTGAGGAATATTTATTGAGCTACTGATTCTACTACAAAAGAATCTGGCCGGGATCTATGATTAAAATTGTTAACTGACATCAAACAAAATGATAATATTATATTATTGTTATTATAAACTAGAGAGAAAGTGCTCTTTAGCTAGTTATCTGTCTTGCCCACAACAGTTGAAGATATACCATATTATCTCAGCCTTTCTTTCATTACAGATTTTAATCTCTGTCATCATCACTATAAAAGATGTCAATGATTCACCACCAAAATTTAGTGAAGCGGAGTACTCAGTCAATATCAGTGAGGTATGTGTAATATTCTAAATTTTCTTTGTTTTATCATGTAATTGACAAGTTTACATAATTAAAAAATGGGAATTTTGCTAATAGACACACATATTCCAATAAATGTTCATGCTACCTTTTTCTTGTAGCCAGAATAATGAAAAATGGTGAATTATTAATTCACTGTCATTGAGGACATGATGGTTTTAAGTCATGAATTAAAGGCTACAATGAACATTATCCTGATGCTATTGGATTTGCAATGTATCATTATGTCCAAGAGTTCAAAACAGTTTTTGTTCAGTTGGTTTTCACTTTTTGGCATGGGGAGATGGCTATCTATCGATCAGAGCTTGCATAATTGTATACAAAAGAAATGATTACATAATCATGAGATAATGTTACACAATGAAAGTACAAAATCATGATTATGCAACCTTATACAATCATTAATGTTTTGGATAAGAGCCGAGAGCCATTGATCACTAATTCAGATATTTCTGTCAAGACCAGTCAGTGACAACATTGCAGCAGCTACTGTTGCATCATAACAATTAACCTACTAAAATAAATATAGAATAATGTAATTGAGGCAAGGAAAGAAAGATCAATACCCGGTGATTTCAGCGGGAAGTGGTGTTTCGTTCAGTGGATGAGCTGCGCGCGAACGCATAAATGTGATTATCCAATATAATTAGGGGAGGGCTATTTGAAGTAGTTTTTGGTCTCAGGCGCGACCCAGGGCTGTTGTCTTAAGGACATTTCGTTGAAAATGAGCCATTCGGCTGATAATTGGTAAGAGTTTGCGATCTTATAATGTATAACTGTTACTCAGACACATATTTTGACACAATTCTGTTGGAAATAAGCTTTGAACCGAGAGATATTCACGATTGATATGCACATTTTTGATTGTGCCATTGCTTTTCTATTGCACAATCCATGTATTGATAGAAGAAACATTAATAATGCAGATTGGTTTACCTTCAATACATGGCAGACACTACATATCGGTCTATTAATACCAGTTTGTGCCTTAAATAGTTTTATATTTCCATCCACGGCCTGGAGCCTGGGTGTGTTTGTCTCTTATGTGTATGCTTGTGCATGGACTTCTAATCACTAGCAGAATTTAACATGATGCAAACTCGACATTATAACTCATGCTGTAACATTTTGACTTCGCTGGAAAACAATAGGAATTATTTTTCTTGCCAATCAATCATGAATCACAATCAAAATTTCAGAATGATGTAGAAATACAGAATATTTAAACATCAAAGCTGAAAGTTAAAAGCTAATCTGTCAATTTTCTGTCTGCAAAAGAGCGTTTACATTTGACACAATAACAGACTGAGGCTTTGAAATCTAGGATTCCCCAGGAAAATATGACGTCATATTAATTAGCATAAGGATTTCCCTATTGGTCTGGGTTGAGCCTTGTTCGAAAACACAATCCATTAATACATGCTAATTTCTAAGGAGATAGGAAGTGTATAACGTGTTTATTGATTTTGTTTAAAGATTTAATCAATTATCAAATTGTTAAAGTGGATAAAGTGGTCACACTTGCTTCAATTCATAGCGAAATCGACGGATAGAAACTGACCGAATTCCCGATATCCTACCCCGTATTACTGTAGGCTATAAGCACAGTGACCTACAGAGGGCGCTATCACAAACAAGTACTGCACGAACCGATAAATTCCCAGGTATTGTAACGCCCTTGATTGAGGTATCATCTATAGGAGAATTCGGGAGACGCATTATGTGAGAGATCGCTTTATGTTATTCGGGATTTGATTGATCAAAACAGTATTTTCTTGATTGATTCTCATTTTTGATCCACAGGTCATATTTATGATCAATCAAAATAATACATATAAAGAAATCTTATCTGATAATTTTCACATTAGTTAGAAATCTGATAACAAAATGATGATATCAAATTTAACAGTTATCTTTGCCCCTCTGGTCATTTCTGAGTGAATGACACTTCAATCAATAAAGCACAAGTGGCAAAATCAGAAAATACAAAACATGGCAGTAAATAACTAATATGTGCTTATGATAGAAATTTGTCTGACATTCAAAGCCAAATCCAAAACCTGCAAATTAATGCTATAATGGTTGTGAGCATACATTGCCATGGATTTACATTATTAATTGTATTCAGCAATTTACTCTCTGAATCAAGTTTTATTGTACAATACATAAAGAGTTTTCCATGATAATGCCTTTATGGGATATTTTTTGCTGCCAGTTAAGTATTAACATATAATATATAGTACAGACAGATGCCAACTGCCCCACATTTGAATTAATTACAAAAATGGAAATATCATTGGTATCAAACAAAGACCTAAAGCATGTTTCCGGGGAACTAATTTATTTTGTCTCACCTACCTCATACAATGGAAACTCAGATGAAGGATGATTAAAATTAGACACCTCACTGGACTGATCATCAAAAGAACACACTTTCCAAATTAGCAAAATCATTTAAAGTAGCTGGGTGTGTATTACAAACCATTGCATTAATCATGAACAAATTGAAACATTAGACAGAAACACCCAAAGTTAAATTAATATTCTGCTTCTACATATTTCACAATAATTCTACAATGTTTGATTGTAGTGGTCGATTTTTTGGTAGTTCTGTTCAATCCAAAGTGAGGACTTCATGTTTGCTTATTTTGTTCCCCGACTCTTCCACTCTCTCAATATTTTAAATTCAATGGCTTGGGTTTTTAAGTCCAGGTTTGTAATGATTTAATTGAAACAATATCCAATGCAACGTATCAGCATATCAAATTATTTCCTCCACCCATCACAGTGTTGGAAATTTACACCTTTCGAAATTGAAGTCACCATTTTGAATGAAAGAAGATTCAAAGGTTCATAGATCCCTAGTGGTTTGGGAGTGGGAATTTGACAAAAGACTAGGTTGTCTAATTCCCTACCCTGCAGCAACCTTTTTAGTCATCATTAATATCCCACCCCCTGGGACAATGTCCAACATGAGGGGTCTCAGGAACCTCAAACTTTTGGGCTTTCTTGGTTGTTTTAATAAATTTGATATCATCTTTGTAAGAAAAACTCATGGTGGGCTCATAGTAAATAGTTATGATATAGGGTCAAACCTGTATTAAGAACCATTCATAGAAATTAATAGAATATTTCTACCTGTCATTTACCTTGGAGTAATTATAGGTGTATCATACAGTAGATATTTAGACAGGTACCCCATTTATAAAACACAGAGGTCAATTTTTATCTTAAATGCAAACCAGAGTGGAATAAGAAATAAGACCTTAATTCCGGAGGAATAAGGCACAATAATTTAGGACAGACATTCAAAGCAGAGTTAAACAAGTGCAGTAAAACATGTCTTAGTAAACAATGTCTCAAGTGAACATACTTCCTCCGCACATACTCTACTGCCTTCTGTATAAATTACCCTCTCTGTAATGAACACCTCCCAACAGTGAACATTTTTTCTCTGCAAGAAAATTTAGATTAGAAAATAGATAGAATTAAATTAAAAAATAGATAAAATAAAATACCTTTGATTACAATTATAGTAAAGACTTACAGTTGACTCACAGCAATTATGGTAAATGTTTAAATGTCAAGAAAAATATGAAGAAAAAGAATATGAAAATAACAATTTATAAAATAATATTTTTTTCACAATAGTATTGGATATTATTCGCTGTTGAATCATGTTTAATTAACTTTCCTCTGGGAAGCAAAATTAATGTATTTTAAGTTTTTACTTAGGAAAAGATCACTTCCAATCAGCTGACATGATTTCAAAGGTATGTTTACATGTTCATTTAATCCACCACTTTACTACATGAAGTTATTATTACTGGGTCATGGTATAGACGTAAACGTTTCCGATCAATTGGACTTGGATTCATTGTTTGTCCTTATTCATTGTTCAGCTTTAAAACATCTACTTAGTACATTTCTATACTGATCATTTTACAATTTTTGGAACTTTTACTAGACATTCTTCATGGGAGTTTCAAACAATTAACTGGGATACCTTTGCTGTCTCAAATGCCTTTAAATTTTTGAACAAAAATATATTAAATACCTTTTAATGTGGGTTTGAATAATTATGAATGTACTGTGATGTGCACCTAGTCTATACATGTAAAAAATTAAGTTTCTAATAAAACCAGCTTTGAATTGAATTTAAATGCCACTTAATGTTATCAAACACACAACTTCTTTAGTAAAAGTAAACTTAAAGCTATCAGAGTAACTTTGAATTGATCTTTAAAAGAAAAATTGGTAAATACGACAAGTAAAATTATTCAAATGTCATTTTATAAAATATAATATTGGCTAAAATATGGTGATATTCAAAGAGAATAAAACTAGGAGACAGAATCCAGATTGTAAATTCTACAGAAATCCCAAGAAATGTATAACACATTTACTCTTTTGAGATATTTATTGAAGAATATAGCTGACCTGAGTGATATGTTTAACATAGGTATGATACACAACTGTGCTGTGTGAATGTTTAATAACCTTTGATACAAGGCCATAACTCTTCTAGTCAAGTTGAATAAAACCTCAAGTATTCTAAACCTTTAAACATAAAGAAAAAACAAGGTATAAATTGTACATAAAGCCTCTGTTTTTTCAAAATAAACAACATTTTGATTTGTTGTAAAACATATAACTTCATTGGTCTTCTAAGGAGTGAACAATTTAAAGGGATTTTCTTTGTCATTGTTGAAATAATAACCAAATTCATTAGTCAAACTCTTTGATACTTTTTGATACTTTGAAAACTTTTTGATACAGTTAATAAAACTAGTTAAATGAAGTGTCTGTCCTTATCATATGGTGTCTCTTTTCTTTCCTGTTTTGTGTTCACGGCAGTTTATAGAAATGTTCAAAAAATCTGATTTTCTCATGGGCTTAGTACAAATACTGGTTTGATTGAAGTATTTGTACAATGCATTTAATGTATATTTGTAGTAATGTTTGCAGAATTCCATCTCAGACATTCCTGAAGTATTTATATATTGCTTTAATCTAAGGTCAAGTTCTCTATGAAAATCAAGACATGTTACTATTGTTGCCCCTGTGTTTAAAAACATTGTTAACAATAGAAAGTCTTTCTTGTACATTGATGAGAATAAAACATATTGTATAACATTATATTGGTGAAATATTAGAAGTACTAGAATGTTGTGGATCTACCCACACACTGAACTCAAAATGATATCAAAGTTGTCTAAATTTTGTAGGCAATGTCTAATGGGAAGTTGTCAGCTTTGTTTCATATTTTATATTGTGATGCCATATGGGTGGGCGTAGGACTAGAGTCAAAAAGGAATTATGAAGATAGCTGCTGGAGTCAAAATTGCAGCCACTTATCATGAAATGTTCAAGATATTGTATTTTGAAGTCATGTTTGATGGTCCACTTTGAAAATTTCAATGATATTGATTGGAGACGCAAAACGGTTCATTTAAGCATACATGTACAGTGGCACTGTGTGATTCTCTCTGTAAATTGTTTGCTTCTGCTCAATTCATTCCTGTTCTCCATGAGCTATAATAAAATTTTATTTGGCAATTTTAGATAATTTAGATCACTGACTTCATGTATGCATGTCTCATTCAATATAAACTTCTCACTTCTCCTTTAATTCACATTTTATAAACTAATAACCGTCATATTCTATTTACCTAGGTCAACATAAAAAGTTCTTTATGTTTGTTTATTTTAAAACCTGAAACACATTCTTCATTATGTACATACCCATTAATGAAATATTTCCCTGTTCATGCTTTAAATGGTGAAAAACAGTAAAAAAGAGAGGATTGATAGGTAAATACAGGTAGATAAGCAAACACGAAGTGAAGATTTAAATGTTAAATACACAAAATACAAAAAAATATAAGAGACAAAATGTCAAAGGAACATCAAATTGGTTAATAAGGTTGTATTTTTACGTTTAATGAAGTGTAATTGCATTTTTGAATGTTATCAAAATTGATGAAGTGCTGCTAAGTTATTACCATAAATTCATGTAGTTCTCTTGAATTTATCTCACACTTCAGAAAATTCACATGAGATATCAATTTCAATTTAAGAATACTGTTTTGTTGCCTTTGAGTATTTTTTATACATTGGAATTTTAAATTGAAGTGTCATAAGATATTCATCAGTTTGATATCATTGAAGCTTATAGACCTAAAGATATTATTTACATTTCATTTTTGAGTCATTTATTTTTACTAGGTAATCGTTCATATTGTGTACTATATTAAGCTAATTATATTTTTGTATATATCTACTATTGTGGATATTCTTTTTATATAAAGTGTTACCCAATAGCCATTGATTCCCTCTAAAATGTAATAGTATTGTCTAGTTATGTATACTCGTATGTAGCATATAAAATACATATACCATTAGAAAGTCAACTTAACTTCTGTTGTAATTATATTAAATGCAGCTATTCCTCAATCGTTTTGTCTTTTATATTTCAAATTCTAGTTAGCACCTGTAGGCATGACGTTGATTGGATCAATTGAAGCTAAAGACGCAGACCCGGATAATTCGTACATCACCTATTCCATTCTACCAGACACTTTCTCAGTAAGTTCCCTTTGCAACATGCATGTACTTCAGTAATATGAATTGAACATCTTATATTTAACAGAAACGCTGATGATAACTTACATATTACAATGGTAACTTTAATAACTTAAGAAAGAAATGACTCATCAGTAAGTTGAGGAGTTTGGCATATAAGGGTTTAATGTCCAGTTAGAAGAAAACATTCAATCCAATTAAAGCCTTGTACATCTTAACTCCTAGGCATTCTAATTACCCTTCTAGTAAACAGGAAATTCACTGATCCTCACCTAGTTACCCTGACGATACGTCAGTGTGGCGGGACAACTTCTGGGATTTGAATTCGGTAAGATATTTTTATTTCTCGATTTACACCTTCTTATAAGTCAAGTTGTGGATAATAAATTGGCTCAAGGGTTTTTTTGGCTGGTGGTTTTAGGTTTGGTTTGTTAATGAATATGCAATTCACATATTTAGTTCCTCGCTTTTGTTACACTGATGATCGGCATGAATATTGCCAATATTACACTGACGTAGAGCTTTGATTACACTGATGAATGAATAATGTTATAGAGAAAGTTGATCTAAGTTGATACTAGGCCTGGTAATATGTATGAAAATCAAGTCGAATACATCAAGTAAAGAGATTAGCTCTTCAGGTTGTTACCTAATATAATGTACAATGTTAAAAATGGTTCGTCAGTGTGACAACAGCTCCAAATCAAACATTTGTTGATGTAACATTGGTCGTTCATCAGTGTAACAAAAGTGAGGGACTAAACATATGAATTGCGTCTTCGTTAACATACCAAACCTAAAATCATCAATGCATTCTCAAACTAGACTATCTTCCTTAATTTCGGGCCAATTTATTATCCACAATGTGACTTATAAGTATATGTGTAAATCGAGAAATAAAAATTTCTCACCGAAACCGAGTCCCGGAAGTTGTTCCGCCATGATACACTGAAGTATCATCTTGGTAACTAGGTGAGGACCAGTGAAATTGGCCTTGTCAAACATTTAGTCTCTTAAAAGAGTAAAAATATATGACTAAGAAATTCACAAGTATACTACCAATAGTGTAAAAATAAATCATTTGATGCCTATATTTATTTTATTATTTGGTTTCAGAAAGAACTGGTAGTAAGTAGGAAATTGTGTAACTTCTAGTAACACAGTTTCATTGGTGGCTTTATTTATTTGTCACCTGGGAAGCCAAATCTTATACATATTTTCTTGTAACAGAGTAAAACATTACCATGGAAACTGGGTTATTTTAGTCGCCATGGAAATAATACCATAACGCAATTGTGACACGTAATTTTACATATATTACCATGACATGCGTAACCATGGTAACCAAGTCATTTGTCAGGTACCTTTTTAATTGTTGCTTTATCCTTGCATTTATTAGTTTCCATGGTATTCTTGCTCATTGGATTTCCCAAGTGTTCCAGTCTTAACCATTCCTACTAGGGGTACCACGATACGAGAAATTGAATCTCGATACGTATCTACGATACTTACCTCACGATACGATACGAACGATACGATACAATGATACATCGTAAATTGAAGTAAAACTGAACTTTATTTAATTTTTCAAACTTGTAAAGCCGGAAGTACTTCAGCCGGATTACGTTTATTTCACATCACGACAAAAAAAGGTGTAAAATATGCTAACATCGATTAAAACATCTTAACGACGTGTGGTATTCGGGAACTAGAGGGGCAAACGAAGGTGGCAAGCAAGATATGTAATACTATGACTGTCTGTCATCGCTAAGCGCCAAGTTTTTCCCTTCAAGGAGGGACTTCCGGTCAAAAAACGATACGACCGATATTCATTTTATGTATCGATACAGCTCGTATCGGAGGTGAATTGCTCGAGCGCTCGAGCACTCGAGCGCTCGTGGTACCCCTAATTCCTACATGATAATTGTCTCACCAACTGAAAATCATGTTAATGTACTAGATAACATCACACACAGGTACCATGGGGAATGTTTTTAAAAGTGCTTAGTAATAAATAGAAACATTAATCCTTAAATTATCTATTCATCATTCTTCATTGTTTCAACTTTCAAGGTCATTATGTGATCAGACTTGTTATATAATTTGTATCATTCATTAAATTAGAACAATAGGCTGCTGAATATTCAAAGGCATTAACAGGGATCTCCCAGTGCAACTTGAGCAACTTGATAGCTGTTGGGAATTGTTGAATTTCAATCCAATTTGCCTTTCTCTCATATCCAGATCTACTCATGAAGGCTTTTAGAATTTTTGACAGGGACACACAGAATATAAAGGTTACTTATTAAAGATGTAAGGGATTAGGTTATGGGGTTGCTGTTAATTTACATGGTGGCCATTTTGCAGTTTGTCTGGTTTTTCGATTTAAAAAAATAAACATAAAGGCACTGCTAAATCGAGTCTGGTTTATGATTTATGCATTTCCAGGGAACCATTTGATGGATTGATCTCAAAATATTTAGGGATTAAATCATGGTCATCCTTGATAAATTTTAAGGTGGACTTTCTGTCTCAAAAACTTTCTATTTAAAGGTGCAATGCTGTTCACTCTGCATTCTTTTACTACCTAGAATCCATTAGTAGACTTTCTTCTCAAGATTTTACCCCATATTGATTGCTTATTTCTTCTATATTCCTCATTCACTCTGTTTTATGTTTTGAAACATGACCATTAATCCCTTTCAACTTTTTCTACTCAATGATGTGACTTTGGTTTGATGCCAAATATGGCCCAGTAACCTGAGAAACACTTTAGCAAGGTTATTTTGCAAATTAATGAAAATATTATAAAGCTTTGGATAGAGATCAAAAAACATTTCAGCTGCAAATAATAAGCCAAAAAGTAGTTTTCAAAGCTAAACAAAGCCTTTTAAGGTTAAACAAACCAAACATTAAAGTTGCTAGAATTGTATTTTGGCAACAAGTCAGAATGAGTTCACAATTCAGCTTTAATATACATGTAGCTGTAACCAGGGGGTTGCTATGGGTTTCATTGCAGCCCCTTGAGTTTTGTCTCATTACTTTTCAGAAAATTGCCTCAAAAATGTGAACAAGCTCTTTTTAAGACTTTCCCCTAAGCCTTCATTTTAATTTGCTTATTCGAACAGCTCAAAGGTTTGTAATTTGCAGTGCCATAATTTCAGGGATAAACAATATATAAAATCAGTATATTCCCAATTTATACATGTACATTGACAGTATTTTGTACTAAAATTTATGTATTTCAAATTTTGGTCTTAATGAATGCCCATGAATAATTGTTGTAGATGTGTTTGTTGTGTTTTTAGGAGTACTTTGACATCCCTCTACCAGGAAAGGGAATTGTGACAATAGCCAAGGCTTTGAGCTATGAGAAATATCAGACCATGCTCATCACTATCATGGCTAAGGTCAGTAGATCAACCCATGCTGATTTACAATCATATAATACCAAAAGTCAATAAAACATCAATCCATGCTACTCAATTAGTAAAACATCCTTTGCAGTTCATTCACAAGATTTGGTCAAAATTGTAAAGACTTATGCCTTATGGGTATAGGACCTCTGTTGGAAAACAAGTTTTCAAAATGGCTGCTCAATTCAAAATGGCCACATGCATTTTTTAATAAGTTTACGACCTCGATTTGAGAACAAATATGTATATGATTTACCAGAAAGAAGACAAGGATATTACAATACTACAGATGTACTGCCTGGTTATTTCCTGTCTTATTTTATATGAACCATTTCATCTGTATGACATCCAATATATAGTATATAGACTAAATGTAATAGCAGCAGCATCTCATTGTCCAATGGAATAACACATTTCAATTTCTAGGAAAAAGAACCATCCATAATGAGCAATCCGAGGGGAGCAGGTCATATAGATGTAACATTCATTTCTTATTGGAATATGAGAAACCAAAAGACAGCATTTATGTCATGATTTGAAATGCAAAAAGCACTTTTTTAATGATTGCCTAATGATGCTTATCATTTGTCACTGTTATAACCTTACTATCAATGGACAAATGAATGTAATCCAAAAATAATAATACATGATAAATAACTTTTAAACATGACCTGACCAATTCAAGTAACATTTTGAAAATCATTTGCATACAAAGAATGATCCTTTTTTTGTGAAAGTGGTTAAAGGATTTCCTTTGTTTTGAATACATTGTCTGATATTTTATACAATTTCCCCTTTATATGAAGTGATAGACCTAAACCATATGGATTCAGTAGAGGACAATGAACAAAAGAACATAGCTGAGATCATATACATATGTATATGTATATCGTACATGTAATACATGACCATTTCTCATCACAAATTACATCACCATTTCTCTTTATCGAAATTGTGATTAGTAAACCTATGAAATTGTCAAAGACCATGTAGCTTAACATATATGAAGACATGTTACAGTTTCTCGTCCTTTACCATATGGTTTAGGTCTGATCACTTTGTATATGGCGAATTATAGTGAATAGCTGCCTGTTTATTATCCCATCGAACGAAGTTCGGAGGGATATAGGGAACGCCTCCGTCCGTCCGTCCGTCCGTCCGTTCGTACGTACGTCCGTCCGTACGTCCGTCCGTACGTCCGTCTGTCCGGGCGATAACTCAAATACCGTTTGCCCGATTTTGTTCATATTTTATACACACATGCCCTATGAGGGTAGAAGTTCTGCTCGAAAGCCAATTTTCAAAATGGCCACTCAATTCAAAATGGTGGCCATTTTAGTGCCGATTTTACAGTAATTTAGGTGCAATATGTAAAACTGTAATAGCAATATGTTTTAAATGTAAAAAAATTATGAAGGACATCAATAAAGCTACAAATGTAGACATTAAAGAAGCACATGGCAGCCATCTTGAAAAATGGCGGCCTTTACTCGTTATTTCACGATTTTTGCTATAACTCGAAAAGTAGTGGAGCGATTTTGTTCATATTTGGTATGTGAATACTATAAGCATCGCACACTGTCTAAAGGCACTTTTGGTAGAAGGCGGCCATTTTTCAAAATGGCCGCCATTTTAACGTATTTTACTATAACTCGAAAAGTAGTGGAGCGATTTTGTTCATATTTGGTATGTGAATACTATAAGCATGGCACACCGTCCTATGACACTTTTGGTAGAATGCGGCCATTTTGAAAAAAAATTTGAAAAATGGCCGCCATTTTAACGTATTTTACTATTACTCGAAAAGTAGTGAAGTGATTTTGTTCATATTTGGTATGTTTCATATTTCATATGTGAATACTATGGCACACTGTCTAATGACACTTTGGGTAGTAGGTGGCCATTTTGAAAAATGGCCACCATTTTTACGTTTTTTACTATAACTTGAAAAGTAGTGAAGCGATTTTGTTCATATTTGATATGTGAATACTCATGAGCCTTGCACACTGTCTCATGACACTTCAGATAGTAGGCGGCCATTTTATAAAAATGGCTGTCATTTTTACATTTTTTACTATAACTCAAAAAGTAGTGGAGCGATTTTGTTCATATTTGATATGTGAACAATTTAAGCATGGCACATTGTCTAATAAAACTTTGGGGAGTAGTCAGCCATTTTGAAAAATGGCCACCATTATTATTTTACAAGTACATGTATGTGATTTTTCAAAGATTTTATAGGTGGCTACTTAAAAGCATATTATTTCTTCTGATGACAACTTGGCTAGTGAGCAACCATTTTGAAAATGGTGGCCTTTCTGGTGTGTTGTTTTATGATGTTTGCTATATATTTCGTTTGTAAAATTGCCTTTAATATACACATTTACAATGTTTTTACATTTCAAAACATGACTAGCTTAACATTCCCTACAATAATAGGAATAATTAGCATCGTGGCATGAGATAAACAATGTCTTATCATGAATTCAGAAAGAATTAAGAACTTAATGAATCCATTGTAAGGAGTGCCCACTCACTATTTTATTATTATCATTTTAGTAGCACCCCACTTTGAAAGTCAAATATGCTGCTGTATAGAACACCCTCATGATGGTATGAAGCCATAGGATAAACTGTTACATATAATTTTACATTCATCAAACTGAAAGGCATTCTACAAAAGGAAAGAATCGTGAAGATTCCATCATAAAAAGGAAAAGTTATTCTCAAATGTTTTTCTGCAACTGGGTGTCCTTGATATTGACATAACTGTACATGTCCATTCTAAATCATGATGGTACATGTCATTGTTATAAAGTAATGAGTGGTCACACTTTAATTCAGATCATCAGATGTGATTGGATAATTAGGAAGAGAAAAAGAATTTAACAAATCATATTAAAGCATGTCTTCTTGCATAAATACCTAACCAGTCCATTCTTTCAGATATTAGTATATTTTGTTTGTATTGATTTGATATGTATAGGATGTTCTAATTATCCCATAGTTGAGGCCAACCATGTTTAAACGTAAACCATGATACCATGGTATACCATGGTTTACCATGGTCTATCATGATCGGCAATGAAATTACCATCAACTCTGACCATGGTGGCAATGATGTTTTTTTGGTCAATTTTTGACCATGGTATACCATGGTATATCATGTTATACCATGTTTCATGGTATTTCATGTCCAAAGTTTGCCATCAAATACCATGGTATTTCATTGCCATGTTCCTGACCATCACTTACCATGGTATTACCATGGTATATCATGGTTGATTGCATTTCATGACATTTCATTGTAAGATGTGACAATCAAATACCATGGTATTTCAATGCCACGTTCCTGACCATAATTTACCATGGTATATCATGGTTGATGGCATTTCATTATAAGATGTGACAATCAAATACCATGGTCATACCATGGTATTTCATTGCCATGTTCCTGACCATCATCTACCATGGTATTAACATTGTATATCATGGTTGATGGTATTTCATTGTACAATTTGACAATCAAATGTCATGGTCATACCATGATATTTTATTGTTATGTACCTGACCATCATTTACCATGGTATTACCATTGTATATCATGGTTGATGACATTTCATGGCATTTCATTGTACCGTGTGACAATCAATTACCATGGTCATACAATGTCATTTCATTGCCAAAATCATAACTCTCATTTATCATGGTTTTATCATTGCATTTCATGGTTGGTGGTATTTCATGGCATTTTATTGTCAAACCTGACCATCAAATACTATGGTCACACCATGGTATTTCATTGCCATAATCATAACTATCATTTATCATGGCATATCATTGTATTTCGTGGTTGATTGTATTTCATAGCATTTCATTGTCAAACCTGACCATCAAATACCATGGTTATATCATGGTATTTCATTACTAAAAAGAACTCTACAAGAGTCTCAAGTCTAAAATTGGTCAGAGTTGAAATGGATCATGAAATGCCACGTTTAACCATGAAATGCAATGAAATACAATGATTGATCATGATATGCAATGAAATGCAATGGTCTTTCTTGCAATGCAGTGAAATACAATGAAAGGCCATGTTCAAAAAGTATTTTTACATGAAATATCTTTATTAATAAATGTTGATTAGATAACCAAATTATTATAATTAGTGATTCTGATATTCATCAAAATCACAACTTTATATACTTTTGTTCCTTTATTTAATAAATTAATTTCTATTATGAATAATTAAGTTAATAACCCTAGAAACAAATTTTTTTTTGTTAAACAAATATGCTTTACTTTTATTTGACTGTTGTCGGTTAAATAGGAGATCAACTTAATATTTTGTAAGTCAAACCTCCAGTCTTCGATTAAACATCTTGACTGTACTTCATTGCATTTGATGGTTTGAAACCATGAAATACTGCAAAATAGCAGTATTTTTAAATGCAAAATTTTAAGTATAGTTTCCAAAGTATACCATGGCAGGTCGTGATAATTAAATGGCTCCATTGCATATCATGGTTAAATGTCTAGACCATGATATCACTGCATTTGATGGTATTTGACCATGAAATACTGTGAAACGGTGGTATTTTTTAGATACAAAATTACATGTTAATTGACCATGGTATACCATGGTATATCATGATCGTTAAATGGCACCATTGCATTTCATGGTCAGGAGCGTTTTTTTAACATGGAGTTTCCCATTGAAAAAATACTGCCGTTTCACAGTATTTCATGGTCAGAAACCATCAAATGCAATGATATCATGGTCAAGAAACCATCAAATGCAATGATATCATGGCCGAGAACTTGACCATGATATCATTGCATTTGATGGTTTCTGACCATGAAATACTTCGAAACGGCAGTATTTTTTCAATGGAAAACTCCATGTTAAAAACAAACTGTTAACAATGAATTGCAATGGTGCCATTTAACGTTCATGATCGGCCATGGTATTACCATGGTATTTCATTGCATTTCATGGTCATATACCATGGTATACCATGGTCATACCATGGTATACAATGGTATGGCCATGGTCCATTTCAACATGGAAATCATCTCATAGTTCACCTTCCAAAGCATTTCACAACAACATTCAGTTTTATTTGTCTGAACTATAGCCAAAACTTTAATCATTTCCATATTTGTGACGTCATGAAATCACCATGTAAGCATATAACATGTAACCATGTAACAATGCACATCACATTGATTCAAATCGGTGGAAAAAAGTGATATCTATGGAATATTCTCCGTATTCCACAGATATCGCTTTTTTCCACACATTTGCAAAATATCATAAATATACGTATATAAGTGTTATTCTACAGATTTGACCTCAACTATGGGATAATGATGTTTTTCTGCATGGTATAGGAGAGTCCCTTGCATAAATTGAGCATTTTTCTAATTTTGTAAAAATGGGGTGATTTTCTTCAACTTGACATATGAGCTTTTTCTGTAAAGTGAGATTCAAAGATTGTGATATTCCTGTAAAATACATTGATGATAACTATGTCTTCAAATTGCAGTACATTTATTTCAACATTTCTAAAGGCCCAATATCACAATATTGGGATATTCCCCAGTACAGGAAGTAATTAAAACAAAATAGTGTGATTAATATTATTGTCATGTTTTTATCGTACCTAATAATTATCCTACCTAATAAAGGTACGATATTGTAGTCAGCTTGACAGGCGGGCGGGCGGCGTCTCACTTTTCAGCTTGTCTACAGGTTTCCAGCCAAACCATTTGACAGATTCATCTGAAATTTTCAGGAATGTTTCTACGTATCAAAGTTAAGAACTGATCAGTTTTTTGGCATTCTGGGTAAATTTTAAGGTGGCCATTTTGGATTTTCCGTCCTAAAATCTTCACTTTCAAGACTTGTCTACAGGTTTCCAGCCAAACCATTTGACGGATTCATCTGAAATTTTCAGGGATGTTTCTACGTATCAAAGTTAAGAACTGATGATTAGTTTTTTGGCATTCTGGGTAAATTTTAAGGTGGCCATTTTGGATTTCCGTCCTAAAATCTTCACTTTCAAGACTTGTCTACAGGTTTCAAGCCAAACCATTTGACGGATTCATCTGAAATTTTCAGGGATGTTTCTACGTATCAAAGTTAAGAACCGATTAGTTTTTTGGCATTCTGGGTAAAATTTAAGGTGGCCATTTTGGATTTTCCGTCCTAAAATCTTCACTTTCAAGACTTGTCTACAGGTTTCCAGCCAAACCATTGATGGATTCATCTGAAATTTTCAGGGATGTTTCTACGTATCAAAGTTAACAACTGATTAGTTTTTGGGCATTCTGGGTAAATTTAAAGGTGGCCATTTTGGATTTTCCGTCCTAAATTCTTCACTGTCACACTGCTGTGTTTTAGGTACGATATTGTTCACGTCTGTGCCTTGTTTCTAATTTGTACTATTCAATATTTATTTTTAATCTTAATATTATTTTGGACATCAGTTCTTTGAATTTTGAATATGTCTACTTTGACTACTCAAAATTTTTGAAACATAATGAGAAAGGTATAATGTTATTGTAGGATAACCATCCACCAGTGAATGGGATTGACCAGTCCACACTGTTTAACACTGCCAACTTGACCATACACATACAGGATGGAGACAATCAAAACCCTGCATTCAACCATAACCAATACTTTGCAATGGTGCCAGACAACATCACACAGGTAAACTATCCATGTATATTGTACTGTCAACTTAAGGAAACATTAGATTGAAAGGACAGTAAAATAGATACTTGCAGGAAATCTTCATCCTTAAATCAAAAGTCTGACTTTGAGATGTCTAATGCAAGCATTTTCATGTTATGTTATGTTTTATTTATGTCTCACGCCATTTAAAATACATACAATTATAAAACAATACTATTAAAATTGTCTGGCCCGGCCGGTGTGGACCTATGAGAGACTAGATTCAGCATGACTATATAAAAAGTTAAATTATCACAGTAGAGTATGTCTTTTTAAAATCATTTTTATAAGTGTTTTGGATAGTGTCCTTTGTAGGCTCTGTGTTGACATAATATTGCAAAATTTTTGAATATGGTTAAGCTGGTGAAAGTCAGGAATTTCCTTAACACAATCTAAAAACAATGGAGTTCTCAGTTCTTCATAACTAGTGCACTGTAAAAGAAAATGAAACTCGTCCTCAACAGTTAAATTATCACAGTGACATCGGCGATCCTGGAGTGGGGTATTGTTATATCGTCCAGTTTCGATCTTCAATGGGAGTGTTCATGTGTTCAGGTTTCATGTATAAATCAAGGGTACATGTATCTAAAGTTCAAAAGTGGAGCATTATATCATTCAAACATTTCTGTATCTCTTCATGTTAGTTATCCACAATCATGATTTTAATATTTTACAGTATACAATTGTTGACCTCTCCAGAGGTCAACCGGCAAAATTGTATACCGAGACTGTAAACCGAGAAACTACTGTTGACCGCTAATCAACCAATCAGAATCGAGTATTTCAGTTGAGATACTAACAATAACTGTTGTTTCTAATGCATTTTAGTTCGCAATTTGAACGCACTGTGATTATTTCAATATGAGTTTGAATAGACATTTTGAAGAAACATGATTAATGTTATACCAGAACGGTGTCACGACTCACAAGGCATTACAGGATGTGTTTGGAAACATATTAATATAATTCTTTTGGGGCCAAAATGATAGTCTAAAAACATTTTGTTAAAGCTCTCTATCAAATATTATAGGCTCCCCCATTATATAAGGACATATTTCAGATTCTTGAAATAATTAAGGAATTGTGGAGTTTTCTAGTTTTAATTCTGTTTGTTGATTTCTTGTTTTATTTGCAGGGTTCTTTGGTTACTGTAAAGCCTGAGGCAATTTTTGCGCGAGATCAGGACATTGGCATTAATGCATCTGTGCATTATGATATCACGTCAGACTCAATTAAAGGTGAGACACATGTAAACTTGTTATATGTTATATTGAGACCAGGACATTTGCATAAATGCATCTGTGCATTATGATATCACATCAGACTCAATGAAAGGTAAGACATATGTAAAATTGTTATATGTTATTAGGAGACCAGGACATTGGCATAAATACATCTTTGCGTTATGATATCACATCAGACTCAATTAAAGGTGAGACACATGTAAACTTGTTATATGTTATATTGAGACCAGGACATTTGCATAAATGCATCTGTTTATTATGATATTACATCAGACTCAATTAAAGGTGAGACACATGTAAACTTAGATAGACCTTACCATATTAATCCATTCTAAAGAAAACATCAATGAAATAAATAATACTTAGTAATAAGAAAATAATTAACATGACATTTACTGATTTGTGATCTCGCTGCTGGTTAACATAATCAAAAAATCAGTAATATTGCTGATTTACTCCTTTAATATTACCATGTCCATTGTTACAAAACTGCAGTCCTATACGAAACATTGTGTAAACTGTAAATTGCAATATAGCTTATACATTTTTAAAAACTCCCAATCTGCTGGTGATGATTTATCCTGAAATATTTTTGTTGTTCTAGTTGTGATGGAACCTTAAAAGTGTCTGGCATTCATATATTTCTTTTTACAGGAGATGCTGAATATTTCTCTCTAGACAATATAACTGCAGAGCTGCGTGTAGCCAAGGCTCCATTGGAGGCAAACAGGGTCTACTTTGTGCAAATAAAGGTAAATTACCTAGACAGTTTAGTGTAGCTAAGGCCCCATTGGAGGCAAACAGGGTCTACTTTGTGCAAATAAAGGTAAATTACCTAGACAGTTTAGTGTAGCCAAGGCTCCATTGGAGGCAAACAGGGTCTACTTTGTGCAAATAAAGGTAAATTAAACTGAGAGTTCAGTGTAGCTAAGGCCCCATTGGAGGCAAACAGGGTCTACTTTGTGCAAATTACACAGTAATTCTCTTTTTTCCTCAATTTGTACCATGCATATCTCTCTCCGCATAAACTCCATATCTAATACCTCCTAGTACATAACCCTTATATATTTCTGTGAGGGATGTATTCAAGTCACCCTATGGGCATCTTTGATCATACATTATGTTATTTCTATTTACAGGCTACTCAAGTTGATGATTTGGATCGCTATGCCATAGCAACACTCAGAGTGGATGTCCAGGGACCTAACATGAATAGTCCAATATTTGAACAATCCATGTATAACATATCAGTGGCTGAAGGGCTACCAATAGGGGACTATGTGTTGAGAGTACAGGCAATAGACTCAGACAAGGTATATATATTGCCATGACCAAGTTCAGAGACCAAGTGGGCTCTTTATGATATTGAGAAGGTGTGGCAAGATGTTGGTTGATTCCTATTCATAGACTGTCTCACCCAAACAAGTTGTGTTTAAATAGTCACACATTTGTTATTGCAACTAGGTGGGGAGAGGAGTGGTGTCGATACGGAGAACTGAATTCAACAATGTTATTCTCTTAAACCAATCATTGAAAACATTCTGTAAAAAAGCATGGTATTTTATGTAATGTTGACGGTTTGACAACAATTTAATGCGAAAATTATTTAGAAATATTTTATATAACTGTTTTTGTTAACATTTTTTGTTTTTTTAGTGCAATTGTTTTTGCTCCTTTGTACCAATTCTTGAGAATGAAATAAAATGTCTTTCCGAACCTTGTTGGAACAAAATAGCATATACAACATGTTTTTAGACCTCTCAATATTATAGTTATACAAAGGAATTTTTGGTTGATTTTTAAAAAGTATTCAAAAAATTAAAACAAAATTCCCCCCCCCAAAATAGATAAAAATCAAGATAAACCCTTTATTTCATTAACAAGATACTTTTTAAAATCAACCAAAATTTCCTTTGTACAATTACAATATTGAGAGACCTAAACATGTTGTGTTTATGTCGTTTTGTTCCAATGAGGTTCGGGAAGATGTTTCATTTCACTCTGGAAACATGATACCAAGAACAAAACAAGTGTTTGATGTGTATAGTAGTAGAGATTTTCATTTTAAAAAAGTTCATTTTCCAGACCAGGGTTCCCATCATTCATGGAAGTCACCTCTGCTTCCACCTCACCTGAGATAAACCCACTCACTTCACCATCACTGCTTAGTTGTTTAAAACCCATTAATTCATCAGTTACTTGTTTCAGGGAGACACAGTGACATACAGTTTTAATGATCTAACTGCAAGTAAATTCTTCAATATTCATCCTACAAGGTAAAATATTTTACTGATTACATTACACATTAATTGTGCATCCTAAGGTCACTATACACTTATACAGATTAAATTATTACATGATCAATATTGAATATGAACTTGTGTTTTTGGTGTTATTAACTGTTTTTATTGTTCTTATGAATGGTCATCGTGCATAAGGGGAACAAGATAAAATGTCTGTCATAAGAAATGTGTAATATTGTATGCTGCCTGTACAATAACATCTATTTCTAGTGGAGAAATCACAACTGCCCAATCGCTGGACTATGAACAACAGAAATTTCATACATTCACAGTGAAGGCAACAGATTCACAATATGTAAGTTAATATTTGAATAATCATATAATATATGAAAATTTTGGGATTAGTAATTAGCAATGGCGTAGCGTCATAAACGTATTAAAATGCCATGGCTACTCTCAAAATTTAGAAAACAGTTGATTTTCATATTGAAAAATTTTAGAATTTAAAAAAATGGACAATGATTCACAGAACGCTTCAAATCCAATCTCAATTCAAATTTTCTTGAGTGGACAACCCACTACCCCCCTCAAAGCTTGTTCGTTTCGATCACTTATGGCGTACACTTACAAAATACCCATGCTATGCCAGTGATTAGTGGAGTTTGTTTGGTATCTAAATTAACCAGTTCATCTGAGCAACTTTTTGGTCCCAATATTTGAGACCTTACATGTTAGTACATGTACTAAATTATAGTCATCAGAATTGGTTCAAATCTCATTTGCTGCCTTTTAAGCATGGCATCCGCTGCGACAAGGATTTGCTGTTTTCTGAGTGTTAACATTTGTAATGCTTTTAAACATATATATTTGATCCACTTTCAGACGACTTCCTCAGTTGTGAATGTGAGAGTGACAGATGTGAATGACAACCCTCCTGTCTTTCAGCAGGACACATATATATTTGAAGGTGTAAAAGAGGATGACCACGTTATAGGGAAAGTGAAGGTTAGTACACTTAGAAGGTTTTTGCACTTCAGGAATAGAGTTGTACAGGAATACCTGTTTGACTTTATGCAAATGTTTTTATAAATATGTAGATTTTTATGGTAGTTTACA
Source organism: Owenia fusiformis (assembly GCA_903813345.2). Lineage (NCBI taxonomy): Eukaryota > Metazoa > Annelida > Polychaeta > Sabellida > Oweniidae > Owenia > Owenia fusiformis. The sequence goes on from CAIIXF020000004.1 coordinate 19,030,494, forward strand.
GAAAAACTTGACTGTAGTGAAACTATGTTGACAGGTTTGTACCATAAGTATGTGTATTATGTAGTCATTAATAAGCTTATCTGCAAGTAATATTTCAGCATATATACTACATTTGTATCATTATGTAAATAACATCTTGATTTAATTATTTTTATACTTTGATGTAACAGATGAGTGTGTGTACTTGTATATTAAGAGTCAATAAAATATATATTGGGTGTCCCAAAAGTATTTTCTCTGCAATAGATAAACCAAATCTTTTGAGTAACTTAGGGTATCAACAACAAGTCTGCAATATATTTATATAGACAATCTGTCACAACTTATTCTTGAATTGTCAAATTTCAAACAGTATGTCAAAATATCTCGTATCATGAAACAGTGCACTTATTTTAGTCAACATGAAGCCATTTATTCCAAGCAGAAGTCCTTTGAGCATTTCTTCCAGCAATATTGCTGCTACAGGGTGTCTAACAATCACAATTGTATGGCCATTTTACAAAACATGCTCAAAATATCGATCGTGTCTCTTGAGGCAAATTTGAACACATCTGGGGAAGTTTTTTTACTATATGCTTACTGATATCTTGTGAAGTGGCTCTCATTTTCTTTCTGATGTCAGTAGAATGGAACATTAACAAGTTTCAATTGTGCCAAATATGACTTAAAACCCATACAGAATGACTGATTTATCAAGATTTGTTTGGTTACCTTTTTAGCCCACCCTGTATGACATAATCATCCTGTCCTTTAATGTATGTTTAATTTAGTGCAGTAACAGTCTGTTGCTGTCACATGACTCTGCTCCTTGCCCGAAAATTGCTTCACAATTATTGTTCCACCCCATTCTTTCTTCTTGAAACAGTTTTTAATGGTAGCCCTATCACTTTTACTCAAAGACATTGTACATCCTTTAAAACTGAAACTGGACAACAACTAATTTTGAATACAGACAACATTGTAATAAATTAATAGAAAGACTCAGGAAACTCACTTTGTATGAGTAATAATTGGTTTCATAATTGATTTTTCAGGCTACAGATCAAGAAGTAGGTTCCATGATAACATATAGCAAAGTTGGAGAAGATGAATTTTTTAAAATTGACCCAACATCAGGCGTGATATCCTTACGGGGAAATATATCAGCAATAGTTATGGAACAATACAACTTATTTATAAGAGCCACAGACTTAGGAGTGCCACCTATTGACAGTTACTGCACAGTTATTATAACATTTCCACCAGTTCCCTTCCCAACTCCCCAAACTATTCTTTCCATAAAGAAGCAGACTGATCTAATCCTTGTCATAGTCCTGTCTGCATTCTTGGGGGTCATGGCAATAATCATTGTTGGCTTGATCATTTACATCATGACGCGCCCAAAACATATTAACTCAAAAATAAAAGTTGGGAAGGAGTCCCCTTCTAAAGATAACCTAGAGGGGCTATTCTATATGCAATCACCAGGAAGTATGCAGTTAGACTTTTATGGTGGACAGGATGCCACTACTATACAAGAAAACCCTCTTCAAGAGTCAGATGATTACACTGTTGACAGTAATAAAAATCCTGTATATACAAGTACAAGTTTTCATGGAAGTCAAAATGGTGATTTACATCACAAACAAAATGGCAGCTTTCAGGCTGACCGCCATCTTGGTGAGATTCAATTAGAGACAGCTGTTGTCCCTAAAGATGATGACTCCTTAAATAAGCCAAATGGGAGCATAAACACTTCAACTTCAGAGAGCATAAGTGGATCTATACCAAACATACATAGACAAAATGGAGTGATTCATGTAAGTATTGCAAATGTCTGCCATTAGTCATATACTGTAGTTAGTTTTATACATGTATTAATGATTAACAGTGCTGCATATCACTTGTTGCTAGGTATCATACAAGATATTTTGACGAGTAAGTTGTCTTGATTACATATAATAAGTGAATCACTTTGATATAATTATGATTTGATCTTCTTTTGCAATATATTTCAAAAACCTCTGAAATATTTTTAAAAGGTGAAAAATGTTAAAAATCGGATCTCATACCAAACAATTTTGGTATCTTGTATGGAGTGAGCATTTTAACTAATGGTGTGTATTTCATATATTTCCAGAATTCCATGGAGAGAGTGCAGGAAGAAAAACCAGAAATTAAAGTATATTTTTAGTGACAGTATAAAAACATGTTCATTAAGTGAAATGTTGAATATAACAGAAATCAGTATATCTTACCCCCCTATCACACCAAACTAGTTCTTACACGTTCTTGCCAGTCCTAGGAAAACTCGTAAAACGGGCTCAATATGGCTGTGGTCGGAAAATATGTCTGAAATAATTAGCTTCTCCGTTCTTAAACAGTCTTCAATACGTCCATCTCGTTCGCAGTTCGTTCAGGTCGCACCACGTCAGTGTGCAACGTCGTAGAACGCGTCCCTTAGTCTAGAAGGTCAACATGACCTGATTACAGAACGGTATGGTCGCCATCGAATTTTGAATCGATTCAAAATTCTAAAATCACATTCCCGTCTGAGAACGTTCATAAAGTTCGTAAATAGACCTTAGAAAGTTGCAGCTACGTTCATTCCGTTCGCACACAGTTTAAAACCAGTTTTGAAGAACGTAGTCGCAACTTGTTTGGTGTGATAGCTATATTTTTGCTAACTCGTTCATAAGCAGTGTTAAATACGTTCTAAATTAGTTTAAACCCGTTTGCAATTAGTTCTACCTCGTTCTCAACACGTCCTCAGACAGTTCAACTCGTTGTTAAAACGTCCCTAGTAGGATTGAAGTACGACGGTTCCGTTCGTAGTACGTCCAGCTCGTCGTTAGTATGTTATCACTCGTTCTAATTGTAGAATGTGACGACCACAAGAAAATTTTGAGCATTGTCTAAGTTCTAGAGGACCTACCCGTTCGAGTACGTTCGATGAAGTTTGTAAATAGATCCCAAACGGTTCTTAGCAAGTCCAGTCCGTTCGTACACAGTTGGAGCCCGTTTTCGAGAACGTAGTGAGAACTAGTTTGGTGTGATAGTAGGGTTACCAAGTGGAATCTCAGAAATATTGGACACTGTCATTTACAAGATGATGTGACAACAGCATCTGATTGATAGTTTTCAACTTACAAGTGTTTAGGGGTTATGTTACATATACGTATGGGAGGCAAATACTATAATACATGTACTTTTGTCTTCAACTAATTAATACTCACTTAATTATTGAGCTACGTTTTCGACAACCTTCGAGTGTCTTCCTCAGGCTCTACTGTTTGGTTCTTCTCCTAGCCACCAGGACTAGCAGGAGCTGGTCGATGGTCTGACTCCAGTAATGGATTCCATACAGTATTCAGTTCATTAGAGCCAATGGTTGTCTTGTAGGGAGGCAAACATGTCTTTCCCTTAAAGTATACATGTATGTATGATTACTACGATGGATGCTTTCTCTGCTATGATGTTCATTGAACAAATATTTTTAATTAACTTTGCAATAAAAACTTATAAAAAAGGATGCAATAAGAGCTCCAATTTCTTCCTATTGTATGAAGCTTTATGAGGAAAACGAATTTATTTTTGTTACTAAGGTTTTTATTCATGAAATTTTGTCCTAAGATACTATTTTGAAAAAATGAATGAGAAACACATGTACCATGTAAATTATGAAGTTCAAGATTTAAAGCTAGTATACAATGAATGAATGATAATGTATATACATGCAACATACTGTTACGCGGTAAACATGATACAAAAATATGTCATATTCCGCAACGAATATAGCATATTCACTTGCGGTGTATGACAGATTCACCTGCTATATATGGCATACACACTAACCAATGAGAACGTGTTACGGAAGTACGCAATTGTCAATTGCATCGATTGAACGAACAAGTAAAACTTTATAAATTATTATAATGATTACTGAATCAACAGTACAGTTTGTCGAATATATTAACGTGTCCAGAATTATCACTCACCAATCTCACGTAATAAACTTACCCAATCAATCCAGGATTCATATATTAGTACTCGACGCACTAACAATATTGGTAATCCAGCGTAGTTTTACATTTAGAGTAGATTCTCGCAACCAATCAAACCAAGTCTTTATCACATTTTCACCTGCAGAATATGTCATATTCACCTGCTGTATATGGCATATTCTGCAGGTGAGTATCAGGTATTCACTGAAATCAATGTATCGCATATTTACTGCGGAATATCGCAGCCATACTCACCTGCGGAATATGCCATATACAGCAGGTGAGTATGGCATATTCACCCGTATCACAAATGCTGCGCAACCATGAATGTATGCCATATTACGCGTAACACATACTGTACATACAGTATACACTCTAGAAACAATATCCTTAATATCAAGGATTAAAATGTAGATAAATGTGTATATTTCAAGAAAATGATACAATGTGTATGACATTTACAACATAATTTGGACAATTTGAGAGATTTTTAACTTCATGAATGTGAAGTATATACAGTTTCTATAAGGATACCCTAATTGATAGATGCCAAATTCATTTTTCTTTTTTGTCACCCTATACACTGTTATAATTAGTATCTTTATGAACACAGATACTGTAGTCATCTACCAGTAGTTATGTTTCTTATTGTGCAATTGACTCACATGTACATGTACTTATTTTCAAATAAAGGTTAGGAAAGACATGATGAACTATTGTAATGCTTATGATAGAGGACTCCTAGACTTTCACTAACGCCATCATCAGTTCCGACCTCGCGAACTGCGTTCCTCCACACAGGGTCGTACCAAATTAATTAGTGTGACAGTTGAACGCGCGGGGTACGGTACAACACGAGGGTGATGAAATGTGAGCAAAGTGATGTTTTCATCGTTTCAGAAAGATGTTGTCTAGTTTCTAGATATTTTTTTTATGTAAATGTCTAACAACATCCTAGACAGTGAACTTGACGGTGAATGTCATAGTAATACCTACACAAAGTCCTAATGTACATGTAGTATACGGTTTAACGCGCGGTAACAGAAAGGTACACCACAAGGAATTGGAATTTGCGTTATACCGTATCTTGCCCGCGCATTGTACCGTATACTACATTTGGAGTTTGTGTAGGTTAAACTATGAAATTAACCGTCAAGTTCACTGTCTAGGATATTGTTACAGACATTCACACATAAAAATATTTATAAATTAGACCAGATCTTTCTGAAACGATTAAAACATCAGTTTGCTGAAATTCCATCACCCTCGTGTTGTACCGTACTCCGCGCGTTCAACTGTCACGCTAATTTCGTACGTACCCTGTGCTCCACTCCATACAAGGTTCTCACAAAGCGAATATCGATTCTTTAGTCGCGAACCACCAATTCCTCTCTCTCGAAATACTTCTCCGCTTGCAAGTTCCCACATCGCGAACCACACAGCTCTGTGGTGCGAGGCCTGATATAGCTAGAAATATACCTAGATATATGAAATAGAGGATGTAAATTTTAAGGCATTAGGATGAGAATACACAAAAATCTAAGATTAGCAATCGACTTTGTAACAACACAGGTCAGTATCAAGCGAAGGTAACGGCCGTAACATTCGCATCAAAGATGGCGGACATGTAATTGTCGATTTCGATATTTTTAGTTTTCATTGAATTAAACTCCTTAATAGTTAACGTTATACTTTGATATTTGAACCAAATCAAACTTACATGACTTGGAAACTATGGAGTATGATAAGTGGGTAAAGTTGGCTGCATATTGGTATTGGGATTCAAAATGACCAGCAGCTAGTGAGCTTGAATGTCAATACCAATACAAATATGAAACCTAATATGAATCAAAATATGGTTAAGAATATCATTATACAAATGAATGTTGATGTTTATGTATCAAATGTACTCGAATGTCAATACCGATACAAATATAAGCTCATATTAGCATTCACCAACTATGTTTGAATCCTAATACGAATACTAATATGAATCCTAATATAGTTGTTTATATCATTCTAGCGAAGAAAGATGACCTTTCTGCTGCAAATGCGGTCGAATGTCAATACCAATACAAATATGAGCTGAGATTAAGATTCGCTTACTCTGTTTGAATCCTAATACGAATACTAATATGAATCCTGATATTGTTGTTTATATAATTCTAGCGAAGAAGGATGACTTTTCTGCAGGAAATGTGGTCGAACGTCAATACCAATACAAATATGAGCTCAGATTAAGATTCGCTTACTCTGTTTGAATCCTAATGCGAATACTTATATGAATCCTAATATGGTTGTTTATATAATTCTAGCGAAGAAGGATGACTTTTCTGCAGGAAATGTGGTCGAACGTCAATACCAATACAAATACGAGCTCATATTAGAATTCGCATACTCTGTAAGAATCCTAATACGAATACTAATATGAATCCTAATATGGTTATCTATATCACAATAGCGAAAAAAACGCGAATGTGGTCGAATATCAATACCAATACAAATAACTCTGTTTAAATATCCTAATAGTCCCCGATCTGATTTCCAAAAGGGCTCTAGAAAAGGGGTTTTGTTGTCCGGTACTTTCCCACATGAAATGATTGTACCGTTTGAAAGAACAGACTTCCCTCTTAAAGAAAACACCTCTTCTATTGATGTAAACAGGGGCAAAAGGCACCAAAACGGGGTTAGACAAGGTGGCATTCTGAAGTCTCACTTTCTTGTCATCACGATTCCAGGTAAACCATCAGACGGATTTACTTCAAATTTTCACACATGTTACATGGTAAGAAGTTCTAGAGCTGATTAACTTTGCGGCGGCCATCTTGCATTCTGGCGGCCATCTTGGAATTTATTTCAGATAAATATTGTCATCGCGATTCCACAAAAACCACATAACAGATGTACTTCAAATGTTCACACATGTAACATGGTAAAAAGTCCTAGACCTCATTATTTTTTCGGTGGCCATCTTGCATTCTGGCAGCCATCTTGGAAGTTTAAAGATAAATCTTATCATCACGATTTCAGGAAAACCAAACGGATTTACTTCAAATTTTCACACATATTACATGGTAAGAAGTTCAAGAGCTAATTAACCTTTCGGTGGCCATCTTGCATTCAGGCGGCCATCTTGGAAGTTTTTTGGATAAATCTTGTCATTGTGATTCCAGAAAAACCACTTTACTGATTTTCTTGAAACTTTTACACATGTTACAAGGAAGGTTACATGCTACCTTTTATATTGATATAAACAGGGGCAAAAGGCAGTAAATTGGGGTTACACAAGGTGGTATTCTATGATGAATGCTATCTATTTTTCTGTATTTTAAACCACATAATTTTACATAAATGCATATTTGGTGTATGATATGATGTTTTATATTGATAAAAACATGGGCAAGAGGCGCTACAATGGGGTAACACATGGTGATATTCTGAAATACAAATTTTTACTCTGCTTCTGTACTTTATACCACTTAAATGCATTTTGTGTATGACATCGATTGATTTTTATCGCACCCTAAGGTGCTATATTGTAATCAGTTTGCCGGGCGGGCATCCCGAATAATCTTGTCTACAGGTTTCCAGCCAAACCTTTTGAGGGATTCATTTGAAATTCTCAGGGATGTTTCTACCTATGAAAGTTTAGAACTGATTAATTTTTCGGCATTCTGGGTAAATGTTAAGGTGGCCATTTTGGATTTTCCGTCCTAAAATCTTGTCTGTCAAGGCTTGTCTACAGGTTTCCAGCCAAACCGTTTGAGGGATTCATTTGAAATTTTCAGGAATGTTTCTACCTATGAAAGTTTAGAACTGATTAGTTTTTCGGCATTCTGGGTAAATGTTAAGGCGACCATTTTGGATTTTCCGTCCTAAAATCTTGTCTGTCAAGGCTTGTCTACAGGTTTCCAGCCAAACCGTTTGAGGGATTCATTTGAAATTCTCAGGGATGTTTCTAACTATGAAAGTTTAGAACTGATTAGTTTTTCGGCATTCTGGGTAAATGTTAAGGCGGCCATTTTGGATTTTCCGTCCTAAAATCTTGTCTGTCAAGGCTTGTCTACAGGTTTCCAGCTAAACTGTTTGAGGGATTCATTTGAAATTCTCAGGGATGTTTCTACCTATGAAAGTTTAGAACTGATTAGTTTTTCGGCATTCTGGGTAGATGTTAAGGCGGCCATTTTGGATTTTCCGTCCTAAAATCTTGTCTGTCAAGGCTTGTCAACAGGTTTCCAGCCAAACCGTTTGAGGGATTCATTTGAAATTCTCAGGGATGTTTCTACCTATAAAAGTTTAGAACTGATTAGTTTTTCGACATTCTGGATAAATGTTAAGACGGCCATTTCTGTTCAAGGGTGCGATATTGTTCACCGTGTGTATTTTTAGAATAATAACTACATTTCATCAAAAAGAAAAAAGATTATTGAAAACGTCAAACATTTCTTTGAAATCCATTATTGCACAGCGATTTTTGAGAGCGAAATGTATGCTAAATTGGCCTTGATCTGAGTATATAACGGAATTAAAGCTCTTTTAAACGAAAATGTAAATGTGTGGAAAACCTTTCACTGTGCATCATGTCAATGAAATGTTCTTCATGCAGTTGAATTATCTTCTGGACAGGTGATCACACAGAAGGAGAGACCTGCGTATCATATCCTTACTAAATATAAACAAAAATGACAAATGAGGAAGGAAAAAAGTGTAAAGCAACCTAGTGGGAAAAGCAAACTGTAAAGTGTAAAACTGGCAAACAAAAATCAAACCTGAATATCCCAAGACAATAATTTAATATGGGAATAAACAGCATCCACACCGTTCAATGACCAATTCCTCATCAACGACCACAACTCCGAGGAACATTCCATTCATACTGAAGTCATTAAAATACATGTTGAAGAAAAATTTAAAATAATGATATCAAATACTCATAAGATCAAAAATAGTTGTAGATACTATAGTACTCATAAAAGCTGCAGATAACGTTTCTTCATCGGGAAAGCAAGCCGTCTCTTAGTCAGATATTAACTAACGAGCTGGTTCAGAGCACCAGCATGTCAAACTATGTGAATGGGCTCTGTATCCACAATGTTGCGAGTTCGAGACACATGTGCTCTGTGTCAGACTGTGTGTCAGATCGATATAAGTATAGGGTTTGGAAACTAATTGTACCAACAAAAAGAACTTAAAAAACACTGCTACAATATCAACATAAGCTTTCAATAGTAGTGACGATGCAGAAACATGCAAAATGTCACCACACCTTGTTAAGTATACAGTACACATTAACTACTGAACAGTGTCAAGATAAACGTTCGAAGCTATTACAATATGTCACCCAATCACTAGTGGTGGTGACATAAAAATAATGTATAGAAAAATCTACTGAACCAAAATAAACTTTGTGATAGAACTGATTGTTTACTCTAAGTTTTCAACTAAATATATTTCTAATAAGCAATGTTTTATCGAAAAGAAAAAATAATTTCATGTTATATAAAATCAAATAAATTAATTATATTTTTTTCGTTGTGTTAGTTACACCAGTAATAATAAACCTGTTTATAAAGTGGTGTTAACTAGACTATATAATTTCACAGTCATAAAACCTAAAAAAATATACCAGGAAGGGACCATTGTGAATGTAAATGTATAAAGTGTGAAAATTTGAAGCAAATCTGTAAAGTGGTTTTTCTGGAATCGTGATGACAAGATTTATCTACAAACTTCCAATATGGCCGCCAGAATGCAAGATGGCTATCAGAAAGTTAATCAGCTCTATAACTTCTTACCATGTAACATGTGTGAAAATTTGAAGTAAAACTGTTACGTGGTTTTCATGGAATCGTGATGACAAGATTTATCTAAAAACTTCCAAGATGGCCGATGGAATGCAATATGGCCACCGAAAAGTTAGTCAGCTCTAGAACTTCATACCATGTAACATGTGTGAAAATTCGAAGTAAAACTGTGAAGTGGTTTTTCTGGAATCGTGATTACAAGATTTATCTATAAACCTTCCAAGATGGCTGCCAGAATGCAAGATGGCCACTGAAAAGTTAATCAGCTCTAGAACTTCATACCATGTAACATGTGTGAAAATTTGAAGTTAATCTGTTATGTTGTTTTCCTGGAATCACGATGACAAGATTTATCCCAAAATTTCCAAGATGGCCGCCAGAATGCAAGATGGCTGCCGAAAAGTTATTCACCTCTATATTTTCTTACCATGTAATATGTGTGGAAATTTGAAGTAAATCTGTTTGGATTTCCTGAAATCGTGATGACAAGATTTATCTTAAAACTTCCAAGATGGCTGCCAGAATGCAAGATGGCCACCGAAAAAATAATGAGGTCTAGGACTTTTTACCATGTAACATGTGTGAACATTTGAAGTACATCTGTTATGTGGTTTTTGTGGAATCGCGATGACAATATTTATCTGAAATAAATTCCAAGATGGCCGCTAGAATGCAAGATGGCCGCCGCAAAGTTAATCAGCTCTAGAACTTCTTACCATGTAACATGTGTGAAAATTTGAAGTAAATCCGTCTGATGGTTTACCTGGAATCGTGATGACAAGAAAGTGAGACTTCAGAATGCCACCTTGTCTAACCCCGTTTTGGTGCCTTTTGCCCCTGTTTACATCAATAGAAGAGGTGTTTTCTTTAAGAGGGAAGTCTGTTCTTTCAAACGGTATAATCATTTTATGTGGGAAAGTACCGGACAACAAAACTTTTTTTCAGAGGGTCCAGATCAGGGACTATAATACGAATACTAATATGAATCCTAATATGGTTATCTCTATCCCAATGGCGAAGAAAGACTACAGAAAATGTGGTCGAATGCCAATACCAATACAAATATGAGCTCATATTAGAATTAGCATACTCTGTTTGAATCCTAATACGAATACTAATATGAATCCTCATATGGTTGTTTATATCATTCTAGCGAAGAAAGACGACTTTTCTGCTGCAAATAAGGTCGAATGTCAATACCAATACAAATATGAGCTCATATTAGGATTCACCAGGTCTGTTTGAATCCTGATACGAATACTAATATAAATCCTAATATGGTTATTTATATCATTCTAGAGAGCAAATGTGGTCGAATGTCAATACCAATACAAATATGAGCTCATATTAGGATTCACCAGGTCTGTTTGAATCCTGATACGAATACTAATATAAATCCTAATATGGTTATTTATATCATTCTAGAGAGCAAATGTGGTCGAATGTCAATACCAATACAAATATGAGCTCATATTTAGTTTGAATACTAATATGGTTATCTATATCACAATAGCGAAGAAACACGATTATTCTGCAGCAAATGTGGTCGAATGTCAATACCAATACAAATATGAGCTCAAATTAGCATTTACCAACTATGTTTGAATCATAATACGAATACTAATATGAATCCTAATATGGTTGTTTATATAATTCTGGCCAAGAAGGATGATTTTTCTGCAGCAAATGTGGTCGAATGTCAATACCAATACAAATATGAGCTCATATTAGGATTCATCAAATATGTTTTAATCCTAATACGAATACTAGTTTGAATCCTAATATGGTTGTTTATATCATTCTAGCGAAGAAGGATGAATTTTCTGCAGGAAATGTGGTCGAAGGTCAATACCAATACAAATATGAGCTCATATTAGGATTCATCAAATATGTTTGAATCCTAATACGAATACTAGTTTGAATCCTAATATGGTTGTTTACATCATTCTAGCGAAGAAAGACGACTTTTCTGCTGCAATTGCGGTCGAATGTCAATACCAATACAAATATGAGCTCGTATTAGGATTCGCTTACTCTGTTTGAATCCTAATACGAATACTAATATGAATCCTAATATGGTTGTTTATATCATTCTAGCGAAGAAGGATGACATTTCTGTAAGAAATGTGGTCGAATATCAATATCAATACAAATATGAGCTCATATTAGTATTCACCAACTACGAATACTAATATGAATTCTTATAATGTTGTTTATATCATTCTAGCGAAGAAAGACGGCTTTTCTGCTGCAAATGCGGTCGAATGTCAATACCAATACAAATATGAGCTCATATTAGGATTCGCTTACTCTGTGTGAATCCTAATACGAATACTAATATGAATCCTAATATGGTTGTTTATATCATTCTAGCGGAAAAGGATGACTTTTCTGCAGGATGGTCGAATGTCAATACAAATACAAATATGAGCTCATATTAGGATTCACCAAATATGTTTGAATCCTAATACGAATACTAATACATGTAGGAATGCTAATATGGTTGTTTACATCATTCTAGCGAAGAAAGGTGACTTTTCTGCTGCAAATGCGGTCGGATGTCAATACCAATACAAATATGAGCTCATATAAGGATTCGCTTACTCTGTTTGAATCCTAATACGAATACTAATATGAATCCTAATATGGTTATCTATATCACAATAGCGAAGAAACGCGATTTTACTACAGAAAATGTGGTTGAATGTCAATACCAATACAAATATGAGCTCATATTAGCATTCTACAACTATGATTGAATCCTAATACGAATACTAATATGAATCCTAATATGGTTGTTCATATCATTCTAGCGAAGAAAAACGACTTTTCTGCTGCAAATGTGGTCGAATGTCAATACCAATACAAATATGAACTCATATTAGAATTCGCCGAAACGGCTTTTCGAATTCCAATATTAATCCTAATATGAATGCAAAGATGGTCATTTATGTCATCATAGCGAAAGATGTTATTTTTCTGTATCAAGTGTGTTCAAATCTCAATACAAATATAAATATAATCTCATATTAGGATTCACCAACTATGATTGAATCCTAATACAAATCCTAATATGAATCCAAATATGGTCATCTGTATCATCTGATTAATCAATAGGTCTAAAGCTATTTAGGACGAGTGTATGTATTGTGAACATACTGTAGCCTATACGTATACAGTATACGTTTTTGTTTCACGTAGTTTAAGACGTCTGCTAGTTTGACTGAATCACAAATCCCTTGACAGTTTACATTACAGAATTTTATTTTATCCTTAAAACCCACTTAGGTAGCAACATAATAGAATGAGCTGTGAATTTGTATTGGTATTGATATTCGACCAAATTTCTTGCAGAAATGTCATCCTTCTTCGCTAGAATGATATAAACAACCATATTAGGTATCATATTAGTATTCTTATTCGGATTCAAACAGAGTAAAGGCCCGGTCACACCGCCTAAACGTTGCTGGAGCGTTCCTTGAACGTTGAAAAAAATCATCAACGCTCGTAAACGTTCACCACCGTTTAACAAAAGTTGGCATCCGTTAAAGCAACGCTGTAAACGCTCGGCCAACGCAGATGTTTCTCGAGTGGCCATCCTAACGCTCCAAAAGTTTTGAGCTGCTCAAAATATTGCGAGCGTTGAAAAAGGGACAATTTTACGCCCTGGCAAAGTTTATCACCGCTCCACCAACGCCCAGTCAAAGTTTGGCACCGCTAGACGCAAGTTCGTGAACGCTTGAATCCGCTAGACCAACGCAGAAATCTTAAACGCTGGACCACCGCTGCTTCGCCAGCGTTGCCCGGGCGGCGATTAAACGTTGAACAAACGTCGGTGGAGCGGTTGTTAGCGTTTTATCAGCGTATATGGGGTTGTTGGAACGGTGTCGGACGTTGTCGCAGCGTTCCATGGCGGCGATGAACTTTGCTTTGGCGTTGGTATAGAGGTGTCGGAGCGGGACCAGAATTTGGCTATAAATACGTGGAGAAATGCACCACTGTGTAGAACACTGTGGAGACACTTGTGCATTTTACATTTGATATATATTCATGTCTGGCATTTCAATTTTTTGCATTGTAAATTCCTAAATTAAGCGCTCAAAGTTTGTGATTTTGGATTTTAAAAAGGTGAATTATGCGATTTTTGTTTTTCATTAAATGTTAATACAAATATACTTTTACTGAGACCTTTATTCAAATATAGTATATACCTAGTGTTTTCACGTCAAGCAATTCAATAAATTATCTGTGAATTTTCTGCGCAGCTTGTAAAATGTTGCACTCGTCATGGTATTATACAAAAAGTTGATGCGCGCACAGCAATGCAAAAATTTGTCATGCGTCATGATTATTACTTTGCTGTAAATGTTATTTGACATTGTTAAAGCAATTTGAACGTAAATCGGTTCCAAGTAATGGAAATGCAACGATTAAATTGTGATATGTTTGTTTGAAATGATATGAGAGATTATTAAAGTCCCCATCTAAAGTTTAAATGAGCTCATATTTGTATTGGTATTGACATTCGACCGCAATTGCAGCAGAAAAGTCATCTTTCTTCGCTAGAATGATATTAACAACCATATTAGGATTCATATAAGTATTCGTATTAGGATTCAAACATAGTTGGTGAATGCTAATATGAGATCATATTTGTATTGGTATTGACATTCGACCACATTTTGCTGCAGAAAAGTCGTCTTTCTTCGCTAGAATAATATAAACAACCATATTAGGATTCGTATTAGGATTCAAATACAGTTGGTATTGACATTCGACCGCAATTGCAGCAGATAAGTCATCTTTCTTCGCTAGAATGATATTAACAACCATATTAGGATTCATATAAGTATTCGTATTAGGATTCAAACATAGTTGGTGAATGCTAATATGAGATCATATTTGTTTTGGTATTGACATTCGACCATATTTTGCTGCAGAAAAGTCGTCTTTCTTCGCTAGAATAATATAAACAACCATATTAGGATTCATATTAGTATTCGTATTAGTATTCAAACAGACTTTGCGAATCCTAATATGAGCTCATATTTGTATTGGCATTGACATTCGACCGCAATTGCAGCAGAAAAGTCATCTTTCTTTGCTAGAATGATATAAACAACTATATTAGGATTCATATTAGTATTCGTATTAGGATTCAAACATAGTTGGTGAATGCTTATATGAGCTCATATTTGTATTGGTATTGACATTCGACCACATTTGCTGTAGAAATATCGTGTTTCTTCGCTATTGTGATATAGATAACCATATTAGGATTCATATTAGTATTCGTATTAGGATTCAAACAGACTTTGCGAATTCTAATATGAGCTCATATTTGTATTGGTATTGACATTCGACCACATTTCCTGTAGTCTTTCTTCGCCATTGTTATATAGATCACCATATTAGGATTCATGTTGGTATTCCTATTAGGATTCAAACAGACCTGGTGAATCCTAATATGAGCGAATATTTGTATTGGTATTGACATTCGACCACATTTTGCTGCAGAAAAGTCGTCTTTCTTCGCTAGAATAATATAAACAACCATATTAGGATTCGTATTAGGATTCAAATACAGTTGGCGATTTTTAATATGAGCTCATTTTTGTATTGGTTTTGACATTCGACCACATTTCCTGTAGTCTTTCTTTGCTTTTATGATATAGATAACCATATTAGGATTTAGGATTCATATTAGTATTCGTATTAGTATTCAAACAGACTTTGCGAATCCTAATATGAGCTCATATTTGTATTGGTATTGACATTCGACCGCATTTGCAGCAGAAAAGTCATCTTTCTTCGCTAGAATGATATAAACAACCATACTAGGATTCATATTAGTATTCGTATAAGGATTCAAACATAGTTGGTGAATGCTAATATGAGCTCGTATTGGTATTGACATTCGACCACATTTGCTGTAGAATAATCGTGTTTCTTCGCTATTGTGATATAGATAACCATATTAGTATTCATTTTAGTATTCGTATTAGTATTCAAACAGACTTTGCGAATCCTAATATGAGCTCATATTTGTATTGGTATTGACATTCGACCGCAATTGCAGCAGAAAAGTCATCTTTCTTCGCTAGAATGATATAAACAACCATATTAGGATTCATATTAGTATTCGTATTAGGATTCAAACATAGTTCGTGAATGCTAATATGAGCTCATATTTGTATTGGTATTGACATTCGACCACATTTTGCTGCAGAAAAGTCGTCTTTCTTTGCTAGAATAATATAAACAACCATATTAGGATTCGTATTAGGATTCAAATACAGTTGGCGATTTTTAATATGAGCTCATATTTGTATTGGTATTGACATTCGACCACATTTCCTATAGTCTTTCTTTGCTTTTATGATATAGATAATCATATTAGGATTTAGGATTCATATTAGTATTCGGATTAGTATTCAAACAGATTTTGCGAATCCTAATATGAGCTCATATTTGTATTGGTATTGACATTCGACCGCAATTGCAGCAGAAAAGTAATCTTTCTTCCCTAGAATGATATAAACAACAATATTAGGATTCATATTAGTATTGGTATTTGGATTCACACATAGTTGGTGAATGCTAATAGAGATTTTACATTTTGGCATGCCATCTCCTGATACCTTGGTGAACTAAGTCATGTGATCATTTATATCCAATCAGAATGCATTTCTGCCACATAGTGATAGCATAGTGATCCAAAGCTAAACCAAGGTGTAGGAAGGGTTTATATTATCATATAGAAGGGGTGCACTTTTCTAATTGGCCATGGTTGACATGCATGTTTGCAAACTTAGTACTTGCATCAAGAGCTCTGACTGGCATCCTAACAAAATAAATTCATACTACACTGATGCCTGGGTCACATTTGCTCTGTTCGTTCAATATTGTATTCAATTTTGAACAAAATACTCAATCGGCATGGCGCCGTAGTGAAAATCGGAGCAATCTACATTACTTGTACACAGTGTATACCAATAGCCCATTTTCAGCATAGCAATTTCTAAGAAGGGTTTCCAAAATGCTCCATCATGGAATACCTCGACCCTCTCTTCTTACATGATAGACACAGACATGTTTCTAGATGCGATGTGTACCAGAATGAAAGCTCTGGCTTCTTCCTAACTTGGCGAGAGGGTGCAAAGTACTTTCTTGATCATTAAAAATAAATGCCATTGTCACAGGAACTCTGCATTTTATGTAAATCCATTGAATATTTATCTGCATGCTCGAAGTTAAGTAAGTTAAGAAGATCAGATTCTTTATAACACTTGATCCAAA
Source organism: Owenia fusiformis (assembly GCA_903813345.2). Lineage (NCBI taxonomy): Eukaryota > Metazoa > Annelida > Polychaeta > Sabellida > Oweniidae > Owenia > Owenia fusiformis. The sequence goes on from CAIIXF020000004.1 coordinate 19,047,580, forward strand.
TCTATTTGATATTCAAAATCTAAGTAAACCTCTCTTTTTGAAGAACCAACTATCTATCATATTACTCAGATTGGATTAATCAATATTCTCATACTCTCTCTAGTTTGTATGAATGAAAGACCCTAAACATCATGTGAAAGACTTCTCAGAAAATGTTTCCAATATATTACTCTAAATCATACTTGTCATAGGAGCTTTGACATTTTGAAAAGTTGTCTGAAACAAAAATTGTGATCATAAAAAGAGAATGGATTGCTTTCTAAAGCAGTTTTCTCATTTTTTCTATTTTTAGGAATGAATTCAAATTTTCAAAAGCTTCTATAATTTCAAATAATATATTTCTAAAAGTCCAACTTTTAACTGTTTTTGAGTCACATTTTCTGAGTCACACTCCTCTGTGTAAACTTTCTCCAGTATGTATGAATCGAAACTAGGTTAATTTCCCATGTGCCTAAACCAATATTTTATTGTTTTATTTACTTTCTGTGTATGTGTGTATGGACTACTATTTATATTTTTCCAGTGTATATATGAAACAATAAATTTTAACTGTGTGTATTGACAAATATTATGTACTTTCACTAGTTATTTAACCAATACTCTGTACATTCATACACACTGGAGAAAGTACATAGTATTTGTTCATACAAAATGTGTGTTCATAAACAATGGAGTACATGATATTTGTTCATACATACTGGAGAAAGTATATACACAGGCGTGTTGGTTCATATACATGTCCATACTGGAGAAAGAGCGTAATGTCTCTTCCTACACATTATAGATATTGTAGTACATTAAATTCGTTCATACTCACTGGTACTCACTGGTACATTTTATTCGTTCTGACACATTGATTAATTAACAAAATATTGAAAACACGGAAGAGAATGAACAAAGTTTTGGTTCATGCACAATGGAGAATGTACAAATCATTTGCTTATGCATGTTGGAGAATGGACACAAAATATTTGTTCATACATGCAGGAGAAAGTACAAAAATGTGTTCATCGAAAGTGGAGAACACAGATTATATACTTTCTCCAGTTTGTATGAACAAATTCATCAATGTGTTTCATGCAACACATTTTAATTTGTAATTTAAGGTGCTATGTAAGTTAACAGAAATGACAAAAACAAAAAATGTCAAAACAATGCTGGATTCTGAAATTTTTTTACCAAGATAATATAGTTCTGTTTGGACCTCCAGTCAGTTTAACTAGTTCAACATATTTACATGACCGGGAACACAAGGAAAATGGTCAGAATGACCATAAACATGATGAAATAACCTTTTCAGCCCTCTGAAAATGTGACTGAAAAATAGCTAAAAGTAGGTACTCGGGAAAGGTCAATGAACAGAATCTCTTGATTTTTTCAGAAAATGTGTCTAATATATTGCTCTAAATGATACAATCTTTGAATTTTTAAAAAATTGTCTGAAACAATAATTGCTACACTCAAAAGGAAAATAGATTTATTTTAAATTCAGTTTTTTCAGCTTTTCTTTTTCTGAGAATGATATGATTTTTTTTAAAATTGTATCATTTAGAGTAATATATTGGGCACATTTTCTGAAAAAGTCAAAAGATTCTCTTCAGTGACCTTTCCTGAGCATCTACTCTTAGCTATTTTTCAGTCACATTTTCAGAGGGCTGAAAAGGTTATTTTATCATGTTTATGGTCATTCTGACCATTTTCCTTGTGTTCCCAGTCATGTAAATGATATGTGGAACTAATTAAACTGACTGGAGGTCCAAACAGAACTCTGTTATCTTGATTCAAAAAAATTTCAAAATCCAGCATGGTTTTGACATTTTTTGTTTTGTCATTTCCTGTTAACTTCCATAGCACCTTAATTTGTATTTCCAAGTAAGATTTTTTAGAATTGTGCCTGTTTGTGAAATTTAGTCAATAAACTAACCATAAATGTCTGCAATAATAGAAAAATCAATAGTGATTTTTTGGGCATTTTGGTAAAGCCTTTGGTTTGTAATGGGAAGATTGTCTTTATCACTAGCTAGAACTGTTCTGCATGGGGTCTTTTGCACAATTGATAAATTATATACTATACTAATACATTACTATATAGATTTGCAATGTCTAGGTTTTATTCAAGTAACTGACTCCACTGAGTGTGTATTCAAATGTTATGCTTATAAAATGTATCGACTCCCATACTACCTTTTGAATGAAAATAAACTCTTCCAAAAGTGGTAGGACCTTAGTGCACCCATGCCATGGTAAGGACCTTAGGTTGGCATGCCAAAATGTAAAATCTCTATTATGAGCTCATATTTGTATTGGTATTGACATTCGACCACATTTGCTGTAGAAATATCGTCTTTCTTCGCCATCGTTATATAGATAACCATATTAGGATTCATATTAGTATTCGTATTAGGATTCAAACAGACCTGGCGAATCCTAATATGAGCTCATATTTGTATTGGTATTGACATTCGACCACATTTTGCTGCAGAAAAGTCGTCTTTCTTCGCAAGAATAATATAAACAACCATATTGGGACTCGTATTAGGATTCAAATACAGTTGGCGATTCTTAATATGAGCTCATATTTGTATTGGTATTGACATTCGACCACATTTCTTATAGTCTTTCTTTGCTTTTATGATATAGATAACCATATTAGGATTTAGGATTCATATTAGTATTCGTATTAGTATTCAAACAGACTTTGAGAATCCTAATATGAGCTCATATTTGTATTGGTATTGACATTCGACTGCAATTGCAGCTGAAAAGTCATCTTTCTTCGCTAGAATGATGTAAACAACCATATTAGGATTCATATTAGTATTCGTTTTAGGATTCAAACATAGTTGGTGAATGCTAATATGAGCTCATATTTGTATTGGTATTGACATTCGACCACATTTGCTGTAGAAATATCGTCTTTCTTCGCCATTGTTATATAGATAACCATATTAGGATTCATATTAGTATTCGTATTAGGATTCAAACAGACATGGCGAATCCTAATATGAGCTCATATTTGTATTGTTATTGACATTCGACCACATTTTGCTGCAGAAAAGTCGTCTTTCTTCGCTAGAATAATATAAACAACCATATTAGGATTCGTATTAGGATTCAAATACAGTTGGCGATTTTTAATATGAGCTCATATTTGTATTGGTATTGACATTCGACCACATTTCCTAAAGTCTTTCTTTGCTTTTATGATATTTTTAATATGAGCTCTTATTCCATGATGGTGAAATTCCCTGCAATCTGATTGGTGCACGTGACTTAAATATATCCTGTATTTACACGCACATTCCACTTAGCGTTGGATACAGAGTGAAAAAGACGTCAGCGTTGGGATACGGTCTAGTAAAAAAAAATCAATGGTGATCAGTTTACACCAACGCATGCTAATATTTGCATTTTGCTAAAATTATCTGATTTGATAATCAGGAAATGAGACGGAAATCATCACAATTTATAATTTTTGGATAAAAAACACACATCTGTGAATATAAAAAGATCAATATGAAGCATGCACATTGTTTTCATGAACTAGTAAAAAAATTTAAAATCAAATATGGCAGACGAAAGTCGAAAAAACGTTTCGCTACACTGCACTTCCAGCTGATGAAATTGAAGGAAAAAAAGAAAATCAAATGTCTCGTATAATACAATACAAAGCAAACAACAAGGCCATAAAGATTTTGAAGGAATATCGATGTAAAATATCTATGAGGTGAAAAGGTTGATCTGTTTCTCCGGCCCCAAGCCAAGGGACTTGATTTAGGCAAGTTTTACATGGGTAATCATGGAATAAAAACGTTATTCACTCTGCTAGCGCATCGTGAAATACAACCTTTTTGGGAAAAATATTTTCTGCATTTCACTCGAATCATTGAATAACTTATAATATTTGTATTGGTATTGACATTCGACCACATTACCTATAGTCTTTCTTTGCTTTTATGATATAGATAACCATATTAGGATTTAGGATTCATATTAGGATTCGTATTAGGATTCAAACAGAGTTGGCAAAATCTAATATGAGCTCATGTTTGTATTGGTATTGATATTCGACCACATTTTGCTGCAGAAAAGTCGTCTTTCTTCGCTAGAATAATATTAACAACCATATTAGGATTAGTATTAGGATTCAGATACAGTTGGCGATTTTTAATATGAGTTCATATTTGTGTTGGTATTGACATTCGACGACATTTCCTATAGTCTTTCTTTGCTTTTATGATATAGATAACCATATTAGGATTTAGGATTCATATTAGGATTCAAACAGAGTTGGCGAAACCTAATATGAGCTCAACGGCTCGTATTCAAACGGACTTTGCGGACTCTAATATGAGCTCATATTTGTATTGGGATTGACATTCGACTACATTTGCTGCAGAAAATCACTAGAATGACATAAAATTCATATTTGGATTCAAATTGGCATTCAAATAGAAGATATGAATCCAAATATGAGATCATATTTGTATTGGTATTGACATTCAAGCTCACCAGCAGGTGCTGGTCATTTTGAATCTCAATCCCAATACCAATATGCAGCCAACTTTACCCACTTGAGTATGATAATTTGTTCATATATCGTGCGTGGGCGCCACAGTTCAACGATATCTCCCACCGCTTGAGGGAAGATAACTGGGAATTTATGAGAGGGTATTAAACGGTCATGTTAGTTTTCAATAGATGGTAACTGGATATCTTAGCTCTCCATTATAAACGCTCATAACGTTACCGCATCACCGCATATCAGTTATCTTATCATCTGGAAAACCAAAATCCAAGATACCTACCCTTAAGCGGTGGAAGATATCGTTGAACTGTGGTGCCTACGCACAGTATATGAACAAAAGGTCATACTCCAGAGTTTCCATGTCATATAAGCCTGATAGCATTACCTCAACTATAAAGTGGTTTAATTCAATGAAAACAAAAAATATCGAAATAGAACGTATGCATTAGCGAACCTAATCCATCCAGATACTTGATTGTTTTAAAACAAAGTGAACACAATCATATTAACTTTCAAGATGGCTGAATACTTACTACAAAAGTTCCTTGTTCACTGGTCAGTATCAAGCGAAGGTAACGGCCGTTATAGTCCATTTGTCATTTTCTGAACGTAGAAATATGTAAAAGTACGATGTTTTATTGTGTAATCACTATCATAAGAGTTTTATGAAGTGATTTAGCTGGGTTGGAGAAAGGGCAACTTTGGGGAAAAAATTATGCAAATGAAGGTTGCCATTTTCTAAAACAGGATTTTCTTCAATAATTTGAAAACTAAGTACAGAATTTTTGTGACGTGAACCGCAAACGTAAACCTATACGTTCCCGTTTACGTTCTATGAACAAAAGTGCTTTAAGCTGAGCACATTAGAAACTGAGCAAACGTAAACCTCAAAATGATTTTTTTTCTTTTCGCTGGCGTTCTCTTTGTTCTATCTGCTCCTTTAAAAGTATAAACTATTATTCTAATGATGATGGGAGTCTTTCACAAAGGAGGTGTTTCACAGTCTGGTATTGTCACTGGGGGGTATCGTGATGCAACAACACCGTGTTGTTGCATCAAGATGGCCAGACTTCCGGTGATAGATTTTCGTACGATATTTTGTTTTCCCAATTTAAACCTATTTCTAGGACGAGTTGCTCAATAATGATACACGTGCAGTTAGCTCATGATCTATATTTAAAAAAACTCTCATTAGTATGCATGTAGCATCATCAAGAAGCGAGAAATTCGCGGTTTTAATTCCCCACTATTGATGCAACAACACCACTCTGTTTATTATCGATGATGCAACAACACCAATGTGCTGATGCAAAAACGCCAATATAATGTATCATTGAATATCAAGAGAAACTGTTTTATGTTCTGTTTATAGGTCGTCGCATGAGAATAACTTTGTACTATCTCACATTTTTACGGAACTGAGAAATCAAGGTTTGAAAGTTTAGAGGTCTGTATCTTACTTAGTATTGCTATGTGAAACTTGATTTTTTGTATGTCATCTGGTCTCACCCTAGAGATATCTTATATGAAATATCATACCTTAAAACAATTTACAAGATCCTTTTTTAAAACTATGGAAATGGAGTTGATACAATTTCCCACCGGAATAACAGCTTATTTCTAATTTCAAATTGTTATATCTGATATCAACTGTTTCAACCAATCAACTCTCTAAGAATTGGTCATGTGACTTGCAAAACTTGGAGTTATATATATATCTTTTATTGACTCTTTAAACAATCTTATATTAAAACAAAGTATGCCAATATGCATGTTATTGTATCTAGAATGAAAAATAATATTTTGCTAATGTGAAAAAGTCTTCAAAAACCAAAGAATATTATTTAATAAAATAAAGAAAATTCAATTTATAAAACTTTAAAATCAATTTCTCAAATAAGTACAATTATTTCTTAATTTTGGAATCTCAGGACACCCCTTCAAAAAGAATTTATTGCCTTTGAAACTAAGGCAGAAGTACAATGCATTGAAACCAATGATGCCAATACGGTCCCCCACATATTTCCCTCGGTATAAACCCTGTAGCCTAAACCTCCCAGCACATTACAATGTAGCCCCTAAGGGCCGGTCCGCTGGTCATTATCAGGTTATTTTTGATACAGACCAGTTGATTTTTTCACTGGGTATAGGAGAATAACATTGCAACTGGTCCGTAATTCCATTTTGACCAGCAGGTTTCAGATCCTTAGGGCCTAAGACATAACCAATTTTTATTACATGCACATGGAAGAAATTTGAAAATAGAAAAATAAATTCTAATTCATTTTAGATTAATGAAAGTGATGAAACCTCGATTTAGGTAATCACATTTTGTTCATTGGGATGCAGCTATCATTATCCATTCATTTTCTGTTGTGTGCTACTCTGTGGAGTACAATTGGGAATTGAAGCAATTGTAGAAGTGGAGACTAAGAGTGGCTCTTTGTAAAGAAATTGAACCAATTTGTTACTTTTCCAAAATAAAATGTAGATGATCTAAAAACAATGATCCCAAAAATGCAAAGAAGAATGGACAAATCTGAAAAACATACTAGATATAGTAATAAAATAAAAGATCCCAGATGTTCAGTGAAAAGCGCAAAGTAAATCATAGATGAAGAGAAAATAAAATAAGTGCTTTAAGGGACTATACTAACATAAAGATAACTCCTTATTGATATAGCCTAGTGTATGGTCAGTAAAAGTAAAGCTAGTTTAAATAGATTCAGCTTTTTTCCACAAACTATAAAACATCATTTTGAAAGAGATTTCAATAGTATACAGACAGTGATTGCCTTTGAGCAATGTAGTGCAAAATATGACTATTTGTTTTGATTACTATATCTAGTATATAACCTATTATTATGTACTCTATTTGAAGAAACAAATAAGTAGTCTTTCATTTTCAACATTTAATTATGACAGCTTCGTATATGCATTTCTATTGCATTTGGCCATTCAAACCCCTATAAGACCTGGTAGCAGGGAAGATAAAGGGTACTTTTGACTGCTCACATGATCTAATTAACTGGTCATTTGTACTTTTCATCTTCCCTGGTAGCGAGGATTTAGGTTTTCGAGGAAATTAGTAATTCTATTTCATATCATGTGGCCATGAATAATCCAATGAGCATCCATAATACAAAGAGTAATTGAGGGCATATAATTTTAATATGCATGGGATTACACATACTGTATCATTTTATTTTTTGATCTACTTGTAATAGTTCTAAACTAAAACATGAAAGGCCAGGCATGCAAACTGGCATGGTATTGTGTTACAAAACATTATTTCATTCTAGATACAATAACATGCATATTGGCATACTTCGTTTTAATATAAGATTGTTATAACTCCAAGTTTTGCAAGTCACATGACCAATTCTTAGACAGTTGATTGGTTGAAACAGTTGATATCAGATATGACAATTTGAAATTAGAAATAAGCTGTTTGTCTGGAGATGGTACAATTTCACACTGAATTCTAGCTTAATGAGAGGGAATTGAGATGGGGCATGTATCTGAGATGAAAGCCTGTGTTTCAAATAGTAAAATTCCATGTCTATCTCAATTTTTTTGAAAATGGCAGTTAGTACAAAGTTATTCTCACGCGACGAGGTGTTGGTCGGGACATGAATAAAACGCGTGAGTGCGTGGTTCATGAATGAAACGTATTTTGTTTGGTTCCTTAATGTATTTGTCTTTTTCAAAGTTAAAAGGATATACAAGGTAAACTAAATACATAGGCTAAGTATTGAATCCCCGGGAGCCAACCTCATTGATATTGTATCTGAAAAATAAAGATTATTCATTTTCTAAATTAAATCCCCTTGATTTACCGTATCGTATGGAAATTGTTTACAAAGAACTAATATAACTAGACTTTGGATATTGAACAAGTTCAATTTCAGACTCCAGATCTGGATTTTTTTAAGCCGAGTCATCCAGAAAAAGATGGATGGATGGATGGATGGATGGATGAAATAGGAAGGAGGAATAGGACAGAATAGGATGGAACGATAGGAGAGAATAGAGAAGAAAGATAGGATAGAATAGCAAGGAAGGATAAGATAGGAAGGATAGGAAGGAAAGGATATGAAGGATAGGAAGGAAAGGATATGAAGGATAGATAGGAAGGAACGGATAGGGATAGGGATAAAAGGGATGGGATAATAAGGATAGGATAGAATAAGAAGGAACGATAGGATAGAATAGTAGGATAGGATAGGAAGGATGGATGGAAGGATGGATGGATTTTTCAACATTTTCTTCGCTACTCTTGACCTTCTATCAGGATACCATCAGATCGATTTTTCTCGAAATTTCAAAACGCCATAACTTCCGAAGTCGGGTCGAAATTTGGTTTGCAGATTCTGATTCCTGAGAAAATTCTATTCTTCATTCATAACTCAAACATTAAATTTGGAGAATTTTTTATTTTGACCTACTTTTCTCAAAACAATATCTCAAAAGTGGGTTAAAATACTTTCTGACTGCAAACACTGTGGCTAGTCGATCTATGTGGATGCAGTCAGGCACATGTAATGTTTCGTGAGTACCCGCCTCTGTACTTTTCAATGGAAGAATTTTGCACTTCTGTTTGAATAATCTATATTTACTCATCCGTGTATATCATACTTCATTGATTTACAAAACCAAAGCTACGCTATAAACACACATTCTCTGATATTTTTACGGAGAATAGATAACTCAAACGAGTTCACTCGACCAGTTTTATCATCTCGCTCATAGCAATGAGAAGGTATGTATAATTTGCCATAGGTTTACCTTGTAATGGGGAATAAAAAATTCAAGTAATATAATTATTTCACATACATAAATATGTCTGTGTGAAGTAAAATACAAATACAATGCGTTCTATAATATTTTTGGGGCTATGTTATGAAATATCCGCTTTAAAAAAGCAATTTAATTATGATGTATCATGTGGATTAATAGACGTTCTGATTGGATTCATTGAACAGACTGGCTAGGTTTCAATTGAATCATTTTGAATGTGTGTATTTTTAATATTTTAATCCACAGTGTCCAAAAACAATATTAATGCTATATTGGTAATTGGAAAGATTCCACTTACCACGATTTCAAAAAATTGTAAATAGATAATATTGTAACAGTCTGGCCTATTTTTGTGGATATACGTGGTAGCGTGGCTAATAATAGGCCCACTGTTTAGTAAACGGTGTTTACTTGGTGAGTTACACGGCACACGTTAAATGTGCGATTGTCCCTAAAGAATTAAACAGACATATACAATTAAATATAAAATATAAAACAGTATATTGTGGCGTTTATAAGCCCAAATAAAGATGTACATTAAATTTCAAGTCTGAATGTAAGAATGTTACGATTTTAATATCTCTCTCAAAACTCACAACTCAAAAGTCCATATAAGCTAATATTTATCACTAATAAAACAATATCCAGAGTCCATATAAGCTAATAATAATCACTAATAACACAATATCCAGAGTCCATATACGCTGTAACACTTGTACGCCTTGTAGTGTTGTATCTTCAATATTGAAAGTTCATATATATAGTGTAACACTTGCACATCTTGTATTGTTGTATCTCCAATATTAAAAGTTCATATATGTTGTAATACTTGCACGTCTTGTATTGTACTCGTAACTTGAACCTGAAATAGTAATCTCCTGGATCCTCTTCCATGTAGTTAGTATGATTCAAGTTTGATGATGTGAAATCATCTAAGTCAACTATCAGCTTGGTAAATGGCTATCTCCTGGATCCTCTTCTCTGGGTTGTAGGGTAATTCAACTTTGATGATGTAAAATCATTTAAGTCTTGCTCCATAAACGTAAATCTGGATCCTCTTCACTGTATTGTAGTATAATTCAGCTTTGATAATGTGAAATCATCAAGTCCACTATCGACTCGGTAAATGGCTATCTCCTGGATCCTCCTCTCTGGGTTGTAGTATAATTCAACTTTGATTATGTGAAATAATCCAAGTCAAACTATTGCTCTGTAAACGGCTATCTCCTGGATCCTCCTCTATGTGTTGTAGTATAATTCAACTTTGATTATGTGAAATAATCTAAGTCAAACTATCAAGTCTGGAAACGACTATCTCCTGAATTCTCCTCAATGTGTTGTAGTATAATTCAACTTTGATTATGTGAAATAATCTAAGTCAAACTATTGACTCTGTAATCCTGGATCCTCCTCTCTAAGTTGTATATTCTAACTTCAATGACACAAAATCATCAAAGTCAAAATATCTCGCTTGATAATCTGCTAAGTCCTGGAACCTCTTCTATGTAGATGTATATTCTAACTTCAATGACCCAAAATCATCAAAGTCAAAATATCTCGCTTGATAATCTGCTAAGTCCTGGAACGTCCTCTCTGTGAGATGTATATTCTAACTTCAATGACCAAAAATCATCAAAGTCAAAATATCTCGTTGAACAAACTGCTAAGTCCCAGAAACTCTTCTCTGTAGATGTATAAGTCAAACTATCACAATCTTCAAACTACCAAGTCCAAGGACATCTAAAACACGGCATCAACTGCTAAGTCCATGTAGCCTGCTTTCTTCACAATTAAATAATAAGGCTACCTACAAATATAGCATGCACACAACGACATATGCAAAAATACAACATGTGAAAATATTTGACCTCTAAAATGACTAAGTTCATTTAATGTTAAGTGATACTGATATTAAAATATTCTAAGTTCAATATTTCTCTTTTCAAAAACAACAAAGTCCTAAATAATGTTTCACCAAATATTGACTAAGTTAATTTCATACTAAGTTATACTGATGTTAAAATATTCTAAGTTAAATATTTCTTTCTCCAAAAACAACAAAGTCCAAAATAATGTTTCACCAAATACTGACTAAGTCCAATAATGTTGTAAATCGTCTAAGTTCCTTGATGATCAAAATAGCCTAAGTTTCTCAAACACAAGTTATGTCAGCATTTCCTCTCAGTCTATGAAGGCTGGACAATACGTCTAATGCTTTGCGCTGGGGATAGCTTCACCCTGTTGAAGTTTTGTCCAGTCTTGTAGATCTCCCTTACTTCCAGTGCAATAAATAAACTAAGTTTCACACACTTAGTTGCATCAAAGTTTCCCAAAAATCCAAGTTCCAAAATAAACTAAGTTTCGCACACTTAGTTTCCTCAATCTGCCCTTGTATACTGCAAACGTATAGCTTGGCTCATCAGATGTATTCTACTAGGGTACAGCTTCTATCTTCATGTGTATACTGCAAACGTATAGCCTCAACACCACAAAATCAACCAAGTTCTATAAAACTTAGAAGATTTTAGCTGTTTCCCGAAATTCCGCTCTGGAGGTCCTTCCTCGACAACATCTGGCATCGCACTAACGAGCCTTCAACAGCGAGATAGTTATATAGGCCCGATGACGTCATCGATTTTCGTACAAGATTTCAACTGTGAATTACAGCTTACTTACGCCATATTTCGCTTCAATATTGATCATACAGCAAGATTATAATATTGACTCAAGAAATATAACAGTAATTAATCACTATCTAGTCTAATTTCACTTCGATTCCATAGAATAAAAAGCAGGAAGTAAAATAATAAAGCTGTCATGTTAGACTACCGATCAACTACAAATTAGACTGCCAGATAAGACTGCCCGATCAACATAAACAAAATCGTGATCAAATAAATAAAACATGTGAACTATTTCACCTCTGTAAGTACAACCTAAGTGCTGCAAATGATACTACATTTATAAATCTTAATAATCTCAATGGGAAATTACTTTTCAAGTGTAATAATTACCTTATATACAAAAACACAGCACTTAATTAAAAATCAAAAATTTTGCATTTTTAAAATTCCGTTACAATATTATTCTTGAATTATGGTCATTTGTTTTAAGGAATCTGGAGGCTCGTTCAGCTGAGCTGACAAAATCATCAAGATTTACGGATGGTCCATCTGTTGGCTGCTCATTGTCACTTTCAAGGAATGTTAATGGCTCTGAAACTTGTAGCCTTGCCCAAGTCGGTATTTATTTACTTATCTGATCTTGAATTATTACCACCTTGTACAATCCAATGCATCATCGCTGATATTATGCTAAGTTACTCAGCGGTTCCGAGATTCCCATAATACCTAGGCTACCTAAGGGTATCGCAAAACCATATTGATTGACAAAATGGACATGGACACAACGTGTGACTTCAGGCTGATTGACCAATCAAAACGTTATCAGGTTGACCTGCATTAAAAAAGCAAACTACCCATCTAGGACTTGAAATTCAATGATCTGATCGAGTGTTTCTTGAGAGTTTAATATATTATGTTATTAAATGTACATTTGAATGTAAGCAGTCATTAATACTCGTCTAAATGAAATCATGCAATTCAATGTTGATTCAAATCAAAGCTGAATTCGCGATGGAAATGCACGAAGACCTAGTCCGACAATGTAGGGCCGTCATTGATTTGTCAAATTTTACCGACAAAAACATTGGGTTGGTAAAGCACATGGCTTTCTCTTGGGTACAAGGCGGTCATAATAGAAATCAAGATAAGTAAAAGAGACCGACTTGGGCAAGGCTATGAAACTTGATTTGTGGGTATTCCAGTGGGTCGATGGGTCTTTTGCTCTGAATTCACTTCATTGGCGTACCTAATTTCAACATTTTCATTGTCATCATTACATGTTATGGACCCGTTTTTCAAATTAACATTATTAGCGATAAAACCATAGTTTTTTAGCCTATGGGATCGACCAGGCGTCCGTCCGTTTGTCCGTCCGTCCGTCCGTTGGTCCGTCCGTCTGTCAACATTGGCTGCACAAATTAAAACTGCTATCTGGATTGAGTCATTTCCACATTCATTTTATGCATATCCATAATGTCTATTTGACCTATCATTGCCATTTCCAAAGTTCGACCGGTTTCCAAGAAATTGCTGATTTTTAAATTTCGAGAAAAATCGATCTGATGATAGCCTTATAGAAAGTCAAGAGAAGTGAAGAAAAGATTGAAAAAATACCAGTCCAGTCCAGGTCCAGGTCCAAGTCAAGGTCCAGTTCAGGCCCAAGTCCAGATCTAGGTCTAATCAGGTTTAATCTAGGTCAAAGGTCAAGAACTAGGTCAAATCCAGTACTTTGTCATTTTTTCAATTTTCTCAGTCGTCCTTTAATAGTTTTGCTCCGTTTTTTTAATCATCTTCCTTGGAAAAAAGCTAATCCCTACAGGCAAGTTGTTTTGATCACTTTTACCATTTTTGAGATATGGCATCCGAAAAGTAGGTCACAATAAAAAATGTTCTTGGAATTCAATGTATGAGTTATGAAATATGTGAAGAATTGTCCAAGGAATCCGAATCTGCAAACCAGATTTTGATCCGACTTCCGGTTCGGAAGTTATGGCATTTTTGAAATCTCAAAAATCGCTATTTTGGTATCCCATGTTAAGTCAATGGGGCTTGAGAAAATTATTAATTGTAACATCACAACACTAGATACAGCTTGGATGCAGCCAACTTAATAAGAATCTACAATAGAAGCCGTCCTCAAAATCTACTTTCCTTCAAAATTTGGACACTAAAAGGCCTAAGTCAAAATCTAGGTCAAATTCATAGTTTTTCCTTTGACTACAACAAATCATATCTGAACCAACAACAAAGGACTCATCTTTTATTGATCTCATATTTACCAATACTTTTGTTTGAAAATCAGGATATACATTCCTCTGAAGGTTCTACACTGCGTGAGCACAGGACCGTGGGTCCTTTTATCATCTGTAATGGCATTTTCCAGTTGATGGGTTTATATATAGTATTTTCAATTTTTCATTAGGGTGTCTTTAGACTACTTCTAATGGGGTGGCTAATTACTTTACTGAATGAGGAATGTTTATCCAAACAATGGATACAAAGAAAATCTGGCCAGTTGTCCATCAGTAAATAAATCATCATGATAAAAGTAAAATTTATTAAAGCATCCATTTGTTACCGTTCTGAATCCAAATGATACATAGGTGCATCCATTTTATACATTTATGTTGACGTTTACGAAATGTTTTTCAAATATCTTCCCTATAACAGGAATATGGTAGCTGAAACTTTCACACATAGTCATACTATGTATATTGAATATGTATGCAAGATTTCAAGTCACGATGTTAAGTAGAAACTCTGAGATCACTTACCTCGATTTGCTGTCATATTTTTGCAATGATCCCATTCCCCATAATGTACGCGAGTACCCACAATACATTACATATAAATGACTGCATCCACATAGATCGACTAGCCACAGTGGCAAAAGGCTAACACTATTAGTACAGTCTTGGCTACATGTATACAGAATTTCGAAGAATATAATTGAGGTATAGTGTCAGAATCACAAAAATAAGGAAAACTTTGAATTTGACCTAGATTTTGACCTAGACATTTTTGTGTCCAAATTTTGAAGCTAGATTGCTTTTGAGGTTCCCTTCATTTAAAGGCGTTCATTAAATTAAGCTGTACTCGGTCGTATATATCGTATATCGTATTTTACACTTCAAAAAAAAAAATTCCCATTGACTTAACATCGGGCACCAAATTTAGCGATTTTGAATTTTCAAAACGCCATAACATCCGATGAGTGTTGGATATCAATTTACCTTTTCGGGACCTAAATCCTATTACCTTCCTTTTTACTCAATCGGGGAGAACGAATCCAAAGAGAACAATACTTCTACGTGTGCAGTGCGCCGTGCAAGATTTCCAATAGCTCGTCGTGTTTACCGAGAACGAAAGATGTTTGTCCACCATTTTGAATGATACTACATGTAACTGGTATCAGGGTCATCAAGCTATGGAACAGGGGTTTATGCTAATTGATTGGGTTACTATAGCTTGTAATGTTAAAGGCGATTGAACTATGTTATAAAACAACTTCCAGTACATTATGATATTTAAAAGTATAAATTTTTGAAAATACATATAAAGAATCTTCGCCCGCAGGACGTGTATTTTGAATGCCTGAGAAGAACGCAAATGGGTACTGGCCCGGTGTTGCAATAGTAGCATTTAAAAATCTGTTCTTCTCGAGATTTACGGTCTTCTGAAATTATACTATTAATTGGTGTTGTTGCATCATTGCTCAAATCTAGAGGAGTGTTGTTGCATCTTCGGTTTGGTGTTGTTGCATCAATAGTGAGGAACTAAAACCGTGAACTTCTTGCTTCTCGATGATGCTACATGTATACTAATGGCAGTTTCTTTAAATATAGATCGTGCGCTAACTTCACGTATATGTTTATTGAGAAACTCGTCCTAGAAATGGGTTTAAATTGGGGAAACGACATATCGTACGAAAATCTATCACCGGAAGTCTGGCCATCTTGATGCAACAACACGGTGTTGTTGCATCACGATACTCCCCAGTGATTGTTTTATGACTTTTTGAATCTTATGAAATATAACAGGACGCGATTTCATTTTATTCTTCTGAACACCTTAGGGTAAATTGATTGAAGGAACACATGTTGTATATATATATGTAGTAGATATAAGATGAAATGACATGTGGACGTTTGCTAATGTTTGTAATCTCATCAGATTTTACATATGAAATGGGTGTCTCAGTATTCAAGTTATATTTGATTAGATTGGACACAAATTATCTCGAAAAATACACAGATTTCTGTCAAACATATTCATGAATTCGACTTATATCATTTTTGTATCGATTGAGATTGATTAAGTACTACAAATCCTTTACGGAAACACCTACATAGACTTTGATTTTTTACGTTGCAATGAACGTAAACCGGGAAACAAGTAGAACAATATGACGGTGTCTACCAGAAAACCACCAGGGCTTTCATGTATATGTTCAAGTATGAACTATAAAAATTGCAATACATCTCCATGTCAGTTTTAAAAAGAAAAGAAAATATTGCACTGGCAGCATCGAACCCCAGCCACCTTCAGGCAAGGGGAGCATTTTACCAGTGAACCATCAGTGCTTTCCCGTTACAAACGCTGAATGATGATCTATATGGTCTAAAATTGTAATACATCTTCCTATCAGCTTTTAAAACATTGCACTGACAGATTTGAACCCTTGCAGCCAGCATGCCAGGCGAGCATTCTACCAGAAAACCACCAGGGCTTTCATGTATATGTTCAAGTATGAACTATAAAAATTGTAATACATCTTCATGTCAGTTTTAAAAAGAAAAGAAAATATTGCACTGGCAGAATCGAACCCCAGCCACCTTCAAGCAAGGGGAGCATTTTACCAGTGAACCATCAGTGCCTTCCTGTTACGAACGCTAGGATGATCTATAAAAATTGTAATACATCTTCATGTCATTTCTTAAAACAAAGGAAAACATTTTACAGGCAGAATCGAACCCCAGCCGCCTGCATGCAAGGCGAGCATTCTACCAATGAACCACCAGTGCTTTCATGTAAACGCTGAAGTATGATATAAAAAATTGTCATATATCTTCATGTCAGTTTTTAAAGCAAAAGAAAACATTGCACTGCCAAAATTCAACCCAAACCAAGGGCGTTGGAAGGTGTAAATTCAATACGACTGTAACAAGTTATGGGGTAAGATGTAATGCTGCGGCTCGTGTCGTCTAGTGGCAGTATCATAAAATGTTAGTTTGATTTCTATTTCTTTTATTGTTCATTGATTAATATAACTTTACATGTCCAAAGTAATTTCCTGGTTGTAACCTCTGCAAAACCACACTGTCTCTAATCAATTCTAAAATCAACTTCGCTGAGGCTACACAATTCTTATATATATACAGCCTGTTTTTGGCAAAGAGCCAGGTTGGCAAATAGCCAACTGGCACCAGGCCAACTGGGCATGAAGCCAACTGGCACTGGGCCAAATGGATAAATAATCAAATATACAATAAAAACATGGGTTCAAAGCAAGGGGAGATCTCCGACCACTCCAGGAAACCCACTAGATCAAAGTACTTATCTTTATTACAGTTGGTTTCCTAGAGGTGTGAAGTGACATGGATGGTCTTATGTAAAGTTACAATTAAATTGAATGATTAATCCCCAAGAGCAAATATGCATTCAGTGATAACCCTCTCCCTATTTCTGAGTCAGTTTTAACCCCCTCCCTTTCCTTGACCATCTATGTTACATTCTCCCCCTACTTTGTAATTATTTGTCCCAAATAAAATAAGAACTCAATGTACAATTAATATTACATAATATGTATATACAGGGTGTTCAAAAAAACGCAACCCAAGGATATCGCTATATCTTGGAAAATACTCATCCAATTATGTTCATATTTTTAGGAAAGAAATAAGAGACTGTGTATGTATAGCCCCTGCTGTTAGTTAGTTGTAAAACACAATGTCTTGGACACTTGGTCAAAAGACAGTTGTACTAGCAAAATACGAAAAACGTGAATGGAAAATCACTATATCTTGGAAAATACTAATTCAATTATGTTCATTTTTTCAGGAAAAGAAAGAAGAGACTGTGTATGTATAGCTCCTGTTGTCAGTAAGTTGTAAAACATGATGCCTTGGACACCTACTCAAATGACAGTTGTTCTAGGAAAACATGAAAACGCAGTCAGAGGTGACTGCCACAGCAATAAAACCAAATAACTTTCTAACCATGGTGTTTTGGCACTTCAGATTTGGCACAAATTATCCTCATTCAATGTGTGATGAATTTGTGGAGTTTCGTCAAAATCACTCCAGGGACTTTACAGTCATGGTCAAAATGCCTTCTTAAGTCTCCCTGAACCAGGGCGTTTGACTGCGATTTGAAAGCATTTCAACCATGACTGTAAAGTCCCTGAAGTGATTTTGATTTCACTCTACAGATTCACCATGCAGTGAATGAAGATGATTTGTGCCAAATTTGAAGAGCCAAAACACTATGGTTAGAAAGTTATTTAATTTTTTTGAGGTTGCAGTCACCCCTGACTGCGTTTTTCATATTTTCCTAGTACAACTGTCTTTTGAGCAGGTGTCCAAGGCATCATGTTTTACAACTAACCATTTACAGGAGCTATGCATACACAGTCTCTTCTTTATTTCCTGAAAATATGAACATAATTGAACCAGTATTTTTCAAGATATAGCGATTTCTTTGGGTTGCGTTTTTTTAACACCCTGTACATGCATAAATAGGTTTCCAATGTGAAACCATAAAACTAATGATAGGGTAACATAACATTCAAATAAAGTGGCCTTACAGATAAC
This sequence comes from Owenia fusiformis, assembly GCA_903813345.2. NCBI lineage: Eukaryota > Metazoa > Annelida > Polychaeta > Sabellida > Oweniidae > Owenia > Owenia fusiformis. The sequence continues at coordinate 19,066,344 of CAIIXF020000004.1, forward strand.
AGGTACATTTGCATTAAGTGATAAAGGGTGTATTCAAATTGAATCAGCAATATTTACCACAAACCATTTCCTCATACAAAACTTGACTGGGCTCTCTTTATAAATGTATACTGAAACTGAAAAGGTCCTTTACAGGTCTTCACCCAGCGGTCTACATCTTCCGTTATTAGATGCCAGTGAAACCTATGTTTGATTCTTTCCTGGGTTCGCTGTATCCCTAGATGACCACATGTAGGTGCGTTGTGCATTTGTTCAATTATATACCTCCTTTGACTATATGGGACGATCAGTTGTTTAACTATTCGCTCTGTTTGTAGGGAGACCCATTTGCGATACAGGACCCCATTTATAATTTCTAGCCTCTTCCACTGCACCCAGTATGACTTCAGACAGGGGCTCAGGTGACATATCTCCTCCCAGTCTGGCCGATGCCCTTTCTCCATGCATAAAAGGATATGTTTGATATCTGGGTCACCCAACTGCAAGTTTCTTACTTCATCATTGCCTTTAGTTTGTATCCACTGACAGGTATCACTCTCATCATAGGTGTGCTCTCCTCCTTGTAACTCTTTCTTTTGCTGGCGAGTTAGGACATGTATGCCAGGTAGGGTGTCTTCAATTTCAGCGTTCCCT